>OX451740.1:1225843929-1227043929 GCA_948472305.1 Vicia faba
TAGAGAGAGAGAGAGAGAGTTTCCACCCTTAATAAAAATAATCTTTTATTTTTATACATTAAATAGTTTATTTTTACATATATAAAAATAATACAAAAGCATTTTTTGCATATTTATAATATATTGCATATTTATTTAATTGTCCATTTAAATATTTGCTTATTTTATTATTTGAACAAAGAATTCAATTTGGTTGTAATAATTTTAGGGTTTTAATTTCTTGCAAATAATCCCCTATTCAAAATTGTATCCCCCTCCCCATATCAATGTTGTAATAGCTTAGATTACTTTTACGCATTTATTGCTTTCAAATATGCCATGATAGAGATTAGGGTTTGTATGCAATATCCAAAATCAAAACAAATAGCTAGACCTAATGCAAGACATAAAAGCATGTAAATTGACAACACAATGCACACATGCACCCCTAGGGTTTCACCCACTTGTTGCCTTTAAAATGGCCATGGTATGCATGTTGAGTCTCTTGGCAAAACAAAAAAAAACAAAAGATCATAGTCCCTTGATGACGCTATCTTGGTTGCCTATACAAAATGATCTAGTCCTTCAAACAAAAAAAAACTTGCTAAGATATTAGCATTATTGCTATCATGATCAATACGATGACCCGCGCCTATTCCGTTTAACATCCAAACACAAGTTTGTTTACCAAATGCAATGGTAAAACAACAATGTGAAAGGGTTAAAAATGTGTAGGAAAGAGCTTTGAGTAGATATGGTAGATAACTCTTAGTTACTTGATCAAAACTTGCAAACATCCTTGCTAATTCAAAAACACACATTTCAAAACAATTTCAAAGCAAACTTTCAAACATTGAAACATCTTTTCAAAAGACAAATACCTTTGTATACATTCAAACAAGAATCATTACAAAGGTTTCCACAATGATGGCCTCTTTTCAAAATACTTTCAAAATCACCACACAAAAGCACCATTTCAAACAATTGAAAAGCAAAAGCAAGTGATCTAAACAAGTAACTAAGAGCCCATGGAAAACCATGGATGAAAAGGGTGCTTGCACCTTCCCTTTTTCATAATCTACCCCCCGAACCCAAGAAAACATCTCAAAGGTCTTTCCTGTGCTTTTGACCTTTCCTTTGGATAAAATAAAAAGTCGGTGGCGACTCTTGCTAAACCGAAACATTTGCGAACATGAAACACAAAACCTCAAGTCAGTTCTCCCACCACATCACAGAACTGGCGACTCTGCTGGGGATGATAATATAAAAGTGGGGTTACCTTAGGTTTAGATCACCTTTACATGCTTATCTTGTTTGCTTTGATTGCTTTACATTGGTTCTATTGTTTGGGTTTGAAATCCTTCTACCCAGATTTGGGAAAACATTCATAGGTAAATAACAATATGTTGTGGAAACTCTACAGGGTATACCGACATGGTTGAAGCAATAGCTATATTAGTGCAACATATTTGTGGTATCGGTAGCCTTTAAGTTAATCAAAGAGAATACGGGGCCGCTGAGTGATGTCATGAAGCACTAATGGACTTTTAGAACCTTTACTTGACCATCTTGGCCTTTTTAGGGGTAGTGAGATGACCGGCTTTGGTGTAGTCCGAAGTTGGTAGATACTCGATACTACACTCATTGAGGATTGTTTTCTTGGAAAATTTCGGTCGCCAATAAAGTGGCTAAACTGAAACAATGAACACAGAAAGTAATCCAGTGATATTGAGCTCCTTAGAACCCGGTTACTATTTATAGGACAGGTTGAGCCAACTAAACTTCAAGAGGGTACTTACCTATGAAACCCTATGCAAGCCTGAAACTAGGATCTTGTGTGATTTGCTTGCACATATAATTGTGCATACATCATGAACATCATAAAGCATCATATGCATCCACTAACCATTTCAAGGGTTTGGATCTTCATCTTTGTTCCTGTTTTGTAGGTCGTGGAATCACTTCGCAGGAAAACAATCCAGGTCAACCTTATGAGAATTCCTCCTCTACTCAAGGAGCTTGCTTCCAAGATTCCAGATAATTCTCCCTTCACTGAAAGACATGGTAGACTTCTCAACTTGGTCAACTCCAACATTGAAGAAGACATGGTGAAAGTTCTCTTCCAGTTCTTTGACCCCCTACACCACTGCTTCACATTTCTTGATTACCAACTAGTGCCTACTTTGGAGGAATTTCCTCAACTCTTGAGGATTCCTGTTCTCCATCAACTACCCTACAACGGTACGGAAAGAGAACCAAAGCCTGAAGATGTTGCTCAAGCCTTACACTTGCAACCATCTGATATCAAAGGTCATTGGGAAACCAGAAGTGGTGTCAAGGGTTTCTTGGCAAAGTTTCTGTTTGAGAAGGCACAAGACTGCTATAATTCTCTAGATCTGCAAGCTTTTGAGAAGATCGTGGCTCTTCTCATCTATGGGTTGGTCTTGTTCCCAAACCCTGATCAGCTTATAGATGTGAATATTGTCAAGATTTTCATATCTCGGAATCCTGTGCCTACATTACTTGGGGATATCCTACACTCATTTCACACACGAACAATGAGGAAAAGAGGTGTTCTCATGTGTTGTACTCCTTTTCTAGCAAGGTGGTTTATTTCTCACCTTCCCCAGTCAGTCTTGAAGAATGAGCAAGGCTTGAGGTGGTCACAACGATTGATGACTCTTACACATTCTGATGTTCATTGGTGTTCTTGGTCCAGAGAAAATGTCATCATCATTAATCGTTGTGGGGAATTCCCTAATGTCCCATTACTTGGAAGTAGGGGAGGCATTACCTACAACCCCTGCTTGGCTCTGAGACAATTTGGGTATGCCCGAAGGGATGGCCCACATGACATGCTGATTCCAGACTTGGTTTTTGACTTCGACAACGATGCTCAAGGACTTCGACAAAGGTTTATCCGAGCTTGGAGGATGCCCAACAAGGTAGACAGTAAGACATTGGGACACAAGAATTCCATCCCCCTTGAGCCTTACCTCAAGTGGGTACGAACCCGCGCCCAAAGTCTTATGATGCCTTACCCCTACATCCTTCCTGTGATCAAAGAGCCTGTTTTGGAAGGAGAGGTTACATACACCCTCCTACATCCTGACATGCCAACATCACTTGAAGATTTGCAAAGGAGTTGGATACAGCTCAAGGGAGAACACGATACGTTTGAAGCCCAATTCTACGCCAGTGAGAAGAAGGTTTTGGATCTTACTCGCCAACTTCATGAAGAGCAGACTCTCAACACCTACATAGCACCAAAGAGGATGCGCAACGTCTTTTTACATTAGAATTTTGTATTATTTTGCCCATGGGGAATTTATGTACTAACAAATTCTTCTTATTAATATGACGTGTGTTCTTTTTGTTTGCAACAAATTTGAATTTCTGAATCCTTGAATGCATTACATGAATAACATATCATTCATCATATGCATAAACATGTCTTCACACCAGGTTTCCTTATCTCTCTGTTGTTTATTTCAGCAAGATGGATATAGAGCAGACGGTCAAAGACCTACAAGCGCAAAATTCACAGTTCCAACAACTCCTCATGACCTTGGCAAAAGGTCAGGAGGATCTTAAAACACTGTTGGAAAAAGAAAAAGAAAAGAGTTGGTGTGGCTACTATGGGAAGAAGATTTGAGAACCAAGCTAGAAGGTCCTAGATTTCCCCTCAACATATGATGAAGGGGTAGGAAAAGGAAAGGGAGCTGCAGTGCCCTCCGAGTCTGAAGAAGAAGAATAAGAGGATGAGGATGAAGACTACTCTGAGTAGCAGTACCCTCCTGCAGATGACAAGTACAAGAATCTGGAAGAGCGTCTGGCAGCTATGGAGGTACAAAGAGTGTCTGGGCTGGATTTCGAGGAGCTAGGGTTGGTTGCTGGGATTGTGATTCCCCCTAAATTCAAGGTGCCTACATTTGCTAAATACGATGGTTTGTCTTGTCCGAAGATGCACCTGCGGTCTTACGTCAGAAAGATCCAACCTCATTCTTCTGATAAGGATCTGTGGGTCCACTTTTTTCAAGATAGTTTGTCGGGTACGCAATTAGATTGGTTCTACCAGCTTGAGAGATCTGATGTGCAAAATTGGGAGGATTTGGCGGCTGCCTTCTACAGACAATATCAATATAATGCGGACTTAGCACCTACTCGTACTCAATTACAGAGTATGGGTATGGTCTCTAATGAAGGCTTTAAAGAGTATGCCCAGAAATGGAGGGACTTGGCCGGAAGGGTGCAGCCACAATTGTCTGAAAGAGAGCTTATGGATATGTTTTTGGGGACCCTGTCGGGTCCATTCTTTAATCACTTGATCGAGAGTTCATCTGCGGGGTTCACCGAGTTAATTCTGACTGGTGAAAGAGTTGAAGCTGGAATCAAGAGCGGAAAAATTCAAAAGGATGCATCTGCTTCCGCTGCTATCAAGAAGACCTTTCCTGCAAAGAAAGAGGTGTCAGCTGTCTACTCTCAGAGAAGTCAAGGAAGAGTTGAGCACCGGCCAGCGGTGAGGGCTGTAATGATTCAAAAGTCAGCAGTTGATCAGCCTCGAAACAGTCAACCCATAACCAACCAAGCAAGGGTGGAAAGGCCTGCACGACAATTCACCCGGATCAATATGACACCTGCTCAGGTTCTCCCTCATCTGTTGAAGTTAAACCTTACAAGCTTGAAAGAGGCGCCAAAGAATCCGAATACCTCTCCTCCCTACTACCATGCAAATGCGAAGTGTGCTTATCATTCTGACAGCCTGGGGCATGACACCAATAATTGTTGGGCCCTCAAAAATAAGATCCAGGACTTAATTGATGCTAAGGAAGAGGAATTCGACGCCCCTGAAAAGCCTAACGTAATCTCTGCTCCTATGCCAAAACATGGTCACAATGTCCATGTTGTTGAAGGAGATCTTTATGTTGCTGTTGTTGATGACTTAATGACCCCATTACCAATAATCAAGATGAATCTGTTGAAAGCCGGGATTTTCCCAGGCTGTGAAAAAGATTGTTACCTTTGTTCTTCCTTACAATCCGACTGTCCGCTGTTGAAGTTAGGCATCCAACGCCTAATGGATAATCAAGAAATCCTCTTTGAGAAAACTCCTGTTATTCCAATTCCTATCAACGATGTTGCTATAATTACCATTTCCGCCAGTCTTTCCAAGGTCTCCAAAAGACCTGTTAAGATTACACCCGATCCAAAGTTTGTACCTCTGAAGATGACTATGTCGGGGACTATCCCATACAAGTCCAACAAGACAATACCGTTGAATTATGGAGGAGAGATCTTCTACCACGGTGTTAAGCAGATTGAATCAGTGGAAGAAAATTCCGATGAAGAGACTCCTGACATAGGAAATATTTTTGGGACGAGTAAGATCACTCGTAGTGGAAGAATTTTCTCTCCGGAGATTGCTCCTCCAAGGGAAATCTTCGGACCCTTAAATGCTCCTAAGGTTACTCCTGTACCAGTCAAGATATCTGTGCGAAGTCCAGTTATTGAAGAAATTGTTACTCCCGTAGTTGTACCCTTTGTTGTTGCTGCTGATAATGATGTGCTGCATGTCTCGGTGGAATGAAGAGGGACTACTTTAGCTCACGTTCTGGTTGATACTGGGTCGTCTTTAAATGTCTTACCAAAGAAAGCATTGGATAGACTAGATTGTGAAGGTCTAATTTTGAAGCCCAACAATATCATCGTCAGAGCCTTTGATGGTTCTAAGCGGATGGTCCACGGGGAGGTGGACATCCCGATTAAAGTGGGTACGGAAACTTTCAACTCCACATTTTTTGTCATGGACATTCGTCCCTCCTACTCTTGCTTGTTGGGAAGGCCCTGGATTCATCATGCTGGAGCCGTTACTTCAACTCTGCACCAGAAGCTCAAATACCCTGTTCAGGGGAAAATTGTGATAGTTCACGGTGAGGAGGAATACATGATAAGCCATCTTAATTCTTTCCTCTATGTGGAACTGGATGGTGAATTCATCGAAACCCCCTTTCATCATTTTGAGGAGGTAGCTCAAGAAATTACAGCAGTGCCTTCTGCACCCATCATTACCAAACCTGTGTCTCGAATGCCATCCCTCAAAGATGTGAAGGCTGTGATTGAGGAAGGAGGAAGCACAATATGGGGTCAAATGCCAGATTTTCCTTACAAGACAAATAAGTTCGGCTTGGGTTTCACTGCTTCTGCTCAAAAGGTTGTGCACTGCTCCCGGGATGGAGGGCCACCATTGAAGATCACCCATCATGGAGTTCATGCTTTGGAGGATGGTGAAGATGAGATAAACTTTGAAGATTGGATTTTCCCGACCGTTGAAGGAGGACTATGTAATTGGGAGGCAAAGGATTTTGTTCCCATTACTTTCATCAATCAGTAATTTATCTTTCGAACATTTTATGTTGGTTTGTAATAATTCCTAAACAATTCATACACTTTTAGCCTTGTGCCTTACCCGAGGTACATAGGTCCATTTGTAAGGGTTTGATTTTCCATCTTCATATGCCATTTTAATGAATCATGGACGTTTTCATATATAAAATTTTATGTTCATTGTCTTTCTTTTACATTTTATTTGTTTAAAGGTGGCTATCCCTTACACACACCCATACTCACCAATGCAGGTACCCATCCACTCCGGATTCCATGGGTAACAATTTTGCTATGGCCTTCAGTGACTCTGAAGATCTGGTCAATCATGTCGAATACGAAGATGATGAAGACTGTGAAGTGCCTGGAGAGTTGGCTAGACTACTGCAACAAGAAGAAAGGGCTATTCTACCTCACGAGGAGTTGTTAGAGACTATCAACTTGGGAACCGAGGAAGACAGAAAAGAAGTTAAAGTGGGTACCAACCTAGAGCCAAGTGTCAAGGAGCGCTTAGTTCAGCTGTTGAATGAATATGTTGAGATCTTTGCCTGGTCCTACGAAGACATGCTGGGACTGGATATAGATATTGTGGTTCACCATCTCCCTACAAGAGAAGACTGTCCACCAATTAAACAGAAAGTTCACCGCATGAGGCCCGACATGTCTGAAAAGATCAAAGCTGAAGTGATGAAGCAGTTCAACACTGGCTTTCTTGCTGTTACATCTTATCCACAGTGGGTTGCTAACATTGTGCTTGTGCCTAAGAAGGACGGAAAAGTTAGGATGTGTGTGGATTACAGAGACTTAAACATGGCTAGCCCTAAAGATGACTTTCCACTATCGCACATTGACATCTTGGTTGACAATACAGCTCAGCACAAGGTATTTTCTTTCATGGATCAATTTTCAGGGTACAACCAGATCAAAATGGCCCCTGAAGACATGGAGAAAACTACCTTTGTTACACAGTGGGGTACGTTCTGTTACAAAGTGATGCCATTCGGACTGAAGAATGTCGGGGCAACCTATCAGCGTGCCATGGTGGCTTTGTTTCATGACATGATACCTCATGAGATAGAGGTTTACGTGGACGACATGATAGCCCGTTGACAGACAGAAGAAGAACACCTCGACCATCTGCAAAAGCTGTTTGTCAGGTTGAAAGAGTACAAGCTCAGACTGAACCCTAACAAATGCACTTTCGGAGTTAGGTCCGGTAAACTTCTGGGATTCATCGTTAGTAACAAAGGCATCAAGGTTGATCCTGCCAAAGTCAAAGCTATACAAGAAATTCCTTCCCCTCGCACTGAGAAGGAGGTCAGAGGTTTCTTGGGATGCCTAAACTACATTGCAAGGTTCATTTCTCACCTAACATCTACTTGTGAGCCAATCTTCAAGCTGTTGAAGAAAGACCAGGTGGTTAAATGGAATGATGACTGTCAAGTTGCTTTCGATAAAATCAAGGAGTATTTGTTGGAACCTCCTATCTTGATGCCACCCGTCGAAGGAAGGTCGTTAATCATGTATCTGACTGTCCTGAAGAATTCAATGGGGTGCGTACTAGGTCAACATGACGAGTCTGGACGAAAAGAGCATGCCATTTATTACCTTAGCAAAAAGTTTACCGACTGTGAGACTTGCTAATCACTGCTCGAGAAAACTTATTGCGCTTTAGTATGGGCTGCTCGCCGGCTAAGGCAGTATATGTTGACACATACCACTTTACTGATCTCTAAGATGGATCCGATCAAGTACATCTTCGAGAAGCCTGCTCTATCTGAAAGAATCGTTAGATGGCAGATGATCCTCACCGAATATGACAAATAGTACACAACCCAAAAAGCTATAAAGGGGAGTGTACTAGCTGACCATCTAGCTCATCAAGCTGTCGAAGATTACCAATCCATGAGGTTCGACTTCTCCGACGAGGATGTCATGACTTTAAGCAACATTGAAGTAAACAGATCGTATGACGGACCTGAACAAGGATCCCGATGGACTCTGTACTTTGATGGTGCCTCCAACGCACTTGGAAACGGTATCGGTGCTGTACTTATCTCTCCTGAAGGTTTCCATACACCTTTCACTACCAAACTCTGCTTCAGCTGCACCAAGAACATGGTCGAGTATGAAGCTTGTATATTTGGTCTCAAGGCTGCTATTGACTTGGGAATCAAATCTTTGATGGTATTTGGGGACTCAACTTTGGTTATCAGTCAAATCAAAGGAGAGTGGGATACTAAACATCCAAACCTCATCCCTTACAAAGAACATGTCCTGACATTGTTACCACACTTCGAGCAGATCACCTTCGAGCATTTCCCGCGAGAATAGAATCAGCTAGCAGATGCATTAGCTATAATGTCCTCCATGTTTAAACTTAACTGGGATAATGAGGGTCCTTAAATCACCATTGAAAGAATGGACGAACCTGCACATTGTCACGAGATTAATACCGAAGAAGTAGTGGACCGACCTTGGTTTCATGACGTCAAAAGGTATCTCGAAGCACAAGAATACCCTGAAGGAGCTTCAGTCAACGACAAAAAGTTCTTAAGGAGATTCGCGGCAAAGTTCTTCCTGAGCAATGGTATCCTATACAAGCGCAATCATTATTGCATTCTACTTCGTTATATGGACAAGGTTGAAGCTGATAAAATCATGGCTGAACTGCACAACGGTACCTTTGGCACTCACTTAAGCGGACATACGATGGCTAAGAAGATTCTACGGGCAGGCTACTACTGGTCTACCATGGAAGCTGATTGTCATCAACATTCCCGTACTTGTCACAAATGCCAAATCTATGCTGACAAGGTACACATACCTCCAGTTCCTCTCAATGTCTTAACATCTCCTTGGCCGTTTGCTATGTGGGGAATCGACATGATTGGAGAGATCAAGCCTACAGCATCCAACAGACACCGTTTCATCTTGGTGGCCATTGATTACTTCACCAAGTGGGTCGAAGTTGCTTCCTTCGCATCCGTCACAAAGAATGTTGTTGCCCGCTTCATCAAGCAGAACCTCATATGCTGGTATGGTATCCCCGACAGGATCATTACGGACAATGGTACAAACTTGAACAACACTATGATTACCGCTCTATGCGAGCAGTTCAAGATTCAACATAAGAATTCATCTCCCTATCGACCAAAGATGAATGGTGATGTCGAAGCTGCGAACAAAAATATCAAGAAGATCATTCAAAAGATGACAGTCACCTACAAGGACTGGCATGAGATGTTACCATTTTCTCTGCACGGGTATTATACCACGGCACGCACATCAACTGGGGCAACACCCTTTTCTTTGGTATATGGCATGGAAGTTGTGTTACCTATCGAGGTTCAGATTCCCTCCTTGAGAATCATGAAAGATGCTGGTTTGAGTAAAGACGATTAGATTCAGAACCGGCTTGATCAACTTAACTTGATTGACGAAAAGCGACTTACTGTTGTTTGCCATGGTCAGGCGTATCAGAAATGAATGATCAAGGCATTCAACAAGAAAGTCAGACGCCAGATATATCAAGTCGGGGACCTTGTAATCAAGCAGATCATCTTGTCGCAAAGTGATCCCAGGGGCAAATGGACTCCTACTTACGAAGGACCATTTGTGATAAAAAAAAACATCTTTTCTGGTGGGGCAATGATCCTGACCACCATGGACGGTGACGACCTGCCGCACCCTGCGAATGCAGACATAGTCAAAAGATACTACGCATAAACGACCCGACAAGTTGAAAACCCGAAAGGGCAACTTGGGCAAAAATGGGCATCCCAGTGAATCGAAAACCCGAAAGGGAGATTCAGGCAAAAATTAGGAATAAAATCAAAAATCTGTACACCCGGCAAGTTGAAAACCCGAAAGGGCGACTTGGGCAAAAAAGGGTTTCCCGGTGGACTGAAAACCCGAAAGGGCGGTCCAGGCAAAAGTTAGGGAATTAAAGTGTATGACTATGTCTCGTCGGATCACTTTAAGGACAATCTCTTTGCCAAACAAACTCTTGGCTTCTGATCAATCCAGTCATCTTCAGACGAAGCAGCGAATGGACAAGACATCCAGAGTTACGAAGGCTATAGCAGAATGGGAACCCCATGGAATTTTACATATAGCCATCTTTCTTTGTATAAATTTTTCTCAATTTTTTATGACAACATTCTCTTACTAGGATGACTCTCTCCTTTGTACAAAATACTTACACAAAGTTAATACAAAGATACTTCAAAGTGCATAAAACTATTTTCCTTTTCTTTTTCTTTACACTTATGTTTTATTTGAAAACGCCCAATGGTTTATTAAATGAGAATATGCATTTGAATATAATCACTGTTTACAAATAAACGAAATATGGAAGAATAATTACTGAGAGGTTGAAAGGATAGGAAAACGTCTTTAGGCTATTCCAAGAGAGATCCCCTGCAGTACGTCATCTGGATCCCCAGTGGAGCTAAACCTTGAAAAACATATCCCCAGCGGAATTAAAATTCAAAATCCTCGCTAGAATCGAAACTTCAAACTCCCAATCCCAGACGGAGCCATATTTCAAACATTTAATTCTCATCAGAGTTAAAATCCCCAGCGGAGAAAAAACTTTGGGTCATGGATCCCCAGCAAAGATGAAACCTTTTTCCCCAGCGACTTATCTTAAAATCTGAGAAATCCCCCCAGATAACAATTAACTTTTATTCCCAGCTAAGGATAATTCCCCAGTAGATTGGAATACAACCCAAACTCCTGAACTTTTTCCAAACAGGAATAAGCCTTTTCCCCCAGAGTCCTGATCTCCCCAGAAGAGTAGCTACTCTCCAGCAGTATAACTATTCCCCACAGAGTTCTGAATCCCCAACAGATTGAAGATTCTCATTCTTAACTCTCCAATTGGAAGTCCCCAGGGATTTATTTTCCCTAGCAGATGGAAGATCTTCAGTTTGGATTCCCCGGTGAAGTTACCTAAGTATCCATGACTCCCCAACACGAGCTTGTCAGAATTTTTAATCCCCTACAGATCGAAGATTCTCATTCTCGCTTTATCCAGTGAAGCCCCCAAGATTCCAATTCCCCAGAAGATTGAAGTTTCTCATTCTTATTCTCCGCAGAAGCCATCAGAGTTTTCCTTTTTCTCTAGCAGATCAAGGTTTTCTTTTTGTCTAATCCCCAATAGAGGTCTTCAGAGTTTCCCTATTCCCCAGCCGAGTAAGGATTCCCATTGGTGTACTCCCCAACTATAACCATCAAAGTTCTCAGGATTCCCCAAGCAGGTTTCTCAAGCAGGCTTAATGGATTTCCACATCCCCGCAGAGTTTGTCAAAGTTCTTGTTAACCCTCACAAGTTGCCAAGGATTTTCTATCCCCAACAATGGTCTAAGGATTTCTCATCTTCAGCAATCAAAGATTTTGAATCTCCAGTAGCGGTCATGGATTTATTCTCCCCGGCAGTAGTCAAGGATTTCATTATCTCCCGCTATCAAGGATTTATTTTCCTCAGCAAGACAGCTAATCAGCTTACATGTGCATACATTACATTCATATATCATAAACATTGATAAAACACATTTTATTGCATCATACATGTCATGCAACATAACTTTGAGTTTCAGCTAACATTTTACCCTTTTCAGGATAAGATTAAAAGCTACCTTTAACAAATATTCAGAGATTTCAGATACAGTATGGATACACTCCAGACGCGGAAGTCATTCTGTTACTTATTCAGATCTCTTATTCAGATACAGTATGGATACACCCCAGACACGAAGGTCATTCTATTACTCATTCGGAATTCAAAGTCAAGATACAGTACGGATACGCTCCAGACACGGAAGTTATTCTGCTACTCATTCAGACTTCAACAATCAGATATAGACTAGATACGGTCCAGACCCAGAAGCCATTCTATTTCTCATTCAGATTCAACTATCAACACCAAGCTCAGATACACTCCAAGACATGGAAGTCATTTTGCTGCCTTTTCAGATCCCAGTTACAGTACGGATACACTCCAAGACATGGAAGTCATTCTGCTACTCATACAAATCTCAACTACAGATACAGTTCAGATATGCACCAGACACGGTTGCCATTTTGTCACTCATTCAAACATTTCCCCGGCCCAGAGATGCTCCAGACACGGATGTCTTTCTGTCGCTTATTCAGATTTCATATTCAGATACAATACAGATACACTCCAGACACGACAGTTATTCTGTTATTCATTCAGAATCAGATACGGTTACAACTCAGATACGCTCCAAACACGGACTCCATTCCATTGCTCATACAAATTCAATCTCCAGATACAACTCAGATACGTTCCAGATACGGATACCATTCTGATGTTCATTCTCCTGATTTTCAACATTCTTGGATGGCATCTTTAAGCCCATCTCCAACAAGATTCTATCACATCTCCAAATGGCATCTTTAAGCCCATTCCCTTAATTACATTTTGACGAGTGCAAATTTACGGGCACTCTAGTGTCCAATCATCTTTTACCTTCGAGTCACGAAAGGAAAACTCGCCAATCTAACTCTTCATGTTCAAGAAGATTGAACAGGGGCAACTGTTGTACCCCAAAATTTTCCCTCTCATTTTATCAATATTTCCCCTTTCAAGACTCTTTGGACTCCGGGCAGGATTAGGGTTTGCTCTGCTCAAGACATCTCCTTGCATTGTTGACCTAAATTAAGGTTTGAGTTTGCACAGGGATTTTTGGACTTCCAATGCTCAATGTGACTTTCATACTTCATGTTGGACTTATAATATTGCCCCTACCAAGTTTCAAGCTTTGAATCAAATTTTTGCCCAGTCAATTGGACAGTTGACCTAAAGATTAACTGAATTGGGGAAAAAAGTCAATTGTGGCCAGTTTACAGTCAAACCTCATAATTTTTGATCCACATTAACATTATAGGCTCATATGAACCATTTTATCAAGTTTGGACCACAACTCCTCAAGAAATTTGATCAGATCTTCAAAAGGGCAAAATGGTCATTTTTAGGGTTTTGACTGCACAAGGGCAATTTCTGATTTTTCACCTAGCCAATGGAAAATTGGGTTCAAGCATGGATTCAAGGACTCAATGGCATCATCTTGACCTATTCACTAGGTTCAAAAGATCTCAAAAGCATTGGAGTGACAGATGAATTTTCCAGTCAACTAATCAAAAATCAACTGTACACTGAAAAGTCAAACTTTAACTTTTTGGTCAAAATCAAGTGCCAAGGGTCATTTTTCATCAAGATGTGTCAAAACATGAAATTTGTTCATCAAGAAACCCAATTTTGCAAATTAGGGTTTAAGATTGAAAAATTTCATAACTTAGAAATTTTCTCATTTTTTCCCAACTTTGCCCAACTTTTTCTCCATGATGCAATTGGATTCCAACAAAACTTCTAACATGAAAGTTGTATTCCTACACAAAATCTACAACTTTTATTCACAAAGTTTTCCCAAAAGATGCTTGTATCTCAAGTTATGATTTTTGGAATAAGGGTCCATGAAACTTTCTAACTTAGTGAAATTTTGCCCTAGTTTAGGCAGGATTTTGACCTATCTTCATGGCAATTTTTCACATAGTTCCACTTGGAATCTCAAAATGCATTTCAAATATGGATTGTAAAGCATTTTACAAGATTTCCAAAATGTCCAAGAACTCTCCAAAATCATTTGTGGTTAGGGAGAATCGAAGGTTTGAATTTAGAAAAAAATCACTTTGGTCCATGGCATTTTTCACTATGCTACAAGTTGCAATTTCTGTCCAGCTTCATTGGTACTTGTTTACAGGTATCTAAACCCTTCCACACTTAAAAATTGAATGCAAACTCAATGGTTTAATGCATTGTTCTGATCTATGGAAGATTACACAAGGGTTTAATCCATTTTTGGCAAAAAGTGAACATTGCCATTTTCATAAAGTTGGCTTTATGTCAAGTTGTTCCTCTTGAGCCTTGAACCTTTTCTTTTACAGCAAACACACTCCATAAAATCAGGTCAAAGGACAACCACTTTGTGCAGCTAGGAAGGAGGCCTGCACAGGCTCTTTGCTTTATCACTTCAAACTTTTCTTAAAAGCGAAGTCAACTTGCAAAAAGAGGAGAACTCTGATGTCTGATAAAAACCAACTCTTGTAACCATTCAAAACAAGTTTTGCACATTGCCTTAAGTCAGAAGCACGAGCTAACCACTTCTCAAGCCTTCCAAAACACAAAAACATCAAAAACTTGCAAAATAGGGCAGCTTCTGCAGTTGCACCTCCATCTCACAAACCACTCGTGCGTTTTTCCCCAAACCTCTTCCAACACACTCCATACAACCCACCTAAGCTCTCCCAACCATTGGCCAGTGACTGTAACTCCATTTACAAGCTTCACCATTTTTAAATTCTGCTTGTGCAGGTTGACTTCTACAGGCTTATTCAAGCAAACTCAAAGCCAACTAAGCATTGGGGAAGGTCCAAGGAAGTTCAAGCAAGCTCCCAAGCATCTCAGGCCTCATTGAAAACCTCCATATTGCCATACTCGAGTTCAACTGAAGCATGTATTTTTCCAACTTCCTATCTCTATATTTAGGAATCATTAGGCTTAAGTTTGTGAATAAAAAATGTAGTACTCATTGCCCTTAAGCTGTACATATGCATAGATTTCATTAAGTTAACTGTGTTGAGAGAATTTGATTGATGAACTTTCTGAAAAAGTTAGGTTAGAAATTAGGGCCAGAGAAATTCTCTCTGGTCTTTGAGAGTTAGATTAAGTTCTTTATATGGTTGGAATCATGTTGAAGAATGCTATAACTTTTGTGTTGTGAGTTTTTGCTTTAGAGCACGTATGCAGGAGTTAGCCATTTGTACAGGAAGGCGCGCGTTTTTTGAACAAAGGTTGAAGATGAAGATCAGTTGGGCTAGGCCTGGCTTGTTCATGCTTTTTTCACCCCTAGCCTTACTGTTTACACCCCCTTGGCCCATTGTTTTATATTTTTATATTTTTCATTTCTTTTTTTAGTTTATGATTTCATTTCATTTTTCTAAACACTAAAAAATACCAAAAACATTTTCATAAATTTTCACATTTTATTTTATTATTTTTATTATTTTTTTAGACATAGAAATAATTATTAAATAGTATATACTTTTATTTTCTTTAATAAAAACTTGTAAATAATACAAAAAATATTATATTTTTATTTTTATTATTTATATACTTAAATAATATTTTTTCTAACATATTTTTATTTTTTGACATTTGTATATATTTTTATTTTTATTGTACATAAATAAATAATACATAATATATATATTTTCTTAAAACAAATTAGGGTTTCCACCCTTAATAAAAATAATCTTTTATTTTTATACATTAAATAGTTTATTTTTACATATATAAAAATAATACAAAAGCATTTTTTGCATATTTATGATATATTGCATATTTATTTAATTGTCCATTTAAATATTTGCTTATTTTATTATTTGAACAAAGAATTCAATTTGGTTGTAATAATTTTAGGGTTTTAATTTCTTGCAAATAATCCCCTATTCAAAATTGTATCCCCTCCCCATATCAATGTTGTAATAGCTTAGGTTACTTTTACGCATTTATTGCTTTAAAATATGTCATGATAGAGATTAGAGTTTGTATGCAATATCCAAAATCAAAACAAATAGTTAGACCTAATGCAAGACATAAAAGCATGTAAATTGACAACACAATGCATACATGCACCCCTAGGGTTTCACCCACTTGTTGCCTTTAAAATGGCCATGGTATGCATGTTGAGTATCTTGGCAAAACAAAACAAAACAAAAGATCATAGTCCCTCGATGACGCTATCTTGGTTGCCTATACAAAATGATATAGTCCCTCAAACAAAAAAAACTTGCTAAGATATTTAGCACTATTGTTATCATGGTCAATACGATGATTCGCGCCTGTCCCGTTTAACATCCAAACACAAGTTTGTTTACCAAATGCAATGGTAAAACAACAATGTGAAAGGGTTAAAAATGTGTAGGAAAGATCTTTGAGTAGATAGGGTAGACAACTCTTAGTTACTTGATCAAAACTTGCAAACATCCTTGCTAATTTCAAAAACACACATTTCAAAACAATTTCAAAACAAGCTTTCAAACATTGAAACATCTTTTCAAAAGACAAACACCTTTGTATACATTCAAACAAGAATCATTACAAAGGTTGCCATAACGATTGCCTCTTTTCAAAATACTTTCAAAACCACACACAAAAGCACCATTTCAAACAATTGAAAAGCAAAAGCAAGTGATCTAAACAAGTAACTAAGAGCCCATGGAAAACCATGGATGAAAAGGGTGCTTGCACCTTCCCTTTTCATAATATACCCCCCGAACCCAAGAAAACATCTCAAAGGTCTTTCCTGTGCTTTTTGACCTTTCCTTTGGATAAAATAAAAAGTCGGTGGCGACTCTTGCTAAACCGAAACATTTGCGAACATGAAACGCAAAACCTCAAGTCAGTTCTCCCACCGCATCACAATCTTCATTCGGAAAAACCATAGGTTTGTCCTCCAAGATCATTGGTTGATTTATGGGTTTTCTTGCAAGATGTTCAAGAGGTAATTGCTGCCAAGTGAGGTCCTTTGGAGATAAAGATTGCAAGGGATTCTTTGGACATAAAGAATGCAAGGGATCCTTTGGAGATAAAGAACACAAAGTAAGTAGCGAGAGAATGAAGAATTACAATTGAAGTCTTGTGTTGCAATAGTTAAAATTGACTGTGCATGAAAGCTTTAGAGATACAGTATACAAAGGAGTATAAAGATGCAGATATTCAATTTGAATCTATTTTGTCTTGGTCTTTCTCAAGATCAAAAGAGGAGAAGGGGTTAAATCAACTACGAGCATTGAGTTTGTGGAGTTGCTCTTGAACACTTCTCTTGTATCAACTTTTTTGCATAAAAAGAATTATCCTAATTCCATTAAAATTAGGTGCAGACGCACACATGCGCGAGGAAGAAAGTGGAAAATTGTGAAGACAAATTCCTCATGTCTCTTTTATTTTTGCTTTTACTTGCTTTGATATTCATCAATCAATTTGTTCAATAGCATTGCATTATCAATTAAATTGTAAGAAATTTTTTGGACTGATTTTGATTCTAAATCAAGTGTTGATATAGCTTACAATCACTTTTGATTATAAGTGGTGTTGTGTATCAACACAACTTAAGGAAATTTTTTTGAAAATTCACTTGCAACCTAAGTGTTCGACAAATTGATTTAGTTAGTTTTTTTTTAATATTTCTATTGGAAATAAATTTACTAGTAACTTGTTATAAATGATAAATAAGTTGAAAAGTGATTCAAGCATATTAATTTAATTGTCATTCTTATTCCATATTCTATTTGTTCTTTAGTTTGCATATCCGAGTTTCCAATAACATTCGTATAGATGAGTATTTGAAAAAGCTTCCGCTAAACTCTTTGTTGAAATAAATTTTTCAAAACCATATTTTTTCTGGAATTTTTAAAGAGGTATCTGTTCACCCACCCTTTAGATACGTTGTCATCGTCTAACAGCATCAACCTCGTATTATAAGGAACTACATGTATGTTGTTCAAACTGACACCATTTTTTACTATGATGTGTGTTTTTTATCTTCTTTTGTAGACTGGATAATCGTCTTGGTACATAATGGTTTCTTCAATGAACTTTTTTTGAAAGTACTTTGAACATTTTATATTTTTCATGCATGGTGATGACAACTTCGACAGGCCACAGAGACCATGATTCACATGTGCCTTTACTAAATTGTATAAAGTAGGATTAACATCAAGGTTTGGAATTTTAGCAGTAATAATATTGTCAATATCTTTTGGAGTTGGATATTTTCTTTGTAGGTGCAAGAAGATAAGAATGTGAGCATGTGGAAACCTTCATTTTTGGAATTAAATAGTATAAATGACTGATCATAAAGAAAAAGAAGAATGACATTCACAAAATTAACATTAAAAAATAAATGTAGACCTATAATATAAATAATTGATAGATACAATAAAGTTGAAGAAGAATGACTTACATGCCAAAACCGTTCCAAGAATGTCTCGCTTTGTCAAATCAATAATTAGTTCATCAAATTTAATCTTGAATACTTTGGAGATAATATTAGGGCGGCCATGCAACTTTAAGTTTTTTTTGAACAAAAGTCGTGTAATATCATGCCAATTAGGGTTAAAAACAAATAAGGAAAACAAATTCACTGGATATTGCCATAAAATTAGAATAAAGTTGATCCATATATCGTTTGCTGCCCATGAAATATGATGGAAAAACAACTCGCTTCTCTTTTTTGACATTGTTGTTGGGTTGTTTGCTGGCAGATTGTTCACTTAATTTGTGGTGTTTTCCAACTCTCAATTTAGATTGATTATTTCTCAACCAATTTAGAAGTTCGAATTCCACCATTGTGTACACATCAACCAAGAACTATTGGAATAATCTTTCTAGAATAGAGTGAAATTTTAGCTTCGTTGCTCCACTCATGTAATAAAAAACATAGCCAATATTTTATAGTTTGACTTTTTTTAAACCACATTTTCATATTTATACTTGTGCAATACATTTGGCATTTAACCATCCTCACCATATGTAAATATCAAAGGATATTGATAAATTAGTTAACTTGCATGGAACTTGTTGTACCCCAAAATTTTCCCTCTCACTTATCAAGAATTTGCTCACAAGATCTCCTTGACTCAAGACTGCATTAGGGTTTGATCAGCTCAAGACACCTCCTTATGCACTAATGACCAAAATTAGGGTTTGATTTTGCACAAGTATTTTTGAACTTTAAATGCTTCATATGACTTTCATGGATCATTATGGACCCCCAAGATTACTCATGTCAAGTTTCAAGCCTTGAATCACACTTTTGGTCAGTCAATTGAGCAGTTGACCTAAAATCGGTTGTATTGGGGAAAAGTCAACTATGGCCAATTTACAGTCAAACTTCATGATTTTTGATCCAAATCAACATTATAAACTCATATGTATCACTTGATCAAGTTTGTACCATAATTCCTCAAGAAATTTGATCAAATCTCCAAAAGGGCAAAATGGTCAAAATTAGGGTTTTTATGGGAAAAGGCAATTTCTGATTTTTGACCTAGAAAATGGTCAATTGGTTTAAGGAATGATCTCAAGATTACAATTGCATTATTTTGAAATAATGACATGGTTCAAAACATTGCAAGTCCATTGGATTGACAGATGAATTTTGCAGTCAATTAATCAAAAGTCAACTGTATACTGAAAAGTCAAACTTTGACTTTTTGCTCAAATTCAAATGCCAAAGATCACAATTCATCAAAACATATCAAAATATGAGACTTATTTATCAAGAAATCAAAAATTCAAGATTTCATTTTGAAATGTCAAAATTTCTAAACTTAGAAATTTTTCAAAGTGTTGGAAATTTCATGTTTTTTTATAACTTTGAGCCAAATCTTCACCATGATGTAAGATGATTCAAGAGAAACTCCCAACATGAAAGTTTTATATCTCCATGAAATATATAACTTTGATACACACAACTTCTTCCAAAAATTCTTGGATCTCAAGTTATAATTTTATGAACATAGGGTCATGAAACTAAACACTTAGTGAAATTTTGCCCTAATTTAGTCAGAATTTTGACCCCAACTTCATGGCACTTTTTCATATAGTTCCAATTGGAATCTTCAAAAGAAATTCAAATATTGATTGTATAGCACATTGCTAGCTTTCCAAAATGTCCAAGAACTCCTTGAGATCATTCTTGAGTAGGGAGAATCAAAGAGATGAAGTTAGGGTTTTGTCACTTGAATTACAAGTCATTTTTGATGAACACATGAACCAAATACATAGCCATGCTTCATAATCCTCACTTTGAAGGCCTCAAACTTGTTTTTTACTCCATAATTAATGGTTTACACAATTGATTATGCCCTTATCCAAGTGTTTCAAGCTTTGTCCAAATCAATTTGCCATTTTAGGGAGAAAGTAACATATCCATTCTTGTAAAGTAAGCTTTATGCACAAAGTCAGCTTCTTGAGCTCCCAACTTGTTTTTATTGATTACACTCCATCCACAAAGTAAGAAGCATTGTGTTTAAAGTGGTTAAAAACTCTATGAACCAAGTACAAGGCATGGAAACTTGAATTTCTCAAAAAATCACATGTTATGCATAAACATGTAAATTTGAATTCTGATCAACTAGAGCACTCCAAACTTGTTGCTTATAAATAGAATTACTATTTGTGAGCTAGGACATGAGCTTGAGCACCCTGAAATACACCAAAACTCTCTCAAATCAGAAATTTCCCAAAAACTCCATTGTTGCATAGTTTCTGACCTTGAACATCAAACTCACATTTCCCTCGTGCGTTTCTTGGCCTTTTAGTTTCTAAATCTTCCTTACATCAAGTGTAACTTATCCTTGTACATGTTTCATTTCTGTAACATCATTTACCCTATCTTCCATAACCAAAAACAGAGCATTGCACATTGACTTCTCCGAGTCATTTCAGCCACTCTCAACTCAAGCAAACCATTGCATTAGCTTCCTAGGACCTCAAGGAAGCTAACCTGATCATTGCAACACCTTGAAACAAGCTCAAACTCCAAACATGATTTCCAGTTTTGAGGTAAGTTTTCTCAACTGGGAACTCTTCATACAGGCATCATCAATAGTTTATTTGTGAATAAAACATGTAGATATCATTGCCCTGAAGCTAACCATGTCCATAGTTTCCATTAATTTTACTTAAGCTTAGAGAATTTTGAAACTGAAATTTCTGAAATTTTTAGGGTTCAGATTAGGGCCATTAAAATTCTTGCTTATCTTTGATCTATAGTTTTAATACTTTACATTTCTGGAATCGTGAGAAAATTTGCTACAAGTTTCATGTTTACAGTTTTCATTTTTGATGAGAAATGAGCAAGTTACAGTTGGTTTGGCTGGAGGTTGAAGATGAAGTCTTCAGGACACGTTTTTCCTAACATATTTATTGTTCCATTTGTATTAACGGATGTATAGCCACCCTAGTGGTAGAAGCGCACGCCTGTAACCTATGGGACCTGGGTTCGATCCCCAGTGGTACCCTTTTCATTTTTTTCTTCATATTTTTACAATTCTGACTTTTTTGTTTGGCAGGCGCTGGGCTCTTTGGGCCTGACTCATTTTTGTTTTTGCTAGCTGACTTCCATACTGACTCTTGGCACCCCGTGACCCAATTTATTTATTTATTTCATTTTTCTTTTTTTAAATATATTTTTTTAAATACTAAGAAACATAAAATACAAAAAAAATGTTATATTTATATTTTGACTTTTTTTATTTTTTCACAAAAAATATTTTTATTAATTATACTCTATTTATTTTTTTACTTATTATCTTGCAAATATAAATAAAATTAGGTTATTATTTATTTTCTTTCATAATAATTTAAATACATTATTTTTTATATTAAAAAGGACTAAAAATATTTTATAATACTATAAATTTTTTTAAAGATAAAAATACTAAAAATACTTTTCTTAACTTATTTTCTTTTGATTAATTTATAGAATTAGGATTTCACTTAAAATCTTTTCTTAATAAAATTCAAATTCAATTAATTATTATTTTTATTTAATTAGGATAAGACAAAATCTTTTTTTTCATGAAAACCAAACAAAATTCATTTTCTTTATATTTTTGCATCCTTGTACATTTGTTCATTTTTATACTTTGTATTTATTTAATTCCTTGCATATTTTGTACTAATTCAATATGGTTGTAATAGACTAATTAGGTTTAAATTCTTGCAATCCCCCATTTACAAATTGTACAGCCCCTCCCCACAAATGTTGTAATAGCGTAGTAACTTTAAATTTCGCAATTTATCGCTTTTATATAACATGCTAGTAATTAGGGTTTGCATGGAAAGATTAAAACCAATACTTAAAAAGCCATAATTCAAGAAAAAAACAAGCATGAAAATAATACATTTGCACACAAGCACCCCTAGGGTTATTCCACTTGGTTGCCTTATACAAAATAGCCATATTACGGATGTAAGGTATCTTAGCAAAAACAAGCAAATACAAGATCATAGTCCCTCGATGACGCTATCTAAGTTGCCTTACAAATGATCCTAGTCCCTCAAAAATAATGCTAAGATACCTTGCAACATTGCTAATCATGGTTATACGATGACCCACGTCCATCCCGTTTACATCCAAAGATAGGTTTGCTTACCAAATCAATGGTAAAACAACAATGTCAAAGGAAAAGAAAATGAACAAGAAAGACATTTGAGTAGGTAGATTGCTCCCAATTACTTTCTCCATTTCAAAACAAAACATCCTTGCTATTTTCAAAACAAACACATACACTTTCAAAACATCTTACAAAACTTGAAAACATTTTCAAAAGATCAAAGACTTTATATACATTCTTACGAACGAGAATCATTACAAAGTTTGCCTAAACAGTGGCCTCTTTACAAAATACTCTCAAAAACCACACCAAGCACAATTTCAAACAAAAAGCAAGTGATCTAGCAAGTAACTAAGAGCCCATGGAAAACCATGGATGAAAAGGATGCTAATACCTCCCCTTTTCATAATCTACCCCCGAACTCAAGAAACAATCTCAAAGGTCTTTCCTGTGCTTTTTCACCTTTCCTTTTGGATAAAAGAAAAGTCGATGGCGACTCTTGCTAACCGCAACATTTGCGATCAAACGCAAAAACCTCAAGTCAGTTCTCCCACCGTATCACCTAACTCATCGATTCATTGTAATTGACCATCACCTTCTTGGATAATGATGTCTATTTTGAAGTTGAATCTACATCCCCAACAATAATACCAACAATTTCAAACACCATAGGTATATTTTAGACACAACTGTCTCCAGGATGATATGAGATAAGCTTCAATTTCAAGTCTTGGAATTTAGTTTGGTTCAACTTATCTTATGCCATTCTAAAAGATTTGGCATGGACATTATTTTTGTATAACATTAACTTTAACTTTGCCACAATGTCCTGTTGTCTATGTGGTATGAAATAGACCAATAATTAAAATGCAATGTAATATTGGAAAAAGGAATATGTTGAATATAATCACTTAATACTTGAAACAGGTCATCTTGTTATCAATTTTGTGGTTAGTGTAAAAAATATACAACTGGGCCTACTTTGGTGGCTGACCCTCCTTCGGTAGCATAGTTCAAATTTTGTGGCAAGTTTCTCCATACATTCAAAATGTAGTAGGACCTTTTCCTTTAGCACCACTAGTGTCAAACTTCATCCTAGGAGAAGTAAAGGAAAACATTGCATTGCAAGTTCTAATGTTTTCTTGAAAATTATTACTTTCAGAATTTGTACTATTAAACAAAAGTGTTCGTAGTAGTCGTGGTGGATGTTTTAGGAAAGGGAGGACAAACTTCCCACCCTTGCAACATAATTTAAACTTTATAACAATTAAATACTTTGACTTGCCCTTGCATTTTGATACCATATTTTGCACGGCAATGTTCGCATTCCAATATATGATCACCTATATCCGAAAATTATGCAATCTAGACAATTGAAAAGTAAGTATTAGTTGGCATGAAAGTAGAAAAATTATTGAAGTTTATACGTTCTAATTGAGAGGTATAAAATATACCCTGTTGGTGGAATTCATATAAGAACTCAGAATCCTTGAAGCAATCAAAATCAAAATCATGACCAATACTATGTTCAAAATTAATTATTAGATGTAGCGTCATCAAGTATATCACGAGGAGTGTTGTTATTCTCAATATGGGAGACCAAGGAATTATTCGTAAAGCTTTGAATGAGACTTCATATCTAAAACACAGGAACGATCTGACTAGAAAATCATTCAAGACTTGATCAAAGAACCAACGTTTATTGAAGAAGCTATAGAGTCAATTACAAAAAGCACTTGTTTGAAAGGTTGTATGGTTGTAGCATTGAACCTATTGAATAGATTATCACCTACTGGTTAAGTCAATCTTGGTCATTTTGAAGTGTTATTATCTATGTTGTATCTTTGAGAATAATGGGTGTGAAACAGGTCTGAGTTATTTGTTGAAAGTGGTGTATGCAATGGTGTAGCAAAGTTTTGTGGATAAAAGCAATGAGGTTCATGCAGGGGCTAATAATTTTCCTTATTATAATTATTGGTGTTGGACTTTTTGATCAACAATGTTAATCTCCTTATTTTAAGAGCAATAGAAGTAGGGGTAGCTATGTTATTAACATCCCTCATATCCATTAAATTTTTGGAAGAAGGGTAACAATAGGAAGAAAGACTGCAATTTAGAGGAAACACATTTAATATGCAAGTTTAGAGAAGTAAATAGATGTAAAAGAAGGATTACATTCTGGAATAAATGCATAGAGTAATGGAAAAAGACATTGAATTAAAGAATAAAGTTGGGTGATAAATCATACTTGATTGACCAATTATAATATTTTTTGATTAAAATGTATGAACTTTCGGGCATATCCTTCCCATAATGTGCAATTCAAAGTGTTGTTCCTAAAAAAGGTGAGTTAAACTCAAATGTAGAAAAAAGTAAAAAATATAAATACATTAAAACGTAGGATTTGAAAGTTGTTTGAGATATATTGTAGATCCTTCAACACTAAGTTGACATGTTTCTTCTTACTCCCATATTGAGTTGTGTGTATCTGCTTTCATCAACAACGCCAATAACATATGATAAAAAGAGGGTCATTGAGAAACAATGTTATAAGGGACTTTAAATATTATAAACCAGATCTATTAACACATTTGTCTTTAATTTATCATAAAGAATATATTTAAAAGGAGTGAACTTGATAGGCTTCAGAGGAATGACATGTTTGTTGACATCTCAAATGCTTGTCCCACTAGTAAATTTCAAAACATACTTTTGAGCGGATGTTTTGAATAACATATCATTAGGCTGAACTTGAAAGATAGTTATGGTGTATGTATCATTAATCGTTAACACCAAATAAAAGGATTTCGTAAACATAGTTAGAACAACGACATAAATATCTCTCCCCTGAAACACGAAGGAAAACATGTGATTCAACAAGAGGACGACAAAAAAACACCAAACCACCTAGAAGAGCACAAGTAGGAGTTAAAATGTTATAAAAAGAAGATCAAAAATACAAAAACCAATACATGAATAAAACCATATCAAAAGTCTTATTTAAAAAATAGCAATACAATATCATCTCGAAGTGTTTTTTGTATTAGAAATGACGGTTCATTTGTGGTGTATTTTTGCGACTATCTTCCATAATTCTTTTTTATCATTAATGTCTTTAATAAGTTTAAATGGTCTTGTTATATGGAGGATCTGAAGAGACAATATGAAGAAGTGAGTACATAAATGATGAAACTATAAGGTGATATTGTAAAACAATGGAAAATATGAAGAAGAAATACATTACCAATTTTGTGAACAATAGGACAAAGATGAAGGTGAAATGGGTTCCAATGATGAGGAATATGAAGTAATGAAAGAATAAAAACAAATGTTAAAGTAAAATAGAATGCAAAAGATTATGAAAAGACATGTAATAGTTTACACTTGAAGGGTATGCACAAACAAAGTTTTAGAAAATGTGACTTAGACTTGACATGTTAGGTTGTAATAAGTTAGAGTTGTAAAGGGACCAATAGGAAGTTAACAAGTTTTGCATATTAAATTGGCAAAAAAAGAGAAAAACGAATGAACACATATTCAATTGGTTAGAAATGAAGCATACACATATTTAGTTTGATAAAATAAATTTTGGACATAAAAAACCTTTAATTTAGACACATGTCAGCCATCATGGTGAGAGCAAAGTTGAATTTTTCAAAATTGTTAATCTTATTATATTATCGATAAAGCTTAGGTTAGGAAAAAAAAGAGCATTTCTATTAAAAATAAGGGTTAGATATGTTTTTAGTCCCTATAAATATCCCAAAATATAGTTTTAGTCTTTGGAACATTTTCGTTCAAAGAATGGTCCTCATAAAGTTTTTCGTCCCTATTTTTTGTCTCTCCCGTCTATTCCACTTAACAGGAGCCTATGTGGACGCTGACTTGGAATTTTTTAAAAATTTTGAAAATCAGTAATGTGAATAATCATATGCCACATATTTATTATTAATTGGGAAACTTAAAACACTCATATATTCACTTAGAGTAAAATTAGGATTTCATTTAGCACATAAAGGGGATTTTTGTTCTTGCTGAAAACCCTAACTGAGTCCATCACTTTCTTGTTCAAGTGAAAGGTCTGAGCAGAAGGTTCGTTCTATACTCCTTTCCTTTCTTTTTCAAACGAATGCTTCTAGTTGGTTCAACATAGCCATTGTAACACATTATGTATTTTCGTTTTGGTTATAGATATTTGTTTCGAAGTTTATCGCATTTTCTTTGTGGTCCCAAAATCATCTTGAAAGGTGCATGCTTGTGGTCCCTCAACATTGAATCTGGGGTAGGTCCACATGATTAACTTTAGATTATATTTTATTGAAGTTTGGTCTAGGGTTTGTATTTTACTTATAGTGTATTTAGTTAATAGGATTTTCTGCATACTAAGTCAAATATGTGGGTCCATTGTTGACTGTCATTTTCCCTCCATTGTGTAGGAATGAGTCTCTTTAAGGTAGTATTTTACACAAAAGGGCTATTTTATAAAAGACCTTATGTTAAAGTATGAAGGTGGGGAAGTTTATGCATTTAATGGTTAAGATACTGATTGTTGGTCTTTGTTTGAGGCTTGTGATTTAATTAAGGGAGTGTATCATGGGTTTGAATACAATGATATTAGAATATGGTGGAAACATGGTGAATGTAGTTTAGAAACTGATCTAAAACCATTTAGGGATGATGGTGATGCATTTAAGTTAGTTGCCTTTATTCCAAAACTACAAAGGTGAGGTTGAAATATACGCCAAGCCCAAACCATCTAAAAAGGATGCAACATTTATGGAGAATGCAAGAAAGAGGAATAAGGGGATAAAATGTGAAGATGATGTTGATTCATGTACTAATGAGGGTTCTTGTGATGAGTCTGTGAAGGATATCAAATTTGAAGATAGTGAAAAAGAAAGGATGAATGGATTTGATAAGGGTTTTGATGAGGCTTTTATTGGTCAACCCACAAACATACCTGCTGCAGATGGTGCGGGCTCTTCTGAGGGAGTGAAACATAGTTTTATTACACCAAAGATGGGTAAGGAACATGTAATTAAAGATGAGTACATGACTGATGAGCTTGATAGTAGTGCTGAAGATGACAATGGTGATGATATGCTAAATGTTGTTAGGTTCAATGAGGAAGATGGAATTACAAAGAATTTTAAGTTCAAGGTGGGAATGGAATTTTCATCTTTAAAGCAGTTCAAGAGTTCTATTTTGGAACTTAATGTATTGAATGGGAGGGATGTGAGATTTGAGAAAAATGATGCAATGAGATGTATGGTGGTTTGCAAGGAAAAATCACAATGTAATTACACCGTGATGTGTAGTAAAGTCTTAACATCAACGACATTTAGAATTAAGACATTGTATTCTAAACATAAGTGTGGAAGACATTTTTTTAACAAGAGTGTCAAAGCTGATTGGGTTGCAAAATTCATTGTTGATAGGATGAAAAACAATAAAAAAATGAAGTTGAATGATGTAATTGCAAATTTAGGGCGAGGCATGCTACTGAAATCCCTGGTTGTAGGGTATTTTAGCAAGAAAGATTGCCAAAAGGATAATGGAGGGATACTCTAGCAAACAATATAGTCTATTATGGTCATATGTGGTTGAATTGAGGAGGGCTTCACCAGGAAATACTTTTAAGATGAACATTCAAACTCTAGATCCAGGTTTACTACCAAGGTTTGAAAGGTGTTATATGTGTTTTGATGGAACAAAGAAAGCTCTGAAATTGACTTGTAGGCCATTTATTGGACTAGATGGATATCATCTAAAACAAAAGTATGGTGGAATATTATTAATATCTATGGGAAGAGATCCTAATGACCAATATTTACCTATTGCACATGGAGTAGTAGAAATTGAATCAAAGGACACTTGGAGTTGGTTTATGCAGCTACTTCTTGAAGACATTGTTGAAAGAAGGCAGTGCTTCATATCCGACCAACAAAAGGCGTTTTAGCTTCTTATTCTATTTGGTTTATTAGATGTGAATTTAATTGCATGTGGAATGAACCGTTTTACTATTATTTTCAGGGTCTTGTACAAGTATTTGGGGAGCAATACCCAACACTTGAACATAGGTTTTATGTGAGACATGACATCTGTATGCTAACTTTAAGAAGAGGTTTGGAGGTGGTACCCTCTTTAGGGATCTCATGATGGCTGCAACAAAGGCAACATATCTTGAGGCTCATGAACAATACATGCAGAAAATTAAGGAGGTTATCAATGATGCTTATGAATGGTTTGAGGCAATTCCAAAACCAAAGTGGTGTAAGCATGCATTTACTTTGTATTCTAAGTCTGATGTGTTGATGAATAATTTAAGTGAATCCTTTAATGCAACTATTTTACTTCAAAGGGATAAACCAATTATAACAATGTTTGAATGGATTAGGTCTTATCTTATGGGTAGGTTTGTAACCTTAAGGGAAAAAGTTAATGGGTATAATGGTAGGATCATGTCAAAACCACTTAAGATATTGGATAGAGATATTGAAAAGAGTGCAAGTTGGAAAACAACTTATGCATGACAATTAACATTCCAAGTTACCCATTTCATGTTTACTAATAATTTTGTGGTTGAGTTGGCTAATCAAACATGTTCATGTAACTTTTGGGATCTCATTAGAATTCATGTAGACATGCAGTTTCTGCAATCTATAGGAAAATATATGATCCCATTAATTATGTCCATAAGTGCTATCCCAAGTCAACTTATCTGAAGTGTTATGAAGAAGGCATCGCTCCTTTGAATGGCCAAAATAAGTGGCCCAAAACCAATGATCCTATCCTTTTCCCTCCAATGTTAAAAAGAGGCCCAAGAAGGCCAAACAAGTTTAAAATAAGGGAACTTGATGAATCAAAAGCAACTAAGTGGCAAATAAAAAAATACTAGTAATAGGTGCAAGGCATGTTTGGAGTATGGGCACAACACTAGGACATGCAAGAAGAACAAACACATTGTTCTACACAAGAACCAAAATATCACAACAAATGAAATACCTACACAGGCAAGTCAGACTGAAAGTGTTCAAAAGGCAACATCAAAAAAGGTTAGTCTAGTGCTTTTGATTTATATTCTCATATAATTAGTATTTATATATGATTAGTATTTGTATAATGCTTTTCAGGGGAGACCTAAGGGGTCACTCATAAGAAAGACAAAGGAGATCCAATTAAGTAATCAGTGCAAGATGCTCAGTCTGTTGTGGTTCATACCAGAAAGAGTGAAAGACTCGTGACTATCAAAACAAAAGACATCAAAGGGCATGGAAAACACCCTGAAGATCTAGTTGTACTCACTAAAGAGGATACCTCAAAATAACCAATCAAGAGGGGTATGAAAAGTTGGGACGAAATTCAAAAAGGCTTGACTCAATGATGATGGAATTATAAGAATTGAATTTTATGTAGTATCTATGAGCAGTGACTTGTATTTTACAAATTTAAAGTTGTATCCATAAGTGTATGTTGAAGAATTAGAATTACTATGTATTTTGGTTATACTGCAATCTATGAGCAGTGACTTGTATTTTGGTTAGGCTACAATCTAAAACCATGTATTGGATCATTTTGGATATGCCATTTTAATGAATCAATTTGCTTGTCAAATTGTATGGTGCAACCTCTTTATTGACCTCAAATTGTTGTTTGTCAATTTTTAGGAAAACTATGTCAATGTTTTAGGCCACAGTATGCCAAAATTGAGGTAAACTATGTCAATATTTCACGAGTGATTATGCCAAAATTCAGGCAAACTGTGTCAAACTTGTAGCACAACCAAGGCAATATTTTTGGAGTGACTATGCCAAAATTTAGTCAAATTGTGTCAATATTTAAGTAGAACTATTTCAATTAAAGCAATAACCTATCAAAATTATATAATCATCAATTAAAATTCAACACAATTCCATTAGAAGCACAATGATTACATTGCTCAAACAACCTTACTTCAATAATCACATTTCATTATTAGGTACACATTAATCATAAGATAAACTACAAAACAGAAAAACTTGATTTTTTTCCAGGCCATGCCTCTGATCTCAATTTCGCTTGCAACTTCACGTTCTTCTTCTTGGAACCTTCATACAACTCCCTCAGCAGTTCAACCGTCTCCAATTTCTTCAACTTGTTGACATCTACCTATTCAACATCATTACCATCTTCTTCAACCAAATCTTCATCCCATATGAATAAATCACAAGTTTCTCCACTCTGTCAAAATGGACATCTCCAAAAAAGCCTACCTTTATTGCGACCATTCTTGCAGACGTATGAAACCGTACAAGCTTCACAACCACAATTCCTTCCTCGACAACATCTCACAGAGGACGAAGCCATGCTCATGGATTTCGTAGCACTTGTTATGGACTACGATATCAACCTTCCTTTGATGATGACAAATTAGGTTTGCGAGTAAGGAAGCTTCGACTGCGACTGGATCTAGAAGAAAATAGATGAGAAATTAGGTCACAAAGAGGACAAAGACAAATAACGACTGATTGCAAGAAAATTGTACTTAATAATGACTTGTAAATTATTTTCACACGTGGAAATTAGAAATTGTTCAATTATTTTAAAAAATTGCCAAGTAAGCGTTCATGTAGGCTTCCGTTAAGTAGAATAAACAATAGAGATGAAAAATAAGAACAAAAATTTTACGAGGACAATTCTTTAAACGAAAATATTCTAAGAACTAAAACTAGATTTTGAATTATTTATAGAAACCTATAACATATTTAACCCTAAAAATAATCATTACCTTTTAAATGAACTCAAAATGATCATATATCCCCTATAGTCGCTACTATAAGTAAAGATTCTCTTTTTAAGTTCATTAAATAATTGATGTATCTTATCTACATATAGACCACATACATCAATTATTTAATAAACTTAAAAAGATAATCTTTACTTATAATAGTGACCAGAAGAAGTATATATTTTCTCTTAACACAAAAATGATCGACAAAAAGACATTTTAAAACCACAAAATATAATAGAGAAAAGTAGTGATGCATTGACCGTGTAAATTAATTTTACAATATCAACCAATCATAATCTTGTAGCAGAATAAATCACATTTTAATATTAAAATTCTTTTAATAACAAAACAGTTTGTTGACTTTCTATTGGATGACAGTGTAAAATAATTTTACACTGTCAGTGCATATAAATTAAACCAATATAATATTTTTAAAAATTAATAATCACACTTATCCAAAATAAATAAAACTTTAGAAATTAAATAAACCTCTACCTCTTTCAAAGAGACTAGTTATTAGCCTTGAAGACAAAAACTCCTACCACAACAACACATGTAGTTTCACCACTAGATTAAAGACCTTTGAAATTGATTAGAGTGAGAAAACACATCCTTTAAATAAACACAAACAAAATTGAATAAAAATGAAAGAAAGTGGTGGACTATAAGAAAGGAGAAGAGAAAGGAACGTGTTTTTGTGTCTCTGAGAAATTTGTTACGAAGAAGAACAGAACCAACCAGCACCTCAATCTCAATCTTCAGATTGAGATCCAATTTCATTCATGGACTCTGATTCTTCTTCTCCTTGGAACTCTCTTCTATCCTTTTCAACCCTCACTTCCCCCTCCAAATCCTATCTCTCCGCTCTTCAATCTCGATCAGGTTTTTCGTTTTCCATTCACTCTTACTTTCTTTTCTTTCTTTATTATGCACTCACTGTTTTTTCCCTTCATTTTTGTGTGTATAAATGTAGATATGTTTATGGATGGTTTTGATGAAAATGATATTGTTGATGAAGATGATGATGATGTAAAGGAGGAGTTTTTATGTCCCTTTTGTTCTGAGTGTTTTGATATTGTTGGATTGTGTTGTCACATCGATGAAGAGCATCCCGTTGAAGCAAAAAATGGGGTATGGAATTATCCCAATTTTTCATGGGGTTATGGTTTTTCACACTGCAGTTTTTGTTATCTAGATAAATATTGTTCAGTTAGAGCTTGGTTTCCTTGAAATTTAAACTGCTTGTTAGTTTATCGCTTAGTTCTCGGCATCAAGTATAGACCCTTGAGTTGAGAGTTTAGGTTTGGACTGAGGTTTTAGTTGGCTTCTGTGCTGGGTGTTTTTTAGTATGGACTACTCCCTCCATTTCTTCTTTTAAGCAAAAATAAAATGGCTTTTTAGATTCATTCAATGACCGATGTATCTGTACTATATATAGATCAGATACATCAGTTATTCAATGAATCTAAGAAGTAGATTTTTGCTTATAATAAGGAATGAAGAGAAGAGATTACTTATTATCCCACTTAGTGATATAAGACTTGTTGTTGTAGGGACTGCTTATTATATTTACATGGTTTAGGGACTAAATTGGAGAGAGTGATAGTTTAGAGATGATGGTTTATATCTTCTAAGAGGACTACTTGGTAATGAAGTTTGTTTGACAATTTATTAATTTTAAAACTAATTGTTTTTATTTTTTATTCGGGACTATTCAATATTTAGCGAACTTGTCCTGTTTTGGATTATGTTATGCTAGATTGTAATACGCTGTCTCATCAGAATGTTTGGCTATTTTGAATTATGTTAAACATTTGCCAGACTTTTGCATATTTCATTTCCTTTAGAGGGGTCTAAAACCAGGTCACAGAAGTTTTCTAGGCTTTATTTGTTTGTAGAGTCTGAGTACTCTGTGTTGTCGATGGCAGATGGCGGTCCAAAGCGGAGAGCCAAAATCTTGCCATACCTGCCGCTTTGTGGCGCTGTCATAACGGATTATGGCAGAAAACCCACAAGATTGGCTGATATTTACCATCGCACCAAGCCCAAAAACTGCCAGTGATATCCGCGAGGACCAATATTCGATAATATTTAGAGTACCCTACCTAAAAGGAGTACTCTTGGTTACAGTTCTACATCAGTAAAATTATATACTTATTTTTTACTCTTATCCCGCATTATTCCATTCTATATAATCTTTGATATCCTTTTGTTCAGGTTTGTCCCGTTTGTGCATTGAGGGTTGGGGTTGATATGGTTGCACACATTGCTCTGCAACATGGAAGCATACTTAAGATATCCTTTTTTCTTTTAGTTAATATTTGTTTCCGCCAACTCTTACATGGTCTTGATACTATCATGTTTTTCAAGATTCAAAGTTAATCCTGGTTCATTATTTTAGCATTTTGAGATATTTAGCATAAAATGAAATTGAACCATTTTTCTTCAGGTTAATCAAAAGTCTTTAACCTAACCCTCTTACATACTGGCCAAGTGTAACGTTTTCTAAATGGATTATTGGTTTAAGATATCTGTGGAGTCTAGTCATGCCCTACTTATGTGTGTTTTTAATCTTATATATTCTACCCTTTGTTGTTGCCTTTGTCAAGTATACATGATTATATATGTAAAGGAAGATTGAAGTTTTGTAATCAATTACATCATAAAACTGGCACTAAAAGTTGTTTCTAGTTTAGTTATCTCTTGTTATTGCACTATTGTGTTGTGTTGATATTAACATCAGGGTGGTAGTGGTACGCTGTATATCGTAAATTGAATTCTTTAACTAGTGAATACATGCAGCGAAAAAGGAAATCACGGAAAGGTGGATCTTATTCAACACTATCTTTATTGAGGAAGGAGCTGCGAGAAGGAAATTTGCAATCCCTTTTGGGCGGGTCTTCATTTACATTGTCATCGTCTAATGCAGCCCCTGATCCATTGTTATCATCATTTATATTGCCTGTAGCTGATGAATTATCCAGTTCTGAGAGTCAACCTAACTTTCTTACCGGGACAAGGCAATCCAGAAAAAGCTCAGATGAGACTCTATCAAAAAAGTATGTCTATATCACTTGCCAATTTCCTTTTCTTTATTTTTTTATTGAAAAAAGTGGTCACTACCTCTTCATGGAAGTATGCTTATTTTTGCTAGTATTCCTGAATGTTGTGGTGATGTCACATTATTTGCTTCTGCTGCTTTTCATGTAATATTGCTTTTGATAATTTGGACTCATTTTTAACATTGAATATATGATATTGTTCTTGTTCAAAATCAAATAATGGAGGTTTTGGGTAGCATGGCTTGTTTTTTTTTATTGAGATTATAACACTAACTTTGGTCTGGTACCTAATGATTTATACCTGTTGGAAATAGAAAAATAAATTGTATGTTTCCTACTAAAATGAGTATTTAAGTCTTAGGTTCATGTATATTTAGATTCATGCATTTAGGGAGTTGGATTATTATTTATTTCTTCTTGTAAACATAATATGTAATTAATTATATAGTGTGTATAAATATCAAGATTGCTGAGTGTTTTACTCACTCAAGCACATTCAGAAAATTTCTTATTTCTATTTTTCACATGGCATCGGAGCTCCTAATCTAGGAGACTCTACTTCTGCTAATCATTCTTTAGAAATCTGACTGGGCATTTTTATGCTGTCAGAACACTTCAATCTTGACTGGGCAACGCTTGCTGTCAAGTTTTTCCAATTAAACGCTATCTATACTTTTCTGGTAGCTGTCCGTACAGTTTTCTGCAGCCGTCGGTACCGCTCTGCACATTTTTCAGCCGCTGCCTGCACAGTTCCAGCCGCTGTTTTAGCCGCTTTCTGCACAATTTCAGCCGCTGTCCCTATATTTTCTGGGTTGATTTCTTCATCGAATCTTGTTTTCTTTGGTATCTTATACATAAATATTTGATTGTTGCTCCTTCATGATCAATAGTATGGAAGAGTCATTAGGTAATTGCAGTGTAGCGTATTCTGGTAAGTTTCCACTCTCATTTGGATTTCATATCTCAGAAACACCTTGTTTATTTTGGATATTAGATTCAGGAGCCACATACCACATGACACCCTCTTCGAAACAATTCTCTACATATCCCCCTTGTCCCAGTAATAAAAAGAACTGCAGATGTCCAAAACTATCCAAATAACTGTAGCGGGCAATTGAGATATCCAAATAAATCATTCTATAACCTTAAAAAGGGTCCTCCATGTTCCAAAACTATCCATGAACCTTGTCTCCATACAAAAACTTACAAATGATTTATCCTGTAGTGTTACTTTTCATAATGATTGTTGTATATTTCAGAATAAGGAGTCGGGAAAGACGATTGGACGTGCTGGAGAAAAGAATGGCCTTTACTATCTTGAAGAACCAGATCTGTGTACAAAAGGTCACTTGTCCCACTCATTTATGTCAGAGTCAGTACTCTCTAAAAAGGAAAAAATATTTCTTTTTCATTGTCGATCAGGTCATTCTTCTTTTGGAGTCATTAAAGTTTTGTTTCCATCTTTATTCAATAAGGTAGATATTGAAAGTCTTCATTGTGATGTGTGCGAGTTTGCTAAACATAAGCGTTCACCTTTTCCATTAAACAACAAAAGAAGTCTTTCCCCCTTCTATCTTATTCATTCAGATGTTTGGGGTCCCTCAACCAATTCAAATGTAACGGGTGCTAGGTGGTTTGTTACTTTTATAGACGATTGTACCCGGGTTACTTGAGTGTTTTTACTCCAAAACAAGTCTGACGTCAGTACTGTTTTCCCAAAGTTTTTCTACATGATTAAAAATCAATTTGGAGTAAACATCAAAAGGCCTAGGCCTGATAATGGAAAAGAGTACTTCAATCATGTTCTTACTTCTTTCTGTTAAAAAGAGGGAATTGTCCATGAGTCTTATGTTAAAACACCACAACAAAATGGAATTGCAGAAAGGAAAAATGGGCATCTATTAGACCAAACCCGAGCACTATTGTTTCATCAAAATGTTCCAAAATATTTATGGGGGGAGGTTGTTCTCACTAGTACATATCTTATTAGTCGATTACCCTCTAGAGTATTAGGGTTCAAAAGTCCTACGGATGTTCTTTCTTCCTTCTATCCAAATTTGTCAGCAAGTAGTAATCTTAAACCTAAAATCTTTGGGTGTGTCTCATTTGTCCACGTGCATAGTCAAGACAGAAAAAAACTCGACCCTAGAGCCCTAAGATGTGTTTTTGTTGGGTATTCCTCTACTCAAAAGGGATATAAGTGTTTCTATCCTCCATGTAAAAAGTTTTTCGTGCCGCGGGATGTTACCTTTCATGAGGAGGAATCGTACTTCACTCAACCTTATCTTCAGGGGGAGAATTTTAAGGAAGATAAGCTTGAAAATCTCGATCTTTCTGGTCTTGAGTCAAATACACTCAATTTGTCTAGTATTAAGTCAAATACATCTGGTCATTCTAGTCATGAGTCAAATACACTCGATCTCTCTGGTCTCGAGTCAAATCCACCTAATTCTTCTAGTTTAGAGTCAAATAGACCCAATCTTTCTGGTCCTGAGTTAAACACACTTGTACCAGACCCATCTGAGGTTGAAGAACTAGGAGTTGAGTCAAATCAATCAAATACACCACTTGCTGAACTTGGACCTGAAGTGGATGTAAGATATAGAAAGAATCTGGTTTACATGAGAAAGTCAAAGATCATTCCTGAATCGACACCAGTTCAAGAGTCTGACTCAACTCCTTCGAATGAGGTAATTAATTCTTCTGAATTACAAGATAAAATGATGACCCAAACAATAGATGATGACCTAGACCTTCCAATTGCTATTAGAAAAGGTACCAGAAAATGTACCAAACAACCTTTATATCCCCTTTCAAACTATCTTTCTTTTTAAAAAATTCTCACCTACCCATAGAGCCTTCCTTACAAACCTAAATGCTACTTCTATACCTACTAATGTTCCTGAGGCATTGTCTGATGAAAAATGGAAGCAAACCATGAATATCGAAATGGACGCATTGAAGAAGAATGGAACTTGGGAGTTAGTGACTTTACCAGAAAGAAAGAGGTCGGTTGGATGCAAATGGGTGTACACAGTAAAATATAGGGCTGATGGATCAATCGAAAGATATAAAGCCAGGTTGGTTGCCAAAGGGTTTACACAAACCTATGAAATTGACTATTCAGAGACATTTGCTCCGGTTGCGAAAATGAATACAGTGAGAGTAATTTTGTCACTTGCTGCCAATTATGGTTGAGATTTACAACAATTTGATGTGAAGAATGCCTTCTTACATGGAGAACTCAAAGAGGAGATTTATATGCAGGTACCACTGGGGTATGAAAAAAATGTGTCTGACAATACAGTTTGCAAGTTGAAAAAGGCGTTATATGGTCTTAAACAATCACCTCGAGCATGATTTGGAAGATTCACTAAGGTTATGACATCTTTGGGGTACAAGCAAAGTCAAGGGGACACACCTTGTTCATCAAACACTCGCCACAAGGGGGAGTAACAGTTCTGTTAGTATATGTGGATGACATTATAATGATAGGAGATGATTGGAAGGAGCAACAAATCCTGAGTCAGTGTTTGGCTAAGGAGTTTGAAATAAAAACTCTTGGAAAGCTGAAGTACTTCTTGGGAATCGAGGTGGCACATTCCCGAAAAGAAATTTTTATATCTCAACAAAAATACATTACAAATTTACTCAAAGATACAGGAAAAACAACGTGTAAACCTGCGAGCGTTCCTATGGATCCAAATCTTAAACTGAGTAATATAGAAGAAGATGTTGCAGTAGATAAAGAAATGTATCAACGTCTAGTTGGGAGATTAATTTACTTGTCTCACACTAGACCCGATATTGCATATGCTGTAAGTATGGTTAGTCAGTTCATGCATTGTCCTAAAGAAAACCATTTACAAGCAGTTCATAGAATCCTACAGTATCTTAAGGGAACTCCAGGAAGAGGAATTTTGTTCAAAGGAAATGGAAATACAACCCTTGAGGCCTACACTGATGCAGATTATGCAGGTTCAATTGTTGATAGAAGATCCACTACAGGGTACTGCACATTTCTTAGAGGAAATCTTGTGACTTGGAGGAGTAAGAAGCAAAATGTAGTAGCCCGTTCTAGTGCAGAAGCTGAATTTCGAGCCATGGCACAAGGCATTTGTGAATTACTTTGGCTCAAAATTATTTTAGAAGATTTGAAAATCAAATGGGAAGGACCCATGAAGCTCTACTGTAATAATAAGTCAGCTATCAGTATAACACATAATCCAGTTCAACATGATCGAACTAAACATATTGAGGTTGATAGACACTTCATTAAAGAGAAGCTTGATAGTAGGCTGATTTGCACCCCATATGTGTCATCACAAGGACAACTTACAAATATTATCACTTAAGGATTGAGTAGCACTAGTTTTGAACGAATTGTATCCAAGCTGAGAATGGAGAATACTTATTCACCAGTTTGAGTGAGCATTTAAGTCTTAGGTTCATGTATATTTAGATTCATGCATTTAGGGAGTTGGACTATTATTTATTTCTCCTTGTAAATATAATATGTAATTAATTATATAGTGTGTATAAATATCAAGGTTGCTGAGTGCTTTACTCACTCAAACACATTCAGAAAATTTCTTATTCCTATTTTTTATAATACCCTTACAAGTTACACCTAGGCTTATCCTATGCTGCACAATTAATATAAGGTATTGCACCATGCAAACGTTTTTTTCCCACTACTGAATCAATAAATCCCCACCACATTCTCCTCACCAATTCTTCCCCACTCTTTCTCTCAGTCACATGTTCTCCTCATGTTGGAAAGGGAAACTCTACAACAAAAGCACATCCTTGGGCGACCACGAGACGCATACCGGAACCGGCGAGAAGCAGACACTAATTTATTCTAATATTGACTGAATGTAACACAACTATAGTGATTTCTTCCTTATATTTCAGTTTCAACGAATTTGCAAAGAGGGTGCTCCTTTTATGGTGATGCTGCCCCTTGTTCTTTGCCGATCAACATTATTGAAGAGTAATTTAATATTATATTGAAGGGTAATTTAGTCTTTTTAGTATGTTGCCTATGCGGTTCTAGTTTGTGTGTCTAAATAGACTAGTAGTAGCTGTCTTTTAAATCCTAATCTTTTACACTTTTGTAGCCGTCATTGCAGAGTAATAAATATATTCTCTCATTCTTTCTTTCTTCATCATCTGGTGCACAAACAATTGGTATCTAGAGCTCCAATTTGGATTCACAGGGAACACGGGAAACATGAGTGAAACGGTGAGACATGTGATTGATTTCGTTTCTTGAATTCGTGTTGAATCTTGACTGAAATCGTTATAGAATAACATTTTTTTGATTCTGTGGGATTGGAAAACACTGTGTTTGGTGAGATCTAGTGACTTGCACAAGATTGAAGATGAATGGAAACGGTAGTTTGAGCACCAAACTTCTAGTATTCGATGGCAAGAACTGGAATCGCTGGATGATTCATATGCACGTGTTGTTTGGTGCTCAAGATGTTCTTGAGCTTGTTACCGAAGGTTATGTTCCGGTTGCAGCGGATGCGACAGAGGAAAAGAGAAATGCGCAGAGAGACAAAAGGAAGAAAGATCAGAAGACGTTGTTCTACATTCTTCAGTGTGTGGATGTGAACGTGTTTGAGAAAATCGCTGATTCGATGACGGCGAAGGCTGCGTGAGACACACTAGTTAGGTGTTAAGGCGGTGACACATCAGTGAAGAAGGTGAAGCTTCAGTCCCTACGAAAGCAGTTTGGGAATCTCAACATGAAGGACAACGAGAAGGTATTTGAGTACATCTCCAAAGTGATTATGATCACTAATGAGATGAAAACTTATGGAGAAACCCTTTCTGAACAAGTAATCATAGAGAAGGTATTGAGGTCTCTTACTCCTCAATTTGATTACATTGTTGTAGCAATTGAACATTCTAAAGATCTGGATACTATGAGAATAGAAGAGCTGCAAAACAGTCTAGAGGCGCTAGAGTTGCGTCTGACTGAAAGAACTTTTAACAGGGAAGTTGAGCAGGCTCTGAAAGCTTCTTTTGTCAAGAAGGACCAGAAGCATTCTTGGTCAGAAACTAAGAAGAGACATGGTGGTAGATTCCAGAAGTCAGAAACCTCTACTTCTGATGAGAAGAAACATCAGAAGGGAAGGGAGAAGTTTGACAAGAAGAAGGTTCAATGTTATTGTTGCAAGCAGTTTGGCTATTTTGCTAAAGATTGTTGGTCAAACAAGGGAAGGAAAACAGAAGCAAATATAGCCAGAGAAGATTCTGATGATGAACCTGTACTATTGATGGCTTCTGCGTCTGATGGTAGGTGTTTGGTAGACTGGTGGTATATGGACACTGGCTGCTCAAATCACTTGATTGGAAACAAACAATGGTTGATAGATTTTGACTCCAGGAGGAGGACAAAGATCAGATGTGTTAATGATAAGTATCTGAATACAGAAGGTACGGGAAGTGTCAAAGTCAAAGTAAAGAATGTGAAGACTATTCTAATTAAGGATGTTTTATATGTTCTTGGATTAAGAGCAATCTTATGAGTGTAGGTCAGCTCATTGAGAAAGGTTTCTCAGTTGTTATGAAGGACAATCTCTTGAAGTTGTATGATTCCAATCAAAAGCTGATTATGTAGTTTGAGCAGGGAAGCATTAAAACATTCAAGGTGAATGTGGAGACAACTGAAACAGAGTGCCTTAGTACAGAAGACGCTGAAGGTGAAAGTAAGTTGTGGCACAAGAGGTTGGGGCATCTGAACTACAGAAGTTTAGGGCATCTGAGTTCCAAGAAGCTCGTGCGTGGCATTCCGAAGATTATGAAGCCTGCGAAGTCATGTGAGGTATGCATGAAAGGCAAGCAACCCAGATTGCCATTTGTGTCAGAAGTAGCCCCAAGAGCAAAACATGCTTTGGGAGTAGTGCATTCTGACGTGTGGACCATTTCCAGAACCTTCACTTGGAGGAAACAAGTATTTTGTGTATTTTGTGGATGAGTTCACAAGAATGACGTGGGTAACACTCATCAAGTTTAAGCATGAGGTGTTTACCGAATTCCAGAAGTTCAATGTGAAGGCTAAGAAACAAAGTGGTCAGAAGTTGAAAATTCTCAGAACGGATGGTGGAGGTGAGTATAACTCTACAGAATTTCAGAAATTCTGTGAGGAGAATGGAATTAAGCATGAGGTTACAACTCCTTATACTCCTCAACACAATGGTCTTGCTGAAAGAAGAAATCATACTTTGCTTGATATGACGAGAAACATGCTGAAAGAGAAGAAGCTCCCTCACACCTTGTGGGGAGAAGCCGTTGCCACTGCAACATATGTGCCCAACAGGTGTCCAACGAAGAAGCTAAAAGAAATTGTTCCTTTAGAGAAGTGGACTGGAGACAAGCAAAGTGTTTAGCCATCTGAAGGTGTTTGGTTCTGTATGTTACAAACACGTTCCAGAAGCTAGAAGACAGAAGCTGAATGATAGAAGCAAAGTGATGTTACTGGTGGGGTACCACAATATAGGTGCATACAAGCTTTATTGTCCAGAAACTAATAAAGTTGAAGTCAGTAAGGCGTCATTATAAAAGAGTCAGAAGTATGGGATAGGAGCAAGTCTCAATCCATTTCTGGTGTAGTACCAACACTAGAGGTAACTTCTGAAGATACTTCAGAAGGTTCTGAAGATGAGTCAGAACTTGAAAGTTCTGAAGAAGAGTCAGAGTCAGAAGATGTTCTGGAGACTCTGAATATGAGTCAGATGGTGAATCTGATTCTGATCCAGATTTTGATGATGGTCTAGAATCTGGAGGTGATCATGTTTCTGAAGGTGGTACTTCTGAAGATAGTGGTTCTGGACTAAGTCCAGAAGCTAACGTTGTTCCAGGTTCTGTAGAAGATTCAGAGCAAGTTCAGAGGCCACAAAGGATAGGACAAATACCAAGAAGATTTGCAGAGTTTGACATGTTGCAAGACACTGAAGTAGATTCCGAAGGAGAAGTCGTTCAGTGTGCCATGTTAGTAGATTCTGAACCAGTGGGTATTGAAGACGCTCTCAAGAAGGAAGTATGGCTGAATGCCATGAAAGAAGAACTTGAGGCTATAGAAAGAAACAAGACTTGAGAGTTGACTAAGCTTCCAAACAAGAAGAAAGCCATCAGCGTCAAATGGATTTTCAAGGTAAAATTTAAGCCAGATGGATCAATTGGCAAGCACAAAGCAAGGCTAGTGGCTAGAGGTTTTCTTCAGAATCTGGGCTCGATTACTTTGAGGTGTTTGCGCCTGTAGATAGACATGAAATAATCAGACTGGTGATTGCTATAGCTGCAAATAGAAATTGGTCTCTGATGCATCTGGATGTCAAGTCTGCATTTCTGAACGGTCCGTTACAAGAAGAGGTATACGTGTCACAACCTCCTGGATTCGTGAAAAAGAATCAGGAAGGGATGGTGTACAAGTTACATAAAGCCTTGTATGGATTGAAGCAAGCGCCCAGAGCTTGGAACTTGAAGATTGGTTCATTTTTCAAGAAGCAGGGGTTTCAAAAATGTGAGATGGAATATGGTGTTTATGTACAACATTCTGGAGGCAATATGATTCTGGTGTGTATGTTGATGACATATTACTGACATGTAGTTGTTCTGAAGAGGTAGTCAAGTTCAAGATAATTTTGATGAATGAGTTTGAAATGACTGACCTAGGAAAACTGGTATATTTTCTAGGGGTAGAGGTATTGTACTCTGAGAAGGGTATAATTTTGTATCAGTTGAAGTATGAACTTGAGCTTCTAAAGAGATTTAAGCTGCATAATTGTAAGGCTGCTGGCACACCTTTAGAAACCAATCATAAATTGGATTCTGATTCTGAGGGTGAGGATGTGGATGCTACAACCTTCAAACACTTGGTTGGTTCTCTAAGGTATATGTGTAATACCAGACTTGATATTTGCTATTCAGTTGGAATGGTTAGTAGGTTCATGAGTAAACCTAAGTGGTCCCATTACCAAGCTGCTGTCAGGATTCTGAGGTATATCAAGGGAACTCTGAAGTATGGAGTACTATTCCCTTCTGGAAGAAAGACTAATTCATAGCTGATGAGTTACTCAAACTCTGATTGGTATGGATATAGAGTTGACAGGAGAAGTACTTCTGGATACTTATTTAAGTTTCTGGGAGGTCCTATTTCTTGGTGTTCTAAGAAACAACCTGTTGTTGCACTATCAACGTGTGTAGCTGAGTACATTGCAGGTGCTGTAGCTGCATGTCAAACTGTTTGGCTTCTGAATCTACTGCAGGATCTGAAGATCAAGGTAGACAAGCCACTGAAGCTGATGATTGATAACAAGTCTGCAATCAATCTTGCCAAAAATTCAGTGCTGCATGGGAGAAGCAAGCATATTGAGACAAAATATTATTTCTTGAGAAGTCAAGTCCAAAATGGAGTATTAGAAGTTGTGCACTGTAGCATTCAGAAGCAATTGGTAGATGTTCTGACAAAGGCGATCAAGACGGATCTATTTCTCCACTTAAGGGATGGAATTGGTATTAGTTTTGATTAAGAAATCCTAAATTAAGGGATGATATTAAAGGGTAATTTAGTATTTTTAGTATGTTGCTTATGTGGCCCTAGTTTGTGTGTATAAATAGACTAGTAGTAGCTGTCTTTTAAATTCTAATCTTTTACACTTTTGTAGTCGTCATTGCAGAGTAATAAATATATTCTCTCATTCTTTCTGTCTTCATCATCTTGTACTCTAACAAACACCACCGAAACAAGAAAGAAACTAGACACGAATTGACTTCTTTTCAACTCAGAAACAACTCAAGAATAGGAACATGATAGAAACTGGTATCTACTATATTAATAAATTTAGAATAAAAGAGCATTATGGTGGAATTTGATCCATAAAGCCGACCCCATTTAGTAGGATAAAATTTGGTTGTTACTGTTATTGTTATCGTAGAAGTAAAGAGCAATTTTATTATAATTGAATCCTGAAAATCTGTATTAAAACAGAGGACCAATGGAATTACTGAGTATCACACCAGAAAAGTGACATAGAGTCCCTAATAACAGACTGGTCTGCGGTTCCAAGAATTCAAGAGTCTTGGTCTCTCTCTTCCAAAAATTAGAGAGTTTGGTTCTACCCAATAACCACTTTCCCCCTTCCTTTATTGATTCCTAATAATAATATAACCGACAAAAAATAGAAACATAACTGCCATATTAAGTAGACTAACAATACCCTTCACCCCACAAAGAATCACCTTGTCCTCAAGGAGAAATGAAGGAAATTTCTAATGATAGTTGCAACCAGTTCCCAAGTGGCTTCAAAGTCTGAAAATTTCAATTTCCTTCACTTTTCTTCACTGTTTCTGCAATCAAAATCGACGCCCAGTACCGTTACGCTCTTCGTGATGCACTTCATCTATGCTGTCATTCGAATTTGTGCATGCTGAAATTATCTGCATGGTTTTAGCCAAGGTTTCTAACTGTCTTTGCCCCTCTCTACTTTCTTCTTCCATGTTAGAAATTCCGTGCTCTGTTTCAGCTAAGGCTTGTAATTGTCTTCGTGTTTCAATCCCTTCTGATCCATTTAGAAGAAAACAATTTTATTATAATTGAGTCCTGGAAATTTGTATTAAAACAGAGGAACAGTGGAATTATAGAGTATCACGCCAGAAACTGAAGCAAAATACTGACATAAAGACACTAAGAACACTTTGGTCCGCCGTTACCAGAAAATTCCTCCCTTAAAGAAATTCTAGAGTTTTGGTCTCTCCTTTCCAAGAATTAGATAACTCTGGTCCCCTCCCATAGCCACTCAATAACTATACAGTAGTAAGCACTTCCCCCTTCCTTTCTCTATTTATTCCAAAAAATAAATAACATAACTGACAAATAATAGAAACATAATTGTCATACAGAACGAAATCAAAATCAACAATGACAGGATTATCATCAAATGGAGGTGAACATGGAACATGATTATAAACAAAAACAAAACAGATACAAAAGGCAGGGCGGATGGAGGTGTATGGAAGCGACCCTGCGGAAGGTTACACCAAATGGAGGTTACAGGTGGAGACCAGAATGGATGCGCAACTAGAAACACATACGAAGAAGGGAGTCACAAATGTAGGTCCATGAGTGACAACTTGAGGTGCAGAGTTGGGAACTGCAACCTTAAATGTGTGAGAGGGGTGAGCGGGACAGTGAATCACCGAGGGCATGAGGCTGCACAGGCAGAGGCATCGCCGGGGTTCCTAACATAGGGTTCCATTGCTCTTTACTTCACAATTTTGTTTGCTTCGTTGTGTCCATGTTGCAGCAACAGAGGTCAGAGTTTTAGATTCCCGGTGTTGGCGTTGTCTTGTGATGGTGGGTAACGGTAGGGAGAGAGGGGGGATTCAGGATGTAAGGCTTGCAATAAATTTAGTGAGATTGATTGATCCAATGGCAAATAAATGATGTGCAGCATACACATTGTATTTACCTATTGCACCATAGAATTCGATTTGCCAGATAAAATCACCTGAGGCAGTATTCTCCTACCTAATAATTTGCACCTCTAATTCCTTTATTATGTTGTTGTCACTGTATTTTGAATAATTTATGGCTTTTGACATTCAATTGTTCCTTTTATCTACTTGCTTTAAAATATGACTCTTTATATCATCTATGTGACGTCTCAATGCGTCTAAGTGCCTTGTTGCACAAGAATGAGATGATCTTTGCCAATTACATGTTTTCAGACAGCATAAATGAATGCATTCTCAACTGTCTCCGTGTACCTTATAGTTTTTTAAACGTCATCTCTATTATTTCTGTTCAGAAAAGTGGAGACACCTACCTTGTCGGTCAAGGATAAGGAAGAAAAAGAAAAAAGATGCGAGTTTGTTCAAGGGCTATTGCTGTCCACTTTCCTTGATGACATTTCATGAAGGAAATTCGTCGGTGATGATTGCTTGTTGCTGCAGTGGTGTTAGACCTTCTTCATCAGACATGTGATCCCTACATCCTATGGTAATGCTTAGTGAAGTTGTGAATGTATTTGATCTTAGTGAAATAAGATGTGGAGAATGTATGTAGTTTATGTTGTATGTGAACGGAAGTTTGGAGTTCAAATGTCCTTTAATTTCAGACCATCAATATTGAATGAAAATAGATAAAGTTACTTTTCTACTGTAGACCATTAATAAATTTGTTATAAGATTTTAATAAGCCTATTTTAAAAGCAAGGAGAGTGCATTTCATTAAAATTAAAAGTCACTAGTTCAAGTTGACAAACAAAAAAATCAATAGTAATACAAAAATAACAAGCAAAACTCCAGTCTCACCCCCACCCCAATAATTTTGTTGGCTGTGTCACACTCATGCCAATAATTTTGTTTGATCTTTTCTTCTCTCTTCCATGACATTTTTTCCCTTCAATACTATTTCCTCAAAACATGGATATACATCCATAACAATTTTAGTTAGGGGCGTTATAAGAAAGGAACACGGTTAAAATGTTAAATTATCTAGTTCTATTGAATGTTGATCGAGTCTAACACTCTCTCACCCTTATGAGTCTCAATAAACTTAAGAAAGATTTGACTCATTCACATTTAACTGCCTTCGTATCCACTCACCTTCATTTAAGTGGTGGTAAATTTGTTTGGCACTTAATTCATCTGCTTGATTATTTCACCTAACACATAATTTATTCTTACGTGTAAACAAATGGTTTTTTTTTTTTGGAATAACCATGTTTTAAATTTTTTTTCCGCAAATAACTATATTTTAGAAAAAATTACGCAAATAATCATGTTTCAGATGACTCTCCAAAGGAGGAGCCATCTCACTTGGAACCTCCACTAAGCAATATGCCCTATGCGCCATCTCACTAGCCGCCTCCTCTCTCTTTTAGTCAAGTGAGATGGCGCATGCACTATAAAAGTGAGAGGAGGCACCATCTCACTTGGCTCCTAGGACAAAATGCTGTTTTTTATAAATAATCCGTCCGTTTCTCCGTCATTTCTCACACTTTCTCGCACTGTTTTCTTATTTTTTACTCTGTTATTTGCGTCATGACATCGCCCATGATTTTTACCAAAGATGATTACGTTATCTTCTCCGCCATAAAACCTCCGATGAAAATGAAATTCTAGCACATTCACTCCATGGAGCGTCTGAAGCGGGAGTTGATGCGATGGCTAGATGGAGACATCGTGGAGGGAAAAAAAATTAGAAGGATCCAACGAAGACGAACAACAACCTCACTTGCGATAGGAAGACCTAATGTTTGGTTGGAGGAAGTCAAAACAGACAGCGACACAATGTTGATGATGCATGGGTCAGATGATATTGTTTTAACAGTTGTAATTTCGTAGGCGGATTATCGTGTTTTTTTTCTTATTCGCGCAATATTTATTGTAACAAATATTGTTAACGAAAAACTCTAATGTTTACAACATAATAAAGGAAAGATTTTATGTAATACAATTTTTATGTGGTTGAGGCAGTAGCCCGATTCGAACAATTTTTGCGATTGTGTCCGACCTGACGACATAAATCACACTTTCTTTCCAGCTTGTCAAGGGAGTCCATTTCGGTTGTGATGCACTTACTTTTGGGACGACCCTTTTTGTTCCTTCGCATTTGGTCATTGTGCCATACTATTTCGCCATCGTATGCAGGCCAATAATCTGGTTTTGCTACCAAAGGGAAGTTGTTGTTGTAAACGTTGAGCAACGTTTCAAATTTGTAAATGTGTGACAGAAGTTGTAGCGCGTCTTGATGAGTATAGGCACACGCGACAATGACATAAGAGCAAGGCATACGAAAGGCTTGAAACTTGCCACAATCGCACCAACGAGAAGGTAGTACAACTCTATATTCTTGTCTTGGCATGCCCTTGTTGTGGTCGATTGTCTCTTTCACAATGAAGTTGTGTCTGTGTCGGTCAAACCGTATAACCATATGGGTGTTGGCTTTGGCACTTTTTGCCTTAATGTACTTCATGCAGCTTTCACTCCATAGTTGTCCATTGCAACACCGCATTCCATATTTCACCTCTTTTGGCAAACAACGAAGCCATCCTAAAATATGTTGATTTTACCAAAGCAGTGACCAGGAGGTTTCGTATGCCTTTGAATACCCCATTCATCGATTCAATTAGATTTGTTGTCATGTGTCTCCATCTTTGACCATTGTCGTATGACCTAGTCCATTTTTCTACCGGAATATTATCGATCCACCTACCGGCTTCCGGATTTGACAAACGAATCTCGTTGCGGTAATATTTGAATGTAGGTTGTGTCAATGCATATCCCGCATTCATAACCGCTTTCCTTAGTGTTTTGTCTTTGATCTCCCTCATGAAATTTTGGACGATATGTCTAATACAATAGACATGCGTAGAAGGAGGGTCATGCCAATCGTTTGCAGGATTATTGTCTGCACTTTCAATGGATGCATGCCTATCCGAGATCAAACAGAGATCTGGTTGAGGAGCCACGTGTGTTCGCAGATTTTTCAGAAAAAAGCTCCAAGCACCACCAGTCTCCCCCTCGACTAGGGCAAAGGCAATTGGGAAAATGTTGTTGTTTCCATCTTGTGCAACTGCCATCAGTAGCGTGCCTTTGTATTTCCCATACAACCAAGTCCCATCAATTTGTATAATTGGTTTGCATGATGCAAACCCTGTGATTCAAGGTTGAAATGCCCAAAACACTCGACTGAATATTCCATTTCTGTTGAGTTGACTACCATCCGGGGCGTATGCTGGCACTGTTTCCAGAATGTAAACATTACTTGGAGAATAAGTCTGGAGTGCATTCAGGTAGCGAGGAAGTTCTTGGTATGGCTCCTCCCAGTTTTCGTATACCTTTTCAATCGCCTTGGTCTTTGCTAACCACACTGTTGTACCCCAAAATTTTTCCTCCCATATTCTTCAAGATTTGCCAAGTCAAAGCTTCAAAATCTCCCCAAGGGTTGCACAGTTCAAGGGCCTCCTAACAGTCAAAAATTAGGGTTTTGGTTCTGACAAAGAAAATGAAGTTTTCAAGGGTCCAATCAAGTCCCATATGCCTACAAACATGGTCAATCATCCTCATGTCAAGTTTCAAGACTTACAGCACAAAATTGCACAGTCAAAAACCCTAATTGCACTACAGTCAACTGCAGGGGCAAAATGGTCATTTGACAGTCAAAAGTTCAAATTTTTGGTCAACATCTCATTTTGAAGCCACAAACATCATTTGATCAATGCTTGATCATGATTCTCAAAGCTTGGCTCAAAAAGTCTCAAGATGCAAAAGTTTCCATATTTGGACAGTTGAAAAAGTCAACTGTAACTTGACCAAGGCATAACTTCCACATGGATTATCAGAAAAATTCCATCCAAAGCTCATTTTGAAGAGAAAGACATTTAATACAACTCCTCTTCACACTTCAAGTCCAAGAAATTCTCTCACAAAAAGTTATCAATTTCAACATTATAGGTCATTTTCAAAAGTCAACAAAAAGGGACTTTAAGTCAAAGGCCATAAATTAAGATTTGTAAATAAAAATGACATGGGACCAAAGGAATTGGTTAGAGGACTTTAATACCTTTCCAAAATGTCCAAGAACATGAGCAAATCTTAAAAATTGAGCAAGATATGCCTTGTGGAAGTTGGGAAATTTTTGGGAATTTTGAAAAGTCAACTTTGCTTCAAATGTTTTAAAATTGCTAATGGGCCACATTTTCTTCCAAGAATCATCATCCAAAGCATGTGCACGACCATTTGGCCCAAAGGGAAGTTTTTCATCATTTTTATTTATTTATTTGAATTTTTAATTGCTAATAATTCATTTAATTAATTAAAATATAGAAAAAATACCAAGGCAAACTTTTTAAATCTTTTTGTGCATAAAATATCTCTAAGATTTCGTGCAAATCAGATAAGGAAAGAATCAATGGTAATTGTACATGATTGGTATCAAGTTAGCATGAAAAAGATTGAAAAGTTATGCCATGGAAATCAAATATTCTCTACATCAATGCTTTGATCCTTTGGCTCAGATTTTTTACCCTAATCATTCTATACATAAGCCTAATGCAAACCCTAATGCTAATAACCTCTGAGCTGCGCAAGAACCCCATAATCAAGTTGGCATTTTTTCAAGAAAACTCAAATACTGAAAACCACCTTCCATTGCGATTCAAGGCCAAATAATCATTCTATTGTGTTCCTGAAGCTTCAAGGAAGGGGTCTGAATCAAAATCATAAGCTCTAACACCAAGAAACGGTAGAAGCATGTCCCACTTTTCAGAAATATATTCATAATCGCATATTGAATTACATGCATTTTTCATGTGTTTTCTTTACTGATTTACACTAATCTAAGCATTCTAAAGCTAACCAGATGATTTAATTGAGTTTTTATGCATCATATGAAGAATCACCATGGAAGGTGGTTAGGGTTCTTCAAGTTTGAAATTAGGCGTTTATGAATGCTGTAAAATTAGAACACCTCGATACCATGGTCAAAATCGAGACATTCAGACGAACTCAATGATGGGGTCGCGCCCAATTTATGAAGCAAGATGGCCTAATCGCTATTCTTGAAAAAGGCATATTTTGGGGGGGTTTAAAACCCCCGCTAACTCCTTTTATATTTCAGGAAAATACAAACGAGGAAGAAGACGGTGATGTGTAAGGCAATGATTGGAGTATTTGAATTGCGTGCTAAAATTTCCCACTAACTCTTGTTTTATCTTATATTAATTATTGGTCATATAACATACAAAGTGCATCAACAGCGCAGCTGGCAAGGAGCGTGAATTGGTGACCTCTGGGACCTGGGTTCGAGCCCCAGGTCCCCCTTCTTATTCCATGTTATTTTTCTAACCATGCTTCTGTGTAGTTTCAATACAAGCGCCTATCATATGCCCCTAACCCAGGTGTGCCACATGGCCACTGAAGACAATCTGAAGGCCCAGATCTGAAGAACATAATAGGCCTCAGTCAATGCACTCACACGCTAGCATGAAAAGTCAACAAGGCCAAAGATCAATGGGCCAAAAATGCTGGACTTTACCTCCTATTTGGGGACAGAACCCCCCATGGTTTGCTTTCTTATTCTTTTTCCATATTTTTTCTATTTTATTTATTTTGTTTAATTTTTATTTAAATCTTTAAATTAATTTATTTTCATAAAATATAAAAACAATACAAAAATCAGAAAAAGACAAAAATCAAAATATATTTTATTTAACTAATATTTTTGTAAATAAATCTCATTAATTTAATTTAGCTTTTTAAATTTAGGTTTAATTCAAATATTTTTCATGATAAATTAAAAAAGTGTAGAATTAGGGTTTCAAACATTTTTCATTCTTTTCCTTTTTCTCTCACCATAATTAATTATTTAATATTATTTTTTATAAATCAAATTGCATTAATTAATTAGGTTTAATTTTAGGTAATTTTCATATTTTCTTAATAAATTAAAAAATAGCTAGAATTAGGTTTAAATTTCATTTAATTCACATAAAAAACCATAAATACAAAAAACCTCAAAAATAATTTCTTTTTTAGTTTAATTTAATTAATTGGTCAGTCATAATTTAATTTCATTAAAAAGGGTCCAACGCCCTCGCTTTCAATTTTAATTCAATTCGCATTTATTTCTTTTCTTATAATATTAATGTAATTCTCCCAAAGATGTGTAACTTTATATTTCTCGCACTTTATTTCTTTTATGTCAAATCGGGTCCTGGATTTAATTTGGCGATGTGGACCCGCGCCTTTGTAATAATTTAGGAACTTGACATTTCTCGCAACTTTTTTAACTGTTAATAATCGCATGCAAGAATGGATGTCTAAATAAAAACAAACGCGTAGATCACCCATGACATGACAAGACAAAAATAAATGAACACGACACACAAATCACACATCACCCCTAGGGTACGCCTCACTGTTGCCTTGCCTCTCGAAAGGTGATCATCGAGTAGAGGATGTCTTAGTAAGTCCTCATGATCCGGGAACCTGGCATGAGGGTAGCTTCTAAGGTGTCTTCCTATTGCTCCGGTGATCACTATGTCCCGAACCTTCGAATTGACCCGAACACCTCCAACGGTGGTGCTACCTACCTCTCAATGGTGGGATGACACTACTTTAAAGGACATTTACACAGACGAATTCCTTAGGGTAGGTAGACGACTCTAGATACTTGCTCTAAATTTCAAAACAAAATTCAAAAATACTTTTCACACCGACACCTTTTCAAAAAAGCTTTCGAAAGCACACTTTTCAAACACTCTTGAGGACCGATACAAGAGTCGAACTGGAATTTTCAAAGAAACTTTTTAAAACCCACAGTTGAAAAGCAAACAAACCATTTTTGAAAACACAAATGAGCAAGTATCTAAGAGCCCATGGATAACCATGGATAGAAAGGGTGCTAACACCTTCCCTTTCTATAACCTACCTCCCGAACCGAGAGCAATCTCTTTAAGGAATTTTTCTGTGCTTTTGTCCTTTCCATTTGGAGAAAATAAAAGACGGTGGCGACTCTTGCTTACCGCGACATTTCGCGAACCAACTTTAAACAGTCAGTTCCAGATCCACCGATCACAGAACTGGAGACTCTGCTGGGGACACTTATAAAGTGAGGTGTACCTTAGGACTAAGATCACTTGTGTTTTCAATTGTATGGATTGTTTGCTTTAAATTGTGGGTACTGTCTTGGGAGTTCTATAGATCCTAACCCGGATCTGGGGGATACCTTCTTAGAAAGTAGCAACAAGGCTGTGAGGGAACTGTGCGGGGTATACCGACATGGTTGAAGCAGTCTGCTACGTTGATGTGGCACTTTGGTGTGTACCGGTAACCCTTGAGTTCAGTCAAGGAGAGTACGGGGCCTCCGCGTGGTGTCGTGAGGCATCAACTGACCTTAGGAACCTTAATTGAACCATCTTGGCCTCTTTAGGGTAGTGAGATAACTGACTTTGGTGCAGTCCGAGGTTGGTTGATATTCGATACTACACTCAATTGAGGGTTGTTTTCTTGGAATATTTCGGTCGCCAGTTTAGTGGTTAAATCGAAACGATGAACAATGAAAGCAATCCAATGATATTGGGACCCTTAGAACCCAGTTACTTCTGATAGGACAGGTTTGAGCCCACCAACCTCAAGAGGGTAATACCCAGACCCCATGCTGGCCTAAAATTTAAGGGCTCTCTTGTGTGACTTGTGTGCTTTCATACTTGACTACTTGCATGCCTGTTATCTGACACACGGGTTTCTTGCAGGTTTTGTTTACAGTCCTTAATCTGGACTCATAACAGGGTTTACCTACATTACCCCATGCATAGCATAACATCATACCATTGCATGCATTCTGCATAAAGACTAACCCGTTTCAAGGATCTCAAGGGCTTGTGATGCAGGTCATGATGAACCAAATGTCTAGCAAGGGGCAAAGAGGATTTATTTTCCTCTAGCCAAGGTTATCAGGGGCTATGACCCACTCGATATGGTGAGCCTTGACTCTTGAAGAAGCTCTCAACAACATGAAGTTCCTTCAATCAAGTTACCAGTTTCCAACTCTAACAATTTTCTTGTTTACCCTGCGAGATCCTTGAAAACATTGCATGCATATCATACATATCATTGCGTTACAGGTACCCTTTGTTACAGGTCGCTTACCTTCTTCGCTGTTTATTTCAGCAATGGCTTCCCAACAAGATAACCAGGGTCCTCATGCTCAAGAGACTCAATTCAGGGAGATCTTCTTAAGCCTATCCAAGGGGCAGGAAGAGTTGAGGACACTCCTCATGGGGAATTTGGCCAAGAAGAGTCCTGAAGATGACAAGGACGAACAGCTGAAACGTCTACAAGCTGAGGTAGACACATTGAAAACCCAGATGCTGGGGCAAAGGGCTCTCATCCAAAGTTTAGCTCAGGAGCAAGGAGAGCTAAGGGCCATGATCAGTCAGCTTCATCAAGACATGAAGCAACCAGCCCAAGTCAGGGACCCAATCATTAATCAACTTCCAAGAAGTCAAAGGTTTGGGCCTCTCCAAGCTACTATTACTTCACAGGTCCAACAACGACCTCGCCAAGAACAACGGACTGATCAGAGCAAACCAGACAGGCCTAAAAGGCAGTTCACCAAGCTCAACGTGTCACCGTCTCAAGCTTTACAACAATTGTTGAGGTTGAATCTGGTGACGTTAAGGGACCCTCCTAAGAATCTCAACACAGCCTCCCCAAAATACAAGTCTAAGGAAAGATGTGCATACCACTCTGGCAGTCCAGGCCATGACACCGACGACTGCTGGGCTCTGAAGAATAAGATCCAAGACCTGATTGAGGAAAAAGCTGTGGATTTCACCCAGATGGGCCAGGCTGAATGCTCCTGCCATCCCTATCGGATGCACCATTTGAAGTAACAAGCCCTGAGATGAAAATACTTTTGTTCATTAGGATTTCGAAGTTGCAATTTTCTTTTGTTCAAACATTTACTCATGTTAAACGTTGTTATTTCATTAATGCACCGCATATGTCTGTTTTGAAGCAATATATTCGTATTCACTATATACAAATTATTTTCATATTTTTTCTGATGATCAGCGCTCAATTAATAATTCTAAGCCTCTTGAGGGAGGATGACGAAAACGATACCATGACATTTACAGTGTGCTTTTGAACAGACCCCGCTGATGAGGTACAGGCATTGTTTCAATTCCTAAACACTGGAGTTATAAGGAAGATAATCCCTCGTCAACCCCTCTGAGCCAAAGAAGTTGGAGTTTTTTCTTTTTCAAAATTAAAACCCTTAATCATAACCTGGGGCAGGGTAGTTCTCTCAGTTGATCCAGGTGCACGATGAATGACATCAAAGGAATCCTTACAAAACAAAAAAAGACAGCGATGGTTCCGAACAATCATAAAGATAGGCAATCATTACTTCTCAAAATAAAAACCCATTAAGTCAAAACCTATGAAGGAGACTTACAAAACTGGGGCGTCCCGCTGACTGTAATCCAAAAGAAGCAGTTCAGGCAAAAAACAGGGATGACACAATCAAAAAAAAGGAAGAGGTCCTACAAACCCTCAACACAAAAGGAAATGACTGCCTATTCAAAATAAACCGTCAGTATCCGAACCATCGCTGGTATATCAAAGCAACGATTCAAACAAGGTCTAGCGCACGATCAGCTGAGTTTAGGTTTGAAGAACATCACGAAGAATGGGTGGGTACAAAAAAAAGTTTGAGCCTTTATCCTTTGTTTCTTAAACCGTGAACCAGGCCACGTTACAACCCTAAAAAGTCCTAGCTGAAGCATGGGTTAGTTCGAAAGCATACTGTTACGAAAGGTATCCTGACTCCTTAAGGCTTGCGGTAAAATAACGAGTTGACATCACATTTTACAAAATTTGCTGGTTTTACTAAAAAATGCATTTTTCAAAAACTTCAAGACAGACATAAGCTTTGCATTTTTAACATAACTTTGTTTGCATATGACTTTTTGTTTGAACAACATAGAAGTTCGCACGACGAAGTTTAATAAACAGAAGTACTTCCAATCAAGGGGCATGGCATGAGCATGGTCCATCATCTGGGGCAATCCAATCAAGATTCGGAGAATCTCTCAAAGGCCAAATAGCCTGGGGCAAATCTCCGCCTGAGTCACTTGGGGCAGTCCAACAACGAATCTTGCCTGACCAAACATTTTCTGGTGGCATGACAACACACTTCCAACAGGGGCAACCCCCTACCTTCTGAAAGCACGAACATAGTCGAAAAAATACTACGCGTAATCAAAGACCCGCTAGGTTGACATACCTAGGCAAAAATTAGGGCTTCCCGGCGAACCAAAAGGGTTCGGGCAAAATGAAGGGATGAAATGGAAAAATGTACACCCGGAAAGTTGAAAACCTGAAAAGGCGGCTTGGGCAAAAATGGGTATCCCGGTGGACTGAAAACCCGAAAGGGCGGTCCAGGCAAAAGTTAGGGATCAAAGCGTACGACTATGTCCTGTCATCTTGTCACTTGCCTACCAGAAGAAGGCTTGTCCATCAACAACTATCAGCACCTCACAGGTCTTCCTCTCCCACCTTAGAAACAGGGGCAATAAGGAGTTGTCCAAGCAATCTAATTGTTCTGTCCTCCAAGGTATCAAAGTGAGTTCAGCTGAAGAACACAACTAGATATCTTAATTCCCCAGAGAGTGAGCCAGCAAGTCAGTGCACTCTCCCCAAGCAGAGTTACAATCAACCTAAAGGAAGTTAGGTGTCCTCCAGCAGATCTCAACATTCCCCAGCACATCATACAGACATTCTAACCAAAGCATCCCCGGCAGTCTTGACCTAAAGATTGTTCCCCGGTGATATATCAAACATCCAATGGAGTCACTTCCCCGGTACAGTTCAAAAATTCCCCAAGAGAGTCCAATCTAATTCCCCAGGAAAGTTGGAATCCATCTCCCCAAGCAGTAAGCTTATCCCCAGTAGATTCTGGAAGCTTATCCCCGTAGGGCACGAACGCGTCTCCCGACTTTATTCAAAGAGTTATTTCCTTACCAGGATATAACTGGGTTATCCTCAGCCAAAAGCCACGGAAAGAGCGTCCTCGACGAAGTCTTCTTATCCCCAGCGAAGTCTATTAACACTTCCAACACAACAAGGGTATCCCCAGCAAGTTATTATCAACAACTCAACAAAGTACCTCTCTCCCCACAGAGTATTGCTTCCCAGCAAGATCGCTAGAGTACTTTTCTCCCCGCAGAATAATCCATTCGCCAAGTTCATTCCCCAATGGAATCATCTTCTCCTACCGGTATTCTTGCAACTATCATCCCCAGCGGAGGCAAAAATCTTTTCTTCAACATCAACCCAGGAGTGACTTCCCGGCACCCGTCAAGGATTTTATTTTCCTAAAAGACGAAAAACATACATTCATAAACATCACATCTTCATACATTATAGCATGCATCTACGCATCATATCTCACAAGTCTCATTTATATTGAGAACGTCATTGCTTGATCCATATCATGCATTGCATATGACTGACCTTTACTTTTCAGGAAAGATCCAGTTAAATTCTCAACTATATTGCAAGACCTTGACCGATTCAGTTAAGTCGACCCTAAGATTTTTTTGTTTCTTATCCAGTCCAAGGCCTTCTCTGGTTCAGTCAGATCGACCCTAAGATCTCCCTGTTTCTTATCCAGTTGAAGATTTCAAGACCTAGACCGGTTCAGTTAAATCGACCCTAAGATCTTACTGTTTCTTATCCAGTCAAAGGCCTTCTCTAGTCCAGTGAAATCGACCCCTAACAGATTTTCCTGATAAAGACTCAGTAGAAGATATCCAAGATTCTCTCAATGATTACTGTTGAGGTAGAAGTCGCCCAAGATTCTCTCAATGATTACTGTTGAGGTTGAAGTCGCCCAAGATTCTCTCAATGATTACTGTTGAGGTTGAAGTCGCCCAAGATTCTCTCAATTATTACTGTTGAGGTTGAAGTCGCCCAAGATTCTCTCAATGATTACTGTTGAGGTGGAAGTCGCCCAAGATTCTCTCAATGATTACTGTTGAGGTTGAAGTCGCCCAAGATTCTCTCAATGATTACTGTTGAGGTAGAAGTCGCCCAAGATTCTCTCAATGATTACTGTTGAGGTTGAAGTCGCCCAAGATTCTCTCAATGATTACTGTTGAGGTTGAAGTCGCCCAAGATTCTCTCAATGATTACTGTCGAGGTTGAAGTCACCCAAGATTCTCTCAATGATTACTGTTGAGGTTGAAGTCGCCCAAGATTCTCTCAATGATTATTGTTGAGGTTGAGGTCGCCTATGGTTCTCTCCCCGTTACTGTGGAGGTAGTAATCGTCCCCAGATTCTCTCAGCGTTACTGTTGAGGTTGAAGTTGCCCAAGGTTCTCTCAGCATTACTGTTGAGGTTGAAATCGTCCAAGGTTCTCTCACCGTTCTTGTTGAGGTAGTAACCATCCCTGGTTCATTCATCACCTTTTGAAGATCCAGATCCAACTCCTGTAACCAGTCAGGACACATCCATACAAAGAGTTTGAAGACTAGCTCCTGTAATCAGTCAGGACACATCTATACAAAAAGTTTGAAGACCAGCTCCTGTAACCAGTTAGGACGCCTCTATACCAAAGAATTTAAAGACCAGCTCCTGTAACGGGTCAGGTAATCCCTTTCTTTTGCAGGTACGCAAGTTCTCGCTAAGGAATCTCTTACGCGATCGACATCCAGATGGCATCTATAAGCCCATTCACCTATCCATCACCTCTTAGAATGGCATCTATAAGCCCATCATCCTATCCATCAATCTCCAAATGGCATCTATAAGCCCATTCCCATCATCACACTACTATGTGAGCGCAAATTTCTGGGCACTCTAGTGTTCAATCATCTTCCACCTTCGGATTACGAAAGGCACGTCAGCCAATCTGCATCCTCAGGTCTAAGAAGATTGAACAGGGGAAACTGTTGTACCCCAAAATTTGCCCTCCCATATTCTTCAAGATTTGCCAAGTCAAAGCTTCAAAATCTCCCCAAGGGTTGCACAGTTCAAGGGCCTCCTAACAGTAAAAAATTAGGGTTTTGGTTCTGACAAAGAAAATGAAGTTTTCAAGGGTCCAATCAAGTCCCATATGCCTACAAACATGGTCAAGCATCCTCATGTCAAGTTTCAAGACTTACAGCACAAAATTGCACAGTCAAAAACCCTAATTGCACTACAGTCAACTGCAGGGGCAAAATGGTCATTTGACAGTCAAAAGTTCAAATTTTTGGTCAACATCTCATTTTGAAGCCACAAACATCATTTGATCAATGCTTGATCATGATTCTCAAAGCTTGGCTCAAAAAGTCTCAAGATGCAAAAGTTTCCATATTTGGACAGTTGAAAAAGTCAACTGTAACTTGACCAAGGCATAACTTCCACATGGATTATCAGAAAAATTCCATCCAAAGCTCATTTTGAAGAGAAAGACATTTACTACAACTCCTCTTCACACTTCAAGTCCAAGAAATGCTCTCACAAAAAGTTATCAATTTCAACATTATAGGTCATTTTCAAAAGTCAACAAAAAGGGACTTTACGTCAAAGGCCATAACTTGAGATTGGTAAATCAAAATGACATGGGACCAAAGGCATTGGTTAGAGGACTTCAAGACCTTTCCAAAATGTCCAAGAACATGATAAAATCTTAAAAATTGAGCAAGATATGCCTTGTGGAAGTTGGGAAATTTTTGGGAATTTTGAAAAGTCAACTTTGCTTCAAATGTCTTAAAATTGCTAATGGGCCACATTTTCTTCCAAGAATCATCATCCAAAGCATGTGCACGACCATTTGGCCCAAAGGGAAGTTTTTCATCATTTTTATTTATTTATTTGAATTTTTAATTGCTAATAATTCATTTAATTAATTAAAATATAGAAAAAATACCAAGGCAAACTTTTTAAATCTTTTTGTGCATAAAATATCTCCAAGATTTCATGCAAATCAGATAAGGAAAGAATCAATGGTAATTGTACATGATTGGTATCAAGTTAGCATGAAAAAGATTGAAAAGTTATGCCATGGAAATCAAATATTCTCTACATCAATGCTTTGATCCTTTGGCTCAGATTTTTTACCCTAATCATTCTATACATAAGCCTAATGCAAACCCTAATGCTAATAACCTCTGAGCTGCGCAAGAACCCCATAATCAAGTTGGCATTTTTTCAAGAAAACTCAAATACTGAAAACCACCTTCCATTGCGATTCAAGGCCAAATAATCATTCTATTGTGTTCCTGAAGCTTCAAGGAAGGGGTCTGAATCAAAATCATAAGCTCTAACACCAAGAAACGGTAGAAGCATGTCCCACTTTTCATAAATATATTCATAATCGCATATTGAATTACATGCATTTTTCATGTGTTTTCTTTACTGATTTACACTAATCTAAGCATTCTAAAGCTAACCAGATGATTTAATTGAGTTTTTATGCATCATATGAAGAATCACCATGGAAGGTGGTTAGGGTTCTTCAAGTTTGAAATTAGGCGTTTATGAATGCTGTAAAATTAGAACACCTCGATACCATGGTCAAAATCGAGACATTCAGACGAACTCAATGATGGGGTCGTGCCCAATTTATGAAGCAAGATGGCCTAATCGCTATTCTTGAAAAGGCCTATTTTGGGGGGGTTTAAAACCCCCGCTAACTCCTTTTATATTTCAGGAAAATACAAACGAGGAAGAAGACGGTGATGTGTAAGGCAATGATTGGAGTATTTGAATTGCGCGCTAAAATTTCCCACTAACTCTTGTTTTATCTTATATTAACTATTGGTCATATAACATACAAAGTGCATCAACAGCGCAGCTGGCAAGGAACGTGAATTGGTGACCTCTGGGACCTGGGTTCGAGCCCCAGGTCCCCCTTCTTATTCCATGTTATTTTTCTAACCATGCTTCTGTGTAGTTTCAATACAAGCGCCTACCATATGCCCCTAACCCAGGTGTGCCACATGGCCACTGAAGACAATCTGAAGGCCCAGATCTGAAGAACATAATAGGCCTCAGTCAATGCACTCACACGCTAGCATGAAAAGTCAACAAGGCCAAAGATCAATGGGCCAAAAATGCTGGACTTTACCTCCAATTTGGGGACAGAACCCCCCATGGTTTGCTTTCTTATTCTTTTTCCATATTTTTTCTATTTTATTTATTTTGTTTAATTTTTATTTAAATCTTTAAATTAATTTATTTTCATAAAATATAAAAACAATACAAAAATCAGAAAAAGAAAAAAATCAAAATATATTTTATTTAACTAATATTTTTGTAAATAAATCTCATTAATTTAATTTAGCTTTTTAAATTTAGGTTTAATTCAAATATTTTTCATGATAAATTTAAAAAGTGTAGAATTAGGGTTTCAAACATTTTTCATTCTTTTCCTTTTTCTCTCACCATAATTAATTATTTAATATTATTTTTTATAAATCAAATTGCATTAATTAATTAGGTTTAATTTTAGGTAATTTTCATATTTTCTTAATAAATTAAAAAATAGCTAGAATTAGGTTTAAATTTCATTTAATTCACATAAAAAACCATAAATACAAAAAACCTCAAAAATAATTTCTTTTTTAGTTTAATTTAATTAATTGGTCAGTCATAATTTAATTTCATTAAAAAGGGTCCAACGCCCTCGCTTTCAATTTTAATTCAATTCGCATTTATTTCTTTTCTTATAATATTAATGTAATTCTCCCAAAGCCGTGTAACTTTATATTTCTCACACTTTATTTCTTTTATGTCAAATCGGGTCCTGGATTTAATTTGGCGATGTGGACCCGCGCCTTTGTAATAGTTTAGGAACTTGACATTTCTCGCAACTTTTTTAACTGTTAATAATCGCATGCAAGAATGGATGTCTAAATAAAAACAAACGCGTAGATCACCCATGACATGACAAGACAAAAATAAATGAACACGACACACAAATCACACACCACCCCTAGGGTACGCCTCACTGTTGCCTTGCCTCTCGAAAGGTGATCGTCGAGTAGAGGATGTCTTAGTAAGTCCTCATGATCTGGGAACCTGGCATGAGGGTAGCTTCTAAGGTGTCTTCCTATTGCTCCGGTGATCACTATGTCCCGAACCTTCGAATTGACCCGAACACCTCCAACGGTGGTGCTACCTACCTCTCAATGGTGGGATGGCACTACTTTAAAGGACATTTATACAGACGAATTCCTTAGGGTAGGTAGACGACTCTAGATACTTGCTCTAAATTTCAAAACAAAATTCAAAAATACTTTTCACACCGACACCTTTTCAAAAAAGCTTTCGAAAGCACACTTTTCAAACACTCTTGAGGACCGATACAAGAGTCGAACTGGAATTTTCAAAGAAACTTTTTAAAACCCACAATTGAAAAGCAAACAAACCATTTTTGAAAACACAAATGAGCAAGTATCTAAGAGCCCATGGATAACCATGGATAGAAAGGGTGCTAACACCTTCCGTTTCTATAACCTACCTCCCGAACCGAGAGCAATCTCTTTAAGGAATTTTTCTATGCTTTTGTCCTTTCCATTTGGAGAAAATAAAAGACGGTGGCGACTCTTGCTTACCGCGTCATTTCGCGAACCAGCTTTAAACAGTCAGTTCCAGATCCACCGATCACACACACCTTACGGTAAGACGAAGTATAGTTAAAAACCGTAGTGATGAGGGAGATGATGGTTTTCACCTTCAAAGATGGATCGTTGCTGACGAGTGGTAGGATTTCTTGACAAATGAGATCATAATTAAGTTTTCGATGATCCTGTGATTGAGTAGAACTGACACAAGTGTGGGTAGACATGAAACCTGTGATCTAACAATCACCTCTTAATCTGTATGATGCAGTGAGCTTGAACATACAATCAGGATGGACACACTTGATCTTGTACCTTTCTGGATTTACACGGTCCACCTTAAAATCGACTGAGTTGAGCATGTGGAATTTTTTGATGGCTCTGATACATTCCTCTCTGTTACGAAATTTGTCTTTCTCTTTTAAGTTTTCATCTGACTGCATATACAGATTGAAAAATAAATCGGAAGACGGTTCATCTCCGCCCATGTTGAAGTTTGTCATGTGCAGAGGTGGTGTGTAGATCTCGTTTGCAGGAATACCAGGTATCCCATCGTCTTCAGAATCATCATTGACCATTTCGTCAAACTCTAACTCGTCATCTTCTTCTTCTTCATCAACTGCATCTACTTCAGCTTGTTCGGTCTCCAAAAGATCAACCACTTGTGTTACCTGAGGCTCTCGCAGCATAATGTACAACTCAATAGTGTCATACCCAGAATACTCATGACTGGAAAACATATTCTGAAGATCCTCGTCATCTTGAACCTCAACCTTATAAAATATTATTTGGTTGTTACCAAAAAAAACTGGATTCTGATAAAATATTTGTGTCACCGGGCCTCGTCCAAGTTTGGCCTCCAATTGTTTTTTGAAGTACAAGAAATTGGCTTTCCTGTTTAAACAAAATCGGATGTTGTCTGTGTCTCTAAACAAAAACCCAGAGGTGGGACAAATGTATGTCTCACCGTTGAAATGTGCACTGATGACATATTGGGGTGCAGAGGCCATTGCGTATGATTGTTTGAAGGTTTGAAGGTTGGAAGGTTTGAAGTTTATGAGTTATTTGCAGGAATTTTTGAATTTTCTAGTGTTTGAGAGATTAAGTGAATCAGTGTTTTGATAAATGTAAGACTAAATAGGTCATACTAAATTTGAATTAACTAAGGCTGTAACCTCTAAGGCTCCTCCCATCACGTCCAATAGTGTTACATGCATTCAGAGATGCCTTCTCCAAGGATGTCACCTAGCCTGCGCCTACTCTGCAACCCATGCCACCTCTTATTTGCCAAAGGGGATGGCGACACCTTTCATTTTTGTACTCTTTCGCCAAGTCTAATGGCGCCTCCCTTCATGTCCAATCATGTTACATGCATGCAGAGATGCCTTCTCCAAGGCTGCCACCTAGCCTGCACCTACTCTGCACCTACACTATAACCTCTAAGGCTCCTCCCATCACGTCCAATAGTGTTACGTGCATTCAGGGATGCCTTCTCCAAGGCTGTCACCTAGCCTACGCCTACTTTGCAACCCATGCCACCTCTTATTCGTCAATAGGGATGGCTCTTATTCGTCAATAGGGATGGCGACACCTTTCATTTTTGTACTCTTTCGCCAAGTCCAATGGCGCCTCCCTTCATGTCCAATCGTGTTACATGCATGCAGAGATACCTTCTCCAAGGCTTCCACCTTGCCTATGCCTACACTACAAGAGTGACACTTATCATGCATGCATGCACCAACTACCACCTCACTTACTCTTTGAAATTTTTTTGGCTATAAATACAGAGCATAACATACTTCTCTCGCACCCACAATTGTCTCACTCTCTGCTACAAACTCTTTCATAATCTCTTACAATTTCAAACTCTTGCATAATCTCAGGCATTTTCAACAATGGCTCTTCTCACAATGGGCGATTCTCACAGAGGCACAAGAGACAACATTGCAGCATTTGTAAGTTTCTTTTATAGTTATACATTTTTCATACTTTTGGTAATGCTTTGTTCATCTTACTTACTCTTACACCTTTTACATTTTTAACTCAGGATACCAAAAGATTCAGAATCTGGTCTCACAACTACCTTGCTCCCGACCCATTGATCGTACCATATCTGGAATATGCAGGTTTCAGACACGTTATAAAGATCTCTAACTGCACAATTGATTCAAAGTTCATACTTGCAATGCTGGAAAGGTGGAGACCAGAGACCCATACATTTAACCTACCAATAGGTGAATGTACCGTCACACTAGAGGACGTGTACATGTTACTGGGTCTCCCTGTCGATGGTAAGGCCGTTAACGGGTCGGTTCAACAACCCAATCCGCTGTGTGAAGAATTGTTGGGCAGGGATATGGTTGAAGGTGGTGGTGCAAGAGGTCAGGGTATACTACTAACTGAGCTTAAAAATCATTATGCGACTTTGCAATTAAACGAAAATTCCTCCAAACTAGCCAAGGTAATAAAAGCTAGAACTTATATAATGATACTATTTGGAACCTTTTTATTTCCCGAAAGTACAGAAAATAGTGTAAATTTTATGTATTTAAATTTACTTAGAGACTTCGAAAAAACTAGAAAGTATAGTTGGGGTTCTGCTGTTTTAGTCCACCTATACAGTTCCTTGTGTAAAAATGCAATCAAGGAAAAATGTACATTTTATGACTGCGCCTTTTTACTTCAAGCCTGGGGTTGATGGAGGATGGAGTCCCTAAACCCCGTCAACAACAACACATTCGTTTTCCCGTACGCAACAAAGTAAGTCATCAAGTTATATCATTTATTACTATTCATCTCTTCACCAAATATATGATAAAAATAAAATATTTTTCATTTCCTTTAGGTATTGCGTGAGGGGTATGGATTACGGAAAGAATCCAAGATTCAATGTCGTACTATACCGCAATCTATTGGATCACCTTGGCCCGGATGATGCACGTCGTACCTTTCAACTTTTCTACTTCTAAAATAATTTATATATTACGTTTTCATTAACCTGATTTAATTTTATGCGCAGTTTGTCTGGAGACCATATTTGGGTTTGGGCCATGAACCAAACCCCGAAGATGCAACAATTTGGAGCACCAAGACTGCAATCATACGGTTCAATGTTGTGGAGATGCACCACATCGACCGTGTGAAGATGCAGTTTGAAATGCATCAAGAGATACCCAGTGATCCGATTTGTTTGTCCCTGTGGCATCTCAAAAGGGTCGACGCCCAATGGGGTCTTACCAACTGGAAAGACTTTGCTCCAGAATGGTGTAAGATGTGGTAGAGGCGTCACCGACATGTCTTACAATTCCCAGTTTTCCTCAATCATGGTAATATGCGACACACGAATCAATATTTATCTTGGTACAGATCGGTTAGTAACCCTAAAATGTACGTGTCTCATCCAAGGTATTTGGTTGACCCACGAACACAATGGGCACAACCCTCATTTCCCCAACAACAAACCCAACACACATCAACCTCCCAATAACCCCCCATACGAAACAAAACCACAAACACCCAACCACAATCGCCATCACAATAAAACTACACCCACATGCCCCACAACCAACCACAATCACCACCTCAGTATCAATACCCCCATATGCCTCACACCCAACCGCAATTTCAATCACAATACCAACATACCCGCATACCCCACACACAATTTCAGTCTTCTGCATATCCCAATATGGACCCCTCAACATCCAACCTTAGCCCTGGTCTGGTAATGTCGGAAGATTATGAACCAACCGACCCAACTTACCATCAACCACAATATCACCAAACCACCTAACATCCTTAATACCAAACACCCCAAGATCCATTTCCTTTCTACCCCCCGTACTCAGACGACCAATGCTACAGACCAACCGTGGAACCCTACCCACCGCCAACACCACCAAACTTTGAGGGTATGGGTAACGGACTGTACCAAAGCGGATCTTCTAGATATGGATATCTGATTGATTTCATGGATCCGGAATGCATTGACTTCGTTGGGCCATCGACCCTGCCACAGTAGGAAACACGACGAAACCCAACACGGGAAAGGCGAGGACGGGGATGCGGAACCGGGGGTCATTACCGGGTTCCGGGGGACCACTGATTTTTTTATGTAATACTTATGTGTGTAATCATATTTTGTAAATAAAAAGTCAATTTTGTTGATCCTATATCGAATACGTAACGCACCGCATTGAAAAAAACGTGAAAATTTCCCTACCAAATGCACTAAGGCGCCATCTCACTTGGCTTAGGGTAAGCCCTAAGTACCTAGGCGCCAAGTGAGATGGCGCCCCCCTTAAAAGGTAGGTGTATGCGCCAAGTGAGATGGCTCCTCCTTTGAGGAGTCATCTGAAACATGGTTATTTGCGTAATTTTTTCCAAAACACGGTTATTTGCGAATTTTTTTAATACATGGTTATTCCAAAAAAAAATTCTAAACAAATGTCCCATGTGTAATTCTATTGGTGGACCTTGAATAGTGGGATAATGTATTGTTAATAGGGGTGATAAAACGGTATCAGTCTGTTGGGCAAATCCATTTTATCCACACTTTTCTGTGGTATGGATTAAGGTTTTAGGCTTACAACCTTAAATATGTCTGTTCCGCTCCACTTTTTTGCGGGCACAGACATTTACCTAAAATTTGAGAATTTTTTTTACACTTAATAGTCTTCTTGCAAGCCTCTAGCGAAAAAAAATCCAAAATATCCCTAGAATTCAGATATGCATATCCAAACGCACCGTATTTGTCAATAAAAGGTGTGTTCGCACATGCATATCCGAAGTCATCTTATTTTGTCAAGAAAGGGTGTCTTCAGATGTGCATCTCAGAATCCACCTTATAATTTAACATTTCAGATGTACATGTCTGAAGTAATTTAATTGTTTAACTGTTTGACAGAACATCAGAATCCCCCACACAAAACCCATTTCAAACCCCAAACCACCCACACAAAATTTCTACTTAAATTTGAATTCCTAACTCATTTCAACTCATTTGTACTCATTCCAACTCATTTACTCATTTCGACTTATATTCAAAGCTCCATATTTGAGTAAGTTTTCTCCATTTCTATTTGATACACTTTACAATGTTATACTAGTGTATTAGGGTAGTTAAAATCAGTTACATCTTGTAGGTTGATGTTAGCATAGTTAAATATTGGTGATAAAATAAGGTTTTTGGATGATTTAGGGCAAGAAGAAAAAGCTATTTGAAAATAGTTGTTCGCAGGTGGTTTCAGATGTGCACATCTGAAATCCCCCTTGACCAGTTTCAGATGTGCACATATGAATTCTTGTCTGAGTTGTTTAAATCAACATATTAATAATTATCCTTTTTTAGGAAGATGGATGACAATCAGGACCCAAATAATCGATTGAGACAAGACAGGCCAAGCCAAATTGCCTCTACTCGGCGAGAGAGAGCTGAGTAACATGTTAATAGGCCTCGAAGATAGGGTCGGGTACGATGGAAGGAATTTCCTGGAGGTTCTACTTTTGCACCGAGGAGTCACCTTTCTCAGGTGACTACCTCTTGTGCGCTTGAGAAGATACCTGATGAGGAGTAGGTTCTCGAAGAGTTTGAGGTACCCGAGGGGGTTGAGGTACCCGAGCATGTTGAGATACCCGGGGAGGAGAACCTCGACTATCTATGAGGGCCTTCTGACACCTCCTTCTTGATCTACTATAATGATCATGCCACTCAGCATGTTTGGGATAGAGAGGTATATTATTGGTTGCACTTTTTCATTTTAAAGGTTTACTCACAAATATTATTTAACAATTATTTTTTTATTATAGGAATAATTGCCCGTTAAACCCGTGAACCACTCGCGGAAAATCTTTGAAATGTTTATACTTGTGGAGGCTTGGTTCCATGAGGACGTTGTTGGATCCAGACTTGTCGGACTAAGTTGTACTGGTTACAATACTATAAGGCACGTCATGTAGGGGGAATTTACCGAAAAGTGACACACGGAGACGTCGTCTTTCCACTTTCCTGTTGGGGAGATGACGATGACACTTGATGACATGGCTTGCTTGCTCCACCTACCTATCAGAGGGAGATTACTTAACCATCACAAGGTACCATGAGCTGAGGCTTTTGAATGAATGGTTGAGTATCTTGGAGCTGATTTATTTCAGGCTGCTGAAGACTGCAGAACAACTAATGGGGCGCATGTAAAATTTTTCACCTTGAAAAACTTATATGAAGAACACCTAGTTGTAGCAGCAGGGGCCGAGAATGAAAGTGACGATGTTTTTATTCAGTACCACCGAGATTGTGCTTTGCGGTGTTACTTCATGTTCTTGGTTGGCACGTCCCTCTTTATGTATAAAAGTAAAACCTACGTAGATGTGTCATACCTATGGTATTTTATGGATTTGAGTACAGTTCGTGAGTGGAACTGGGGGGTCGCCATTTTAGTATACCTCTACCAGAAGCTTAATGAAGCTTCAAACTGGAGGACGAGGCAGCTCACCGGCTCTTGCACACTGCTCACGGTACCTTTCATTCCAACTAATACATTTAATTTGTTTTTTTATAATTTGTACTTACATATTCTCTTATTTGTGTTTCAGAGTTAGATAATCTCTCACTTCCACCGCATTCATGGTTTCGAGCGTGATCTGGCTTATACTGGCGACATGCCGAGGGCTGTAAAGTATGTCCTCCATAAAGGGAATCATAAAGTCCCTCCTTACCAGGTGTATCTTGATCGTACTAATCATGATGACATCAAATAGACGCCATTCGAGGATTGCATGGATGTTGCCCCATTCAACCCCATCTCATTATACTTCGGGTGGCTATCATGTGGAGTTGAATCTTATGGTCAGGTATCTTCCGGAGCGGTACATCTGGTACTTTGTCTATATGCAGAAGATATCAAGATCTCCTTTTCAGGCTGCTCCCGACACCATCGTCCACCGGGAACTCGATGGCATCTTCCAAGATTGGGAGAATCATTTGGTGCCATAGGAGTATCAGATGATACCGACATCCTAGATTTGGCATTGTATAGAGGAACACATGTCATGGTTCTTTAACGTTTCACACCCTATTATGACACCGGATGGTCCAGGACGTCCACCTAGGCCAGCTCATGAGGAGCTCTTGGAGAACCAGTAGGACGAGTGTCGTAACCGTCAAAAAATAAAGAGTCACCACCACTACTTTTTTTCCTAAGAACGAGGAACAACGAATAACCCTAATTTTTTAGAGATTCTAAGTTTGCGGGTTGGTTAGACGAAGGGAAGGTATTAGGTACCCTTCATCTCCCTTGTTTTCAAGGGGCTCCACTTAGAGGTTTAAGGGTAAATCAAGAATTCTATTTAACAATTATTGTTTCCATGTATTTGGGGAAATGTTTAATCTTTTAGTTATGGACTCACCTTGGCTTTAACCACGTGCCTACGTATCTTCTCGCGAATAATCAGAGTCCAATTTCATAGTTCGTATGTGTTTGGTTAGTTTTTTTATAAGATTGTGTAAATGCTTTCGAATGATCCTTTGAAATTCGTTTGTGTTTGAAAATTGCGTAGTCGTAGACATAGTTCAAAGTTTAATTTGAAAGTAAATCCACAATCCTTTTTTAAAAATAATATTGAATTTGAAATTATGTTAGTAGAAAAATGCCAGGTTTGATTGGTTAGCTATTTTGAATGCATGATGAAAATTGAAAATATTTAAATGATATTGAAGTTAGTAAAAGTGCTTAATGAATTGAATAATTTTTTTTAGTATTTTTAGAAAAATATAGTTTATAATTATTATAAATATAATATTTATTTATCAAAAATAAATTATATATTTATAATAATAAACAAAATTTATTTTAATGCAAATGAAAAAATGATGTAGAGAAAAAATGCTCAAAGTAAACAAATAAATGTAATAAGTAAATAAAGGAATTAATTAAATAAAATAAATAAATTAAATGAATAAATTAAATAATTATTTTATTAAATAGGGGGTGTATTTTTATTCAAGTTAGCAAAGTTAGGTGGTGTCAAGAGTAAGGGCTTAAGCCCAGAAGTTGTTTTGGTCCAATACGCTAGGGGGGGTGTAAACTTAGTTAGCGTAGTAAAACAAGGTGTGTAAAAAGTACTAGACTAATCCCATAACAAAATTATTGGTTCCGTTTGGCTATCGTGTGGGTGGACTTACAAACTTACGACGCACTGGCAAGATCAGAAACATTGGATTTTGATCAACTGTGTCCCAGAAGTTGATCTTGGGACATTGAACAAAAGTATAGTGAATGGAAGATCAGGATCAATTATTGACTAAGGTACAGGGTTGACTAGCGCACATGGAGACTAGTCAATGGTCATCAGATCCACTGGTCAGCAAGTGACCGCGTGGTGTACATCCAGAGAGGATTGAGGTAGTATATTCGTTTCCCTCCTCCACACTCACTTATTTTTCTCTTTCTTTATATCTCTAACCTCTAACTCTCTCAATTTTTTCTCGCCTCTCTCTAAAATAAACCCCTAATCAGAAATCGCCCCTTCGGCAGAGCCATAGTGATCCACCCAAAAACTGCCACATATTCCCAATTTTCCGGTTGATATTCAATCGAAAAATTCAAACATTCATCTCCCAAACCCAAAAATCATATGAACCATAAGAAACCTAAGGGTAACCGAGGAACCCTAACCCTACACCATAAACCCTAATCACAAGACCACTGCAGGCGGCTGTTTAGGCTGCTGTGTAGATGCGAGGTCGCTTGGACCTTCATCTATTTTCCAGAAAAAACCCAAGAACCCTAACCCTACCTATCAATATGGAAAACCCTAACCCTAGAAAGAACCCCAAAACTAGCAAGAACCCTAAACATATTAAGAACCCTAAACCCCCAAAACTTCCAGAAATTACAAATTAAACCCCAAATTTCATAGAGATTTAACAATCACAGAACAATTATCAAAGCCCTAAGCTAAGTGCTTTTTGTGTTTACCTCTCCTGTCGTGACACTGGTTGTAAACTTTCCTCTTTGGATTTATGGTGTTATGTCTCTAATCCCCTTCTTCTTCTTTCTTTCTGTTTGCAGGTACCCTGAGTGACGTTTATCTAGAAGGCTTAGGATTTCAGTGTGAAACCCTAAGTATTCAAAAATTTGAGCTCTGGTGAGGTTGGGGATCGTGTCGTACTCTAAATTTGCCCTACCTCGGCGATCATATTTTCAAGATAGAAGAAAAATATTTAATTATGGATGGTTCAACAATATCTGATGGTCTATTCTTAATCTAAGTCAACCAGGGGGTGTAGTTTAACTCACGAGAGTGGGGCTTTCTAAATCAGAAAGACCCATGTATCTGTAAACCTATTCGCGAAGCATGTTGGCCGATGGCCCATGAAATTCGAAAATGGAAAATCATTTCAATAATAATAATAATTAAGTTTTTAGTAATAAAGCCCATTTAAGTTGTTGTTAGTAAGAAGGAAGGGTGAAATTGCAATTTAAAGCCCATTAGAATTTGGTCCATTTCATTTGGTTAAATAGCAAAAAGGAGGGGTGTGGTTATAAATCAAAAGCCTATTAAGGTTCTTCAGCAGCCCATTTGCTGTTTTAATTTAAGAAAAGGACATTATTATCAAAACAATTCTCGTTAACTTTAATGAAGAAATGTATATATTTCTTTTTTGTTTTCATTTACTGTTAACTTTATTATATTAAAAAAAATTCTAATATTTCGTTTTGTTAAAAGACATTTTAAAGACATTTTTAAATGGTAATTATTTACCAAAAGTATATTTATTAATAGTTTTTATTTTAAAGCTGGTATTGGGTCAGATAAAAAGAAGGAATGCCAATTGGGCCGGGTTATACAAAAAAAGCGTTTGCTGTAAAGAGTTTTTGCTAGACCGAAAATAACGTGCAGGCCCAAGTGTTAAAAAATGAGTGCTTGAGCGATTGACCAATAGTCACGCTTGTTTTCTCAATAAACGATTACAGTAGGAATTAAAGACTAAATCAAATCTCCAAAATTACAAGTAAAATCCAGGAAATTATAGCAAAAAAATCAAATATCAAATCTACATTACAAATCAAATCCAGAAAAATTATATAAACTAAATCAAATTTGCAGAAAAATCCATATATTACAATAAAATCCAAAATTATACTAAACAAATCGGAACCAAATCCAGTACAAATCTCTGTTGCATATTGAGATCCAAAGATTACAGAAGATGGAATCAATTTTAATAAAAGCTAAATCCCTATTTCCTGAGTCAAAGCCCTAACAAAAATTTGTAATGATCCTAATTCTTATCCCTATATATACTAATCAGGAAATACAGAAAAGGGGGGAGGTCGATTACTGTGAGGAAAAATATTTGAAGAACTGGAATCCGGAATACAGAGACGAAGAATGCGAAGAACGATGATTTGTTGAAGAACCAAAAGGAAGACGATCATGGTTTCAACATCTGAAACCCTAATCGTCGTTGTATCGCCGTCGTCAATCAACCTCAAACTCGCCGGAATCTGCAAAGCAAGAGAGAAAGAAGATCAGAACAAAAGCGAATCGGACACGCTCGTAGAAATCAGAAAAACGAAATCACGGGAGGGGTAAATCGAACTTAGCTTCATATTTTTTTCCTTGTTGTTCTTGTATTTTGTTGGTTAGGGTTCGTTCGATACTTGGAGCGCCGCCGCGGTGGTTATAGTTTTTAGGGTTAGGAAAGGGGTTTGAGAGAGTGAAGGGTGAGTGTCGCGAGAGAGAGAAAGGGGATATTTGCTGTAACAAAGTAAAAGTGAATTAAAACATAACTTGTATATTCTGTTTAATCGTATATACACGCGGCCATAGTAATAATCGTGTTCCCTTAATGTCATCCGCGAGATCTCCATCAGACGGCCATAGGCTAAGTCTCCATGATAAGCCCCATACGCCTTCGTACACACAATCAAATCGGCCTGTTGCAGCGTCTCATGGGCCAGGCCCCATTAATTTTAGCACCACCCTTCTGCTAGTTTTTGCTAAAACACAAAGCAAGATATACCCCCCTCTCAGAAACATATTTGGGCCTAGCCCAGACTCCTAAAAACACCCCCCTGTTTTACTTATTAACATAAAACTGCACCCCCCTGAAATTAAATTATTTTACATTTTTATAATTCTTATAATTCTATTTTATTTTTATATTATTTATTTTTTTTATAATAATTAATATTTTGCTTAATTTTTATATTATCATTATCATGTAAATATATTTTATTTGAAAACTCATGAACATATTTTCTATATATTGCATTTGATATTTTTCTTTATCATGCATTAATCAATAATTTTTGCAATTAATACGATAAAGAATATTAACAAATCTCAAACCATTTTTTTTGCAATAAACTAATCTAAACAATCTATTTTTGTAAAAGGGTTTCGAATATATATTGACTAATCACGCGTTTAGCCAAAATTCCGCAATCACTACACTCAGTCAAATGCGAGGCGATTCAAAAAACATTTGCAACCCCTAAAAAACACAAACCTCATACGAACTACGAATTGAGACTTTGATTCCTCATAAGAGGATACATAGGCATACGATCGAAAATCGTGGCGAGTTCCCCTATTAAAACTTAAAATCCTGTTTAACTCGAAACTTAAACCTAAACCTAATATCCTTGTGAACAAGGTAGATGAAAGGTGCCTAACATATTCCTTTCGTATAATAAAGTCCGAACCTAGAATCTTTGTTTACAATTTAGGGTTTCCTATTAGATGCACTTCCTTAGGATAAAAACTAGTAGTGGCGACTCTCAATTTAAAAACCAGTCGCAACAGTTGGCGAATCTGCTGGGGACCTCAACCTTAGGTTTTAGGTTTTATTTTGGGTTTTTATTTTTATTTATTTGCTTAATTTATTTATTTATTGCATTTTATTTATTTCTTGTCTATTTTTTTTATCATTTATATATTTACTGCGTGGCGGGATTTCATTTCAAAAAATATATTCTCAAATAACCCTTAGCAAGAAGGTTCGTCTATTAGTTTAGGGGATACATCATCCCTGCGAGTTTATGTGACGACTTCTCCTAGAGTCGGTGGAATTCCGAAAAAGGAAACTTATCAAGAGATATCCTCTTGACTAGTAGGACTTTGGAATGACACCCATGACTCTTTGTAACGACCTTAACCAAAATCTTATGACAAGACCTTTCATGACCTTGAGACGAAAGTCTCGGTCCATAAAGAGGCTCCACCTAAGGGAGGACCTTGTGCCTTTTCCCTCTGGTGTTATTCATGACACCCTTAAGGAAGCCACCTTTTAGGAGGGCAGGTTAACCATAGGTCAAAATTAAGAAGCCTACCTTATGAGGGTACTTACCACAAAACCCCGTCACTAAACCATACATCCCTACCTTATAAGGGTACCTATCACAAAATCCCGTCACTCAACTCTACATCCATGTATTCATACATTTCATATATTCATCATCCGTCCTTGTTATTTGTCTTATTCATAGGGTAAAAAAACAAAAGCAATAAAATCAATATTTTTGTGATTATCTTTGAAAATGAATACCGAAGGAAACAACTTGTCCGCGTCAATGCGCCAAACATGTATGAAATTAAAGCCACAAAAGGGAAATTATACGAAAGAGCTCTGAAGATGTTCGCTCGCCGCTATGGAGATACCCTTGATCCGAAGGATGCTGAAGACTTTCTCAAGCTTTATCGACCAATGGTGGATGGTTTCATAGTAGACATCCGCGAGCGCACCTAGAAGATTTGTTTCCCTTTGCTTGATTTCATGCAAACAAGTTTTGGTTTAAGATTTTAATATTTTTTAATATCTGAATTATGTTACTTGCAATAAAGGCATTTGTTTTTGTATCTCGTAGCGTATCCATTTTTAAGATATTCACCAAAGGAAGAAAAAGATAAATATATATACCCAAGTGAGTAAGACATTTAACCCCTTTCATGTTCATACATATTCATTCGCATGCATGAATTCGCAAACACCTGCATATCATATCAAAACTCATCTCGGTTTTTCAAAATCTCTCCAGTAAACCATTGGTAGAAGAAGATCACCACCTACTTGGCCTCCATATCAAACAAGGGCCTATCAACAAAGAACAATGGAACAGATCGAGGAAAACCAGGCTGCATTCAAGGAAGATCTAGACCAAGTCAAAGGTGATGTGAGTTCGATGAAAGGAGATCTGAGTAAAGTTCTCCTAGCTTTGAAGAATATCATCGACCGACAAGATCAGATCCCCAGGGTAGCTTTCGAAGAAGTAGCCCAAACTATTGGTGCATCAAGCGGTCACCAACTAAGGAAAGAGCCAGAAGCAGGAATCCAAAAGCCCGTCATGGCCTAATAAGAAGTTGAGACTAAAGGGTTTGTCCCACCTCCATCAAAAGCAAGGGCATCTCATAACCTACAGACTCCGATCAACAATGCTGACAATTATTTGGACCTAAAATACGGAGACCAAGACCTAGAGGATGCCAACCAGGCACCCTTAAAAGCAACCGGTACTCATGCTATTGATAATCCACAAGTAATGAATCAATACAAGGCTCTGGAAGAAAGATTAAAAGCTGTAGAGGGATGCCTTCGAAGTAGACGCTCTCAAAATGGGCTTAGTTCCTGATGTGGTAATTCTGCCGAAGTTCAAAGTGCCTGATTTTAAGAAGTACAAAGGGCTCACTTGTCCAAGAAATCATCTGCGCATGTATTTCAAGAAAATGCATGCCCATGCCCACGATCAAAAGCTGATGGTTCACTATTTTCAATACAGCTTAAGCGGGGCATCTATAGATTGGTATATGTAGTTGGAGCGAGTTCACATTCGAAAATGGGCAGATCTTGCTAATACTTTCTTGAAGCATTACAAATATAACCTGGACATGTCACCTACCCGCGTGCAACTCCAGATTCTGTCTCAAAAGAAAGAAGAGTCCTTTAAAGAGTATGCTCAGAGATGGAGGGAGATGGCATCTCGTGTACAACCACCGATGTTAGAGAAGGAGTTAGTCGATATGTTCATGGGAACTTTGCAAGGGCTATATTATGAGAAGATGGTTGGAAGTGTCTCTTCAGGATTCACAGATCTAGTAACTATCGAAGAAAGAATTGAGACTGGAATAAAGAGTGGGACAATAACAGAGGGAGCATCAAATTCAAAAAGGCCTGCTTCAAACTTCCCCAAAAGAAAAGAGGGAGAAATTAATGTTGTAGCCTCACAACTAAGGGCACAACAACCATTAATGATCCCATAAGGACAACAACAAGGCAAATTCGGAAGGCCGTAAAGAAATTTTGATCCACTTCCTATGCCACCTAGCCAGTTATTACAACACCTGGTCAAGGCATCATTGGTTGAACTCAAGCCCCTAGCTCCTTCAGTCGGGCCACTCCCGCAAAAGTACAATGCCGATGTCAGATGCAAATACCATGCTAACTCTCTTGGACACACCATAGAACAATGTTGGGCATTCAAGCATAAGGTTCAAGATTTGTTAGAATCTCAAGACATCACTTTTGATAAGCCTAACATCAAATCAAACCCTATGCCTCCACATGGTGGGCCGACAATAAATGCAATTAAAGTAGTCGCTGACTTTGGGGTAACCAGACAAGCAAAAATCTTGATAATCTTATTGAAGGAATATCTGTTGGAATGTGGGTTCCTGTTAGAGCGTAATGAAGCCTTTGAAAGAACGTTACAGAAGCTAGTGGACCAGGGGGTAGTCCAATTCGAACCACACCCTGAAGAAAAGTATATAGCTGCGATTGAAGGAAAGATGCCATTGGTAACCCCTTGCCAAGGCCCAAATCTTAACAAGAAGACTCTAGTGATCCTGTGGGAAGAATCGGCAGAAACCCCAACAGTAACACCAAAGAAGACTTTGCAGATATTAACAGTTCCAAAGGCCACAATGATAATTAAGGGAACATCACCTATCCCTTATGAAAGTAATAAAGCAGTGTCGTGGAGTTACGGCTCAGCCGTTTACATTAACAGAGTGAAACAAGAAAATGAGCCATCGCCAAGTTAAGGACCTGCAATTTCAAATATAGCAGGGACATGGGGTATGACCCGTAGTGGTCGAGTCTTTGGATCCGAACCACCAAAGAAGAAATATGAAACCGCAATAAAGGACAAAGGAAAAGCAGTGATAGAAACGAGTCAAGAGAAAGAACCGCCAAGCAAAAACTTTACTGATCAAGAGGCAAATGAGTTTATTAAAATAATCAAAAGAAGTGACTACAGGGTGGTGGATCAGCTTCACCAAACTCCAGCTAAGACCTCCATACTTTCACTACTCATCAACTCTGAAGCGCACCGAGACTCTTTAATGAAGGTACTGAGTTTAGCTCACATGGCAGAAGAGATATCTGTAAATCAATTTGACAATGTTGTAGCACATCTGACATTCAGATCATACCTGGGTTTTAGTAACAATGAACTGCCACCACAAGGCCGAGCTTACAACAAAGCACTCCATATCTCTATGCAGATAGGTACTACCAGCCTATCTAGAGTACTCATCGATACTGGCTCAGCCCTCAACGTGCTACCGAAATCAAGTCTGATAAAGTTAACAATAGAGGACATTGTGATGAGGCCAAGCTCTACAATAGCGAAGGCATTTGATGGTTCTCGAAGCTCGGTATTAGGAGAGGTGGACCTTCCAGTAAAAATTAGACCTCATATCTTCGATATCACTTTCCAAGTCATGGATATAGAACCGACATATACTTGCTTACTAGGGAGACCTTGGATTCATGCAGCAGGGGAAGTTACTTCGACCTTACATCAAAAGTTGAAGTTTTTAGTTGAAGGGAAATTGATCATAATTGATAGTGAAGAGGACATCTTCGTAAATCATATCGAATCATACAGATATACCAGTGCCAGTGAAGACTGTATAGCCACCCCATTTCAAGTCCTGGAAATTGCTTCAATGGTGACTTTACCAGTGGAGAAAAATAATAAGCCTAAGGTAACCTTGTGGAGAGATTTACAAACAACAATGGGAGGCGGTGCCTCGAAAGGTTAGGGAAAGCTCCTAGAAATTCCTGAGAAGAAGAATCGCTTCGATTCGGGTTACGAACTATCAAAAGCTACTATGAAGGGTAAAACACGGTTTCCTCCAATCCAAGATACCTTTATCAATAAGGGAATAGAGCATGGCAGACATGTGGCGATGATATCCAACAAAGTCAACATCGAAAGGGCAACTGACTTTATCCGAGAATATGCCCCAGGAGAAGAACTCAAAATCTAGACTGCCATGGAGATTCTCGAGATCTTTTTCTTTCCTAAGTAATTTTTCTTGTTTTAAAAAAAACCTATGTCAAGCTCGAGGCATAAGGGTTGCTTGTAAGGGTCCCTCCGTTTTGTTTCAGACAATATTTACAATTAATAAAAGTTATATTTTGTTTTCAATTAAGATCCTTGTCTCTCTCTTACATTTATCTCTTAAATTTAAAAATGGTAATACTTTCTTTTCATATGCATTTTCAAATTTCATATACTAAAGTCTGCACCAAAACATGATAAATGTGCAGATCCATGCCCAAAACCACCGATAATGTTACTGCTGCGGCTCGATATAATTTTAATGCTCCCATCAACCAAGCTGAAGAGGAGGGTGATGAAGATCTTGAACTCTATGAGGAAATGGCAAGAGAAATAGAGCGAAAAGCTGACAACATACAACCGTATCAGGAAGCTATTGAGACCATTAATCTGGGCACAAAGGAAGATTCGAAAGAAATCAAGCTAGGGGAAATGTTAGAACAGAGCATCAAAGAAAGGCTGATCAAGCTATTGCATGAGTGCGTGGATATATTTGCCTGGTCCTATAGGGACATACCGGGGTTAGATACCGACATTGTCGTGCACATAGTACCCCTTAAAGAAGGTTGTTCTCCAGTTAGGAAAAAACTCAGAAGAACTCGTCCAAATATGTCCAGCAAAATAAGAGAAGAGGTACTAAAACAGTTCGATGCAGGGTTTTTAGCAGTGGTTGATTATCCTCCATGGATAGCTAACATTGTGCCAGTACCCAAGAAAGATGGAAATGTATGCATGTGTATGGATTATCGAGATCTGAACAAAGCAAGTCTCAAGGACGACTTTCCGTTGCCTCACATAGATGTTCTGGTAGACAACATAGCTCAAGCCTCAATATTCTCATTCATGGATGGTTTCTCAGGCTACAATCAAATCAAAATGGCACCCAAAGACATGGAGAAGACTACCTTCATGACACCTTGGGGAACTTTCTGCTACAAGGTAATGCCATTCGGTCTCAAAAATGCAGGGGCAACTTATCAAAGGGCCATGGTCACGCTATTCCATGATATGATTCACAAGGAGGTTGAAGTATATGTAGATGATATGATCGCCAAATGCCATACAGAGGAGGAAAACATCATATGTTTACAAAATTTATTCGAGCGGCTGCACAAGTTCAGATTGAGATTGAACCCGAATAAGTGTACATTTGGCGTCAGATCAGGCAAGTTATTGGGTTTCATTGTAAGTCAGCATGGTATCGAGGTAGATCCCGACAAAGTAAAATCTATACAAGGGATGTCAGCACCGAAGATAGAAAAATAAGTTCGTGGTTTCTTAGGGCGATTGAATTACATCTCAAGGTTCATATCGCACCTAACAGCTACGTGTGAGCCAATATTCAAATTATTACAAAAAGATCAAACGGTAGTATGGAATGATGACTGCCAATCAACCTTCAAGACAATAAAGCAGTATCTACATGAGCCACCAATCTTAATGCCGCTAGTTCCTAGGAGACCGCTCATCATGTATCTGATAGTACTCGAAGGATCAATGGGTTGCATTCTGGGGAAGCAAGATGAAACAGGAAGAAAAGAGCACACAATCTATTACCTCAGCAAGAAATTTACTGACTGCCAAACCAGGTACTCGCTCCTCGAGAAAACTTGTTATGCATTGGCTTGGGCTACTAAGAGGTTGAGGCAATACATGTTAACCCACACTACATGGTTAATAACAAGAATGGATCCTCTGAAGTACGTGTTTGAAAAACCAGCTCTTATAGGGAGGATTGCCCGATGGCAGATGCTACTATCAGAATACGACATCTAGTATGTCACTCAAAAGGACATCAAGGGTAGTATACTAGCTGATCATTTAGCTCACCAACCACTGCCAGAATATCAACCCATGAAGTTCTACTATCCAGACGAAGATGTCATGGTTATAGGTGACTATGAAATAACAGGACCTGACGAAGGACCGAGCCAGGGGCACATTTGACACTCACATTCGATGGGGCTTCAAATACACTATGGCACGGTATAGGGGCGGTTTTGAATTCTCCAAAGAATTATCACAAGCCCTATACTATAAGGTTATATTTTGACTGCACCAACAACATCGCTAAGTACAAAGCCTGTATACTAGGACTGGAAGCTGCCATTGGTACGAGAATAAAGCACCTCGAAGTATTTGGAGACTCTGCGCTAGTCATATATCAAGTCAATGGAGAATGGGATACTAAACACCCTAAACTGATTCCATGTCGGGATCATGTTTTAAAATTGGTTGCGGAATTCACGGAGATCACTTTCAGTCACATTCCACGAGAGGAAAATCAAATGGCAGACGCTCTGGAAACTCTATCAGCTATGTCCAAAGTAACTTGGTCGAACCACAAACCATGCATCACAATCAGAAACTTTGTAGAGCCCGTACATTGCCTTGCTATTGAAGAAGGACCAGACAACAAGCCTTGGTTTTATGGAATTAAGAAATACCTTGAAAAGCAAGAATATCCAGAAAATACCTCTATCATTGACAAGCGGACCCTGTAGAGGCTAGCCTCAAATATTTTTGAGTAACGGTGTGCTGTACATAAGAAACTACGACATGGTACTACTCAGATGTATGGAGAAGCAGGAAGCAGATACGCTCATGAGAGAAATCCACGAGGGTACCTTTGGAACTCATACCAATGGGTACACCATGGCTAGAAAGATTCTGCGAGCAGGGTAATATTGGTTGACAATGGAAGCCGACTGCTATCACTACCCGAAGACGTGTCACAAATGCCAGACCTACGTCGATAAGATAAATGTGCCACCAACTCCTCTGAATGTCATGAGCTCTCCTTGGCCATTTACAATGTGGTGAATTGATATAATTGGCATGATTGAGTCAAAAGCATCCAACGGACACCGTTTCATACTGGTAGCCATTGATTACTTCACCAAATGGGTGGAAGTGGCATCCTAAGCCAATGTGACAAGTCAAGTGGTTACACGATTTATCAAACAGAATCTCATATGCAGATACGGGGTTCCAAGTAGAATTATTATAAAGAACAGGTTCAATTTGAACAACAAGATGATGAAGGAACTATGCGATAATTTCAAAATCGAACATCATAATTCCTCGCCATATAGACCCAAGATGAACGGAGTCGTCGAAGCAGCCAATAAAAATATCAAGAAGATCATTCAGAAAATGGTGAAGACATATAAAGATTGGCACAAAATGCTTCCTTTCGCTCTACATGGCTATCGCACTTCTGTACATACATCAACATGTGCAACTCCTTTCTCCCTGGTATATCACATGTAGGCAGTACTTCCAGTTGAAATCGAGATACCATTACTCCGTGTTCTAATGGAAACAAAGTTGGAAGAAAAAAATGGGTTTAGATAAGACTTGATCAGCTCAACCTCATCGAAGAGAAACGCTTGACAGCCCTGTGCCACAATCAATTGCATCAAAAGCGGATGAAGAGGGCCTTTGACAAGAAAGTTCGTCCTCAAGTATTCAAAGAAGGGGATTTAGTGCTCAAGAAGATTCTACTACCTCACCTCGATTCACATGGTAAATGGGCACCCAACTACGAAGGTCCATACATAGTGAAAACAACATTCTCTGGTGGTGGTCTCATCCCCACAACAATGGATGGGGAAGAACTACTGGATCCGGCAAATTCAGACGCAGTCAAAAAATACTATGTATAAAAAGCTCGCTAAGCTCGAACCCTAAACATGCGACTTAGGAAAAATGAAGCGTCCCGGTGGATCAAAAACCCTAAAGGGAGATCCAGGAAAAAACTAGGGACAGAACAAAAAAATTATCCCGGTGGATTGAAAACCCGAAAGGGCGATCCAGGCAAAAATTAGGGATTTTATTCAAAAAGAAATAAAGAACAAAAAGACTGTGATCTAAGAACTGCGACTATGAACCACGAAGGGAGAGATGGATCTAAATCATACAACTCAGAAGCAAAGGAGACAGGAGCCATTAAAGGATATTGGGGAACAACAGTATCAATTATCATTTTCATTGCCATTTACAGTTTTGAAACTTTCTGTAATTACCTCTTTCAAGGAATTGCATCCTGTACATTTGCCTATTCAGAGGCATATTAATAAAACACTTGCTTTCTTTTCATCTTTCAAATTGTGTTTTTCTTTTTTCAGACTTGTTTACAAAATACTATGCTTATTTCTTACGAATGTTGTCTTGAAATCATTTAGGTGGAATTGACAAATAAAAGCATTTGATAAAACAATGAAAGAGCATTTTGGTTAGAAAAACATCAAAAAGAAAATCCACGTCTGTGCCCATACACATGTCTACGCCTATGTCTACATTCACAATACAAAAGTCCGCGTCCAATACATACGTCCACACATACGCTTGCGCTTACAATACAAAAAAATTAATCAAAATCTTGCTAACACTCTTCATCACATTTCAAAATAATTCAAAGACACCATGACAATGCAACATACAACGCTAGGGAATTGGTAATTCAAGGCCAATGGTTTAAAGGAGAAGAATTTCAGAAGCATCTTCATAACACTCTAAAGCATACACACACTTTGCACACATTTTGCATATACAAACATTCAATACACATACACTCAGGGTTCCATATCAATATCAAACATTCGATACACATACACTCAGGGTTCCATATTAATATCAGACATTCAACACATATACACTCAGAGTTCTATATCAATATCAGACGGCATACGCATGTGTCATACAAAAAAAAACAATCTCACCCTCAACTTAGCTATTTAAGGGTCAATCATCAAAGTACACTTCTCATACAATTCAACCCATCACCTAAAAATCCATGCAGTGATGTGTTCAGCCCATCACCTAAGACTCCATGTAGTGATGTGTTCCTTACAACGTAGCATTACCTAAGTTTCCATGCAGTAATGTACAAAACCCAATACATTACCTACGTCTCCATGCAATAATGTATAAAACCTAATACATTGCCTAAGACTCCATGCCACAATATTCGAAATCCAAATAGGATCCGCCACCTAAGACTCCATGCCGTGACGTGTTCATCCCATCACCTAAGACTCCACACAGTGATGTTTTCCCTCTACAATATAGTTCGTTACCTCAGACTCCATGTAGTAATGTACGAAGCTCAATACATTGCCTAAGACTCCATGCAGTGATGTGTTCTCCTCATCTTACCCATTACCTAAGACCCTAGGCAGTAATGCGCGAAACTTAGTTCATTGCTTAAGACCCCAGGAAATAGTGTAACATAACCCATTGCCTAAGACTCCATGCAGCGATGTGTTTCCCTTCCTTTACCCATTACCTAAGACCCCAGGCCATAATGCACAAAACTTAGATCATTTCCTAAGACTCCATGCAGCGGTGTTCGAAATCCAAATCTATCTCATCGCCTAAGACTCCATGCAATGATTCACAAACCTAACCCATTGCCTAAGACTCCATGCAACAGTGCGTTTCCTTATCCTCAACATAGATCATTTCCTAAGACTCCATGCAGCGATGCTCGAAAAATAAAATCTAGCTTGTCTCCTAAGTCTCCATGCAACGATTCACGAACATAACTCATTGCCTCAGTCTCCAAGCAGCCATGCGTTATCAAGTGTTGTCTTATTCATCCCCCAAATGGATTAATAAGCAAAACCAAACCAAGACATACAAGATTTATCTCTCAAGCTCAAGACCATCTGCCTCGTTGTCAAATTCTGGTAAGCGATATATCATCAGCTTCGCCTATTTCCTCAAGAATCATAAGGGTATGCTATATCAGTGTAACCTTATGTTTGTCGGACAAATTTTGGGGTATTCCAAGTATTCAATAAACCTCAAATCAGAATATGCGAGACTCGTGCTATTTGATTGGAAGATAATTGCATAGGGACAAATGTCGTACCCCAAATTTGCCCTACCTCGGTGATCATATTTTCAAGATAGAAGAAAAATGTTTAATTAGGGATGGTTCAGCAATATCTGATGGTCCATTCTTAAATCCAAGTTAACTAAGGGGTGTGGTTTAATTCAGGAGAGTGGGGCTTTCTAAATCAGAAAGACCCATGTATCCGTAAACCCATTTGCGAAGCATGTTGGCCGATGGCCCATGAAATTCGAAAATGGAAAATCATTTCAATAATAATAATAATAATTAAGTTTTTAGTAATAAAGCCCATTTAAGTTGTTGTTAGTAAGAAGGAAGGGTGGAATTGCACTTTAAAGTCCATTAGAATTTGGTCCATTTAGTTTGGTTAAATAGCAAAAAGAAGGGGTATGGTTATAGATCACAAGCCCATTAAGGTTCTTCAGCAGCCCATTTGCTGTTTTAATTTAAGAAAAGGGAATTATTATCAAAAGAATTCTCGTTAACTTTAATGAAGAAATGTATATATTTATTTTTTGTTTTCATTTACTGTTAACTTTATTTTATTAAAAAAAATTCTAATATTTCGTTTTTGTTAAAAGATATTTTAAAGACATTTTTAAATGGTTATTATTTACTAAAAGTTTATTTATTAATAGTTTTCATTTTAAAGATGGTATTGGGTCAGATAAAAAGAAGGAAGGCCAATTGGGCCGGGTTATACAAAAAAAGCGTTTGCTGTAAAGAGTTTTTGCTTGACCGAAAATAATGCGCAGGCCCAAGTGTTAAAAAATGTGTACTGTAGCGATTGACCAAAAATCACGCTTGTTTTCTCAATAAACGATTACTGTAGGAATTAAAGACTAAATCAAATCTCTAAAATTACAAGTAAAATCCAGGAAATTACAGTAGAAAATCAAATATCAAATCTACATTACAAATCAAATCCAGAAAAATTATATAAACTAAATCAAATCTGCAGAAAATCCATACATTACAATAAAATCCAAAATTATATTAAAACAAATCCAGTACAAGTCTCTGTTGCATATTGAAATCTGAAGATTACAGAAGATGGAATCAATTTCAATAAAGGCTAAACCCCTAATTCCTGAGTCGAACCCCTAACAGAAATTCATAATGATCCTAATTCTTATCCCTATATATACTAATCAAGAAACACAGAGAAGGGGGGAGGTCGATTACTATGAGGAAAAATCTTTGAAGAACTGGAAACCGGAATACATAGACGAAGAACGCGAAGAACGACGATTTGTTAAAGAACCAAAAGAAGGACGATTAGGGTTTCAACATCTGAAATCCTAATCGTCGTTGCATCGCCTCCGTCAATCAACCTCAAACTTGCCGGAATCTGCAAAACAAAGGAGAAACAATATTAGAATAACAGTGAATCAAACACGCTTGAAGAAATCAGAAAAACAAAATCGCGGGAGGGGTAAGTCGAACTTAGCTTCATCTTTTGTTTTTTTCCTCGTTGTTCTTATATTTTGTTGGTTGGGGTTCGTCCGGTACTTGGAGCATCGCTGCAGTGGTTATAGATTTTAGGGTTAGGAAAAGGGTTTGAGAGAGTGAAGGGTGAGTGTCGCGAGAGAGAGAGAGAGAGAGAGAGAGAGAGAGAGAGAGAGAGAGAGAGAGAGAGAGAGAGAGAGAGAGAGAGAGAGAGAGAAAGGGGATATTTGTTGTAACAATAGTAAAAGTGAATTAAAACATAACTTATATATTCCTTCCAATCGTATATACATGCACCCATAGTAATAATCATGTTCCCTTAACGTCATCCGCGAGATCTCTATCAGACGGCCATAGGCCAAGTCTCCATGATAAGCCCCATACGCCTTCGTACACACGGTCAAACTGGCCTGTTGCAGCGTCTCATGGGCCAGGCCCCATTAATTTTAACACCACCCTTCTCCTAGTTTTTCCTAAAACACAAATCAAGATACACCCCCCTCTCAGAAACATATTTGGGCCTAGCCCAGACTCCTAAAGACACCCCCTTGTTTTACTTATTAACATAAAACTGCACCCCCCCTGAAATTAAATTATTTTATATTTTTATAATTCTTATAATTCTATTTTATTTTTATATTATTATTTTTTATAATAATAATTATTTTGCTTAATTTTTATATTATCATTATCATGTAAATATATTTTATTTGAAAACTCATGAACATATTTTCTAAATATTGCATTTGAATATTTTAATTTATCATGCATTAATCAAGAATTTTTGCAATTAATACAATAAAAAATATTAACAAATCTCAAACCATTTTTCGAAATAAACTAATCTAAACAATCTATTTTTGCAAAAGGGTTTCGAATATATTTCGACTAATCGCGCGTTTAGCCAAAATTCCGCAATCAATACACTCGGTCAAATGCGAGGTGATTCAAAATATATTTGCAACCCCTAAAAAAAACAAACCCCATACGAACTACGAATTGAGACTATGATTCCTCATAAGAGGATACGTAGGCATACGACCAAAAATTGTGGCGAGTTCCTCTATTAAAACTTAAAACCCTGTTTAACCTGAAACTTAAACCTAAACCTAATATCCTTGTGAACAAGGTAGATGAAAGGTGCCTAACACCTTCCTTTCGTCTAATGAAGTCCGAACCTAGAATCTCTGTTTATAATTTAGGGTTTCCTATTAGATGCCCTTCCTTAGGATAAAAACTAGTAGTGGTGACTCTCAATTTAAAAACCAGTCGCAACAAATCACAACAACAGGAATTGGATGCAAAGGGGTTTTTTCTCAAATTTTTTCCGTCCCCTCTTAGGTTTAGAACTTAGGTTTATATAGGTTTTAAGAATAGTCAAATTAGGAAATTATTAGGGTAATTTGCAGTTATCATTTTGATTGAATAAATTAGTTTAGATTGATTATGTGATTGAGGGTAATTGCAGATTGATTTAGATTTGATTTTACTGTAATTTTAGAATTAAGGTTTCCGTAATTGATGTACTTGGATAATTCGTGTATGTATGTTCATCAATAAAAATAATTTTCAATCAAATATTATTTCTGATTTGATTCAAAATTATTGGAGTCCTGGGCTTTTGAAGTTAGCTTAGGGTAGAAGGATCCAATTCTGGGTGCAACACTGACATTATGGTCTCAACCCTAATGTTAATTCAGTCAACAAAACTCAAATAATAAAATAAATAATAAAACTAAAACAATTAATGTAATAATTATAATATAATAGTAATACTATATCACCTGCATGTTGACTCCAGTCAACCAAAACAAATAAATATATTAAAACCCAATAAAAATATAAAAATAAAAATGATTAAAGTTTTGTTGAATTCGGTCAACTTAAAGGATAACTATCAAAATAAAAACAAATTAACTTAATGGACCTCTTAAAATTTATTAATGAACCAAACTAATCATTTGAAATAATGAGCCCAATCTTAAATAAACCCCACCTACATTGACTTTAAAAACATGCGAATGATTGTTAATATGATTTTAATCAAATATGATGACAAAATAAAATTAGTAAAAAAATGACTAATTAAAGCGAATAGACTATTAATACCAATGCGAGCAAATTTAGAGTATGACAGCTGCCCATATTTAATTGCTCTTAGATTAAGGGTGCGATAATACAAAGGTCTTGAACATTCGGATTAAAGGGTTATTAAATAATGGAAGACCCCAAATTTCGACCAAAACTTTGAAAAAGATAAACTGTACAATAAATCAAAAAGTAAACAGGCAAGGATGACGCAATTAGCTTACCAAAGCCTAGAGCATGAACATAAATGACCTAGATATGATGACGCAGATAACTCGTCAACACCTAAAAAAGTAATCGCAGATTTCGTGTATTTACCACAAGCTAGGAGATAAATAAAGTGATTTTGAAAATAGATAACTTATTGCTGCTTCGAGACTAATGCAACATGTTATATCATAGATTTTACATATTTATTACATTCTAGGGGATAAATAATGCAGAGTTTGAAAGTAAATAACTTATTGCTGCTTTGAGACTAATGCAACAAGTTATATCACAATTATTGCATATTCACCACAACTTAGGGGGTAAGAATACAAGTTTGATAACTCATCGTCGCTTTGAGGCTAACACAATGATTTATATCACTGATTTTCGCACATCTACCACAACCTAGGGGGTAGATAATACGAGTTTTGAAAAAATAACTTACTAAAGCTCCGAGACTAACATAGTAAGCTATATCACAGATTTTGCACAACTGCCACGACCTAGGGGGTAGATAATGTAGGTGTTGTACCCCAAAATTTGCCCTCCCATATTCTTCAAGAAATTGCCAAGCCAAGTCACAAAATTCCCCAAGGGTTGCACAGCTCAACAGCCTCCCATACAGTCAAAATTAGGGTTTGTGTCCTGATCAAGGAAATGAAGTTTTCAAAGGCCCAATCAAGTCTCACATGCTTACAAAGATGGTCAAACATCCTCATATCAAGTTTCAAGGCATTCAGCTCAAAATTGCACAGTCAAAACCCTAAATTGCACTACAGTCAACTGTAGGGGCAAAATGGTCATTTGACAGTCAAAAGTTCAAAATTTTGGTCAACATATCATTTTGAAGCCACAAACATCATTTGATCAATGCTTGATCATGATTCTCAAAATTTGGCTCAGAAATCATCAAAGATGCAAAAGTTACTATATTTGGACAGCTGAAAAAGTCAACTGAAATTGACCAGGGCATAACTTTCACATGGATTATCAGAAAAATCCCATCCAAAGCTCATTTTGAAGAGAAAGACATTTCCTACAATTCATCTTCATATTCCAAGTCCAAGAAATGCTCTCACAAAAAGTTATTAATTTCAACATTATAGGTCATTTTCAAAAAGTCAACAAAAAGGGACTTTAAGTCAAAGGCCATAACTTGAGATTGGTAAATCAAAATGACATAGGACCAAAGGCATTGGTTAGAGGACTCAAAGACCTTTCCAAAATGTCCAAGAACATGAGAAAAGCTTAAAAATTGAGCAAGTTATGCCTTGTGGAAGTTGGGAAATTTTTGGATATTTTGAAAAGTCAACATTACTTCAAATGACCTAAAATTGCTAATGGGCCCATTTTTCTTCCATGATTCATCATTCCAAGCATGTGCACGACCACTTGGCCCAAAGGGAAGTATTTTCTCATTTTTTATTCATTTATTTGAATTATTATTCATATTAATTCATTTAAATTATATAAATATGTGAAAAATATCTAACATGACCTAACCAATCTTTTTATGCATGTTTGATACTCAAGATTTCGTGTACAACTAAATAGGGAAAGATTTGGACTAATTGGATCATGATTTGCACAAGAACATGTGAAAAAAGACATGCAAGAATGAATGACTAAAATAAAAACAAGCGTAGAACACCAATAACATGACAAGATAAATGCAAATGAAAATGACACACGAATCACACACACCACCCCTAGGGTACGCCTCACTGTTGCCTTGCCTCGAAAGGTGATCATCGAGTAGAGGATGTCTTAGTAAGTCCTCATGATCCGGGAACCTGGCATGAGGGTAGCTTCTAAGGTGTCTTCCCATTGCTCTGGTGATCACCATGTCCCGAACCTCGAATTGACCCGAACACCTCCAACGGTGGTGCTACGTACCTCTCAATGGTGGGATGGCACTACTTTAAAGGATATTTACACAGACGAATTCCTTAGGGTAGGTAGGTTCTCGTAGATACTTGCTCTAATTTCAAAAACAAATTCAAAAATACTTTTCACACCAACACATTTTCAAAAAGCTTTCGAAAGCAATTTTTCAAACACTCTTGAGGACCGATACAAGAGTCGAACTGGAATTTTCAAAGAAACTTTTTAAACCCACAATTGAAAAGCAAACAAACCATTTTTGAAAACACAAATGAGCAAGTATCTAAGAGCCCATGGATAACCATGGATAGAAAGGGTGCTAACACCTTCCCTTTCTATAACCTACCTCCCGAACCGAGAGCAATCTCTTTAAGGAATTTTTCTGTGCTTTTGTCCTTTTCATTTGGAGAAAATAAAAGACGGTGGCGACTCTTGCTTCCGCGACATTTCACGAACCAGCGTTAAACAGTCAGTTCCAGATCCACCGATCACAGTAGGTATTAAATTTACTTATGCCATAGGACTAATCTAATAGAGTTAGGCCTGATAATAAACTAGCTAAAGTTTTGAGACTAACATAGCGAGTAGTATTGAATACTTGCATATTTATCACAACCTAGGGGATAAATAATGCGGGTTCAATGTTTGAATGTTTGAAAAAAATGAATAACTAGGTCATGGACATGATTCGCAGATATGCTACCTAGTATAATCCTTGGTTCACAATACCTCTAAATGTTATGTTTATTCTCAACCGAGGTGTTTTATAATATGCTAAGATTCAAATGTTTGATTCGTGCATGTAACTTAGCCGATGATAGGCCCCAAGATATTTCATAGTATTCCTGGACTATGAAGTTTGGAATGCAATGTATAATTGATATGTATATGCATGATGCCTAATGGAGATATTATTGATATGCTTATGACGCCCAAAGTTATTGACATGTGTTTCATATATAAATGCACCAAGTGTTTATGAATGTTTTTGATAATTCCCTCCTTTTAGACCATTGGTTTTTTTGAGTCACTGACTTCCCAATGTTGTCTGTTGTTTTGTTGCGGTATCTCCAAGTTGACTCGTATTTGACATGTTAACGTGGATAGTGCCAAAGTGATATTGATGATTGTATCTTAGGCGTAGGCGTAGGAGTGGATTTCCTTTTGACATTTTTCTAACCAAATCATTTTTAATGTTTTTGTCAATGCTTTTTGATTTGTGAACTTCCCCAAAGTAATTTCAACACAATACTTACAAGAAATAATTGCAGTGTTTGCAAACAAGTCATAAAAAGAAAAATACAATTTGAAAATATTGATAAATAAATTGTTTTATTAATGATAATTCCTTTGAATAGGCGAAAGTACAAGATGCAATTCCAAAAAAGAGGTAATTACAAAAATTTTAAACCAAATTGAAAATGCCAATAAAAATGATAATCAATATTGCTATTTCTCCAATGTCCTTTGATAACTCCAATCTCCTTGCTTGAGTAAGATAACTGGACCAACTTCTCTCCTTCATAGTTTTAGATGTGATTAATTCTCGAATCACAATCTATTTATTCATTTTTTGTATAAAATCCCTAACTTTTGCCTGGATAGCCCTTTCGGGTTTTCAATCCACCAGGATGATAATTTTGTTTATATGTCCCTAATTTTTTCCTGGATCGCCCTTTAGGGTTTTAAATCCACTGGGATGCCCATTTTTTCCTAATTCGCCCATTTGAGTTATCGACTTAGAGGGTCTTTTATACATAGTATTTTTTGACTGCATCGGAATTCAGCGGATGTGGTAGTTCTTCTCCATCCATTGTTGTGAGGATAAGAGCTCCTCCCGAGAATGGTGTTTTAACCACATATAAGCCTTCGTATTTAGGTGTACATTTACCACGTGAATCTAGACGAGGTAGCCGAATCTTCTTGAGGACTAGATCTCCTTCTTTGAATACTCAAGGACGAAGCTTCTTATCAAATGCTTTCTTCATCCGCTTTTGATACAACTGACCGTGGCACAAAGCTGTTAATCATTTTTATTCAATGAGGTTGAGCTGATCAAGTTGCGTTTGGACCTATTCTGAATCTTCAAGCTTAGTTTTCATAAGGACTCGTAGTGATGGAATCTCTACTTCAACATGGAGTACAACCTCCATGCCATAAACAAGAAAGAACATAGTTACACCTGTTGAAGTACGTATTGAGGTACGATAGCCATGTAGAGCAAAGGGAAGCATTTCATGCCAATCTTTATATGTCTTTACCATTTTCTGAATGATTTTCTTGATGTTTTTATTGAAAGCTTCAACAGTCCCATTCATCTTTGGTCGGTAAGGTGATGAATTATGATGCTCGATCTTGAAATTATCGCATAACTCTTTCATCATTTTGTTGTTCAAATTGACATGCTTTGGAGTAGTTCGAAGTTTAATTTGAAAGTAAATCCACAATCCTTTTTTAAAAATAATATTGAATTTGAAATTATGTTAGTAGAAAAATGTCAGATTTGATTGGTTATCTATTTTGAATGAATGATGAAAATTTGAAAATATTTGAATGATATTGAAGTTAGTAAAAATGCTTAATGAATTGAATACAAAAGTTCGTATTTTTAGAAAAACGTAGTTGATAAAAATTATAAGTATAATATTTATTTATCAAAAATAAATTATATATTTATAATAATAAACAAAATTTATTTTAATGCAAATGAAAAGATGATGTAGAGAAAAAATGCTCAAAGTAAACAAATAAATGTAATAAGTAAATAAGGAAATTAATTAAATAATTAATTAATTAAATAAATAAATAAAATAATTATTTTATTAAACAAGGGATGTATTGTTATTTAGGTTAGAAAAGTTTGGGGGATTCAAGAGTAAGGGCTTAAGCCCAGAAGTTGTTTTGGTCCAATACACCAGGGGGTGTAAACTTAGTTAGCGTAGTAAAACGAGGTGTGTGAAAAGTAACAACCCAAGCCCATAACAAAATCATTGGATCCATCTGGGTATCGTGTGGGTGGACTTACAAACTTACAACGCACTGGAAAGATTAGGAACGTTGTATTTTGATCAATCGTGTCCCAGAAGTTGATCTTGGGACGTTGAACAAAAGCATAACGAATGGACGATCAAGATCAGTTGTTGACTAAGGTACAGGGTGGGATGGTGCACATGGAGACCAGTCAAAGGTCACCAGATCCAGTGTTCAGCAAGTGGCCATGTGGTGTGCATCCAGAGAGTATTGAGGTAGTATATTCGTTTCCCTCCTCCATACTCACTCATTTTTCTCTTTCTTTCTCTCTCTAACCTCCAACTCTCTTAATTTTCTCTCGCCTCTTGATCAGAAAAATAACAAGTGTACTATTTTGCCTCTGCAGTAATAATAGGTAATTTCCTCAGATATCGACCTCGAGGACTACGTATAATTATCGAGTTTAATGTGTGGTTCAATTAAACAAAAATTAACTTTTGATTTGGTTTGAAATTTATCCTTAACAATTATTTAAATAAGCAGAATGTAAATTATGGCTTTTTCACTAGTATGAGCAACATGCTAGGGTAAGGTGTGTGAATTGCACTGTAATAACCTTGACTCTTGGTTTCTTCAAAAAGTTCATAACCTTCAATTACCAGATCTTTAGTATGTTTTCCCCTAAGTCCTCAGTGGGAAAACCTTTGGTTATTCATCCTAATACCTAGATCCATAGAGAATTATGATGAAACCAATCAGTTTATTTTATCAAGATTTTACCAGTAACTATAGGGTATTCCTAGTCTTAGGTGATATCTACTATATTTTAATCATACAAAAACCTTAACAATGGCGGTCCAACCCTAATTGTTAACCGTAAATCAATCCTAATTGGTCAAATCAGGAAAGCCTTAAACACATTGAAAAGTTAAATTGAAAAGAAACTATTATATTAAAATCAAGAATTCAAAATAATTACAATTGCAAAACAGGGCACCCCTTGCATTGGGGGGTTTAGCTACTCATAATATTGTTCAAAAGAATTACAAATACAATAAAGATAAACATTACAAATTGATGGTGGACTTTGATTTCAATTTCTTCCGCTCATGAAAGTCTTCGTCTCCAACAATTGCATAAAACTTCAATCTTTAATCGTCAGAATTCTCCGTCTGCAAAAAGTCCCCTAATTTCTTATGAAAACTCATCTAAATAGTCACCATTCATTCAGACCGGTCATAAATACCCAAAACACCCCCACGACTTAACATATGGACAAAATAGGAAAAAAAATCAGGAAATCAGCATTACAGGCCAACACGGCCCGTGTCAGGCAACAAGGCCACCCGTGTTGGCCCCTTGACTTTCCAATTTTCTTTTTTAAGTCCCAGGAGGGGCAACACGGCCCGTGTCAGGCGACTAGGCCGTCCGTGTTGCACCCCTGACTTCCATTCTTCTTCAACACATCTAGGCCTTCCCCCTGACACGGTCCGTGTCAGGTGACATGACCACCCGTGTTAGGCCTCCTGAAACGTGATTTTTGCATTTCTTCCGAAACTCTGAGTTTTGCACTGCTTTGTCCAGATTTATTCATTTGAACCTGAAAATAGTAAAACACACAACCAACACATAAAAGTGTTAAAATGAAATAAAACACTCGACAATAAAAATAAAAGATAACTTAAATAAATGGAAAATAACTGAGTAAAAACCACTGATCACCTGACTCTAAAATAAACCCCTCATCGGAAATCTCCCCTCGGACTGAGCCACCATGATCCACCCCAAAACCAACATATATTCCCAATTTTATGATTGATATTCAACCGGAAAATTTAAACATTCATCCCCCAAACCCATAAATCATATGAACCCTAAGAACCCTAAGGGTAACCGAGGAAACCTAACACTACACCATCAACCCTAATCACTAATAAGTGCAAATTATAGCTATTTTTGTATATACTTTTTGTTGCACTTATCGTCTCTTTGTTGTTAATAATCGTTGAATAAACTCGACTTTTCTGTAAATACGTTTAGTTTATGTTTATTTGTGTTTTTGTGTACATAGTGTACCGTTTGATGTTTTTCCATTCATTTATAGGTATTTTTGCATTTTGGAGCATCGAGGAATAAGGAGTCGAAGGCACGACTCCAGATGCACATTTTTGGAATAAAAGAGCAGTTTTGATAAGTTTTTCCCAAGAGTGTCCGCTTAGTGCGCAAAAGGCCGCTAAGCGCGAGTGCACTCAACACATTTTGTAGCGTGCTGGTTGTGTTTTGACAATTTGGAAGAAGCTTTATTTTTGAGCCCGCTTAGCACGGATAGCGCACTTAGCGTAGTTTAGGTCAGTTTAATGTGTAAATATGGTGCAACCGCTTAGCATGGTGAGCCCGCTAAGCGTGATCTGCTGAGATCAGTTTTGTATAAATAGTTTAGAAACATATTTTTTAGGTTTTTATCATCTCTTTCCCTCTCGGAGGAGCTCCGATCCAATTCTTTGTAGCTTAGAGGTTCAAGTAACATCATTGGGTGGTTCATCATGTCGATTGGCTACGGGTGGTCTCGAATCATGTTGGTACCGTGAGAAGTTTCCTATTAATCTCCTTTTTCCCTATGTATCATTCCTATGGTGGGTGTTGTATGTATATCTTTACTCTTATTGTATGTACATTTGTTGATCATGGGATTGTATGAAATCTCTTTTATAAATTAATATCAGTGTTTATTCTTGATTTTTTATTAATAGCAGAGTTTTGGTTTGTCGTAGACATATGCTTTCCGAATCTATTTCTTGAATGAATATCTATTAGGTCCTAGACTCTAGACATTGATTCAGGCTTAATATTCATGTGAGTATTGATTATGAAATTCATCAGGGTTATTTGAGTCGATTGAGAGATCACCGTTGAGAGAAATACAGGTGATGTCTGATAAGTGCAAATTGTAGCTATTTTTGTATATACTTTTTGTTGCACTTATCGACTTTTTATTGTTAATATCGTTGAATAATTCCCCTCTTTTTGTATAATTATGTATACATTGTATTTAGTCGAGTTTTTGTGTATTTGTGTACCATTTGATAGTTTTCCATTCATTTTATAGGTATTGATGCGTATTTGGAGTATGAGCAATAAAGTGTTGAAGACACGACTTCAAACGCGGGATTTTGAGCAACTCATCAACGAATAAGGCTCAAAATAAAAGAATAAAAAATCATCAATTTGATTGATATTTAGGCATTGTTAGATAGATAATTGAATAAGTTTCCAACGCTTCAAACTGGATGCAATCAGAGTTACAGTTCTCAAGTTATGAAGAAAACAAAAAGTTGATTTTTTCTCATGACAGTAGAGCGCGCTTAGCGGGATTTTGCCGCTTAGCACAGTCCCCTGGACAGAATTACATTAAAAGGTCAAAATACACATTTTTTAGGTTATGTTTTGGGGTATTTGTTCCTAACTCATCAAACCTTCATTTTTTGATAGATTAGCTTATAAAACAACATTAGAGCCTTGCTTATGGATGATTGGAAGTGTATTTCTCTTCGACCGGCACTGACAAACCGGAAGATTTGTAGTTTATCTTTTCTCCTCTCTTTGTATTTCTCTTTTGTTGGGTATTGTATGTATATTTACTTTGAACTCATGTATATTTGTCGCCCATGACGTTATATAAAACTTGTTTTACGAATATTTGTCGATTATTGTCCTGGATTTTTACTATGTGTTAAGGATTTGGGTTGTTATAGACATATACTGCTGGAATTCTTATCTAGGATGATTATCTGTTAGTTTCTGGATTCTAGAGATAGATTTAGAGCTGACATTCTCTTGTGTATATATGATTAATGCCTATGTGTTGGTTGTGTTGCTCTGAGAGATTGTTGACGCGAATAGCACGGTTGACTTCTGTGTTATTGAGGTGGTTGAGAGATCGCTACCGAGGTGATATATTAGGCCTCTCAATTTGGGTTATAAATGACTTAGGTTGTGAGTGGTACGTGATGACATAGACTAGTATCGCAGGTTGAGTATAACTGGATGATAGATTTAAGTTTGTGACTAGTAGTGTACATTCGTACCAGATAAGTTGTCTATCCTTTATAGTTTTTGTTTACATTTATTTTCTGTTGATACATTTTCCATACAACTCATTCAACCCCCAAACTCATTAACGATATATTTATTGAATGACATTTTAATATACCAATCTCCGTGGATACGATAAATTCCCGGATAAATATTTCCAAAACTTTTGTTGCTTGCCGCTTTACTACTCCAGCAAAATGGCGCTGTTGCCGGGGATTAGTTCTATTGTTTTTGCATTGCGATAATTCTTTTATTTTTGAGTTTTGTAATTAATGTATATGTTGTATAAAAATTGTATATTAACTTGTATATGATACTTGTGCATATATGTGTTTTTTCTGTGTTTTTACGTATTGTTGTAAATTGTCTCGTTTTTGTAACGTTTGTTGTGTGGTTGTTAGGACACTTTCTTTAGTTTTGCGCGGTGTGACAATACCATGGCACAATGAGAGGAGGTTACTAGCTCGCACAATAAAGGCGTCGAGCTTACGACGTAAAACAAGCATGTTTGTTTGTATTTGTTTATGTGTGTGGTAAATTGTGTTTTAACAAGTTGAGCTCGAATTAGTTTTTAAAATTTCAAATTTTCACTTTTCAACTTGTTAATTCATTTTCACCCGGTTTTCATATCGTTAATTGTATTTGTTTTGTCATGTAAATTTGTGCTTTTCCGCAAGCTTGTCGTGTTTAGATCAAGGAAGTTTGTATGTCGTAAATATTCTTTGAATTTAGAGTGTGTTGGTGATTATGGAGCTGTATAGCAGCTGTAGCAGCTGTTGCTGTCATTTTTCTGCATCTGGTGTAGCGTGCTAAGCACGCTCCAGGCTGCTTAGCGCACTCTGTTGTGCAGAGCCGGTAAATTCTTTTTAAATTTTCACTTAGCTTTCCTTTTTCTCACTTCCACCTAGGCTTTAAATAGTAAATACTATTAGTATAATTAATTCTTTTGTTGTTGTTTGGAATCAAATTTTGGTTAGATAGCTTGAAGTCGCATTTGGTGATTTTCCAATTTTGAATGTGTCAACTTGCAAATGTGTAGTAATGATTGTGTTGTACTCCAAAATTTGCCCTCCCTTTCTTCAGGAAACCATCCTGGATTTTTTCAAAGTTCCCCTGAAGAAAATCCAAGTCCTGAGTTATCCTTTGGCCCAAGCAAGCCGCTTACAAGAGCGAGATGATCTCACGAACTCCAGAAGCAGCGCTTTTATCTTGAGAAAGAAAATCAAATTCCAAGTACTTAGAATGCTTCTCTAAAATAAGTTTTTTTTAGAAAAATCAGCGCTTCAGAACTTCTGGACCCATTCCAGATGAAGACGGTCAGAAGTTGCAAGCTTGGCTCAGCGTGGTCAGAAGTTGGCTCTTCGGCAGCTACACGAGTTAAATCAGAAGTTGTAAACGTGGTTCAGAATGTAAGCCTCAAACAGAATATGCCCCTTCAGCAGTTACACAAGCTCAGCCATAATTTGTTAAAGAAATGCAAGAGAAACAGGAAAGTCTGAAGGCTCCTTCAGAACAGGTTGAAATCAGAAGATGAAAGGTCAGAAGAATGGGTGTCACACTGATACAAAATCTCTAAGTCCAGATTGTCCAGAAGTAGATCCAAGGAACATACCAGAAAACCAGGAGAATTTCCAGAGCATGCTAAGACAGCATGTAGCCAAGGCCAGAGCATGGTTTACGCTGCTGATTCAACGCTGGTTTCCATTACCAGAATGTTGGTATTGACAGGTCTTGTCACCATTTAATGCCCATTAATGCTTCCAACCACTCCTGAGCATTCACGTGTGGCTTGGAAAATGCTTTTGCACAGATTCTGGCATGGGTCTTCACGCCACCGCCCACTTCAGAGGTCACTTCTCCCCAATCTACGGCTGCTGCTGCAACCTAGGCTGAAAGCTAGCTGTTATCACAACTTCCCAGGAATTTCTGTCAAAGAACAAGTTCAAACTCTGTTGGCGCCTTAAATGTTCAAGGCATCCACAAGGATTTTGCCTATAAATAGAGAGTTTTCACCACTGCCAAAGACGTTCAAGAAAAGAAACAGAAAAATTGCTAAGAGAGAAATAGAATTCCTAACAACACAGCATTCCGAAACTCTGCCAAAATCTTCAGCTTTGTTTCATAACTTTGAGTTTCTCACCTTCATCTTCATCAAGTATCCAGTTCTTTTCTGTAAACCAAAAACACTCTTTCAAAACTTCTGACCCTACACACGTATACACCTTTACTTCCCCTTTTCCAGATCTGTCCAGAACACCACCAAAACCAGAACCAAAAGCTAAACTTTCACTCACCCACTTTTCCAAACAGTCAGGTAAGCACCAGCTGACCCTCACCACACTGTTAAGCATCATCAGCTGTGCATATTCAAGTAACATAATGTAAATATTCATGTTATTGCTGTTTAAGTTCTGAGGACTTTCATACCTCAGAACGTCCTGAGCCAATATAAGATTGCCTGTGACCTTGGTGATTCTGACCTCTGAAACCTTTTGCTATTTGCTGGATCTGTTCCAAATATGTTTCCTGTTTTGTGGAGTAACAACAGGATTGCAGATGTTCTGATTAGTACAGGAAAAAGCCAAGTGCTGACTTTGACGTTAGCACATCTGAAGCCTGTTTTGCCGTCAATGACATCAGAACCTCTGAGAGTTATTGCCTTTTTAGCAGAATCAGAACTTCTGGTTTCTCCACTAACAAACTTCTGTCTTGCAGCGCAGGGAAATCAGAACTTCTGATTTCCACACTAACAAGGTTCTGTTTTGCAGGTGCTAGAGTCAGAAGTTCTGACTCATCCAGTTTCACCAACAGGTTGATCATCTGGCAGCGGATCTGGGTCAGAACTTCTGATGGCCTCCCAACAGCGCGCGGGCTCCCTCTCTCTCTCTATATATCTTGTTTTTTGCTATTTTCTTTTTTGTCTATTTTTCTCGTTGAACCCCCTATGTACAAATGTGTATCCCCCTCCCCTAATTGTTGTAATAGCGTAGGATTTTATATTTTCGCTTCTTATTTGCTAGTAATTAGGACGTGTATGGCAAGATAAAATCAATGAAATAGAAAAACCTAATTCAAAGAAAAACTCTTGTATGCAATAAAACACACTTGCACACTAACACCCCTAGGGTATTCCACTTTGTTGCCTTCAAATAATTGGGCCATATTGCATGTTGAATTTCTTTGGGTAAAACGAACAATCAAAATGATCATAGTCCCTCGAAAATGTTGCCTAAATGAATGGTCAAGTCCCTTTTTAAAAGAAAAATTGCCCAAAGACATTTAACACTATTGCAATTATGGTCTAAACGACGACTCGCGCCCGTCCCTTTCATCTCCTAATACAAGATTGTCCACCAAATGCAATGGTGGAACAAAATTGTCAAAAGGTTTAAAACATAATAAAAATCTTTGAGAAAACTTTAGGGTAGATGAACTCTTAAGTACTTGTCAACTTTCCAAGAAAATACTTGCCCATTTTCAAACCCACTTCACAAACACTTTTCAAAATCAACTTTCAAAAACCTTGAAACATTTTTTTAAAAGATAAAACACCTTTTGTAAAACATTCGAGTAAAGAATTGTTACAAGGGTAGCCTATACAAGGCATCTTTTCAAAACATTTTCAAAAAACCACACACCAAGCACCATTTCAAGCAATTGAAAACCAAGGCAAGTTGATCTAAGCAAGTACCTAAGAGCCCATGGATAACCATGGATAGAAGGGGTGCTAATACCTTCCCCTTCTATAATCTACTCCCCGAACCCAAGAAAAATCTCAAAGGTTTTTGCTGTCTTTTTAAACCTTTCCTTAGGATAAAATAAAAAGTCGGTGGCGACTCTTGCTCAACCGAAACATTTGCGAAAACAAACGCAAAACCCTAGTCAGTTCTCCCACCGTATCACAGAACTGGCGACTCTGCTGGGGAAAAGTTTTAAAGTGGAGTAACCTTAGGTCTTAGATCACCCCCCTTTGCATGACTAATTGTTTGATTTGTTTGCTTTATACTTTGGCTCTATTGTTTGGGTTTACAATCCTCCACCCGGATTTTGGGAAACATTCATAGATAGCAATACGTTGTGGAAACTGTGCGGGGTATACCGACACGGTCGAAGCAATAGCTATATTAGTGCGACATATTTGTGAGTACCGGTAACCCTTGAGTTCAATCAAGGAGAGTACGGGGCCGCTGAGTGATGTCACTAAGCACTAATGACCTAGAACCTTACTTGACCATCTTGGCCTTTTATTAGGGGTAGTGAGATGACCGGCTTTGGTGCAGTCCGAAGTTGGTAGATACTCGATACTACACTCATTGAGGGTTGTTTTCTTGGAATATTTTGGTCGCTAGTTAAGTGGCTAAACCAAAACAATGAATGATGAAAATGATCCGGTGATATTGAGCTCCTTAGAACCCGGTTACTGTTGATAGGACAGGTTTTTAAGCCAACTACACTCAAGAGGGTACTTACCTATGAAACCCCATGCAAGCCTGAAACTAGGGTTTGGTGTGATTTGCTTGTACACATGTTTTGTGCATACATCATAAACATCATGAAGCATCATATGCATTTACTAACCATTTCAGGGGTTTGGATCTTCATCTTTGTTCCTGTTTTGTAGGTCATGGAAATTCCTCGCAGAAATACCATTCAAGTCAACCTTGTGAGAATCTCTCCTCAACTCAAGGAGCTCGCCTCAAGAATTCCGGAAAATTCATCCTTCAGTGAAAGGCATGGTAGACTGCTCAGCCTAGTCAACACCAACATTGAAGAAGACATGATAAAAGTGCTATTCCAGTTCTTTGACCCTCTTCACCACTGTTTCACCTTTCCTGATTATCAGTTGGTACCCACTTTGGAGGAGTTTTCTCAACTCCTGAGAATTCCTATCCTTAATCAACTACCATTCAACGGTACGGAAAAGGAGCCAAAGCCGGAAGATGTTGCTCGGGCATTACATCTACAACCATCCGACATCAAGGGGCATTGGGAAACCAGAAGCGGCGTCAAGGGATTCTTAGCAAAATTCTTGTTTGAGAAGGCACAAGAATGTTGGAATTCATTGGACCTACAAGCTTTCGAAGAGATTGTGGCACTCCTTATCTATGGGTTGGTCTTGTTCCCAAATCCTGACCAATTGGTGGATGTCAACGCCGTCAAAATCTTCTTGTCCAGAAATCCAATACCTACATTGCTTGGGGATATCCTTCACTCATTTTACACACGAGCCATGAGAAAGAGGGGTGTTCTCATGTGCTGTACTCCTATCCTTGCAAGGTGGTTTATTTCGCACCTTCCGCAATCAGTCCTAAAGAATGACCAAGGTACGAGGTGGTCCCAACGGTTGATGACTCTTACTCATTCAGATGTGCATTGGTGTTCTCGGTCCAGAGAAAATGTCATCATCATCGATCGTTGTGGGGAATTTCCTAATGTTCCTTTACTTGGAATTAGGGGAGGTATCACCTACAACCCTTGCCTAGCTTTGAGGCAGTTTGGATATGCACGGAGGGATGGCCCTCATGATATGTTGATTCCTAGCCTAGTTTTTGACTTCGACAACGATGCACAAGGACTTCGCCAAAGATTCATCAGAGCTTGGGGAAAACTCAACAAGGTTGATAGCAAGACTCTGGGACACAAGAACTCCATCCCTCTTGAGCCCTATCTCAAGTGGGTACGAGCCCGAGCCCAAAGTCTAATGATGCCTTATCCTCATGTACTCCCAGTGATTAAGGAGCCCGTTAATGAAGGAGAGGTTCCCTACACCATCCTGCACCCAGACATGCCTACATCGTGGGAGGAAATGCAGAAAAGTTGGATTCAGCTCAAGGAGGAACGGAACACTTTTGAAGCTAGCTACTACGCCAGTGAAAAGAAGGTTCTAGAGCTTACCCGCCGACTCCACGAGCAAGAGGCCCTCAACACCTACATCGCACCAAAGAGGATGCGCAATGTCTTTCTGCCTTAAGAAGTTTATTTTGTAATATTCGGCCCATGGGGCATTTATGTACTAACAAAGTTCTTCTTATTAATATGGCGTGCGTTATTCTTTGTCTGAAACAATTTTGAATGTTCTAAATCCTTGAATGCATTGCATACATCAGCATATCATTCATCATGTGCATAAGCAGGTCTCACTCCAGGTTTCCTTATCTGTCTGCTGTTTATGTCAGTCAGGATGGATCTCGAGCAAACAGTCAAAGACCTACAAGCTCAGAATGCACAATTCCAGCAACTCCTGTTGACCTTGGCTAAGGGTCAGGAGGACCTCAAGACCTTGTTGGGGAATAAGGACCCAGTAAAGAAGAAGAAAAAGAGGATTGGGGTGGCTACTCTGGGGAGAAGATTTGACGGAGAAGCTCGGAGAGTACTTGAATTTCCTCCGACTTCTGATGAAGGGACTAGTAAAAGAGATGGAGTTGCGGTGCCTTCCGAGTCTGATGCAGAGGAAGAAGAGGTTGAAGAAGATGAAGATTATTCTGACCAGCAATATCCTCCAGCTGATGATAAATACAAGGGTTTAGAAGATAGATTGGCTGCCATGGAATTACAAAGAGTACCAGGTTTGGACTTTGAAGACTTGTGTTTGGTTGCCGGGATTGTGATTCCCCCAAAATTCAAAGTTCCAGTGTTTGTGAGGTACGATGGGCTGTCCTGCCCCAAAATGCATCTCAGGTCCTACGTGAGAAAGATTCAACCCTATACAGCAGACAAAAAACCTCTGGATTCATTTCTTTCAAGACAGCCTGCCGGGAGCTCAGTTGGAGTGGTTTTATCAGCTAGAAGGAACCAGTGTCAGAAATTGGGAAGATTCGGCCACCGCTTTCTACAAACAATACCAGTATAATTCTGATCTTGCTCCTACTCGTACCCAACTTCAGGGTATGTCACTAGGAGCAAGCGAGGGATTCAAAGAATATGCACAAAAATGGAGGGATTTGGCTGGCAGGGTGCAGCCTCCTTTAACCAATCGTGAGCTTGTTGATATGTTTCTTGGGACCCTATCTGGGCCGTTTTTCAATCATTTAATTGGTAACTCTTCCGCTGGGTTTACCGATTTGATCTTAACAGGCGAAAGAATAGAAGCTGGCATCAAGTCAGGAAAGATTCAGAAGGGTGTTGCTGCAAGTATTGAGAAGAACCCTTTTAAGAAGGAGACAACTATGGTATATTCTCAGAGAAGAGCAGGGAAGATGGAGCGTCGGCCAACTGTGGGGGCCGTAATGATTCAAAACACCCCAAGTGAGCAGCCTCGCTATAACCAGTCCAGACCAAATCAGCAACGGGTAGAAAGGCCACAACGGAAGTTCACCCGTATTAATATGACTCCGGCACAAGTGCTTCCCCATCTGTTAAAGTTGAATCTTGCCACCATCAAGGAGGCACCAAAGAATGTGAATACATCCTCTCCGCATTATCATGCTAATGCTAAATGCGCCTACCATTCAGACAGTGTTGGACACGACACCAATGATTGTTGGGCACTCAAGCATAAAATCCAAGACCTGATAGAGGCTAAGGAGGTAGAGTTTGATGCTCCAGAGAAGCCTAATGTGATATCTGCACCCATGCCGAAGCACGGCCGAAATGTCAATGCCATTGAAGAAGATTTGTATGTTGCTGATGTCAGTGATCTGACTACTCCTCTGCTAACCGTTAAATTGAATCTGTTGAGGGCCAGGATCTTCCCGGGATGTAAGGAAGACTGCTATTGTTGCCACTCTCTGCCGTTTGGTTGTCCACTATTGAAGAAAGGCATCCAAGGCCTTATGGATAGCCGACAAATTTTGTTCGAAAAAGTTTCTGCTGTTCCAGTTCATGTTGAAAATATCTCAATCATAACCATTCACGCCAATCTTTCCAAGGCCGTCAAAAAGCCTGTTAAGATTACACCAACTGCAAAACTGGTCCCTTTGAAGATAACAATGCCAGGGCCTGTTCCCTATGTTTCTGAGAAGTCGATACCTTGGAACTATGGTGGTGACATCTACTACCATGGTATCAAGCAAATCGAAATAATTGAAGAAAGTTCGAATGATGAAGAAGCCAGCATTAGTAACATTGCGGGCACCAGCAAAATCACCAGGAGCGGGAGAATATTTTCTCCAGAGATTGCCCCACCAAGAGCAGTCTTTGGACCCTCATCAGCTAAAGGAGTCATCCCTGCACCAGTAAAACTCTCTGCTAGAACTCCTTTGATTGAAGAAGTTGTTGTTCCTAGTGCTGTCTCTCCTACCATTGCTGATAAAGGAAAGGGAATACAAGATGAGCCCGTCAGGACGAGGGCTCAACCCTTGGTGATCCCGGAAACCTCCAAGAAGGAAATGGACGAGATTTTGAGGATAATCAAGAGAAGTGATTACGATGTGGTGGAACAGTTGGGGCAAACCCCCTCCAAGATCTCCATGTTGGCACTATTGCTTTGCTCAGAAGCGCACGCTAAAGCTTTGATTAAGTTTCTGAAGGCAGCTCATGTGCTCCAAGAAACTTCTGCGGATCAATTTCAGAATTGCGTGGCTAGCCTGACTGCGGACAATGGACTAGGTTTTTCTGATGCCGACCTAACCCCTAAAGGCAGAAACCACAATGATGCTTTGCATATTTCAATCGAGTGTCGCGGAACCACCCTTGCACATGTTTTGGTTGATACCGGTTCGTCGCTGAATGTTTTACCTAAGAAGGCCTTGGACCGACTAGATTGTGAAGGGTTGGAATTGAAGCCGAGTGATATTGTTATCAGAGCTTTCGATGGTTCAAAGAGAATGGTCCACAGAGAAGTTGAAATTCCCATCAAGATAGGTACCGAGGTGTTTAAATCCACTTTCTATGTGATGGACATCCGTCCATCATACTCTTGCTTGCTGGGAAGGCCTTGGATACACCATGCTGGGGCAGTCACTTCCTCCTTGCATCAGATGTTGAAGTATCCTTTCAAGGGAAAAATCATTACTGTCCATGGCGAAGAAGAGTACATGATTAGCCACTTGAATTCTTTCCGGTACGTAGAGGTTGAAGGAGAGTTTATTGAGACACCGTTTCAACATTTCGAAGAGGTCCTTCCTGAAATAACAGTAGCGAAGTTGGCAGCTGAGACACCGAGGCAGATGGCCAGGATGGCATCTCTGGAGGATGCAAGGGCCGCAATAAAAGAAGGGAAGAATTCAGCATGGGGGCAGTTACCTGACTTTCCGTATAAGACTGACAAGTTTGGATTAGGGTTCACAGCCGCTGGCCATAAAGCTATGCGCCAGTCAAAGATTGAAAGGGCGCCGGTCAAAATTTCTCCCTACGGAATCAACGCCCTGGAAGAGGAAGACAAAGAAAGCAACATTGAAGATTGGATTTACCCAACTGTCAAAGGAGGATTGAGCAATTGGGAGGCTAAGGACTTTGTCCCCATCACTTTTATTCATCAGTAATTTACCTGTTAAACATTTCCTATTTGGTCTGTAATATTTTACTTTCAAACAATCCGTGCACTATCTTTCACCTCATGCCTTGCCCGGGGCATGTAGGTCCATTTGTAAGGGTTTTGATTATTTTTCATATCCATATGCCATGTTTAATGATTCATTGGACGTTTTTCATTTGATAAACTGCTTGTGTTCATTTTCTTTCCTTTTGCATTTTTGTTTTAAGGATGGCTATCCCTTACACACACCCACACTCACCAATGCAGGTACCCATCCACTCCGGATTCCATGAGTGACTATTCTGCTGTATCTTTCAATAACTCTGAAGATCTGGTCAATCTAGTCGAGTATGAAGATGACGAAGGTTGTGAAGTACCCGGGGAACTAGCCAGACTTCTGCAACAAGAGGAAAGAGCCATCTTACCGCATGAAGAGCCATTGGAAGCTGTTAACTTAGGAACCAAGGAAGACCGGAAGGAGGTGCAAATGGGTGCCAATCTAGAACCAAAGGTTAAGGAGCGCTTGGTACAGTTGTTGAATGAGTATGTTGGAATCTTCGCTTGGTCCTATGAAGACATGCCAGGTCTGGACGTAGACATCGTAGTTCACCGTCTCCCCACAAGAGAAGACTGTCCACCAATCAAGCAAAAAGTTCGCCGAATGAGGCCTGACATGTCCGAAAAGATCAAAGCGGAAGTGATGAAACAATTCGATGCTGGCTTTCTGGCTGTTACGTCCTATCCTCAATGGGTCGCTAACATCGTGCCAGTACCGAAGAAAGATGGCAAAGTCAGAATGTGTGTGGACTACCGGGATTTGAATAGGGCCAGCCCTAAAGATGATTTCCCGCTACCTCATATTGACATCTTGATCGACAATACAGCTCAGCATAAAGTGTTTTCCTTCATGGACGGATTCTCGGGCTACAATCAAATCAAAATGGCTCCCGAGGATATGGAGAAAACAACTTTTGTCACACAATGGGGCACTTTCTGTTACAAGGTGATGCCGTTCGGGTTGAAGAACGCAGGGGCAACTTATCAACGCGCCATGGTGGCTTTATTTCATGATATGATACATCATGAGATTGAAGTTTACGTAGACGATATGATAGCTCGGTCACAAACAGAGGAAGAGCACCTTGAACATCTGGAAAAGCTGTTTGCCAGGTTAAAAGAATACAAGCTCAGGCTGAATCCAAGTAAATGCACTTTTGGAGTTAGGTCTAGTAAACTCCTGGGATTCATTGTAAGCAACAAAGGCATTGAAGTCGATCCGGCAAAAGTAAAAGCAATACAAGAGATGCCTGCTCCCCGTACTGAAAAGGAGGTCAGAGGATTCTTGGGGCGCATAAACTATATTGCCAGATTCATCTCACATCTGACTTCTACCTGTGAGCCAATTTCCAAACTCTTGAAGAAAGATCAGGTAGTTGAATGGAACGACGATTGTCAAGCTGCTTTTGATAGAATCAAGGAATATTTGCTAGAACCTCCTATTCTGATGCCACCCGTCGAAGGAAGACCACTTATCATGTATTTGACCGTCTTGGATAACTCAATGGGGTGTGTTTTGGGCCAGCATGACGAGTCTGGTCGAAAAGAGCATGCTATTTATTACCTTAGCAAAAAGTTTACCGACTGTGAGACTCGCTACTCATTGCTCGAGAAAGCTTGCTGCGCTTTGGTATGGGCTGCTCGCCGACTAAGACTGTATATGTTGACTCATACTACCTTGTTGATATCCAAAATGGACCCTATCAAGTATATCTTCGAAAAGCCCGCTTTATCCGGAAGGATAGCTAGATGGCAAATGATCTTGACCGAGTATGACATCCAGTACACCACCCAAAAAGCTATAAAAGGGAGTGTACTAGCTGACCATCTGGCTCATCAGGCTATTGAAGATTATCAACCCATGAGATTTGACTTCCCAGACGAAGACATCATGAATTTGGACAACGTTGAAGGTAACGGACCGTATGACGGACCCGAAAAGGGATCCCGATGGACCCTGTACTTCGATGGTGCTTCGAATGCGCTTGGAAACGGTATTGGCGCAGTACTCATTTCTCCGGAAGGTTGCCACACCCCTTTCACGGCCCGACTTTGCTTCAGCTGCACAAACAACATGGCTGAGTATGAAGCCTGCATCTTTAGTCTCAAGGCTGCTATAGACTTGGGGATCAAATCTTTGATCGTATTTGGGGACTCGGCTTTGGTTATCAGTCAAATCAAAGGAGAGTGGGATACCAAACATCCTAATCTTATCCCATACAAAGAACATGTCCTGACATTGTTGCCTCATTTCGAGCAAATTACCTTCGAGCATTTCCCGCGAGAAGAGAATCAGCTAGCAGATGCTCTAGCCACAATGTCCTCCATGTTTAAACTCAACTGGGATAACGAGGCTCCCCAAATCACCATCGAGCGAATGGATGAACCTGCGCATTGTCACGAGATTAATACCGAAGAAGTAGTGGAACAACCCTGGTTCCATGAAATCAAAAGGTATCTCGAGACCCGAGGTTATCCTGAAGGAGCTTCCGTGAATGACAAGAAGTTCTTAAGGAAATTTGCTGCTAAGTTCTTCCTGAGCAACGACATCCTTTACAAACGAAGCCATGATTGTGTATTACTCCGATGTGTGGACAAAGCTGAAGCAGGGTTAATCATGACTGATATACACAGTGGCACATTTGGCACTCACTTGAACGGGCATACCATGGCTAAGAAGATCCTGAGGGCAGGCTATTACTGGTCTACCATGGAAGCTGATTGCCATCAACATTCCCGTACTTGCCACAAGTGTCAAGTCTACGCTGACAAGATTCATATTCCTCCGGTTCCTCTCAACGTGCTGACAGCTCCTTGGCCATTCGCAATGTGGGGCATTGATATGATCGGAGAGATCAAGCCCACGGCTTCCAACAGACATCGCTTCATCCTGGTTGCCATTGACTACTTCACTAAATGGGTCGAAGCAGCTTCCTTCGCCTCTGTCACTAAAAATGTGGTTGCCCGCTTTATCAAGCTAAATCTCATATGTCGGTATGGCGTTCCAGACAGGATCATCACGGACAACGGTACAAATCTGAATAACACAATGATCACTGCATTATGCGAACAGTTCAAGATTTATCATCACAATTCATCTCCCTATCGGCCGAAGATGAACGGTGCTGTTGAAGCTGCGAACAAAAACATTAAGAAGATCATTCAGAAAATGACAGTCACTTACAAGGACTGGCATGAGATGTTACCGTTTGCTCTGCATGGATACCGTACGACGACACGTACTTCAACTGGGGCAACCCCATTTTCTTTGGTTTATGGCATGTAAGCTGTTTTGCCTATGGAAGTCCAGATCCCTTCTCTAAGGATTATGAAGGATGCAGGTTTGAACGAAGATGATTGGATGCAGACCCGACTTGATCAACTCAATCTGATCGATGAAAAACGACTTACTGCTATATGCCATGGTCAGACATATAAAAAACGGATGATCAAGGCCTTCAATAAGAAAGTCAGACGTCAAGTGTATCAAGTCGGAGATCTCGTAGTCAAGCGGATTATCTTGCCGCAAAGTGATCCCAGGGGCAAATGGACTCCTACATATGAAGGACCATTTGTGATCAAGAGCATATTTTCTGGTGGTGCAATGATTCTGACCACCATGGACGGCGACGATTTGCCGCACCCTGCGAACGCAGACATAGTCAAAAGATACTACGCATAAAATAACCCGACAAGTCGAAAACCCGAAAGGGCGGCTTGGGAAAAAATGGGCATCCCGGTGAACCGAAAACCCAAAAGGGCGGTTCAGGCAAAAATTAGGGATAAAAACAAAAATCTGTACACCCGGTAAGTCGAAAACCCGAAAGGGCGGCTTGGGCAAAAAGGGGTTTCCCGGTGGATCGAAAACCCGAAAGGGCGATTCAGGCAAAAGTTAGGGAATCAAAGCGTATGACTATGTCTCGTCGGATCATTTCAAAGACAATCTCTTCGTCAACCAGTTCCAGGCTTCTGATCAATCCAGTCATCGGCAAGCGAAGCATTGAATGGACAGATATTCAGAGTTGTGAAAGCTACAACGGAACGGAATCCCATGGAATTATTTCACATAGCCATCCTTTATTTTGTATAAAATCTTTCAATATTTACGACAAAGTCCTCTTACTAGGATGATTGTCTCCTTTGTACAAATATACTCAAAGAAAATCAATACAAATACTCTTCCCAAAAATTTGTGTCATTTCCCTGTTCTTTTTCTCTTGCACTATTTGTTTTATTTTGAGAAACGTCCAATGTTTTGTTAAATAGGCATATGCATTTGAAACATAATCACTTCCTAAATAAACCTAAGAAAAAGGATCACTGATAGGATGAAGGTACAGATGGATATCTTGGCACCCTTTCGAAGGAAATCCCCCAAGAGATTTGGAATCCACATCCCTAGCGAACCCTGAGGCTTATCTCTAGCAGACTCTCGAAGCTTATCCCCAGTGAGGTTCTGGAAGGTATTTCCCCGCAGAGCACGAACGTCTCTCCCAAGTTTTATCCAAAGTTATTCCTCACAAAGGCTTATAACTGGGTTATCCTCAGCTAACAACCACGGAAGATCGCGCTCGCCAAAACTCTTCCTATCCCCAGCGGAGTTCATCAAAATTCCCCAGCAGTAACTTGTCTTTGCAAATCCCCAGCCAGAGAATCCTCCGGAATTCAATTCCCTTCAGAGTTCAAGTTTCAGTGTCCCCAGCTAAGCTAAAACCTTCAAAATTATCAATCCCCAGCGGAGCCAGATTAACAAACCTTTTCCCCGCAGAGTTTTAGGAGAATAAATATTGAGTTCCCCAGTGAAGTCGCCAGATTTATTTCCTACCAGACTAAAGATTCTCAATCTTACCTCCCCAGCATGAGTCTTTTAGATTAGAACTCCCCAGCAGAAGTCATCAGGAATTCCCCAGAAGATTGGTATACAACCCAAGCTCCTTATTCTCCAGCAACAACCAGGAATTATTCTCCCAGGCAGCAGTCAAGATACTTTTATCTTCAGCCATCTCGGATTCATCTATCCTTTGCAAGACAACTCTCCAGTTTACATATGCATCCACTTACATTCATATCATATAACATATATTGTATCATGCATCATGACATTGCATACAATTAACTCCTTATCTTTTCAGGTAAGGTCAGTCGACAGGCTAAAATCACTATCCTTCAAGACTTCTGAAAACAATTTATGGATTCTTCCCAACAACGGATGTTAATCTATCAACTTGTTCAGATGCAACCTTTGAAATCAGTTTACGGACGCTTCCCAACAACGGATGCTGCTCTATTGCTGATTCAACTTCAAGATTTCTGAAAACAGTTCACGGGTTCTCCAAGTAAACGGATGTTAACCTATCACTTGTTCAGATTCTTCTCAAGACTTCTGAAAACAGTTTATGGATTCTTCCCAACAACAGATGTTAATCTATCAACTTGTTCAGATGAAACCTTTGAAATTAGTTTACGGACGCTTCCCAACAACGGATGCTGCTCTATTGCTGATTCAACTTCAAGATTTCTGAAAACAGTTCACGGGTTCTCCAAGTAAACGGATGTTAACCTATCACTTGTTCAGATTCTTCTCAAGACTTCTGAAAACAGTTTATGGATTCTTCCCAACAACGGATGTTAATCTATCAACTTGTTCAGATGCAACCTTTGAAATTAGTTTACGGACGCTTCCCAACAACGGATGCTGCTCTATTGCTGATTCAACTTCAAGATTTCCGAAAACAGTTCACGGGTTCTCCAAGTAAACGGATGTTAACCTATCACTTGTTCAGATTCTTCTCAAGACTTACGAAAATAGTTTACAGATTCCTCCCAAACAACGGATGTCAATCTATTGCTTGTTCAGACCCCCAGCTCAGAGATGGTCCAGAGCTTGGACACCTTCCTGATATTCCCTTCCAGATGGCATCTCTAAGCCCATCCCCGACAGGATCTCTGTTACCCTCTCAAGATGGCATCTCTGAGCCCATCTCCCTATCCACCACCTCTTCAGATGGCATCTATAAGCCCATTCCTGCCATCACATTGCTGATACTCTACTATGCGAGTGCAAATTTCCGGGCACTCTGGTGTCCAATCTCCTTTTACCTTCGAGTCGCGAAAGGCAAACTCGCCAATCTAACTCTTCAGGTTCAAGAAGATTAAACAGGGGCAACTGTTGTACCCCAAAATTTGCCCTCCCTTTCTTCAGGAAACCATCCTGGATTTTTTCAAAGTTCCCCTGAAGCAAATCCAAGCCCTGAGTTATCCTTTGGCCCAAGCAAGCCGCTTACAAGAGCGAGATGATCTCACGAACTCCAGAAGTAGCGCTTTTATCTTGAGAAAGGAAATCAAATTCCAAGTACTTAGAATGCTTCTCTAAAATAAGTTTTTTTAGAAAAATCAGCGCTTCAGAACTTCTGAACCCATTCCAGATGAAGACGGTCAGAAGTTGCAAGCTTGGCTCAGCGTGGTCAGAAGTTGGCTCTTCGGCAGCTACACCAGTTCAATCAGAAGTTGTAAACGTGGTTCAGAATGTAAGCCTCAAACAGAATATGCCCCTTCAGCAGTTACACAAGCTCAGCCAAAATTTGTTAAAGAAATGCAAGAGAAACAGGAAAGTCTGAAGGCTCCTTCAGAACAGGTTGAAATCAGAAGATGAAAGGTCAGAAGAATGGGTGTCACACTAATACAGAATCTCTAAGTCCAGATTGTCCAGAAGTAGATCCAAGGAACGTACCAGAAAACCAGGAGAATTTCCAGAGCATGCTAAGACAACAGGTAGCCAAGGCCAGAGCATGGTTTACGCTGCTGATTCAACGCTGGTTTCCATTACCAGAATGTTGGTATTGACAGGTCTTGTCACCATTTAATGCCCATTAATGCTTCCAACCACTCCTGAGCATTCACGTGTGGCTTGGAAAATGCTTTTGCACAGATTCTGGCATGGGTCTTCACGCCACCGCCCACTTCAGAGGTCACTTCTCCCCAATCTACGCCTGCTGCTGCAACCTAGGCTGAAAGCTAGCTGTTATCACAACTTCCCAGGAATTTCTGTCAAAGAACAAGTTCAAACTCTGTTGGCGCCTTAAATGTTCAAGGCATCCACAAGGATTTTGCCTATAAATAGAGAGTTTTCACCACTGCCAAAGACGTTCAAGAAAAGAAACAGAAAAATTGCTAAGAGAGAAATAGAATTCCTAACAACACAACATTCCGAAACTCTGCCAAAATCTTCAGCTTTGTTTCATAACTTTGAGTTTCTCACCTTCATCTTCATCAAGTATCCAGTTCTTTTCTGTAAACCAAAAACACTCTTTCAAAACTTCTGACCCTACACACGTATACACCTTTACTTCCCCTTTTCCAGATCTGTCCAGAACACCACCAGAACCAGAACCAAAAGCTAAACTTTCACTCACCCACTTTTCCAAACAGTCAGGTAAGCACCAGCTGACCCTCACCACACTGTTAAGCATCATCAGCTGTGCATATTCAAGTAACATAATGTAAATATTCATGTTATTGCTGTTTAAGTTCTGAGGACTTTCATACCTCAGAACGTCCTGAGCCAATATAAGATTGCCTGTGACCTTGGTGATTCTGACCTCTGAAACCTTTTGCTATTTGCTGGATCTGTTCCAAATATGTTTCCTGTTTTGTGGAGTAACAACAGGATTGCAGATGTTCTGATTAGTACAGGAAAAAGCCAAGTGCTGACTTTGACGTTAGCACATCTGAAGCCTGTTTTGCCGTCAATGACATCAGAACCTCTGAGAGTTATTGCCTTTTTAGCAGAATCAGAACTTCTGGTTTCTCCACTAACAAACTTCTGTCTTGCAGCGCAGGGAAATCAGAACTTCTGATTTCCCCACTAACAAGGTTCTGTTTTGCAGGTGCTAGAGTCAGAAGTTCTGACTCATCCAGTTTCACCAACAGGTTGATCATCTGGCAGCGGATCTGGGTCAGAACTTCTGATGGCCTCCCAACAGCACGCGGGCTCCCTCTCTCTCTCTCTATATATCTTGTTTTTTGCTATTTTCTTTTTTGTCTATTTTTCTCGTTGAACCCCCTATGTACAAATGTGTATCCCCCTCCCCTAATTGTTGTAATAGCGTAGGATTTTATATTTTCGCTTCTTATTTGCTAGTAATTAGGACGTGTATGGCAAGATAAAATCAATGAAATAGAAAAACCTAATTCAAACAAAAACTCTTGTATGCAATAAAACACACTTGCACACTAACACCCCTAGGGTATTCCACTTTGTTGCCTTCAAATAATTGGGCCATATTGCATGTTGAATTTCTTTGGGTAAAACGAACAATCAAAATGATCATAGTCCCTCAAAAATGTTGCCTAAATGAATGGTCAAGTCCCTTTTTAAAAGAAAAATTGCCCAAAGACATTTAACACTATTGCAATTATGGTCTAAACGACGACTCGCGCCCGTCCCTTTCATCTCCTAATACAAGATTGTCCACCAAATGCAATGGTGGAACAAAATTGTCAAAAGGTTTAAAACATAATAAAAATCTTTGAGAAAACTTTAGGGTAGATGAACTCTTAAGTACTTGTCAACTTTCCAAGAAAATACTTGCCCATTTTCAAACCCACTTCACAAACACTTTTCAAAATCAACTTTCAAAAACCTTGAAACATTTTTTTTTAAAGATAAAACACCTTTTGTAAAACATTCGAGTAAAGAATTGTTACAAGGGTAGCCTATACAAGGCATCTTTTCAAAACATTTTCAAAAAACCACACACCAAGCACCATTTCAAGCAATTGAAAACCAAGGCAAGTTAATCTAAGCAAGTACCTAAGAGCCCATGGATAACCATGGATAGAAGGGGTGCTAATACCTTCCCCTTCTATAATCTACTCCCCGAACCCAAGAAAAATCTCAAAGGTTTTTGCTGTGCTTTTTAAACCTTTCCTTAGGATAAAATAAAAAGTCGGTGGCGACTCTTGCTCAACCGAAACATTTGCGAAAACAAACGCAAAACCCTAGTCAGTTCTCCCACCGTATCACAGATTGTGTTAAAGTTTTGTACACGTTGAGGTATGTATTTATCACTTTCTAGACTTTAGCATATACATGATACTTAGACTTTTTACAATTTTTTTGCCATTCATTCTTTTGTATACTTGTTTATTTGTGAATCTCTTTAGTTCCTACCCTTTTTGTGAAGTAGCTTTCCATTGTTCACATATGCTGGAGACCACAACTCGTATTTTAACTGGATTTTATTATGCTTAATCTTTTGTTTGTGTTAGTTGTATGAAAGCATAAAAATGGTCAAGGCATTTTTTGTTCTATTTTTAGCATAACTACCCCTTGGCCAAATAGTAAATTCACCTTATGAGTGTGTGATCTTTAGTAACCCCTTTTGACTCTTTTTATCGATGTCCATGTTGTTTTTGCTAAATGCTTGTCTATGAGTGTTTGATTCATTTTTGTATGGATATTGATTCTTTATTTTCTTGAACCTTTAACTATGAGTTGTAGTTTGAATTTTTACTTTGCCTTAGAAAGTAGGGCGTATTCACATTATGATATGGTTGAATTCAAGTTGGGGAGAGATTTGTTTGCTCACTTATGTTGTTGATTACTATGAGATTGTAAAAGAAATAAAAAGAAAAAAAGTGAAAAGAAAAAGAAAGATAAAAAGGAAGAAAAAAAAGATTTGAAAAACAAAAACAAAAAGAGTTTAGAATAATATTGTGTTAATAAGTGATGTGTGTTGGTTTTAAATTTAGAATGAAGAAGAAGTTTGATTGAAATTATTTTACTCGAGTATTTATGAGTTGATCACTCCCTTAGGTTAAGGCAAGTTTTTGTTTCAATTAACTTTAGGACTTATCCCTTTTTTATTAACCAAGTCACATTACAACCTTAAAAACCACTGAAATTCCTGCCTTTGTATTTTCAATATGAGTTTTTGAATGAATGCATAATTTAGTCTTTTGTTTGCAAGATTGTGGATGAGAGAAAATACCTTATTTTGTGTGTTTTTCATCTACCGATGATTGTTTTTGCTAGGTGTGATTCATTTGTGAACTAGTGTTGTTTTAGAATGTTTGACATGTTCTTTGTATTTAGCATTCGTTTCGTGTTTATGTTATCGTCGTAGTTCAGCGGTAAGTATGTTTCATCGTGTGTACCGTTTTTCATTTGAACCATTGAATTTATTTTCCATTTTCAAAATTGTTTATTTATGATATTTTGGTTGATTACTTTTGGTTCTTTGATTTGTTTGGCTTTGTTTAAGGACAAACAAGATCAAGTTGGAGACAATTTGATAAGTGCAAATTATAGCTGTTTTGTATATACTTTTTGTTGTACTTATCGACTTTTTGTTGTTAATATCATTGAATAATTCCCTGCTTTTTGTATAATCATGTATAAATTGTATTTAATCGAGTTTTTGTGTATTTGTGTACGGTTTGATAGTTTTCCATTCATTTTATAGGTATTGATGTGTATTTGGAGCATGAGCAATAAAATGTTGAAGACACGGCTTCAAACGCGCGATTTTGAGCAACTCGTCAATGAATAAGGCTCAAAATCAAAGAATAAAATATCATCAATTTGGTTGAAATTTAGGCATTATTAGATATATAATTGAATAATCTTTCCAACTTTTCGAACCAGGCGTAAATCGGAGTTATGATTCTCAAGTTATGGCGAAAACAAAATGCTGATTTTTTCTCATGACAGTAGAGCGTGCTTAGCGGGATTTTTCCGCTTAGCGCGGTCCCCTGGACAAAATTACATTAAAATGGGCAAAATACACATTTTTTCAGGTTATGTTTCGGGGTATTTGTTCCCAACTCATCAAACCTTCACTTTTTGATAGATTAGCTTATAAAACAACATGAGAGCCTTGCTTATGGATGATTGGAGGTGGATTACTCTTCGACCGGCGCTAGCAAACCGAAAGATTTGTGGTTTATCTCTTCTCCTCTCTTTTTATTTCTCTTTTTTGGGTATTGTATGTATATTTACTTTGAAATCATGTATATTTTTCACCCATGGAGTTATATAAAACTTGCTTTACGAATCTTTATCGATTATTGTCTTGGATTTTTACTATGTGTTAGGGATTTGGGTTGTTATAGACATATACTGCTCGAATTATTATCTAGGATGGTTATCTATTAGTTTCTGGATTCTAGAGATAGATTTAGAGCTGCATTCAATTGGGTATTTGTAATTAATGCCTCTGTGTTGGTTATGTCGCTCTGAGAGATCGTCGATGCGATTAGCATGGTTGGCTTCCGTGTTGTTGAGGTGGTTGAGAGATTGCTACTGAGGTGATAAAATATGCCTCTCAATTTGGGTTAGAAATTACTTAGGTTGTGAGTGGTACGTGATAATATAGACTAGTATCGTAGGTTGAGTATAACTGGACGATAAATTTAAGTTTGTGACTAGTAGTATACATTCGTACCGGATAAGTTGTATATCCTTTATAGTTTTTGTTTACATTTATTTTCTGTTGATACATTTTTTATACAGCCCATTCAACCCCCAAACTCATTAACGATATATTTATCGAACGAAATTTCAATATACCAATCTCTGAGAACACGATAAATTCCCGGATAAATATTTCCAAAACTTTTGTTACTTGTCGCTTTACTGTCCAGTGATTTCTCACTTTGTGTTAGAGATAGCCTTAGTGTGAGCGATACGTGATGGTATTAAAAAGTGATTTAGGTTGCATGCAATTGATCAAAAAGTTTAAGTATTTGACCAGTAGAGTTAAAAACGATTTTAGAATGAATTCTCTTAGGCTGCAGATGATTGTTTATCACTTTCTTTACTGCTTTATTTACTTTTCCTGCACTTTTTCCACAAACCCCTTTTCCAAACATAGAAGGAATGAAACTGTTGAATGATAGTTTTTCCCTCTCACCAATATCCGTGGACACGTTACAATATAACCTAAATATCACCCGTTAAACTAATAACTTACTTTTTTCTTGTCGCTTTATCGCATTCAGCAAAATGGCGCCGTTGTCGAGGATTGGTGTTGATATTAACTACATCGCAATGGTTTTGCTTTCTGAGTTTCGTAAATATGTCTATAATGTGTATTTGTACATTTCTCCACAATTGTTTATTTTTTACATTTACGTGATTTATACATTTGTATATAATATACTTGTTTTGATTCAAGTTTGCCAAAGTGTGGTTAGATGTGTAGTTTCGGTTAGAGCTTGAAGAGATTTGAGCGAAGGCGGGAGTGAAGAGTTTGGCTCGTCCGAAGCAACGTGTTGTTTTGTAAATAATAGGCGTCGAGCTTACGACGTAAAATAAGCATGTTTTATCATTTTTTGCTTCATTGTTACTTTTTCATTACTAGCTTAGGTAGTGTGGTGAATATTTATTACACAAGTTGTACTCGGATTGTACATAAAATTCTCAAATTTTCACTTTACAACCTGTTTAATCAATTTTCCCCTATTCTTTTAGTATGTTTATATTAGTTGTTTTATGTTGTTGTTTTTTTATGGTTTTCCGCAAGCTTGTCGTGTTTAGCCTGTGGAAGTGTGTTTGTGTTGTAAATGTTGTTTAGACGTATAAAGGAGGATAGTGTAGGTGATTATGGAGGGTGCTTCTGGACTGCATGTTACTGTCCTAGTTTTTCTGCTACTGGTGTAGCGCGCTTAGCACGGTCGAGTCCGCTTAGCGAACTCTCCTGAGTTGCACCAGTAAATTTCTTTATTTCACTTGTCTCTGGTTTTTCCCACTTTCACCAAGGCTTTGTATTAGTAATTAACAATAGTATTATTTTAACTAATTTTTTTGTTGTTGTTTGGACTGAAATTTTGGTTCGATGGGTTGAGGTTGCTTTTGATGATTTTCCGATTTTGAGTGTGTCAACTTGCGAATGTATGATAATGATAGTTTTTGAAGTTGGTACTCACCAGATACTCGTTTATCGCTTTCTATAAAATAACATGTTTAGGAAATTTATCATTTGTACAATCACCATACCATTCATTCTTTTTGCACTACTTGCTCATGACTTGAATCACTTTAGTTCCCTTTTTACCCTTAAATGTGAGGAAGCTTTCCATTATTCATAAATGCTAGAGGACACAATTCTTGTTTTAACTGGATTTTATTATGTTTAATATTTTGTTTGTGTTGATTATATGAAAGCATGAACATGATCAAGGCATTTTTTGTTTGATTTTGAGCACAACTACCTTGGCGAAATAGTCAATTCACCTTGTGAGTGTGTGATCATTAGTATCCCCTTTTGACCCTTTTTGTTGATATCCATGTTGTTTTTGCTTAATGCTTGTCTATGAGTGTTTGGTTCATCTTTTTGTATGGATATAGATTCTATGTTTTCTTGAACCCTCAACTATGATTTATGGTTTGAATTTTTACCTTGCCTTAGAAAGTAGGGAGTATTCACATTATGATATGGTTAAATTCAAGTTTGGGAGAGAAATGTTTATGTGCTTGTGTGTATTACTATAAGGTAGAGAAAGAAAGATAAAAAGAAAGAAAAAGAAAAAAAAAGTAAAAAAGAAAGAAAAGAAAGTAAAAAGAGAAAAGTTTTGAAAAACAATAACAAAAAAAGTTCGAATAATATTGTGATAGTAAGTGATGTGTGTTAGTTTGAAATTTGGAATGAAGAAGAAGTTAGATTGAAATTATTTTGCTTGGGTCATTGTGAGTTGATCAATCTCTTAGGTTTAGGAAAGTTTTTGTTACGATTAGCTTTAGGACTTATCCCTTGTTTGATAACCAAGCCACATTACAACCTTGAAAAACCTTGTGATTCTTGCCTTTGTATTTTCAATATGAGTTTTTGGATGATTTCCTAATTTAGTATATTTTTTGCAAGATTTTGGATGAGTGTTCTCTGCCCCTCACTTTTGCGTGTTCTTCACTACCGAGGAATTTTTACTAGGTGTGATTCATGTTTAAGCTTGTTTTGTTTTAGAATGTTTAGTATGTTTTTTGTACTTAGGATTCCTTTCGTATACATGTTGTTGTTGTAGGATTGTGGTAAGTATTTACCTTGTGTGTGCGTTTTTGTTTGAACCATACATTTGTTTCCCGTTTTAAAACTTGTCAATTCATGATACTTTAGTTGATTACTTTTGGTTATTTGAGTTGTTTGGCCTTGTTTGAGGACAAACAAGTTCAAGTTCGGGAGAGTTTGATAAGTGCAAATTGTATCTATTTTTGTATATACTTTTGGTTGGACTTATCGACTCTTTGTTGTTAATAATCGTTAAATAAAACATAACTTTTGTGTAAATACATTTAGTTTGTGTTTATTTGTGTTTTTGTGTACATGGTGTACCGTTTGATGTTTTTCCATTCATTTTGTAGGTATTTGTTTCATTTTGGAGCATCGAGGAATAAGGTGTCGAAGGCACGACTCCAGATGTTCATTTTCGGAATAAAAGACCAGTTTTGAGAAGTATTGCCCAGGAGTGCCCGCTTAGCGCGCAAAAGGCCGCTAAGCGCGAGTACGCTCAACGAATTTTGTAGCGCGCTGCTTGCATTTTGACAATTTGGTAGAAGCTTTGTTTTTGAGCCTGCTAAGCGTGGATAGCGCGCTTAGCGCGATTTAGATCGGTTTAATGTGTAAATATCGTGCAACCCACTTAGCGCGGTGAGCCCGCTTAGCGCAGTCTACTGAGATTAGTTTTGTATAAATAGTTTAGAAAAATCCATTTTTTAGGTTTTTATCATCTCTTTCCCTCTTGGAGGAGCTCTGATCCAATTTTTTATAGCTTAGAGGTTCAAGCAACATCATTTGGTGGTTCATTATGTCGAGTGGCTATGGGTGGTCTCAGATCATGTTGACACCGCGAGAAGTTTCCTATTCATCTTCTTGTTCCCTATGTATCATTCCTATGATGGGTGTTGTATGTATATCTTTACTCTTATTGTATGTACATTTGTTGATCATGAGATTGTATGAAATCTCTTTTACAAATTAATATTGGTGTTTATTCTTGATTTTTGCTTAATCGCAGAGTTTTGGTTTGTCGTAGACATATGGTTTCCGAATCTCTTTCTTGAATGAATATATATTAGGTCCTAGACTCTAGACATAGATTTAGGCTTAATATTCATGTGGGTATCGGTTATGAAATGCATCCGGGTTATTTGAGTCGGTTGAGAGACCGTCGACGAGAGCAATACGAGTGATGTCTCACTTTGCGTTAGAGGTAGCCTTAGTGTGAGCGATACATGATGGTATTAACAAGTGATTTAGGTCGCATGAAATTGATCAGAAAGTTTAAGTATTTGACGGGTAGAGTGAAATGCGATTTTAGAATGAATTCTCTTAGGCTGCAGATGATTGTTTATCGCTTTCTTTACTGCTTTATTTACTTTTCCTGCACTTTTTCCACAAACCCCTTTTCCAAACATAGAAGGATTGAAACTGTTGAACGATAGTTTTTCCCTCTCACCAATATCTGTGGACACGATACGATATAACCTAAATATCACCCGTTAAATTAATAACTTACTTTTTACTTGCCGCTTTACCGCATTCAGCAAAGTGGCGCTGTCGTCGGGGATTGGTGTTGATATAAACTACATCGCAATGGTTTTGCTTTCTGAGTTTCGTAAATATGTCTATAATTTTTATTTGTACATTTCTCCATACTTGTTTATTTTTTACATTTACGTGATTTATACATTTGTATATAATATACTTGTTTTATTTCAAGTTTGCCAAAGTGTGGTTAGATATGTAGTTCCGGTTAGAGCTTGAAGAGATTTGAGCGAAGGCGGGAGTTAAGTGTTTGGCTCGTCCGAAGCAATGTGTTGTTTTGTAAATAATAGGCGTCGAGCTTACGACGTAAAATAAGCATGTTTTATCATTTTTTACTTTGTTGTTACTTTTTCATTTCTAGCTTAGGTAGTGTGGTGAATATTCATTAAACAAGTTGTACTCTGATTGTTCATAAAATTTCCAAATTTTCACTTTACAACTTGTTTAATCAATATTCCCTTATTCTTTTAGTATGTTTTTACTAGTTGTTTTATGTTGTTTTTTTTGTGGTTTTCCGCAAGCTTGTCGTGTTTAGCTTGTGGAAGTGTGTTTGTGTTGTAAATGTTGTTTAGACGTATAAATGAGGATAGTGTAGGTGATTATGGAGGGTGCTTCTGGACTGCATTTTACTGTCCTAGTTTTTCTGCTACTGGTGTAGCGCGCTTAGCACGGTCGAGCCGGCTTAGCGCACTCTCCTGAGTTGCGCCAGTAAATTTTTTTATTTCACTTGTCTCTCGTTTTTCCCACTTCTACCAAGGCTTTGTATTAGTAATTAACAATAGTATTATTTTAACTAATTCTTTTGTTGTTGTTTGGACTCAAATTTTGGTTCAATGGCATGAGGTTGCTTTTGGTGATTTTTTGATTTTGAGTGTGTCAACTTGCGAATGTATGGTAATGATAGTTTTTGATGTTGGTACTCACCAGGTACTCGTTTATCGCTTTCTATAACATAACATGTTCAGGAAATTTATCATTTGTATAATTACCATACCATTCATTCTTTTTGCACTACTTGCTCATGACTTGAATCACTTTAGTTCCATTTTTACCCATAAATGTGAGGAAGCTTTCCATTGTTCATATATGCTGGAGGACACAATTCTTGTTTTAACTGGATTTTATTATTTTTAATATTTTGTTTGTGTTGATTATATGAAAGCATGAACATGATCAAGGAATTTTTGTTTGATTTTGAGCACAACCACCTTAGCCAAATAGTCAATTCACCTTGTGAGTGTGTGATCATTAGTATCCCCTTTTGACCCTTTTCGTTGATATCCATATTGTTTTTGCTTAATGCTTATCTATGAGTGTTTAGTTCATCTTTTTGTATTAATATTGATTCTTTGTTTTCTTGAACCCTCAACTATTATTTATGGTTTGAATTTTTACCTTGCCTTAGAAAGAACGGAGTATTCACATTATGATATGGTTGAATTCAAGTTGGGGAGAGAAATGTTTATGTGCTTGTGTATATTACTAACGTAGAGAAAGAAAGAGAAAAAGAAAGAAAAAGAAAAAAAAAGTGAAAAAGATAGAAAAGAAAGTAAAAAGAGAAAAGTTTTGAAAAAAAAAACAAAAAAAGTTCGAATAATATTGTGATAGTAAGTGATGTGTGTTGGTTTGAAATTTGGAATGAAGAAGAAGTTATATTGAAATTATTTTGCTCGAGTCTTTGTGAGTTGATCACTCTCTTAGGTTTAGGCAAGTTTTTGTTTCGATTAGCTTTAGGACTTATCACTTGTTTGATAACCAAGCCACATTACAACCTTGAAAAACCCTTGTGATTCTTGCCTTTGTATTTTCAATATGAGTTTTTGGATTATTGCCTAATTTAGTATATTTTTTGAAAGATTTTGGATGAGTGTTCTTTGTCCCTCACTTGTGTGTGTTTTTCACTACTGATGAATTTTTACTAGGTGTGATTCATGTTTAAGCTTGTTTTGTTTTAGAATGTTTAGTATGATTTTTGTACTTAGGATTCCTTTCGTATACATGTTGTTGTTGTAGGATTGTGGTAAGTATTTACCTTGTGTGTGCGTTTTGTTTGAACCATACATTTGTTTCCCGTTTTAAAACTTGTCGATTCATGATACTTTAGTTGATTACTTTTGGTTATTTGAGTTGTTTGGCCTTGTTTGAGGACAAACAAGTTCAAGTTGGGGAGAGTTTGATAAGGGCAAATTGTATCTATTTTTGTATATACTTTTTGTTGGACTTATCGACTCTTTGTTGTTAATAATTGTTAAATAAAACATAACTTTTGTGTAAATACACTTAGTTTGTGTTTATTTGTATTTTTGTGTACATGGTGTACCGTTTGATGTTTTTCCATTCATTTTGTAGGTATTTGTTTCATTTTGGATCATCGAGGAATAAGGTGTCGAAGGCACGACTCCAGATGTGCATTTTCGGAATAAAAGACCAGTTTTGAGAAGTTTTGCCCAGGAGTGCCCGCTTAGCGCGCAAAAGTCCGCTAAGCGCAAGTGCACTCAACGAATTTTGTAGCGCGCTGCTTGCATTTTGACAATTTGGTAGAAGCTTTATTTTTGAGCCTGCTAAGCGTGGATAGCGCGCTTAGCGCGATTTAGATCGGTTTAATGTGTAAATATCGTGCAACCCACTTAGCACGGTGAGCCCGCTTAGCGCAGTCTACTGAGATTAGTTTTGTATAAATAGTTTAGAAAAATCCATTTTTTAGGTTTTTATCATCTCTTTCCCTCTTGAAGGAGCTCTGATCAAATTTTTTATAGCTTAGAGGTTCAAGCAACATCATTTGGTGGTTCATTATGTTGAGTGGCTATGGGTGGTCCCAGATCATGTTGACACCGCGAGAAGTTTCCTATTCATCTTATTGTTCCCTTCGTATCATTCCTATGATGGGTTTTGTATGTATATCTTTACTCTTATTGTATGTACATTTGTTGATCATGAGATTGTATGAAATCTCTTTTACAAATTAATATTGGTGTTTATTCTTGATTTTTGCTTAATCGCAGAGTTTTGGTTTGTCGTAGACATATGGTTTCCAAATCTCTTTCTTAAATGAATATCTATTAGGTCCTAGACTCTAGACATAGATTTAGGCTTAATATTCATGTGGGTATCGGTTATGAAATGCATCCGGGTTATTTGAGTCGGTTGAGAGACCGTTGACGAGAGCAATACGAGTGATGTCTCACTTTGCGTTAGAGGTAGCCTTAGTGTGAGCGATACGTGATGGTATTAACAAGTGATTTAGGTCGCATGTAATTGATCAGAATGTTTAAGTATTTGACGGGTAGAGTGAAATGCGATTTTAGAATGAATTCTCTTAGGCTGCAGATGATTGTTTATCGCTTTCTTTACTGCTTTATTTACTTTTCCTGCACTTTTTCCACAAACCCCTTTTACAAACATAGAAGGATTGAAACTGTTTAACGATAGTTTTTCCCTCTCACCAATATCTGTGGACACGATACGATATAACCTAAATATCACCCATTAAATTAATAACTTACTTTTTACTTGCCGCTTTACCGCATTCAGCAAAGTGGCGCTGTTGTCGGGGATTGGTGTTGATATAAACTACATCGCAATGGTTTTGCTTTCTGTGTTTCGTAAATATGTATATAATTTGTATTTGTACATTTCTCCATACTTGTTTATTTTTTACATTTACGTGATTTATACATTTGTATATAATATACTTGTTTTGTTTCAAGTTTGCCAAAGTGTGGTTAGATATGTAGTTCCGGTTAGAGCTTGAAGAGATCTGAGCGAAGGCGGGAGTTAAGCGTTTGGCTCGTCCGAAGCAATGTGTTGTTTTGTAAATAATAGGCGTCGAGCTTACGACGTAAAATAAGCATGTTTTATCATTTTTTGCTTTGTTGTTACTTTTTCATTTCTAGCTTAGGTAGTGTGGTGAATATTCATTAAACAAGTTGTACTCGGATTGTTCATAAAATTTCCAAATTTTCACTTTACAACTTGTTTAATCAATATTCCCTTATTCTTTTAGTATGTTTATACTAGTTGTTTTATGTTGTTTTTTTTGTGGTTTTCCGCAAGCTTGTCGTGTTTAGCTTGTGGAAGTTTGTTTGTGTTGTAAATGTTGTTTAGACGTATAAATGTGGATAGTGTAGGTGATTATGGAGGGTGCTTCTGGACTGCATTTTACTGTCCTAGTTTTTCTGCTACTGGTGTAGCGCGCTTAGCACGGTTGAGCCCGCTTAGCGCACTCTCCTGAGTTGCGCCAGTAAATTTTTTTATTTCACTTGTCTCTCGTTTTTCCCACTTTCACCAAGGCTTTGTATTAGTAATTAACAATAGTATTATTTTAACTAATTCTTTTGTTGTTGTTTGGACTCAAATTTTGGTTCAATGGCATGAGGTTGCTTTTGGTGATTTTTCGATTTTGAGTGTGTCAACTTGCGAATGTATGGTAATGATAGTTTTTGATGTTGGTACTCACTAGGTACTCGTTTATCGCTTTCTATAACATAAAATGTTTAGGAAATTTATCATTTGTATAATTCCGATACCATTCATTCTTTTTGCACTACTTGCTCATGACTTGAATCACTTTAGTTCCATTTTTACCCATAAATGTGAGGAAGCTTTCCATTGTTCATATATGCTGGAGGACACAATTCTTGTTTTAACTGGATTTTATTATGTTTAATATTTTGTTTGTGTTGATTATATGAAAGCATGAACATGATCAATGAATTTTTGTTTGATTTTGAGCATAACTACCTTAGCCAAATAGTCAATTCACCTTGTGAGTGTGTGATCATTAGTATCCCCTTTTGACCCTTTTCGTTGATATCCATATTGTTTTTGCTTAATGCTTGTCTATGAGTGTTTAGTTCATCTTTTTGTATTGATATTGATTCTTTGTTTTCTTGAACCCTCAACTATGATTTATGGTTTGAATTTTTACCTTGCCTTAGAAAGAAGGGAGTATTCACATTATGATATGGTTGAATTCAAGTTGGGGAAAGAAATGTTTATGTGCTTGTGTGTATTACTATAAGGTAGAGAAAGAAAGAGAAAAAGAAAGAAAAAGAAAAAAAAGTGAAAAAGAAAGAAAAGAAAGTAAAAAGAGAAAAGTTTTGAAAAACAAAAACAAAAAAAGTTCGAATAATATTGTGATAGTAAGTGATGTGTGTTGGTTTGAAATTTGGAATGAAGAAGAAGTTAGATTGAAATTATTTTGCTCGAGTCTTAGTGAGTTGATCACTCTCTTAGGTTTAGGCAAGTTTTTGTTTCGATTAGCTTTAGGACTTATCCCTTGTTTGATAACCAAGCCACATTACAACCTTGAAAAACCCTTGTGATTCTTGCCTTTGTATTTTCAATATGAGTTTTTGGATGATTGCCTAATTTAGTATATTTTTTGCAAGATTTTGGATGAGTGTTCTTTGTCCCTTACTTTTGTGTGTTCTTCACTACTGATGAATTTTTACTAGGTGTGATTCATGTTTAAGCTTGTTTTGTTTTAGAATGTTTAGTATGATTTTTGTACTTAGGATTCCTTTCGTATACATGTTGTTGTTGTTGGATTGTGGTAAGTATTTACCTTGTGTGTGCGTTTTTGTTTGAACCATACATTTGTTTCCCGTTTTAAAACTTGTCGATTCATGATACTTTAGTTGATTACTTTTGGTTATTTGAGTTGTTTGGCCTTGTTTGAGGACAAACAAGTTCAAGTTGGGGAGAGTTTGATAAGTGCAAATTGTATCTATTTTTGTATATACTTTTGGTTGCACTTATCGACTCTTTGTTGTTAATAATCGTTAAATAAAACACAACTTTTGTGTAAATACATTTAGTTTGTGTTTATTTGTGTTTTTGTGTACTGGGTGTACCGTTTGATGTTTTTCCATTCATTTTGTAGGTATTTGTTTCATTTTGGAGCATCGAGGAATAAGATGTCGAAGGCACGACTCCAGATGTGCATTTTCGGAATAAAAGACCAGTTTTGAGAAGTTTTGCCTAGGATTGCCCGCTTAGCGCGCAATAGGCCGCTAAGCGTGAGTGCGCTCAGCGAATTTTATAGTGCGCTGCTTGCATTTTGACAATTTGGTAGAAGCTTTCTTTTTGAGCCTGCTAAGCGCGGATAACGCGCTTAGCGCGATTTAGATAGGTTTAATGTGTAAATATCGTGCAACCCACTTAGCGCGGTGAGCCCGCTAATCGCAGTCTACTGAGATTAGTTTTGTATAAATAGTTTAGAAAAATCGATTTTTTAGGTTTTTATCATCTCTTTCCCTCTTGGAGGAGCTCTGATCCTATTTTTTTATAGCTTAGAGGTTCAAGCAACATCATTTGGTGGTTTATTATGTCGAGTGGCTATGGGTGGTCTCGGATCATGTTGACACCGTGAGAAGTTTCCTATTCATCTTCTTGTTCCCTATGTATCATTCCTATGATAGGTGTTGTATATATATCTTTACTCTTATTGTATGTACATTTGTTGATCATGAGATTGTATGAAATCTCTTTTACAAATTAATATTGGTTTTTATTCTTGATTATTGCTTAATCGCAGAGTTTTGGTTTGTCGTAGACATATGGTTTCCGAATCTCTTTCTTGAATGAATATCTATTAGGTCCTAGATTCTAGACATAGATTTAGGCTTAATATTAATGTGGGTATCGGTTATGAAATGCATCCGGGTTATTTGAGTCAGTTAAGAGACCGTCGAAGAGAGGAATACGAGTGATGTCTCACTTTGCATTAGAGGTAGCCTTAGTGTGAGCGATACGTGATGCTATTTACAAGTGATTTAGGTCGCATGCAATTGATGAGAAAGTTTAAGTATTTGACGGGTAGAGTGAAATGCGATTTTAGAATGAATTTTCTTAGGCTGCAGATGATTGTTTATCGCTTTCTTTCATGCTTTATTTACTTTTCCTGCACTTTTTCCACAAACCCCTTTTCCAAACATAGAAGGATTGAAACTGTTGAACGATAGTTTTTCCCTCTCACCAATATCTGTGGACACGATACGATATAACCTAAATATCACCCATTAAATTAATAACTTACTTTTTTCTTGCCGCTTTACTGCATTCAGCAAAATGGCGCCGTTGTCGGGGATTGGTGTTGATATTAACTACATCGCAATGGTTTTGCTTTCTGAGTTACGTAAATATGTCTATAATGTGTATTTGTATATTTCTCCATACTTGTTTATTTTTTACATTTACGTGATTTATACATTTGTATATAATATACTTGTTTTGTTTCAATTTTGCCAAAGTGTTGTTAGATGTGTAGTTCTGGTTAGAGCTTGAAGAGATTTGAGCAAAGGCGGGAGTTAAGCGTTCGGCTCGTTCGAAGCAATGTGTTGTTTTGTAATTAATAGGCGTCGAGCTTACGACATAAAATAAGCATGTTTTATCATTTTTTGCTTCGTTGTTACTTTTTCATTTCCAGCTTAGGTAGTGTGGTGAATATTCATTAAACAAGTTGTACTCGGATTGTTAATAAAATTCTCAAATTTTCACTTTACAACTTGTTTAATCAATTTTCCCATATTCTCTTAGTATGTTTATATTAGTTGTTTTATGTTGTTGTTTTTTTGTGGTTTTCCGCGAGCTTGTCTTGTTTAACTTGTCGAAGTGTGTTTGTGTTGTAAATGTTGTTTAGATGTGTAAATGAGGATAGTGTAGGTGATTATGGAGGGTGCTTCTGGACTGCATGTTACTGTCCTGGTTTTTCTGCTGCTGGTGTAGCGCGCTTAGCACGGTCGAGCCCGATTAGCTGCTGGTGTTTATTCTTGATTTTTGCTTAATCGCAGAGTTTTGGTTTGTCGTAGACATATGATTTTCGAATCTCTTTCTTGAATGAATATCTATTAGGTCCTAGACTCTAGACATAGATTTAGGCTTAATATTCATGTGGGTTTCGGTTATGAAATGCATCCGGGTTATTTGAGTCGATTGAGAGACCGTCGGCGAGAGCAATACGAGTGATGTCTCACTTTGCATTAGAGGTAGCCTTAGTGTGAGCGATACATGATGGTATTAACAAGTGATTTAGGTCGCATGCAATTGATCAGAAAGTTTAAGTATTTGACGGGTAGAGTGAAATGCGATTTTAGAATGAATTCTGTTAGGCTGCAGATGATTGTTTATCGCTTTCTTTACTGCTTTATTTACTTTTCCTGCACTTTTTCCACAAACCGCTTTTCCAAACATAGAAGGATCGAAACTGTTGAACGATAGTTTTTCCCTCCACCAATATCCGTGGACACGATACGATATAACCTAAATATCACCCGTTAAATTAAGAACTTACTTTTTGCTTGCTGCTTTACCGCATTCAGCAAAATGGCGCCGTTGTCGGGGATCAGTGTTGACATTAACTACATCGCAATTGTTTTGCTTTCTGATTATTGTAAATATGCCTATAATGTGTATTTGTACATTTGTCCATTCTTGTTTATTTTTTACATTTACGTGATTTATACATTTGTAAATAATATACTTGTTTTGTTTCAAGTTTTCCAAAGTGTGGTAAGATGTGTAGTTCCGGTTAGAGCTTGAAGAGATTTGAGCGAAGGCGGGAGTGAAGCGTTTGGCTCGTCCGAAGAAATGCATTGTTTTGTAAATAATAGGCGTCGAGCTTACAACGTAAAATAAGCATGTTTTATCATTTTTGCTTCGTTGTTACTTTTTCATTTCTAGCTTAGGTAGTGTGGTGAATATTCATTAAACAAGTTGTACTCGGATTATTCATAAAATTCTCAAATTTTAACTTTACAACTTGTTTAATCAATTTTCCCTTATTCTTTTAGTATGTTTATATTAGTTGTTTTATGTTTTTTTTTATGGTTTTCCGCAAGCTTGTCGTGTTTAGCTTGTGGAAGTGTGTTTGTGTTGTAAATGTTGTTTAGACGTGTAAATGAGGTTAGCGTAGGTGATTATAGAGTGTGCTTCTGAACTGCATGTTATTGTCCTAGTTTTTCTGCTACTGGTGTAGCACGCTTAGCACGGTCGAGCCCGCTTAGCGCACTCTCCTGAGTTGTGCCAGTAAATTTTTTTATTTCACTTGTCTCTCGTTTTTCCCACTTTCACCAAGGCTTTGTATTAGTAATTAACAATAGTATTATTTTAACTAATTCTTTTGTTGTTGTTTGGAGTCAAATTTTGGTTCGATGGCTTGAGGTTTCTTTTGGTGATTTTCCGAATTTGAGTGTGTCAACTTGCGAATGTATGGTAATGATAGTTTTTGAAGTTGGTACTCACCAGGTACTCGTTTATCGCTTTCTATAACATAACATGTTTAGGAAATTTATCATTTGTATAATTACCATACCATTCATTCTTTTTGCACTACTTGCTCATGACTTGAATCACTTTAGTTCCCTTTTTACCCATAAATGTGAGGAAGCTTTCCATTGTTCATATATGCTGGAGGACACAATTCTTGTTTTAACTGGATTTTATTAACTTTAATCTTTTGTTTATGTTGATTATATGAAAGCATGAACATGATCAAGGCATTTTTTGTTTGATTTTAAGCACAACTACCTTGGCCAAATAGTCAATTCACCTTGTGAGTGTGTGACCATTAGTATCCCCTTTTGATCCTTTTTATTGATATCCATAATGTTTTTTCTTAATGCTTGTCTATGAGTGTTTAGTTCATCTTTTTGTATGGATATTGATTCTTTGTTTTCTTGAACCCTCAACTATGATTTATGGTTTGAGTTTTTACCTTTCCTTAGGAAGTAGGGAGTATTCACATTATGATATGGTTGAATTCAATTTGGGGAGATAAATGTTTATGTTCTTGTGTGTATTACTATAAGGTAGAAAAAGAAAGAGAAAAAGAAAGAAAAAGAAAAAAAGGGAAAAAGAAAGAAAAGAAAGTAAAAAGAGAATAGTTTAAAAAAAAAACAAATAAAGTTCGAATAATATTGTGATAGTAAGTGATGTGTGTTGGTTTGAAATTTGGAATGAAGAAGAAGTTAGATTGAAATTATTTTGCTCGAGTCTTTGTGAGTTGATCACTCTCTTAGGTTTAGGCAAGTTTTTGTTTCGATTAGCTTTAGGACTTATCCCTTGTTTGACAACCAAGCCACATTACAACCTTGAAAAACCCTTGTGATTCTTGCCTTTGTATTTTCAATATGAGTTTTTGGATGATTGCCTAATTTAGTATATTTTTTGCAAGATTGTGGATGAGTGTTCTTTGTCCCTCACTTTTGTGTGTTCTTCACTACCGATGAATTTTTACTAGGTGTGATTCATGATTAAGCTTGTTTTGTTTTAGAATATTTAGTATGATTTTTGTACTTAGGATTCCTTTCGTATACATGTTGTTGTTGTAGGATTATGGTAAGTATTTACCTTGTGTGTGCGTTTTTGTTTGAACCATACATTTGTTTCCCGTTCTAAAACTTGTTGATTCATGATACTTTAGTTGATTACTTTTGGTTCTTTGAGTTATTTGGCCTTGTTTGAGGACAAACAAGTTCAAGTTGGGGAGAGTTTGATAAGTGCAAATTGTATCTATTTTTGTATATACTTTTGGTTGCACTTATCGAATCTTTGTTGTTAATAATCGTTAAATAAAACCCAACTTTTGTGTAAATACATTTAGTTTGTGTTTATTTGTGTTTTTGTGTACATGGTGTACCGTTTGATGTTTTTCCATTCATTTTGTAGGTATTTGTTTCATTTTGGAGCATCGAGGAATAAGGTGTCGAAGGCACGACTCCAGATGTGCATTTTCAGAATAAAAGACCAGATTTGAGAAGTTTTGCCCAGGAGTGCCCGCTTAGCGCGCAAAAGGCCGCTAAGCGCGAGTGCACTCAACGAATTTTGTAGCGCGCTGCTTGCATTTTGACAATTTAGTAGAAGCTTTATTTTTGAGCCTGCTTAACGCGGATAGCGTGCTTAGCGCGATTTAGATCGGTTTAATGTGTAAATATCGTGCAACCCACTTAGCGCAGTGAGCCCGCTTGGCCCAGTCTACTGAGATTAGTTTTGTATAAATAGTTTAAAAATCGATTTTTTAGGTTTTTATCATCTCTTTCCCTCTTGGAGGAGCTCTGATCCAATTTTTTGTAGCTTAGACGTTCAAGCAACATCATTTGGTTGTTCATTATGTCGATTGGCTATGGGTGGTCTCAGATTATGTTGACACCGCGAGAAGTTTCCTATTCCGCTTCTTGTTCCCTATGTATCATTCCTATGATGGGTGTTGTATGTATATCTTTACTCTTATTGTATGTACATTTGTTGATGATAAGATTGTATGAAATCTCTTTTACAAATTAATATTGGTGTTTATTCTTGATTTTTGCTTAATCGTAGAGTTTTGGTTTGTCGTAGACATATGGTTTCCGAATCTCTTTCTTGAATGAATATCTATTAGGTCCTAGACTCTAGACATTGATTTAGGCTTAATATTCATGTGTGTATCGGTTATAAAATGCATCTGGGTTATTTGAGTCGTTTGAGAGACCATCGATGAGAGCAATACGAGTGATGTCTCACTTTGCGTTAGAGGTAGCCTTAGTGTGAGCGATACGTGATGGTATTAACAAGTGATTTAGGTCGCATGCAATTGATCAGAAAGTTTAAGTATTTGACGGGTAGAGTGAAATGAGATTTTAGAATGAATTCTCTTAGGCTGCAGATGATTGTTTATCGCTTTCTTTACTGCTTTATTTACTTTTCCTGCACTTTTTCCACAAACCCCTTTTCCAAACATAGAAGGATTGAAACTGTTGAACGATAGTTTTTCCCTCTCACCAATATCTGTGGACACGATACGATATAACCTAAATATCACCCGTTAAATTAATAACTTACTTTTTTCTTGCCGCTTTACTGCATTCAGCAAAATGGCACCGTTGTCGGGGATTGGTGTTGATATTAACTACATCGCAATGGTTTTGCTTTCTGAGTTTCGAAAATATGTCTATAATGTGTATTTGTACATTTCTCCATCATTGTTTATTTTTTAAATTTACATGATTTATACATTTGTATATAATATACTTGTTTTGTTTCAAGTTTGCCAAAGTGTGGTTAGATGTGTAGTTCCGGTTAGAGCTTGAAGAGATTTGAGCGAAGGCGGGAGTGAAGCGTTTGGCTCGTCTAAAAGCAATGTGTTGTTTTGTAAATAATAGGCGTCGAGCTTACGACGTAAAATAAGCATGTTTTATCATTTTTTGCTTCGTTGTTACTTTTTCATTTCTAGCTTAGGTAGTGTGGTGAATATTCATTAAACAAGTTGTACTCAGATTGTTCATAAAATTCTCAAATTTTCACTTTACAACTTGTTTAATCAATTTTCCCCTATTCTTTTAGTATGTCTATATTAGTTGTTTTATGTTGTTTTTTTTTTGTGGTTTTCCGCAAGCTTGTCGTGTTTAGCTTGTGGAAGTGTGTTTGTGTTGTAAATGTTGTTTAGATGTTTAAATGAGGATAGTGTAGGTGATTATGAAGGGTGCTTCTAGACTGCATGTTACTGTCCTGGTTTTTCTGCTGCTGGTGTAGCGCGTTTAGCACGGTCGAGCCCGCTTAGTTGTTGGTGTTTATTCTTGAGTTTTGCTTAATCACAGAGTTTTGGTTTGTCGTAGACATATGCTTTCCGAATCTCTTTCTTGAATGAATATCTATTAGGTCCTAGACTCTAGACATAGATTTAGGCTTAATATTCATGTGGGTATCAGTTATGAAATGCATCCGGGTTATTTGAGTCAATTGAGATACCGTCGATGAGAGCAATACGAGTGATGTCTCACTTTGCGTTAGAGGTAGCCTTAGTGTAAGCGATACATGATGGTATTAACAATTGATTTAGGTCGCATGCAATTGATCATAAAGTTTAAGTATTTGATGGGTAGAGTGAAATGTGATTTTAGAATGAATTCTGTTAGGCAACAGATGATTGTTTATCGCTTTCTTTACTACTTTATTTACTTTTCCTGCACTTTTTCCACAAACCCCTTTTCCAAACATAGAAGGATCGAAACTGTTGAACGATAGTTTTTCCCTCCACCAATATCCGTGGATACGATACGATATAACCTAAATATCACCCGTTAAATTAATAACTTACTTTTTGCTTGCTGCTTTACCGCATTCAGCAAAATGGCGCCGTTGTTGGGGATCAGTGTTGACATTAACTACATCGCAATGGTTTTGCTTTCTGAGTTTCGTAAATATGTCTATAATGTGTATTTGTACATTTGTCCATACTTGTTTATTTTTTACATTTACGTGATTTATACATTTGTAAATAATATACTTGTTTTGTTTCAAGTTTGCCAAAGTGTGGTTAGATGTGTAGTTCTGGTTAGAGCTTGAAGAGATTTGAGCGAAGGCGGGAGTGAAGCGTTTGGCTCGTCCGAAGCAATGCGTTGTTTTATAAATAATAGGCGTCGAGCTTACGACGTAAAATAAGCATGTTTTATCATTTTTTGCTTCGTTGTTACTTTTTCATTTCAAGCTTAGGTAGTGTGGTGAATATTCATTAAACAAGTTGTACTCGGATTGTTCATAAAATTCTTAAATTTTAACTTTACAACTTGTTTACTCGATTTTCCCCTATTCTTTTTGTATGTTTATATTAGTTGTTTTATGTTTTTTTTATGGTTTTCCACAAGCTTGTCGTGTTTAGCTTGTGGAAGTGTGTTTGTGTTGTAAATGTTGTTTAGACGTATAAATGAGGATAGCGTAGGTGATTATGGAGGGTGCTTCTGAACTGCATGTTACTGTCCTGGTTTTTCTGCTACTGGTGTAGCACGCTTAGCACGGTCGAGCCTGCTTAGCGCACTCTCCTAAGTTGCGCCAATAAATTTTTTTATTTCACTTGTCTCTCGTTTTCTCACTTTCACCAAGGCTTTGTATTAGTAATTAACAATAGTATTATTTTAACTAATTCTTTTGTTGTTGTTTGAACTCAAATTTTGGTTCGATGGCTTGAGGTTTCTTTTGGTGATTTTCCGATTTTGAGTGTGTCATCTTGCGAATGTATGGTAATGATAGTTTTTGAAGTTGGTACTCACCAGATACTCGTTTATCGCTTTCTATAACATAACATGTTTAGGAAATTTATCATTTGTATAATTACCATACCATTCATTCTTTTTGGACTACTTGCTCATGACTTGAATCACTTTAATTCCCTTTTTACCCATAAATGTGAGGAAGCTTTCCATTGTTCATATATGCTGGAGGACACAATTCTTGTTTTAACTGGATTTTATTAGGTTTAATCTTTTGTTTGTGTTGATTATATGAAAGCATGAACATGATCAAGGCATTTTTTGTTTGATTTTGAGCACAACTACCTTGGCCAAATAGTCAATTCACCTTGTGAGTGTGTGATCATTAGTATCCCCTTTTGACCCTTTTTGTTGATATCCATGTTGTTTTTGCTTAATGCTTGTCTATGAGTGTTTAGTTCATCTTTTTGTATGGATATTGATTCTTTGTTTTCTTGAACCCTCAACTATGATTTATGGTTTGAATTTTCACCTTGCCTTAGGAAGTAGGGAGTATTCACATTATGATATGGTTGAATTCAAGTTTGGGAGAGAAATGTTTATGTGCTTGTGTGTATTACTATAAGGTAGATAAAGAAAGAGAAAAAGAAAGAAAAAGAAAAAAAAAGTGATAAAGAAAGAAAAGAAAGTAAAAAGATAAAAGTTTTGAAAAACAAAAACAAAAAAAGTTCGAATAATATTGTGATAGTAAGTGATGTGTGTTAGTTTGAAATTTGGAATGAAGAAGAAGTTAGATTGAAATTATTTTGCTTGAGCCTTTATGAGTTTATCACTCTCTTAGGTTTAGGCAAGTTTTTGTTTCGATTAGCTTTAGGACTTATCCCTTGTTTGTTAACCAAGCCACATTACAACCTTGAAAAACCCTTGTGATTCTTGCTTTTGTATTTTCAATAAGAGTTTTTGGATGATTTCCTAATTTACTACATTGTTTGCAAGATTGTGGATGAGTGTTCTTTGTCCCTCACTTTTGTGTGTTCTTCACTACCGATAAATTTTTACTAGGTGTGATTCATGATTAAGCTTTTTTGTTTTAGAATGTTTAGTATGATTTTTGTACTTAGGATTCCTTTCGTATACATGTTGTTGTTGTAGGATTATGGTAAGTATTTACCTTGTGTGTGCGTTTTTGTTTGAACCATACATTTGTTTCCCGTTTTAAAACTTGTCGATTCATGATACTTTAGTTAATTACTTTTGGTTCTTTGAGTTGTTTGGCCTTGTTTGAGGACAAACAAGTTCAAGTTCGGGAGAGTTTGATAAGTGCAAATTTTATCTATTTTTGTATATACTTTTGGTTACGCTTATCGACTCTTTGTTGTTAATAATCGTTAAATAAAACCCAACTTTTGTGTAAATACGTTTAGTTTGTGTTTATTTGTGTTTTTGTGTACATGGTGTACCGTTTGATGTTTTTCCATTCATTTTGTAGGTATTTGTTTCATTTTGGAGAATCTAGGAATAAGGCGTCGAAGGCACGACTCCAGATGTGCATTTTCGGAATAAAAGACCAGTTTTGAGAAGTTTTGCCCAGGAGTGCCCACTTAGCGAGCAAAAGGCTGCTAAGCGCGAGTGTGCTTAGTGCATTTTGTAGCGTGCTGCTTGCATTTTGACAATTTGGTAGAAGCTTTGTTTTTGAGCCTGCTTAGCGCGGATAGCGCGCTTAGTGCGATTTAGATCGGTTTAATGTATAAATATCGTGCAATCCACTTAGCGCGGTGAGCCCGCTAAGCGCAGTCTACTGAGATTAGTTTTGTATAAATAGTTTAGAAATCATTTTTTTAGGTTTTTATCATCTCTTTCCCTCTTGGATGAGATCTGATCCAATTTTTTGTAGCTTAGAGGTTCAAGCAACATCATTTGGTGGTTCATCATGTCGAGTGGCTATGGGCGGTCTCGAATCATGTTGACACCGAGAGATGTTTCCTATTCATCTTCTTCTTCCCTATGTATCATTCATATGATGGGTGTTGTATGTATATCTTTACTCTTATTGTATGTACATTTGTTGATGATGATATTGTATGAAATCTCTTTTACAAATTAACATTGGTGTTTATTCTTGATTTTTTCTTAATCGCAGAGTTTTGGTTTGTCGTAGACATATGCTTTCCGAATCTCTTTCTTGAATGAATATCTATTAGGTCCTAGACTCTAGACATAGATTTAGGCTTAATATTCACGTGGGTATCGGTTATGAAATGCATCCGGGTTATTTGAGTCGATTGAGAGATCATCGACGAGAGCAATACGAGTGATGTCTCACTTTGCATTAGAGGTAGCCTTAGTGTGAGCGATAAATGATGGTATTAACAGTGATTTATGTCGCATGCAATTGATCAGCAAGTTTAAGTATTTAACGGGTAGAGTGAAATGTGATTCCAGAATGAATTCTCTTAGGCTATAGATGATTGTTTATCGCTTTCTTTACTACTTTATTTACTTTTCCTGCACTTTTTCTACAAACCCCTTTTCCAAACATAGAAGGATTGAAACTGTTGAACGGTAGTTTTTCCCTCTCACCAATCTCTGTGGACACGATACGATATAACCTTATTATCACCCTGTGATACGGTGGGAGAACTGACTTGGGATTTTGCGTTTGTGTTCGCAAATGTTTCGGTTTAGCAAGAGTCGCCACCGACTTTTTATTTTATCCTAAGGAAAGGTCAAAAAGCATATGAAAGACCTTTGAGATTTTTTCTTGGGTTCGGGGAGTAGATTATAGAAAGGGAAGGTATTAGCACCCTTTTTATCCATGGTTATCCATGGGCTCTTAGCTACTTGTTTAGATCACTTGCTTTGTTTTTCAATTATTTGAAGTGGTGCTTTTCAATTGTTTGAAATGGTGCTTTGTGTGTGATTTTGAAAGATGTTTTGAAAAGAGGCCATCGTTGTGGAAACCTTTGTAATGATTCTTGTTTGAATGTATACAAAGGTGTTTTTGTCTTTTGAAAAGTTTTCAATGTTTGAAAGTAGGGTTTTGAAATTGTGTGGTGAAGTCTGTTTTAAAGATAGCAAGGATGTTTGGCAAGCTTTTGATCAAGTAACTAAGAGTTGTCTACCCTATTTTACTCAAAGATCTTTCTTATGTTTTTAACCCTTTTAACAGTGTTGCTTCACCATTGTGTTTGGTGAACAACCATGTGTTAGGATGTTAAACGGGACAGGCGCGGGTCATTGTATAGACCATGATAATAATTGTGTCAAGTATTTTTGGAAATTTTCTTGAGGGACTTGATCATTTTGTTTAGGCAAATCAGATAGCGTCATCGAGGGACTGTGATCTTTGTTTTGTTTTTGTTTTGCCAAAGTACTTGACATGCATACCATGACCCATTTTTGAAGGCAACAAGTGGATTGTAACCCTAGGGGTGCGAGTGTGCATTGTGTTTGTTTTTCATGCATTTTTATCTTCGATTAGGTCAAACTATTTGTTAATTTGATTTTGCATACAAACCCTAATTCTAATCATGACATAATTGAAATCTTAAAGGTGCGAGAATTTAAATTCTACACTATTACAACATGATATAGGGAAGGGGGTACAAATTTGAATAGGGGATTATTTTGCAAGAAATTAAACCCTAAATTATTACAACCAAATTGAATTTGCAAGGCATAATATTTAAATGTACAATATTTAAATAAAATACAATAACTAAATATTAGATAAAATGTATTATGCAAAAAAATATTTTTTATGTATGTAAAATATTTTCAAAGGAAAGAAATGTAAAGAAATAAATAAAAAAAAGTTAATTTTAATTATTTTTAGGGTTTGCCCTAATTCTCTTTAAAGAAAATAAAATTGTATTATTTATATACAAAATATATTAATATGTACAAAAATAAGAATACATCATAAAAAAAAAGTTTTTTTTTATAAAATAATAATAAAAGAAAAAATGTTTTGAATACAACATGTATGGCTTCAGGGCAATGAATACAACATCTTTCATTCATAAACCTAAGTCTAAATGTTCCTAAATAGAGAGATAGAAGTTCATGAAATACCTGTTTCAGGTGAGTTCGAGCTGGACAATGCAACAACTTCCAATGAGGCCTGAGGTTCTTTTGAGCTTGCTTGATGTCCCTTGAACCTTTCCCAATGCTTAGTTTGTTTTGAAGTAGCCTGAATCGTGCTACAGAACTCAACCTGCAAAGCTTTCAAACAAAAATGGTGAACACTGTAAATGGAGTTACAGTTGGAAATTGAGGTTTGGGATAGTTTGAGTGAGTTGAATGGAAGGTATTGGAACAAGTTTGAGGCAAAACGCACGAGGCAAAGTGAAGTTGGAAGTGATTCTGCAGGACTTGCCCTGTTTTGCAAGAAAATGTGGTTTTTGAGTATGAGGAGGTTTGAGAGGTCAAAGGCTTGTGCTTCTGGCTTGCAAGGATGTGTAAAACTTGTTTGACAACTTTCCTTGAGTTGGTTTTATCAGATGTGTGTGTTCTTGACTTTTTGCACAATGCCTTGGTTTTGAAGCAAGGATGTGAACTGACCAAGCTATGGCCTGTACAGGCTAGTTACAAGCATGCTAAAGTTGGTGTACTATGCCTGAGATTAGGGAACTTGTTTGCTGCAAGGAAAAAAGTCCAAGGCTCAAGAAAATGCAATTTGACATAAAGTGGCCTTTATGAAAATGGAAGTATGACCTTTATGCTTAAAATGGAAAAGTTTATTGTACAATGCTCTCTTGATCAGAACAATGCCAATGTCCAATGTATTTGCATTCAATTTTTGAGTGTAAATTGGTTTATAGGCCTGTAATTATGTACTAAGCTAGTTTGGTCAGATTTGCAACTTGGTATGAACATGTATTGGCCATGGTTACAAAGTGAGTTTTTTCCAACTTCAAGCATTCGATTCTCCCTAACCACAAAGGTGTTTGAGGGGTTCTTGGACAATTTGGAAAGCTTGAAACATGTACTATAATACATCTTTGAAATGCAACTTTAAACTCCAAGTGGAACCATGTGAAAAATGTCCAAGAAGATGGGTCAAAATCCTGCCTAAACTAGGGCAAAATTTCTCTAAGTTAAAAGTTTTAGGTACCCTTGTTCCGAAAATCATAACTTGAGATACAAGCTTCTTTTGAGAAAACTTTGTGAGTCAAATTTGTAGACTTTGTGATGGACTACTACTTTCATTTTGTAAGTTTTTATTGAATCCATTTTCATCTTGGTGAAAATGTGGGGCAAAGTTAGGAAAAAATAAGAAAATTTCATAACTTAGAAAATTTCTAAGTTATGAAATTTTTCCATTTTAAACCCTAATTTGCAATTTTGAGTTTCTTGATGAACAAGTTTCATAATTTAACATGTCTTGAAGAAAAATGACCCTTGGCACTTGACTTTGACCAAAAAGTCAAAGTTTGACTTTTCAGTGTACAATCAAATTTTGATCAGTTGACTGAAAAATTCATCTGTCAATCCTATGCATTTGAGATCTTTTGAACTTGTTGAATGGGTCAAGACAATGTAATTGAGTCCTTGTATCCATGGTTGAGCTTGTTTTGCCATTGGTTAGGTCAAACAGTCAAAAATTTCCTTTGCACAGTCAAAACCCTAAAAATGAACATTTTGCCCTTTTGGTGACCTGATCAAATTTCTTGTGGAATTGTGATCCAAACTTGATAAAATGGTTAATATGAGTTCATAATGTTGATGTGGGTCAAAATTCATGAGATTTGACTGTCAATTGGCCACAGTTTACTTTTTCCCCAATACAGCTGATTTCTAGGTCAACTGTCCAATTGACTGGGCAAAAATTTGAATCAAGGCTTGAAACTTGGTATGGACAAACTTGTGAGTCCAAAATGAAGTATGAGAGTCACTTTGGGCATTGTAGGTCAAAACATCCCTGTGCAAACTCAAACCCTAATTTAGGTCAACAGTGCAAGGAGGTGTCTTGAGCAGAGTAAACCCTAGCTTGATCTTGAGTTCCAAGAGTCTTGTGTTGATAAAATGGGAGGGAAAATTTTGGGGTACAACAGTTTCCCCTGTTCAATCTTCTTGAACCTGAAGAGTTAGATTGGCAAGTTTGCCTTTCGCGACTCGAAGGTAAAAGAGGATTGGACACTAGAGTGCCCGTAAATTTGCACTCGTCAAAATATAGCTGAGGAAATGGGCTTAAAGATGCCATTTGGAGATGGTGTAATATTGCTGGAGATGCACTTAAAGATGCCATCCAAGAATGTTTGTTGAATTGCAATGTTGTAGGTCAGAAGAATGAGCATCAAAATGGTATCCGTGTTTGGAATGCATTTGAACTGTATCTGGAGACTGAGTCTGTATGAGCAAAAGAATGGCGTCGGTGTCTGGAGCGTATCTGAGCTGTAACTGTTTTTGAACTTTGAATGAATATCAGAATGACTGCCGTGTCTGGAGTATATCTGTATTGTATCTGAAGTTGAGATCTGTATGAGTAGCAGAATGACTTCCGTGTCTGGAGTGTATCTGAGACTGTAACCAGGATCTGAATAAGTGACAGAATGACTTCCGTGGCGAATGCACTGGGGAGAATCAAACTTCTGGTGTAAGGGCCAGAATGGCATCCGTGTTTGGAGCGTATATGAACTTGTAGTTGATAGTTGGATCTGAATGAGAGATAGAATGGCTGCCGTGTCTGGAGCATATCTAGTCTGTATCAGATTGCTGAAGTCTGAATGAGTAGTAGAATGACCGCCGTGTCTGGGGTGTATCCGTACTGTATTTTGACTTAAAGTTCTGAATGAGTAATAGAATGACCGCCGTGTCTGGGGTGTATCCATACTGTATCTGAATAATTGTTAATGATAGCCTTTTAATCTTATCCTGAAAAGGGTAAAATGTTAGCTAAAACACAAAGTTATGTTGCATGATATGTATGATGCAATGAACTGTGTTTCATCAATGTTTATGATATATGAATGTAATGGATGGGCATGTAAGCTGAGTGGCTGTCTTGCTGAGGAAAATAAATCCTTGATAACTGGAGATAATGAAATCTTTGACTGCTGTCGGGGAAAGTAAACCTTTGACCGATGATGCGGATTCCAAATTTTTTTGATTATTGAAGATGAGAAATCCTTGCTGATTTCTTGGGGATTAAAGATCTTTGATCGTTTGAGAAGGAGAAATCCTGGGACCACTGCTGGAGATTGAAAATCTTCGGCGATTTGTGGGGATTAACAAGGCCTTTGACAACTTCTGCAAGGAATGAGAATCCTTCATGACTTTCCTGGGAAATAGGGAAAACTCTGAAAATCTCTACTGGGGAATTAAAACCTGGGAGGCTTCTGCCTGGAGAAATGAGACCGAGAATCTTCGATCTTGCTGGGAGATAACTCTGTGGGGAGAATGCTTTACCCGACCGGTGAAATCAGGAGCTTTGGGTTGTATGCCAAACTACTGGGGAACCATCCTAGTGGGTGATAAGCCAAGAAGTTAACTGTTATCTGATTGATTCTCAGACTTTTAAGATAGCCTGCTCGGGAAATTGGGGGAAGTTGAACAGTTCCCACCAGGGTTTGATAGTTGGAAATTTAACTTCGTTGGAGAAGAAGGTTCAGAATATTCTGGCTCCGATGGGGATATGTATTTCAGGGTGTTTCGGGCTCCGCTGGGGATCTTGAAGTTTAACTCCGCTGGGGACACATACTCCAAATTTTGGCTTTGTTGAGGATCTCAACAAAGTATTGTAGGGGATTTCTTCTGGAATGGCACAAAGATATCTTCCTACACCTTAAACCTATCAGTGATTATCCTTTCTCAATTTCATTTTATTTGTAAGCAGTGATTATATTCAAATGCATATGCCTATTTAACAAAACTTTGGACGTTTTCAAATAAAAACATAAGTGTAAAAAGAAAGAAAGGCAAGCAAATTTCTGCATTTTGAACTATCTTTGTATTAACTTTTGTGAGTATCTTTGTACAAAAGAGATAGACATCCTAGTAAGAGAATGTTGTCGTAAAAATTGAAAAATTTTATATAAAAGAAAGATGGCTACGTGTAACAATTCCATGGTATTCCCATTCTGCTATAGCCTTCATAACTTTGAGCATCTTGTCCATTTGCTGCTTCGTCGGCTGATGACTGGATTGGTCAGAAGCTTGGAGCTTGTTGGTGAAGAGATTGTTCTTAAAGTGATCCGACGAGACATAGTCATACGCTTTAATTCCCTAACTTTTGCCTGGACCGCCCTTTCGGGTTTTCGATCCACCAGGAAACCCTTTTTTTCCCAAGTCTCCCTTTCGGGTTTTCAACTTGCCAGGTGTACAAATTTTTTTGTTTTATCCCTAATTTTTTCCTGAACCGCCCTTTCGGGTTTTCGATTCACCGGGATGCCCATTTTTGCCCAAGTCGCCCTTTCGGATTTTCAACTTGTCGGGTCGTTTTATGCGTAGTATCTTTTGACTATGTTTGCATTCGCAGGGTGCAGCAAGTCGTCACCGTCCATGGTGGTCAGAATCATTGCCCCACCAGAAAAGATGCTCTTGATCACAAATGGTCCTTCGTAAGTAGGAGTCCACTTGCCCCTGGGATCACTTTGCGGAAAGATGATCCGCTTGATTACAAGATCTCCGACTTGATATACCTGATGCCTGACTTTCTTGTTGAAAGCCTTGATCATCCGTTTTTGATACGTCTGACCATGACAAACAGCAGTAAGTCATTTTTCGTCGATCAAGTTAAGTTGATCAAGCCGGGTCTGAATCCAATCGTCTTCACTCAAACCGACATCCTTCATAATCCTCAAGGAAGGAATCTGAACTTCCATGGGTAGGACAGCTTCCATTCTATATACCAAAGAAAATGGGGTTGCCCCTGTTGAAGTACGTGCCATAGTACGATATCCATGCAGAGCAAACGGTAACATCTCATGCCAGTCCTTGTAGGTGACTGTCATTTTTTGAATGATCTTCTTGATATTTTTGTTCGCGGCTTCAACAACACCGTTCATCTTCGGCCGGTAGGGAGATGAATTGTGATGATAAATCTTGAACTGTTCGCATAGAGCGGTGATCATAGTGTTGTTCAAATTTGTACCGTTGTCCGTGATAATCCTGTCGGGGATACCATACCAGCATATGAGGTTCTGCTTGATGAAGCGGGCAACCACATTCTTTGTAACGGAGGCGAAGGAAGCTGCTTCGACCCACCTGGTAAAGTAATCAATAGCGACCAAGATGAAGTGATGTTCATTGGATGCCGTAGGCTTGATCTCTCCAATCATGTCAATGCCCCACATTGCGAATGGCCAAGGAGCTGTCAGAACGTTGAGAGGAACAGGAGGAATATGTACCTTGTCGGCGTAGACTTGGCATTTGTGGCAAGTACGGGAATGTTGATGACAATCAGCTTCCATGGTAGACCAATAGTAGCCTGCCCTTAGAATCTTCTTAGCCATCGTATGTCCGCTCAAGTGGGTGCCAAATGTGCCACTATGTATATCAGTCATGATCAACTCTGCTTCAACCTTGTCCACACAACGAAGTAGAACACAATCATGGCTGCGCTTATAAAGAATGCCATTGCTTAGGAAGAACTTGGCAGCAAATCTCCTTAAGAACTTTTTGTCATTGACGGAAGCTCCTTCAGGGTATTCTCGAGTCTGGAGATACCTTTTGATTTCGTGAAACCAGGGTTGTTCCACTACTTCTTCGGTATTAATCTCATGACAGTGCGCAGGTTCGTCCATTCGTTCGATGGTGATTTGGGGAGCCTCATTATCCCAGTTGAGTTTAAACATGGAAGACATTGTAGCCAGAGCATCGACTAACTGATTTTCTTCTCGCGGGAAGTGTTTGAAAGTAATCTGCTCGAAATGAGGCAGCAATATCAGGACATGTTCTCTGTATGGGATAAGATTAGGATGTTTAGTGTCCCACTCTCCTTTGACTTGACTGATAACCAAATCCGAGTCTCCAAATACGACCAAAGATTTGATTCCCAAGTCTATAGCAGCCTTGAGACCAAAGATGCAAGCTTCATATTCAGCCATGTTGTTGGTACAGCTGAAGCAAAGTCGGGCAGTGAAGCGTGTATGGCAACCTCCCGGAGAAATGAGTACCGCACCGATACTGTTGCCAAGTGCATTTGAAGCACCATCAAAGTACAGGGTCCATCGGGATCCTTGTTCAGGTTCGTCATACGGTCTGTTACCTTCAATGTTGTCCAATGTCATGATGTCCTCGTCAGGGAAGTCGAATCTCATAGATTGGTAATATTCGACGACTTGATGAGCTAGATGGTCAGCTAGTACACTCCCCTTTATAGATTTTTGGGTAGTATACTGGATATCATACTCAGTCAGGATCATCTGCCATCTAGCAATTCTTCCAAATAAAGCAAGCTTCTCGAAGATATACTTGATCGGATCCATCTTGGAAATCAGCAGAGTGGTATGAGTCAACATATACTGCCTTAGCCGGCGGGCAGCCCATACCAAAGCGCATCAAGTTTTCTCGAGCAGTGAGTAGCGAGTCACAGTCGGTAAACTTTTTGCTAAGGTAATAAATAGCATGCTCTTTTCGGCCAGACTCGTCATGTTGGCTTAGTACGCACCCCATTGAGTTATCCAGAACTGTCAGATACATGATTAACGGCCTTCCTTCGACGGGTGGCATCAAAATAGGAGGTTCCAATAAATACTCCTTGATCTTATCAAAAGCAACTTGACAATCATTGTTCCATTCAACTACCTGATCTTTCTTTAGCAGCTTGAAGATTGGCTCACAGGTAGATGTCAGGTGAGAGATGAACCTCACAATATAGTTTAAGCATCCCAAGAATCCCCTAACCTCCTTTTCAGTGCGGGGGGCAGGCATTTCTTGTATAGCCTTTACTTTAGCTGGATCAACCTTAATGCCTTTGTTGCTGACAATAAATCCCAAAAGTTTACCAGACCTAACTCCAAAAGTGCACTTGCTTGGGTTCAGTCTGAGCTTATACTCCTTCAACCTGGAAAACAGCTTTTGCAAATGATCAAGGTGTTCCTCTTCTGTCTGTGATCAAGCTATCATATTGTCTACATAAACTTCGATCTCATGATGTATCATATCATGAAACAAAGGTACCATGGCGCGTTGATAGGTTTCCCCTGCATTCTTCAGTCCGAATGGCATCACTTTGTAGCAGAAGGTACCCCATTGCGTGACAAAAGTAGTTTTCTCCATGTCCTCGGGGGCCATTTTGATCTAGTTGTATCCCGAGAATCCATCCATGAAAGAAAAAACCTTGTGTTGAGCTGTGTTGTCAACCAAGATGTCGATATGTGGCAGTGGAAAATCATCCTTAGGGCCAGCCCTGTTTAAATCCCGATAGTCCACACACATTCTGACTTTGCCGTCCTTCTTAGGCACGGGCACAATGTTAGCAACCCATTGTGGATAGGAAGTAACAGCCAGAAAGCCAGCGTTGAATTGCTTCATTACCTCAGCTTTGATCTTTTCAGACATGTCAGGCCTCATTCGGCAGACCTTTTGCTTGATCGGTGGACAATATTCTCTTGTAGGGAGACGATGAACCACGATATCTGTGTCTAGTCCCGGCATGTCTTCATAAGACAAGGCAAAGATTTCAACATATTCGTTCAACAACTGCACTAAGCGCTCTTTGACACTTGGTTCCAGGTTGGCACCCACTTTTACCTCCTTCTTGTCTTCCTCTGTTCCCAAGTTGATGGTTTCTAGCAACTCTTCATGAGGCAGAATAGCCCTCTCTTCTTGTTGCAAAAGTCTGGCTAACTCTCCCGGCACTTCACAGTCTTCGTCAACTTTGTACTCAGCATGATTGACCAAATCTTCAGATTTATCGAAGGCTAAAGCAGAATAGTCACCCATGGAATCTGAAGTGGATGGGTACCTGCATTTGTGAGTGTGGGTGTGTGTAAGGGATAGCCATCCTTAAACAAAACAAGATGCAAAAAGAAAGAAAATGAACACAACAATTTATGAAAACGTCCAATGATTCATTAAAACATGGCATATGATAATGAAGAAAATCAAGCCCTTAAAAATGGACCTACATGCCCCGGGAAAGGCATGAGGTTAAAATAGTGTACGAATTGTTTAGTTATTACAAACCAAAAATGGGAAATTGTTCAAAGATAAAATTATTGTTTGATGAAGGTGATGGGAATAAAATCCTTTGCTTCCCAGTTGCTTAAACCCCCTTAGACGGTTGGAAAGATCCAATCTTCGAAGTTTTTTTCTTCACCTTCATCTTCTACAACATTAACTCCATGGTAGGTGATTTTGACGGGTGGTCCTCTAGCCTTGGAGCGACACATAGCCTTTTGTCCTGCAACAGTAAACCCTAATCCAAATTTGTCCGTCTTATGGGGAAAATCAGGCAGTTGCCCCCACACTGTACTCTTTCCTTCTTTAATTACCGCCTCTGCGTCCTTGAGAGATGCCATCCTAGATACATGCTTGGGAACGATAGGCACCTCAACCATTGTCTTCGTAACCGCGACCTCAGGAGAAACTTCTTCAAAATGTTGGAAAGGCGTTTCGATGAACTCACCATCCAACTCCACATAACGGAAGGAGTTGAGATGACTTATCATGTACTCTTCCTTGCCGTGCACCATTATAATCTTACCCTTAACAGGATACTTCAACATTTGGTGCAAAGAGGAGGTAACTGCCCCAGCATAATGGATCCACGGTCTTCCTAACAAACACGAATATGATGGACGGATGTCCATCACATAAAAGGTGGAATTGAAAACTTCTGTGCCTACTTTTATAGGAATGTCAACCTCTCCGTGAACCATTCTTTTGGACCCATCAAAGGCCCTAACAACGATGTTACTGGGTTTGAGGGTCAATCCTTCGCAGTCCAAACGGTCCAACGCTTTCTTCGGCAGCATATTCAAGGAAGAACCAGTATCAACTAAGACATGGGAGAGGGTGGTTCCCCTGCATTCAACTGAGACATGTAGTGCATCGTTGTGTTTCCTTCCTTTGGGAGTCAAATCAGCATCGGAAAAGCCAAGGCCATTATCAGCAGTAAGACTGGCCACACACTCCTGAAATTGGTCAGCCGAAGTTTCTTGGGGCACGTGTGCCATCTTTAGAAATTTGATTAAGGCCTTAGCATGGGCCTCAGAGAAGAGTAGAAGAGCCAACATGGATATTTTAGAAGGGGTCTGTCCTAGCTGTTCCACGACGTCGAAATCGCTCCTTTTGATTATTTTCAAGATTTCCTCCATTTCTTTCTGGGTGGTTTCGGGGATAACCACAACATGAGCCTTCGTCCTGACAGGCACTTCTAGTATCCCCTTACCCTTATCGGTATTAACAACAGATGGTCTTACTTTAGGAGTATCCAATTCTTCAATTATCGGGTCTTGCACAGATGGCCTAACAGGTATAAAAGCTTTCGAGGGTCCGAAAATTGCTCGAGGGGGAGCAATCTCCGGAGAAAAAATCCGGCCGCTGCGGGTTATCTTGCTTGTACCCGCAATGTTCCCTATATCAAGGGTTTCCTCTTCAGAATTCTCTTGGACTGCTTCAATATGTTTGATACCATGATAGAAGATTTCTCCCCCATAGTTCTATGGTATCGTCTTGCTAGATTGATACGGGACAGGCCCCGACATGGTGATTTTTAATGGTACAAATTCAGGATCAGGTGTAATCTTGACAGGCCTTTTACAAGCCTTGGGAAGATCGTCGGAAATGGTTATTATTGCAATATCGTTGGTTGAAGTAGCAAAAGTAGCAGGAGTAACAAGAGTGAAGGTATCAACATGGTTTTTTTGGAAGAGTATCTCTTGGGTTTCCATCAGGCGTTGGATACCTGATTTCAACACTGGGCAGTCAGCTCATATGTTCAAACAAAAGTAGCAGTCTTTCCCACAGCCTGGGAATATCCCGGCTCTCATCAAATTCTCTTTAATCACTAGCAACGGAGTCAAAAGGTCAGCAACATCGGTAACATGAAGGTCTTCCATAACGGCTTGAACATTATGACCGTGCTTGGGCATTGGGGCAGAAATCACATTTGGCTTTTCGGGCGCATCGAATTCAACTTCCTTGGCGTCAATCAGGTCTTGGATTTTGTTCTTAAGCGCCCAACAATTATTTGTATCAAGCCCTGCACTGTCAGAGTGGTAAGCACACTTGGCATTGGAGTGGTAGTATGGAGAGGAGGTATTAGGGTTCTTTGGTGCTTCCTTCAAACTGGCAAGATTCAGCTTTAACAAATGAGGGAGTACCTGAGCTGGCGTCATGTTGATTCGAGTGAACTGCCGTTGTGGCCTTTCTACCCGTTGTTGATTAGGTCTTGGCTGATTGCCGCGAGGTTGATCATTTGAAGAGTTTTGAATCATCACAGCCCCTACAGTTGGCCGATGCTCGGTTCTTCCTTGACTTTTCTGAGAATAAACAGCAGAGGCTTCCTTCTTAGCTGGGAAGGTTTTCTTAACAGCAGTGGACGCAAAGGTATCTTTCTGAATCTTACCACTTTTAATACCGGCCTCGACCCTTTCGCCGGACAAAATTAGTTCGGTGAATCCTGCGGAAGAACTCCCGATTAAATGATTGAAGAAAGGGCCAAATAGGGTCCCTAGAAACATGTCAACTAACTCTCTATCCGACAATGGTGGCTGCACCCTTCCAGCCAGATCACGCCACTTCTGGGCATACTCTTTAAATCCTTCATTGGAAGCCATCCCCATACTTTGTAGCTGAGTACGAGTGGGTGCCAAATCAGCATTGTATTGGTATTGACGGTAAAAAGCAGCAGCTAAGTCTTCCCAGTTATGAACCTCAGACTTCTCAAGTTGATAGAACCAGTCCAATTGTGTGCCTGACAAACTGTCTTGAAAAAAATGTACCAAGAGGTCTTTATCAGATGAGTGGGGTTGGATCTTTCTGACATAGGATCTCAGATGCATCTTTGGGAAGGACAGACCGTCATACTTAGAAAATGTTGGTACTTTGAACTTGGGAGGAATGACGATCCCAGCGACCAACCCTAGTTCTTCAAAATCTAAACCAGGTACCCTTTGCAACTCCATGGCTGCCAATCTATCCTCAAGATTTTTATATTTATCATCCGACGGGAGATATTGCTGTTCGGAGTAGTCTTCATCCTCTTCCTCTTCCTCCTCTTCAACTTCAGATTCAGAAGGTCCCGCAACTCCTTTTCCTTTACCATCCCCTTCATCAGACGTTGAGGGCAACTCGAGAGCTTTTCTAGCATTGCTTTCAAACCTTCTTCCAAAAGTGGCTACTCCGGGCCTTTCCTTCTTTTTCTCTTTATTTTTCTCCAACAGTGCTTTGAGGTCCTCTTGACCATTTGCTAAGGTCATGAGGAGTTGCTGGAATTGAGAATTCTGTGCTTGCAGATCCTTAACCGTCTGCTCTAAATCCATCTTGCTGAAATAAACAGCAGAAAGATAAGAAAACTTGGTGTGAAGACCTGTTTATGCATATGATGAATGGTATGTTATTCATGTAATACATTCAAGGATTCAAAAATTCAAATTTGTTGCAAACAAAAAAGGAACACACGTCATATTAAGAATAAATTGTTAGTACATAAGTGCCCCATGGGCAAAATATTACAAAATTTTTAATGTAAAAAGACATTGCGCATCCTTTTTGGTGCGATGTATGTGTTGAGAGTTTCCTCCTCATGAAGTCGGCAGGTAAGCTCCAAAACCTTCTTCTCGCTGGCATAGAAGCTGGCTTCAAAAGTATTCCGTTCTTCCTTGAGTTGGATCCAACTCTTTTGGATTTCTTCCCATGATGTTGGCATGTCAGGATGTAGGAGGGTGTATAGAACCTCTCCTTCCATAACAGGCTCTTTGATCAAGGGGAGAATGTGAGGATATGGCATCATAAGACTCTGGGCGCGGGTTCGTACCCACTTGAGATAAGGCTCAAGGGGGATGGAATTCTTGTGCCCCCGTGTTTTACTATCCACTTTGTTGGGCATCCTCCAAGCTCTGATGAACCTTTGTCGAAGTCCTTGCGCATCGTTGTCAAAGTCAAAAACTAGGTCAGGAATCAACATGTCATGAGGGCCATCCCTCCGAGCATATCCAAAATGTCTTAGAGCTAAACAAGGGTTGTAAGTGATGCCTCCCCTAATGCCAAGTAGTGGGACATTAGGGAATTCCCCACAATGATCAATGATGATGACATTTTCTCTGGACCGAGAACACCAATGAACATCAGAATATGTGAGGGTCATCAACCGTTGTGACCACCTTAAACCCTGCTCATTCTTCAAAACTGATTGTGGAAGGTGAGAAATAAACCACCTTGCTAGGAGAGGAGTACAACACATGAAAATACCTCTTTTCCTCATTGTTCGTGTGTAAAATGAGTGTAGGATGTCCCCAAGCAATGTAGGCACAGGATTCCGAGATATGAAAATCTTGACAGCATTCACATCTATAAGTTGATCAGGGTTTGGGAACAGGACCAACCCATAGATAAGGAGTGCCACAATCTCTTCAAAGGCTCGTAGATCAAGAGAATTCCAGCAGTCTTGTGCCTTCTTAAACAAAAACTTTGCCAAGAAACCCATGACACCACTTCTGGTTTCCCAATGTCCCTTGATGTCAGATGGTTGTAAGTGTAATGCTTGAGCAACATCTTCAGGCTTTGGTTCTTTTTCCGTACCGTTGTAGGATAGTTGATGAAGAATAGGAATTCTCAGGAGTTGAGAAAATTCCTCCAAAGTGGGTACTAGTTGGTAATCAGGAAATGTGAAACAGTGGTGTAGGGGGTCAAAGAACTGGAAGAGAACTTTCACCATGTCTTCTTCAATGTTGGAGTTGACCAAGTTGAGAAGTCTACCATGTCTTTCACTGAAGAGAGAATTCTCTGGAATCCTGGAAGTGAGCTCCTTGAGTTGAGGATGGATTCTCACAAGGTTGACTTGAATTGTTTTTCTGCGAAGAGATTCCATGACCTACAAAACAAGAACAAAGATGAAGATCCAAACCCTTGAAATGGTTAGTGGATGCATATGATGCTTTATGATGTTCATGATGTATGCACAAACACATGTACAAGCAAGTCACACAAAACCCTAGTTTCAGGCTTGCATGAGGTTTCATAGGTAAATACCCTCTTGAGTTTAGTTGGATCAAACCTATCCTATAAATAGTAACCGGGTTCTAAGGAGCTCAATATCACTGGATTGTTTTCTATGTTCATTGTTTCGGTTTTCCACTTAACTAGCGACCAAAATATTCCAAGAAAACAACCCTTAATGAGTGTAATATCGAGTATCTACCAACTTCGGACTGCACCAAAGCCGGTCATCTCACTACCCCTAATAAAAGGCCAAGATGGTCAATTAAGGTTCTAAGAGTTCATTAGTGCTTTCATGACATCACTCAACGGCCCCGTATTCTCTTTGATTGACTCAAAGGCTACCGATACTCACAAATATGTTGCACTAACATAGCTATTGCTTCAACCATATCAGTATACCCCGCACAGTTTCCACAACGTATTGCTATTTACCTATGAATGTTTCCCAAATCCGGGTGGAGGATTTCAAGCATAAACAAGAGAACCAAAATGTAAAGGAATCAAAGAAAACAATATAATCATGCAAAGGGTGATCTAAGCCCTAAGGTAACTCCACTTTTAAAGTTTTCCCCAACAGAGTCTCCAGTTCTGTGATACGGTGGGAGAACTGACTTGGGATTTTGCGTTTGTGTTCGCAAATGTTTCGGTTTAGCAAGAGTCGCCACCGACTTTTTATTTTATCCTAAGGAAAGGTCAAAAAGCACAGGAAAGACCTTTGAGATTTTTTCTTGGGTTCGGGGAGTAGATTATAGAAAGGGAAGGTATTAGAACCCTTTCTATCCATGGTTATCCATGGGATCTTAGCTACTTGTTTAGATCACTTGCTTTGTTTTTCAATTGTTTGAAATTGTGCTTTTCAATTGTTTGAAATGGTGCTTTGTGTGTGATTTTGAAAGATGTTTTGAAAAGAGGCCATCATTGTGGCAACCTTTGTAATGATTCTTGTTTGAATGTATACAAAGGTGTTTTTGTCTTTTGAAAAGTTTTCAATGTTTGAAAGTAGGGTTTTGAAATTGTATGGTGAAGTGTGTTTTGAAGATAGCAAGGATGTTTTGCAAGCTTTTGATCAAGTAACTAAGAGTTGTCTACCCTATTTTACTCAAAGATCTTTCTTATGTTTTTAACCCTTTTAACAATGTTGCTTCACCATTGTGTTTGGTGAACAACCATGTGTTAGGATGTTAAACAGGACAGGCGCGGGTCATTGTATATACCATGATAGCAATTGTGTCAAGTATTTTTAGCAATTTTCTTGAGGGACTTGATCATTTTGTTTAGGCAACTCAGATAGTGTCATCGTGGGACTATGATCTTTATTTTGTTTTTGTTTTGCCAAAGTACTTGACATGCATACCATGACCCATTTTTGAAGGCAACAAGTGGATTGTAACCCTAGGGGTGCGAGTGTGCATTGTGTTTGTTTTTCATGCATTTTTGTCTTCGATCAGGTCAAACTATTTGTTAATTTGATTTTGCATACAAACCCTAATTCTAATCATGGCATAATTGAAAGCTTAAAGGTGCGTGAATTTAAATTCTACACTATTACAACATGATATAGGGAAGGGGGTACAAATTTGAACAGGAGATTATTTTGCAAGAAATTAAACCCTAAATTATTACAACTAAATTGAATTTGCAAGGCATAATATTTAAATGTACAATATTTAAATAAAATACAATAACTAAATATTAGATAAAATGTATTATGCAAAAAAAGATTTTTTATGTATGTAAAGTATTTTCAAAGGAAAGAAATGTAAAGAAATAAATAAAAAAAGTTAATTTTAATTATTTTTAGGGTTTGCCCTAATTCTCTTTAAAGAAAATAAAATTGTATTATTTATATACAAAATATATTAATATGTAAAAAAATAAGAATATATCATAAAAAAAAAGTTTTTTAGTATAAAATAATAATAAAAATAAAAATGTATTATTTTTGTGTTTTTTGTTCTAATTATTTAATAAAATATAGTATATATGTATATATATATATTAAATATATTAAGTGTGTGAAAAATAAAATAAAATATTTACAAAAATGCATATATTTCAAGAAAATATTTTCAAATGTGAATAAAAATAATAAATGAAAATATAAGTATTTTTTATATTATTTTTAAGTTTAAACAAAATAATATAAAGTATTTAATCATTTTAATGTTAGAAATAATTAAAATAAATACCAAATAAATGTAAAAATTTATGAAAATATTTTTTAGGCATTTTTTATATTTGAAAATAAAATAATAAAGTCAGAAATGAACTTAAAATGCAAAAATAACAAATATACAAAGAAATGGGCCAGGGGGGTGTGAAACTGAAAATGGAGGTGCCAAAAGCAGGAAGTAGCCAGGCCCAGCCCATCTACTTCATCTTCTTCCTCTGTCCAACAGAAACGCGCGCATGGCTTAGTTCAAACCTGTATCTCCTGTTTTAGTGCTTTTTTTGACAAAACTCAAAACATGAAACTTGTAGAGCATCAAATAACGAATCTAACCATATAAAAAACTTAAGTTAACTCTCAAAGACCAGAGAGAATTTCTCTGGCCCTAATTTCTAACCTAGTTTTTTCAGAAAGTTCATGGATGAAATTCTCCTAGCACGATTAATATAAATGAAAACTAAGCACATGTATGGCTTCAGGGCAATGCATACAACATATTTCATTCACAAACCTAAGTCTAAATGTTCCTAAATAGAGAGATAAAAATTCATGAAATACCCGTTTCAGTTGAGTTTGAGCTCGACAATGCAGTAACTTCTAATGAGGCCTGAGGTTCTTTTGAGCTTGCTTGATGTCCCTTGAACCTTTCCCAATGCTTAGTTTGTTTTGAAGTGGCCTGAATCGTGCTACAAAACTTAACCTGCAAAGCTTTCAAACAAAAATGGTGAACACTGTAAATGGAGTTACAGTTGGCAATGGAGGTTTGGGATAGTTTGAGTGAGTTAAATGGAAGGTATTGGAACAAGTTTGAGGCAAAACGCACGAGGCAAAGTGAAGTTGGAAGTGATTATGCAAGGCTTGCCCTGTTTTGCAAGAAAATGTGGTTTTTGAGTATGAGGAGGTTTGAGAGGTCAAAGGCTCGTGCTTCTGGCTTGCAAGGATGTGTAAAACTTGTTTGACAACTTTGCTTGAGCTGGTTTTATCAGATGTGTGTGTTCTTGACTTTTTGCATAATGCCTTGATTTTGAAGCAAGGATGTGAACTGACCAAGCTATGGCATGTACAGGATAGTTACAAGCGTGTTCAAGTTGGTGTACTACGCCTGAGATTAGGGAACTTGTTTGCTGCAAGGAAAAAAGTCCAAGGCTCAAGAAAATGCAATTTGACATAAAGTGGCCTTTATGAAAATGGAAGTATGACCTTTATGCTTAAAATGGAAAAGTTCATTGTACAATGCTCTCTTGATCAGAACAATGCCAATTTCCAATGTATTTGCATTCAATTTTTGAGTGTAAATTGGTTTAGAGGCCTGTAATTATGTACTAAGCTAGTTTGGTCAGATTTGCAACTTGGTATGAACATGTATTGGCCATGGTTACAAAGTGAGTTTTTGCCAACTTCAAGCATTCAATTCTCCCTAAACACAAAGGTGTTTGAGGGGTTCTTGGAAAATTTGGAAAGCTTGCAACATGTAATATAATCCATATTTGAAATGCAACTTTAAACTCCAAGTGGAACCATGTGAAAAATGGCAAGAAGATGGGTCAAAATCCTGCCTAAACTAGGGCAAAATTTCTCTAAGTTAAAAGTTTTAGGTACCCTTGTTCCAAAAATCATAACTTGAGATCCAAGCTTCTTTTGAGAAAACTTTGTGAATAAAATTTGTAGACTTTGTGATGGACTACAACTTTCATGTTGTAAGTTTTGATTGAATCCATTTTCATCTTGGTGAAAATGTGGGGAAAAGTTAGGAAAAAATAAGAAAATTTCATAACTTAGAAAATTTCTAAGTTATGAAATTTTTCCATTTTAAACCCTAATTTGAAATTTTGGGTTTCTTGATGAACAAGTTTCATAATTTGACATGTATTGATGAAAAATGACCCTTGGCACTTGATTTTGACCAAAAAGTCAAAGTTTGACTTTTCAGTGTACAGTCAAATTTTGATCAGTTGATTGAAAAATTCATCTGTCAATCCTATGCATTTGAGATCTTTTGAACTTGTTGAATGGGTCAAGACAATGTAATTGAGTCCTTTTGTCCATGGTTGAGCTTGTTTTTCCATTGTTTAGGTCAAACAGTCAAAAATTGCCTTTGCACAGTCAAAACCCTAAAAATGACCATTTTGCCCTTTTGGTGATCTGATCAAATTTCTTGTGGAATTGTGATCCAAACTTGATATAATGGTTCATATGAGTTCATAATGTTGATGTGGGTCAAAATTCATGAGATTTGACTGTCAATTGGCCACAGTTAACTTTTTCCTCAATACAGCTGATTTCTAGGTCAACTGTCCAATTGACTGGGCAAAAATTTGAATCAAGGCTTGAAACTTGGTATGGACAAACTTGTGAGTCCAAAATGAAGTATGAGAGTCACTTTGGGCATTGTAGGTCAAAAAATATCTGTGCAAACTCAAACCCTAATTTAGGTCAACAGTGCAAGGAGGTGTCTTGAGCAGAGTAAACCCTAGCTTGATCTTGAGTTCCAAGAGTCTTGTGTTGATAAAATGGGAGGGAAAATTTTGGGGTACAACACACCCGATAAATTAATAACTTACTTTTTGTTTGCTGCTTTACCATATCCAGCAATCACCGGACCACCGTCGGCGGCCGTTGAGGCCGCCGTGTAGATGCGAGGTCGCTTGGAACTTTATATATTTTCTAGAGAAAACTGAAGAAACCTAACTCTACCTATCAATATGAAGAACCTTAACCATAGAAAGAACCTTAAACCTAACAAGAACCCTAAACCTAGCAAGAACCCTAAACCCCCAAAATTTCCAGAAATCACAAATTAAACCCCAAATTTCACAACGATTCAACAATCACACAACAATTATCAAAGCCCTAAGCTAAGTGATTTTTGTGTTTACCTCTCCTACTGTGACATTGGTTATAAATTTTCCTCTTCTGATTTTCTGGTGCTACGTCTCTAATCCCCTTCTTCTTATTTCTTTCTGTTTGTAGTTACCCTGAGTGAGGTTTAGCTCGAAGGCTTAGGGTTTCAGTGTGAAACCCTAAGTATTCAAAAAGTTTAGCTATGGTGAGGGTTGGGGATTACAACAACAATAATTGGACGCAAATGGTTTTTTTTCAAAATTTTCCGTCCCCACTTATGTTTAGAACTTAGGTTTATATTGGTTTTATGAATAGTCAGATTAGGAAATTATTAGGGTAATTTGAAGTTATAATTTTGATTGAATCAATTAGTTTATATTGATTATGTGATTGATTGTAATTGCATATTGATTTAGATTTTATTTTGTTATAATTTTATAATTAGGGTTCCGTAATTGATGTACTTGGACAATTTGTTTATGTAGTATGTTCATCAATAAAAATGATTTTGAATCAAATATTGTTTCATATTTTGATTCAAAATTATTGGAGTCCTAGGATTTTAAAGTTAGATTAGGATAGAAGGATCCAATTCTGGGCGCAAGACTGACATTAGGGTTTCAACCCTAATGTTGACTCAGTCAACAAAATTCAAATAATAAAATAAATAATATAATAAAACTAAAACAATTAATGTAATAATTATAATATAATAGTAATAATATATCACCTGCACGTTGAATCCAGTCAACTAAAACAAATAAATATATTAAAATCCAATAAAAATTTAAAAATAAAAATGATGAAAGTTTTGTTGACTTCAGTCAACTTAAGGATAACTACCAAAGTAAAAACGAATTAACTTAACGGGCCTCTTAAAATATATTAACGGGCTGAGCTAATCATTTGAAATAATGAGCCCTATCTTAAATAAGCCCCCACCAACATTGACTTTAAAAAGATGCGAATGATTGCTAATATGATTTTAAGCAAATATGATGACAAAAGAAAATTAGTAAAAGAATGACTAATTAAAGCGAATAGACTATTAATACCAATGCGAAAAAATTTGGGGTATGACACCAAGGATGACCATGCCACTGATCTCTTGCCGATCTGTCAGCGGATACACCTCCTTGGATAGGAGGCATTGTATTTCTGGATTTTTGAGAGGGGTCGTCCTGAGGCAGTTGTATCGTTGGGAGGATGGTTACAGAGGAATCCAGTGCGGTACAATATAGGAGGCAGAGGAGGTCATAGGGGGCTAGGATTAGGCATATGCAGTAGTAGTAGCCTATGTTATGTTTTGTTTTTTACTGATGTAATATTTTGACATTACGCACTTTCTGAACAACTTATGTACTATATTATATTTCCCTATTTCTGAGCATCTAATCTAATTGTTATGTCCGTATTATTATGTTCGTTTCATTTTTCATCCAAATCATATCATTTTATGTTTGCCCGTTCGTCTGTTTATTAGGTATAGGTAATGTTGATGTTTTAAACAAAAATGACACAAACAGAGGTAGTTTCAGATACGCATATCTAAAACATCTGTTGACATAATCGTAGGTGGTTTCAGATATGCATATTCGAAACTACCTTTAAAATTTTAAATCCAACATTTAAGTATTAACACATGGAAAAGGGTATTTTCAGATGTGCATATCCAAAACATGCTAAGAGGTGCGTTCGGAAGTGCATATCTGAAGAGTATTTTCGGGTTTTCAGAGGTGTAAATCAACACTACCAGGTGTACAAAAAAATCTCTAAAATTTTATATTTTTAGGCCTAAAAGATGCAAAGTACGCGAGCATTCCCCGTCCCTCCCTCAAACTTTTGCATGGCAGGTCAAGGTTTTAGACCCGCACCCTCAACTATGCCTGCTCTGCTCACTTATTCTTTTGCGGGCTTTTTTGAGGCGGGCCTAAACGGGACTGACATGCTTGTTTTCCACCCCCAGTTATTAACATTGTCATCATTGCATCATCAAAGAAAAAATATTAGTCATTAGAACCCTATCTCATCTTGTGAATGGAAGTTTTTTTATTAAGTCCTCATGATTCGATTACCTCGACAATAATATTTGGTTTTCTCAACTAATCAAGAGATAAATATTTCTAATCATTGAACATCCTCTTGTAAATATCTCGAGTCGAATCCTGAGTTTTTTTATCCTTGTTGTCTATTTTCTTTATTGAATCTTCTCCGCTTTTTTGAAAACCCACAATGTATCCTAGATTCCTAAAATTGTAACCAAATGTATGGTGACGTTGAAAGTTCTTATTTTGAATCCCCTATTTCAAATTCCCCCATATTTGATGACACATCTTCTCTACCAAAATTAGGCCTTTGCTATTAATCCATAATTACGTTTCTTTATACCTTTCTACTTCTATTGTAAGTGATGAGGTCATATTTTTGGGATTTTTCCAAATGGATATTACCTACTTATGATTTTTTGAAGAATATTTCTTCACTGCGGGTATATCAACCAAATTTGGAAATTTCCTCATCTAAGAGTTGACTATTATAGTGATTCACTTGGATGAAGACCATCATCAAACATAGACGAAATGAGATATTTTTGACATAATTATGCTTTCTTGAGTTGACAAGAAGTTAATGTAGATCATTTATTCAGCTTACTCGAATACTAGCGAGTGGCTGTCAACACATTTTTTTTCTCTTAAGGGATGATGACTCATACTCTTCTTGATGTGAATGCCATTATAGGCTTAGCGATAATTGGGTTTGAGGCTCAAGAAACCCATGATTGCTCATATCCCCAAGTTGGGATTTATTTTTCAAATTATTCCTCACATTACTTAAATTTTATAACCTTCAATTCCAAAGTTATTAGGTCAACCACAGTTAGGGATGTCAAAACGAACCGTGGTCTGCCGGATCGGCTCACTCACTTGCAAAAAAAAAGGTAGATTGGGTTGGAATTTTAGATCCGCCCCACCAAAATAAAAAACCCCATGGACTAAAGACGTAACGGGGCAGGTTGGCCCACCAAGTCTGCTTAATTTTTTTATTATAAAAATATTAAAAAAGAGGCTCCAACTTGTTCTAACTTCTAAGAGTGCATCTAATATCATTGACCTTGATGATTAGGATTTAGATTTTAGAATATTTCACTCTTGTTTTGTTAGACAATATTATATAATTTGAATCACTAAAGTTTGGTGTAGTACTTAATAATTATTATGGTTTTTTTTTCTTAAAAATACTTATTTTGGTTGCTTGATGGTTAATCCTAGCTATCAAGCATTCAATATTTATTTTGGTTGGTTCAAGGTTAATAATTGAACTATAAATTTGGAACTCTTGTTGATGGTTCTATTTAAATGAATTTTTTTGATGGTTTTAGATTTTTAGTTGTCATTTTAGTTAATTCTAGTAATTCTAATTCTTGATGGTTTTTTGTATATATTTATTATTTATGAATATATGCAATATGATTTTAAGTAAAATTTGTTAAAAAGATGGTTTATAAATAATTGTTATAAAAACTAAGTGAAAAATTTAATGAAATTGTAAAAAAGCATATTAATCTATTAAAAAATAAAAAAATATAAAAAACACAGGCGGGTAAGCCCGCCGCCCGCCAACCCGTCACCTTGGCGGGGCGGGTTATATTTTAAAGCCTAATTTCACTTGGCGGGTGGCCTGTTTTTCCACCTCTAGCCACAGCTGTAGAAGACAATGCATTCTTGCTTATTGATTCAACTTGTTATTTTCTTGTACTAGTTTTGTGTTGGTGGTACAAGATCGAAAATTGTATTTCTATTAAACAATCCAAAGGACATATCAAAGGGTTTATTATTTACTTCTTACTTCCTCATACTATTCTATATACAGTATATTGGTTGAATTAGAAGACATATATCAAATTATAAGTGGTCTCATATGGATTCTTTAACAATGATATTTTCTGTCTTTACTTTTTATTGGCAAAGTGTTTCTAAACACAAGAGGGAAATGGGGGGGGGGGGAGTGTAAATTGTGTTGCATCGAAAAACAATGTCCAATTAAAAAACTTGATAAAAGCAATTTTTAAAACAATTTTGAAAAGAGTAAGCAATAAAATAAATAAACAATATAAAATTAGAGTTATAAACAGATCTGAACACAAGAGATATAAACAAGCAATAAAAATATGGAGAGATAAGAGATAAGAATATTGCACCAAATATTTATAGAGGTTTTGCCTAACCACTTGGCCTACATCTTCTCCTCAAGAATTTCGTCTTGAGAGTTCTACTATATATGTGAGCTTTTCATAGATTATGTCCACATAACTACTTATAGAAAAACTTGGAGTTTTACAATGGCTACCCTCCAAATTAAACACAAGATTTTATACCTGACAAACCTCAAATCAAATGAGAGATTTTATAGCATACTCAACTCACGAACAAACTGAGATTTTGATGACAATATCACAAACTCAATGAGAGCTTTTATAGCATGCGAAGCTTATGAACCAAACACGAGATTTTGATGGACAACCTCATAAATCAAACAAGATATTTTTAAATTTGTTTAGCTTAAAACAGAATAACAAAATATCATAACATATTACAAAAATGCTCCAACACCAGAACCAAAAGTGAAGAAGAAATAAAAAGAGAGAATATATTTGAGGATGAAGAAGAAATAAAGAGATATAAGAGAGTGGAAATTGAGAAAGATTACTCAAAATACATTTTTTGATTTATAGGAAAAAGTGTGGCTCAAAAATCAAAATAATCCATCGGCTTTTTAATGTTGTTAATAGATTAACATTTAAGGTTAATCGATTAGCTAAGCTAAGCAGGAATGTTATTAAATAGTTCTATCACTAATCAATTATTGTCTCCTCTAATGAGTTATACCATAAACTCATTTAATTGATTAGAACAAGTCCTTAATCCATTATTTAAGCATACAAAGTTTTTTCGGTAGTTTTAACAAAGTCAGAAAAGCTTTCTAATCATTCAAAAATGTGTGTATGATTTGCCTTAGTAATTCAAAAGATAATATTATACCTTTACGCACACGGGCCATGCGATATGGACATGGCGAGCTTTCACACTTTGTTCTTTCATAACTCTAAAGATTCACGATCCCTTTCTTGATACATCAATGATTCAACACTTTATATGGGCTTGGCTTTACTTCTATTTGTTGATGCTTGATAAGGCTTATTGATAGATACCATCATCAGAGAGATAAATTGACTGAGATCAATAGGTGTTTCATCGAAATCCACTTGACATTAGGTGTTTGTTAGCTAGAATATCGACACTCAGGAGAATTTGAGATGTAAAAATGAAGTTGAATGAAGTATTTTTGAAGAAGGATAGCCGACTTCGACTAGGAAAACTTCGACCAGAATTCTACCAGAATTTGGTGAAAGAGTCCCATGCCTTCAGGGTGATAACTTTCAGGGCTTAAGATATTTGGAACTTAGTTCAAAAGTGAGTTCAAAAAGATAATTTGAAATATGGATGATAAATGTTTTCGAGCCTTATACGTTTTCTTAAAAAGATGCGTGGAAGCCTGTGAAGGGAGAATTTCATGCAAGCGAGAACATGTCATTCTCTGGAAAAAAGACTGTTGGTTACCGTTATTGTTGAAGTAGTATAAATAGGAGTCTTAGTGTTAGGATTCGAGGTGTTCAATTTATATAAAACTCAAAATCACTCAAAGTATCTAAGCGTATTGAGAAAGAGTTTTCTGAGTAACATGTACATATGAATCACAATATTTACATTCAATGTAAAATCTTTTACATGAATGTCATTTTGATTTCATTTAAGTTTTAGTAAAAATTACTTTACGTTCCTGTAATTTTAATAAACGGTCTTTGCATTACTTTTAAGATTCCTAGTAATTCCGAAGTACTCATTATCAATAAAACTTAACAAAACTATACACATATGTCATAAGATCAACCTAGTCGATCCTGTAAGTAACCAAAGTATCAATTTTGGAAGACTATCGATTGTTTTACCAAAATCAAAGGTAAACAAATTGGAACACCCAGTGGGACACTCTGTGCTTAGTTATTTTGAAATTTTTTGCATTTAGTTCTTCATACATAGATTTCTCAAACTTTGTGGCATGAGATTAAGGAGTGGTAGGATAACCAGACATAAAGAAACATTACCAAAAAAGAAATATGTTAGGAGAATGGTTAACCCACCAAATAACAATGGAGAGCACTCTATGATGAGTATGACAGACATACCGTCGTATACTCAAAGTGGACCAATATTATCCACCGTAAGAACACAGGGTCAACCAGTGACCCCAAGACTAGTGGGGACTAGTAGTTACAAGCCATATGCGCCTGGATTTACAATGCCTATGAATGGTCGCGAACAACCATATGGTATGTCAACTTCGGTGATGGCAAGTTTGCATAATAGTGGGTCAACATTTGCTGATCTAGTGGTGACTTCATATTCTCCATTTCAAGGGTAAGGATCGTTTGTTAACAATTTGGGTCAAAACACCCAACCACCAGGGCAATATTTTCTACCCAACCAATGACCACTTTTACAACAAATTTTGTGGCAGTGTTAAGGCAGCAAATGGACGAAAGCAACCATGATATGATTCATATACTTGCCCAACAAATGGGCACAATATTCAACCCTTTGATCCAAAATATTACCCAAACTAATAAGCAAAATGCTCAAACCAATCAACAATTGGAAGCGCATATGACACGAATTGAAGACTTCTTTGGCGCTCCATAAACGCCAGTTTGACAACCATGACAGAAATGGATGGTAGAAAATCAAGGATCAATATTAGAAGAGGACACAACCATAAACCATCCCCAACAACTCGCACCCAACATGAATGAAGTTAATCAGGGCAATCAGATCGAACCCCGTAGAGTCGAACATCCAATACCTAGGGAGAGAGAACCCCCAAGGGTCATGATGGTTAATCGAAACCAGCACGTAGACAAAGTAGTACATCAAATTCGACATGATGATATGGCATGAGAAAATAATTTGGCTTTCATGGTCAAAATAATTATGGTGTGAAATGGGGTAAATATAGGCATTCGCAGGCCAAACTGTACTTCCCTATTATCGGAGTATGTCTTGCAGACGAATTTTCCTAGGGGAATGAAGGTCCCAAAATTTACGAAATTCTTTTGAGATACCAGCGAATCCACTATCGAACATATAGCAAGGTATATAACTAAGGTGAGGGACATTGCTAATAATGAAAATTCGAGGATAAGGTATTTTCCTAGTTCCTTCACCAGGAATGCTTTTACTTGGTTCATCACACTCCCAACGAATTCCATCCATGATTGAACTCTGTTGTACCCCAAAATTTTCCCTCTAAATTATCAAGATTTTCCCCATAAGACTTCTTGGACTCAAGACAGGATTAGGGTTTGGTTAGCTCAAGGCATCAACTTGCACTGATGACCTGAAATTAAGGTTTGAGTTTTCACAAGGATTTTTGGACCTTCAATGCTTCATGTGACTTTCATACACCATCTTGGACCCCTAAGATTGCTCATATCAAGTTTCAAGCCTTGAATCACATTTTTGCCCAGTCAATTGGACAGTTGACCTAAAAATCAACTGTATTGGGGAAAAAGTCAACCATGGCCAATTTACAGTCAAACTTCATAATTTTTTATCCACAAAAACATTTTAGACTCCTATGTACCATTTGATCAAGTTTGGATCACAACTCCTCAAGAAATTTGATCACATCATTAAAAGGGCAAAATGGTCAAAATTAAGGTTTTGACTGAGAAAGGGCAATTTCTGATTTTTTACCTAGCTAATGACCAATTGGGTTCAAGCATGATTTCAAGTACTCAATAGAATCATCTTGACCTAATCACATAGTTCAAAAGATCTCAAATGCATAGGATTGACAGATGAAATTTGCAGTCAACTGATCAAAAGTCAAATGTACACTGAAAAGTCAAACTTTGACTTTTGGTCAAAATCAAGTGCCAAGGGTCATAATTCATCAAGACATGTCAAAATGTGAAACTTGTTGACCAAGAAACCTAAAATTGAAAATTAGGGTTTTAATTTGAAAATTTTCATAACTTAGAATTTTTCTAAGTATGGAAAATTTCTTATTTTTTCCCAACTTTCCACAACCTTTTCACCATGATGCAATTTGATTCAAAGAAAACTTCCAACATGAAAGTTGTAGTCCTCCATGAAATATACAACTTTTATTCACAAAGTTTTCCCAAAAGAGGCTTGGATCTCAAGTTATGAATTTGTGATTAGGGGCTATAAACTTTTTAACTTAGTGAAAATTTGCCCTAATTTAGGCAGGTTTTTGACCTAACTTCATGGACATTTTTCACCTAGTTCCAACAGGTATCTCAAAATGTATTTCAAAGATGGATTGTAGAGAACATTACAAAATTTCCAAAATGTCCAAGAACTCTCCAAGATCATTTGTGGTTAGGGAGAATCGAAGAAGAGAAAATGACATTTTGTCACTTTTGTTCAAGCCATTTTCACAATGGTTCAAGTTGCAAATCAGATCCTAGCATGCTTGTACCTTGCATTACAGGTCCTAAAACCCTTCTACACTCCATAATTAAATGCAAATTCAGTGGATAATGGCTTTGTTTTGGCTTTTGAAGCATTGCACTAAGAATAAATCCATAAATGGCATAAAGGGCACATTGCCATTTTCATAAAGCATGCTTTTCCAAACTGTACAATTCTTGAGCCATGGACCTGTTTCTTTGTTACAAGCAATGTCTACAGACATCAAGCATGTTTTACCAACTCTCATCAGCTAGAGAACTAGCCAGTACAGCCCTTTGGCATAAGTCTTGTCACTTTTCTTCAAAAGCAAGAAAAGTTGCAAAAGTAAAAAGAACTTGTACATATGATAAAGGGAGGGCTTGGCATCATTCAAAACAACTTCTCAAACTTGTTGTAAGCTAGAAAAAAATGCATAACTTCTAAAACTCTCCTAAACACAAAAACACATTTTTCTGTCCAAACAGGGCAGCTTCTGCAAAACTCTTGCCAACTCAATATTTGCTCCTACGTTTTGCCTTGTAACACTTCAAATACTTTCCATACATCACATCCAAACCATCCAAGCCCTTGCACTGCAACTGTGTGCCCTATTCCAGACATTATTTTCAAACTTGAAGGTTGCAGGTTGACTTCTACAGGGAGTTTCAAGCATCCTCAAGGCAAGCTAAGCATTGGAATAGCTTGAGGGAACTTCAAGGAAGCTCACATGATCCTCAGGCCTCACCAAAGTCCCCACATTTCCATATCCAAACTCAGCTGAACAAGGTATTTTTCAAAACTCTATCTCTCTATTTAGGAATCTTTAAGCTTTGATTTGTGAAGCAAAAATGTAGTCCTTAACTTGCTGAAGCTGTACATATGCATAGTTGTCATTTATATTAACTGAGTAGTGAGAATTTGAAGCTTGAAGTTCATGAAAAAATTAGGTCAGAAATTAGGGCTACACAAATTCTCCATGATCCTTGAGAGTTAAATTATGTTTTTTTATATCATTGGAATCGTGAGATTCCAAGCTACATTTTTTATGTTGCAAGTTTTTGTTTTTGTGCAAAGAATAGAGAGTTGCAGGATTGGACATAAAGGCGCGCGAATGAGATGCTGAAGGACAGTGACAAAGCTCCATCTGGGCTTTTTGCAATCTTGGCCTTTTTGTTTCTACTTTTTGCACCCCATGTTTTACTTTTGCACCCCCCTTTGCATATTTTTATATTTTTGCATATTTTCTCATATTTTTTATGTTTATTGACTTTATTATTTTTTTATGAACATTAAAAAATCACAAAAATATTTTCTTAATTTTTTGCATTTTATTTTATTTTTTATCTTATTTTTTGCATAAAATATTGATTATTTAGAATAAATAGAATCTATTTTCTTAAAATAAATAGTAAACATATTTAAAAATATCATACATTTTTATTTTTATTATTCATACACATAAAATATTATTTCCACATATATTTTAATTTTTAATATTTGTAAATATTTTTATTTATATTTTCTTATACAAAAAATAGACAAAATAATAATATAGAAACATATTTTTCTTTTAATCAATAATTAGGGTTTCCCCTTTCAAAAATAACAATATTATTTTTCTTATTTTTAGGACTTAAATAATTTTTTTTTTCATACATAAAATTAATACAAGACATTTTTGCATAAATACATTTTATTGCATTTTTATTATTTGTATTTTTATTTAATTTGCACATTAATTCAATTGGGTTGTAATAGTATTTTAGGGTTTTATTTTGTGCAAATATCCCCATTCAAAATTTGTATCCCCCCACCCATAATAATTGTTGTAATAGCTTAGATTTATTTTACGCAATTTATCGCATTATATACATGTTTAGTAAAATTAGGGTTTGTATGATAAAGACAAAAATCAAACAAATAGAAAAGACCTAATACAAGACAAATGCATGTAAAATGACACACATTGCACACAAGCACCCCTAGGGTTTCACCCACTTGGTTGCCTAAAAAAATGGCCATGGTATGCATGCAAGGTATCTTGGCAAAACAAAACAAAACAAAACAAAAGATCATAGTCCCTCGATGACGCTATCAAAAGGTTGCCTAAACAAAATGATCTTAGTCCCTCAAAATGCTAAAGATACTTGGCAACATTGCTATCATGGTCATACGATGACCCATGCCCGTCCGGTTTAACATCCAAAGATAGGGTTGTTTACCAAATCAATGGTAAATCAACAATGTCAAAGGAATAAAAATGTACAAGAAAGACTTTTGAGTAGGTAGATGCTTCTAGTTACTTGATAAATTTGCAAACAATCCTTGCTATTTTCAAACAAACACAACATCTTTCAAAACATTTCCAAACAACTTTCAAACATTGAAACATTTTTCAAAAGACAAACATCTTTGTATACATTCTTACGAACGAGAATCATTACAAAGATTGCCTAAACGATGGCCTCTTTTCAAATTACTTTCAAAACCACACAAAGCACCATTTCAAACAATTGCAAAAGCAAAGCAAGTGATCTAAACAAGTAACTAAGAGCCCATGGAAAACCATGGATGAAAAGGGTGCTAGCACCTTCCCTTTTCATAATCTACCCCCCGAACTCAAGAAAACATCTCAAAGGTCTTTCCTGTGCTTTTTTACCTTTCCTTTTGGATAATAAAAGTCAGTGGCGACTCTTGCTAACCGCGACATTTGCGAACACAAACGCAAAACATCAAGTCAGTTCTCCCACCGCATCACAGAATTGGAGACTCTTCCGGGGAATAGAATATAAAAGTGGGGTTACCTTAGGGTTTTAGATCACCTTTACATGCTTATCTTGCTTGACTTGTTTGCTTTACACTTTGGTTCTATTGTTTGGGTTTGAATCCTCTACCCGGATTTGGGAAACATTCATAGGTAAATAGCAATACATTGTGGAAACTGTGCTGGGTATACCGACATGGTCTAAGCAATAGCTATATTAGTGTGACATATTTGTGGGTACCGGTAGCCTTTGAGTCAATCAAAGAGAATACGGGGCCGCTTAGTGATGTCATTAAGCACTAATGGACTTTTAGAACCTTTACTTGACCAACTTGGCCTTTTAAGATGTAGTGAGATGACCGACTTTGGTGCAGTCCGAAGTTGGTAGATACTCGATACTACACTCGTTGAGGGTTGATTCCTTGGAATATTTCGGTCGCCAGTAAAGAGGCTGAATTGAAACAATGAACAAGGAAACAATCCAGTGATATTGAGCTCCTTAGAACCCGATTACTATTTCTAGGACAGGTTGAGCCAACCAAACTTCAAGAGGGTACTTACCTATGAAACCCCATGCAAGCCTAAACTAGGAACTTGTGTGATTTTCTTGTACATATATACTTGAGCATAACATCATGGACATCATGAAGCATCATATGCATCCACTAACCATTTCAAGGATTTTGGAAATTCATCTTTGTTCTTGTTTTGTAGGTTATGGATTCACTTCGCAGGAAAACTATCCAAGTCAACCTTGTAAGAATTCCTCCACAACTCAAGCAGCTAGCTTCAAGGATTCCTAAGAATTCTCCATTCACCGAGAGACATGGTCGTATACTCAACTTAGTCACTTCCAACACAGAGGAAGATATGCTGAAAGTTCTCTTCCAGTTCTTTGACCCTTTGCATCATTGCTTTACATTTCCTGACTACCAGCTTGTGCCTACTTTGGAGGAATTTTCTCAACTCTTGAGGATTCCTATTCTCAATCAACTACCCTTCAAAGGTACGGAAAGAGATCCAAAGCCAGAAGAGATTGCTCAAGCCTTACACTTGCACTCATCTGATGTCGCAACATATTGGGAAACTAGAAGTGGTGTCAAAGGCTTCTTGTCAAAGTTTCTGTTTGAGAAGGCCCAAAGTTGTTGGAATTCTCTAGACTTGCAAGCTTTTGAGGAGATTGTAGATCTTATCATCTATGGGATGGTCTTGTTCCCTAATCCTGATCAACTCATAGATGTGAGTGCTGTCAAAATCTTCATGTCTCGCAACCCGGTGCCTACATTGCTTGGGGATATCCTCCACTCTTTTCACACTCGTACAATGAGGAAAAGAGGTGTTATCATGTGTTGTACTCCTCTACTGGCAAGATGGTTTATTTCTCATCTTCCCCAGTCAGTCTTGAAGAATGAGCAAGGCTTGAGGTGGTCACAACGGTTAATGACCCTTACACATTCAGATATTCATTGGTGTTCTCGATCAAAAGAGAATGTTATTATCATTGACCGCTGTGGGGAATTTCCTAATGTCCCTCTACTTGGCATTAGGGGAGGCATCACCTACAACCCTTGCTTGGCTCTGAGACAGTTTGGTTATGCCCGAAGGGATGGCCCACATGACATGTTGATTCAAGGATCGGTTTTCGACTTCGACAACGACGACCAAGGACTCCGTCAAAGGTTCATCCGAGCTTGGAGGATGCCCAACAAGGTGGATAGCAAGACTCTGGGACACAAGAATTCCATCCCTCTTGAGCCTTACCTCAAGTGGGTACGAACCCGCGCCCAAAGTCTTATGATGCCTTACCCCTCTGTTCTCCCAGTGATTATAGAGCCTGTTATGGAAGGAGAGGTTCCATACACCCTCCTACATCCTGACATGCCAACATCACTCGAAGATCTACAAAGGAGTTGGATACAGCTCAAGGGAGAGCGCGATACTTTCAAAGCCCAATTCTACGCAAGTGAGAAGAAGGTTTTGGAACTCACTCGTCTACTTCACGAAGAGCAGACTCTCAACACCTACATTGCACCAAAGAGGATGCGCAACGTCTTTTTACCTTAGAATTTTGTATTATTTTGCCCAAGGGGCATTGATGTACTAATAATTATATCTTATTAATATGACGTGTGTTTCTTTTTTGTTTAAAACAAATTTGAATTTCTGAATCCTTGAAAGCATTACATGAATACATATCATTCATCATATGCTTAAACAGGTCTTCACACCAAGTTTCCTCATCTCTCTGCTGTTTATTTCAGCAAGATGGATATTGAACAAACGGTCAAAGATTTGTAAGCTCATAATTCACAATTTCAACAGCTACTCTTGACCTTAGCCAAGGGGCAGGAGGAGCTCAAGACTCTGCTAGAGAAGGAGAAAGAGAAAAAGAAGAAGAAACGAGCCGGTGTGGTTATCATGGGTAGAAGATTTGAAGGACAAGCCAGATGGACCTTGGAATTCCCATCAACATCTGAAGAGGGGGAAGGAAAAGGAAAAGGAACGGCAGTGCCATCAGATTCTGAAGCAGAAGAAGAGGAAGAAGAGGACTACTCTGAACAGCAATACCCTCCGACCGATGACAAATACAAAAACTTGGAAGAACGTCTAGCTGCTATGGAGATACAGAGAGTACCAGAGCTGGATTTTGAGGAGTTAGGGCTGGTGTCTGGAATAGTAATCCCTCTAAAATTTAAAGTTCCGCTGTTTGCCAAGTACGATGGGGTGTCTTGCCCTAAAATGCACCTACGATCTTATGTCAGGAAAATTCAACCACATTCTTCTGACAAAGATTTGTGGGTCCACTTTTTCCAGGACAATTTATCAGGAACGCAGCTTGATTGGTTCTACCAATTGGAGAGAGCAGATGTGCATAATTGGGAAGACTTGGCGGCAGCCTTATATAAACAGTATCAATACAACACCGATTTGGTGCTAACCCGTACTCAGCTACAGAGTATGGCTATGGCTACCAATGAGGGCTTCAAAGACTACACCCAAAAGTGGAGGGATTTAGCCGGAAGGGTGCAACCACCTTTGTCAGAAAGAGAGCTAGTTGATATGTTCTTGGGAACCCTGTCAGGTCCCTTCTTTAATCACCTGATTGGGAGCTCCTCTGCAGGTTTCACTGAGTTGATTTTAACTGGCGAGAGGGTTGAAGCCGATATTAGAAGCGGGAAAATTCAGAAGGACGCGTCTCCTTCAACTGCTGCAAAAAATCCCTTCACTGGAAAGAAGGAAGTGTCTGCTGTCTATGCCCAGAGGAATCAGGGAAGAACCGAGCGATGACCAACAGTGGGGGCCGTTATGATTCAAAAGTCTACATCAGACCAGCCAAGAAACAACCAGCCGAGATATGATCAGTCGAGAAATAACCAGCAAAGGGTGGAAAGGCCTATGAGGCAATTCACCAAGATAAACATGACTCCTGCTCAAGTCTTACCACATCTCTTGAAGTTGAATTTGGCCATGCTAAAAGAGGCCCCTAAAAATCCCAATACTGCATCTCCCCACTACCATCCCAACGCCAGATGCGCGTACCATTAAGAAAGTCCAGGGCACGACACCAACAACTATTGGGCTCTGAAGAATAAGATTCAAGATCTGATCGAAGCAAAGGAAGTTGAATTTGAAGCTCCTGAAAAACCAAATGTTATCTCCGCACCGATGCCTAGGCATGGACACAATGCCAATGCTGTGGAAGAAGATCTGTTTGTTTCTACTGTGGATGAACTGTTAACTCCTCTCCTAACCATCAAGTTGAATTTGTTGAAGACTGGTGTCTTCCCAGGTTGTGACAAATATTGCCATGCTTTCCTATCCTCCCCATTTGACTGTCCTCTGTTGAAGAAAGGAATCTAATAATTGACTGATAACCGAGAAATCTTGTTTGAGAAAGCTCCTATTTCACCCATTCCAGTTCCAGAAGTTTCAATAATAACCATATACGCCAATCCTTCCAGGGTTCCTAAAACACCCGTTAGGATTACATCTGCTCCTATGACTACTCCATTGAAGATAACAATGCCCGAGCCAACCCCATACAAATCCGATAAAATGGTACCATGGAACTATGGTGGAGAAATCTACTACCATGGTGTCAAACAGATTGAACAGATTGTAGAAGACGAAAGCTATGAAGAGGATAATCCCGACATCAGTAACATTTCCGGAACAAGCAAAGTTAACCGTAGTGGAAGAATTTTCTCTCCAGAGATTTCTCCTCCAACAAAAGTCTTTGGACCCGTGGTCATTCCGAAGATATTCTCTGCACTAGTAATTGTATCTACAAGTGTACCCACTGACAAAACAATGCAATTCCTATCTCTGCTTCCACTGATAAAGGAAAGAATGTTCAAGAGGAGCCTGTCCTGACGAAGGCTCAATCATTAGTCATTCCTGAGACATCCAAGAAGGAGATGGAAGAAATCCAGAGGATCATTAAGAAAAGTGATTATGATGTTGTTGAACAACTGGGGCAGACCCCTTCCAAAATCTCCATGTTAGCCTTGCTGCTGTGCTCTGAGGCTTATGCTAAAGCTTTGGTCAAGTTTCTGAAGACATTGCATGTACCGCAAGAGACTTCGGCTGATCAATTCCAAGAGTGTGTAGCCAGTCTGACAACTGACAATGGCCTGGGTTTCTCCGATGCTGACTTGACACCCCGAGGGAGAAAACACAACGACGTACTACATGTTTCAGTGGAGTGCAGAGGAACAACCCTAGCTCATGTTTTGGTTGATACTGGGTCATCTCTAAACGTCTTGCCGAAGAAAGCCCCGGATAGATTGGATTGTGAGGGGATGACTTTAAAACCCATCAAAATAGTGGTGCGAGCTTTTGATGGGTCTAAGAGGATGGTCCATGGGGAGGTGGACATCCCAATCAAGGTGGGAACTCAGGTTTTCAACTCGACATTTTATATGATGGACATCCGTCCTTCCTACTCTTGCCTGTTAGGACGCCCCTGGATTCACAATGCCGGAGCTGTCACTTCCACCTTGCACCAGATGCTCAAGTACCCCGTCCAAGGGAAAATCATAACTGTCCATGGGGAAGAGGAATATATGATTAGTCATCTGAATTCCTTCCGTTATGTGGAGTTAGATGGCGAATTCATAGAGACCCCTTTCCAACATTTTAAAGAAGTCTCTGAAGAGATAGCGGCGACCAAGGCGGTATCCTCAACTCCTGTGATCACAAGACCACCACCTCGGATGTCATCTCTCAAGGATGCAAGGGCAGTAGTGGAAGAAGAAGGATCCACTATCTAGGGGAAGCTTCCCGACTTTCCTTTCAAATCAGAAAAATTTGGCTTGGGGTTTACTTCGACTGGCCAGAAGACTGTGCGCCGCTCCCGTGCCGGAGGGCCACCTGTGAAGATCAGCCACCAAGGGGTTAATGCACTAGAGGACAGTGAAGAAGAGGGCAGCTTGGAAGATTGGATATTTCCTACTGTCGGCGGAGGACTGTGCAACTGGGAAGTAAAAGACTTTATTCCGATTACTTTCATAAATCAGTAATTTATCTTTTCCATTTCTATTGGACTGTAATATTTCACAAAAAATTCGTAATGTTTCAACCTTGTGTCTTACCCGAGGCACATAGGTCCATTTGTAAGGGTTCCTATTTCATTTTCATATGTCATTTCAATGAATCATGGACGCTTTTTCATATTTAAACCTTTTGTGCTCATTGTCTTTCTTTTACATTTTGTTGTTTTAAGATGGCTATATCCCTCACACACACCCACACTCACAAATGCAGGTACCCTTCCATTCCGGAACCCATGGGTAACGATACTGCTATAGCCTTCAGTGACTCTGAAGATCTAATCTACCAAGCCGAATACGAAGGTGAGGAAGATTGTGAGGTGCCAGGGGAACTGGCCAGACTACTACAACAAGAGGAAAGAGCAATTCAGCGTCATGAGGAGCAGTTGGATACAATCAACTTGGGTACTGAGGATGATAAAAAGGAAATCAAGATAGGTGCCAATCTAGAGTCGAGTGTCAAGGAACGCCTAATTCAGCTACTGCATGATTATGTTGAGATCTTTGCCTGGTCATACAAAGACATGCCAGGACTTGATACAGACATTGTGGTTCACCGTCTACCCACAAGAGAAGACTGTTCACCAGTTAATCAAAAGGTCCGCCGCATGAGACCTGACATGTCAGAAAAGATCAAAGCAGAAGTTATGAAGCAGTTCAATGCTGGATTTCTGGCTGTTACTTCCTATCCACATTGGGTTGCTAACATTGTTCCCGTGCCTAAGAAGGATGGCAAAGTGAGAATGTGCATGGATTATAGAGATTTAAATAGGGCCAGCCCTAAAGATGACTTTCCACTTCCGCACATCGACATCCTGGTTGACAACACAGCTCAACACAAAGTATTTTCTTTCATGGACGAATTCTCAGGCTATAACCAGATCCAAATGGCACCTGAGGACATGGAGAAAACTAATTTTGTCACACAGTGGGGTACGTTTTGCTACAAAGTGATGCCATTCGGACTGAAGAATGTCGGGGCAACCTATCAACGCGCCATGGTAGTTTTGTTTCATGATATAATACATCAGGAGATAAAGGTCTACGTAGATGACATGAAAGCCCGATCACCAACTGAAGAAGAACACCTTGATCACTTGCAAAAGCTGTTTGTCAGGTTGAAGGAGTACAAGCTCAGACTGAATCCAAACAAGTGTACATTCGGAGTCAGGTCCGGTAAACTCTTAGGTTTCATTGTCAGCAACAAAGGTATCGAGGTTGATCCTGCCAAAGTCAAAGCTATACAAGAAATGCCTGCTCCTCACACTGAGAAGGAGGTCAGAGGTTTCTTGGGACGCCTAAACTACATTGCTAGGTTTATTTCTCACTTAACATCTACTTGTGAGCCAATCTTCAAGTTGTTGAAGAAAGATCAGGTAGTTCGATGGAATGATGACTGTCAGATTGCTTTCGATAAAATAAAGGAGTATTTGCTAGAACCTCCTATCTTGATGCCACCCGTCGAGGGAAGACCGCTAATCATGTATCTGACTGTCCTAGAGAATTCAATGGGGTGCGTACTGGGGCAACATGACGAGTCTGGCCGAAAAGAGAATGCCATTTATTACCTTAGCAAAAAGTTTACCGACTGTGAAACCAGATATTCACTGCTCGATAAAACTTGTTGCGCTTTGGTATGGGCTGCTCTCCGGCTAAGGCAGTTTATGTTGACTCATACCACTCTGCTGATATCTAAGATGGATCCGATCAAGTACATCTTTGAGAAGCCTGCTTTGTCTGGAAGAATAGCTAGATGGCAGGTGATCCTAACGGAATACGATATACAGTACACGACCCAAAAATCTATAAAGGGGAGTGTGCTAGCTGACCATCTGGCTCATCAAGCAGTTGAAGATTACCAGTCCATGAAGTTTGACTTCCCCGACGAAGACATCATGACATTGGACAATGTTGAAGATTTCAAACCATATGACGGACCTGAACAAGGATCCCGATGGACCCTGTACTTTGATGGGGCATCCATTGCACTTGGCAACGGTATCGGCGCGGTACTCATATCCCCAGAAGGTTGCCATACTCCTTTCACCGCCAGACTTTGCTTCAACTGTACGAACAACATGGCAGAGTATGAAGCATGCATCTTTGGACTCAAGGCTGCCATAGACTTGGGAATCAAATCTTTGATTGTGTTTGGGGACTCAGCTTTGGTCATCAGTTAGATCAAAGGAGAGTGAGACACTAAGCATCCAAACCTCATCCCTTACAAAGAACATGTCTTGACATTGTTACCATATTTCGAGCAGATTACCTTCGAGCACTTCCCGCGAGAAGAAAATCAGCTAGCAGATGCTCTAGCTACAATGTCATCCATTTTTAAACTTAATTGGGATAATGAGGCTCCCTGAATCACCATTGAACGGATGGATGAACCGACACACTGTCACGAGATTAATACTGAAGAAGTAGTGGACCAACCATGGTTTCATGAAGTCAAAAGGTATCTCGAGGCTCAGGAATACCCAGAAGGAGCTTCAGTCAATGACAAAAAGTTCTTAAGGAGATTCTCGGCTAAATTCTTCCTAAGCAATGGCATCCTGTACAAGCGCAATCATGATTCTGTTCTGCTCCGTTGTGTGGACAAAGCTGAAGCTGAAAAGATCATGGCTGAATTACATGAAGGAACCTTCGGCACTCACTCTAGCGGGCATACGATGGCAAAAAAGATTCTACGGGCAGGCTATTACTGGTCTACCATGGAAGCTGACTGCTATCAACACTCCTGGACTTACCACAAATGTTAAATCTATGCAGACAAGGTGCATGTGCCTCCTGTTCCCCTAAATGTCTTAACAGCTTCTTGGCCCTTCGCTATGTGGGGAATCGACATGATTGGAGAGATCAAACCTACATCATCCAATGGACACCGCTTCATTCTGGTGGCCATTGACTACTTCACCAAGTGGGTTGAAGCTGCTCTTCGCATCCGTTACTAAGAATGTTGTTGCCCGCTTCATCAAGCAGAACCTTATTTGCCGGTACGACATCCCCGAAAGGATAATCACTGATAATGGTACAAACCTTAACAATACTATGGTCACCGCCTTGTGCGAGCAGTTCAAAATTCAACATCACAATTCATCTCCCTACCAGCCAAAGATGAATGGTGCAGTCGAAGCTGCTAACAAAAATATCAAGAAGATCATACAAAAGATGACAGTCACCTACAAGGACTGGCATGAAATGTTACCGTTTGCTCTCCACGGGTACCATACCACGGCACACACATCAACTGAGGCAACACCCTATTCCTTGGTATATGGCATGGAAGTTGTTTTACCTATCGAGGTTCAGATTCCCTCCTTTAGAATCATGAAAGATGTTGGTTTGAGTGAAGACGATTGGATCTAGACCCGGCTTGATCAACTAAACTTAATTGACGAGAAAAGACTTACTGCTATTTTCCACAGTCAGACGTATCAAAAACGGATGATCAAGGCTTTCAACAAGAAAGTCAGACGCCAAGTATATCAAGTCGGAGATCTAGTGATCAAGCGTATCATCTTGCCACAAAGTGATCCCATGGGCAAATGGATTCCTACCTATGAAGGACCATTTGTGATCAAGAACATCTTTTCTGGTGGGACAATGATCTTAACCACCATGGACGGAGACGATCTGCCGCACCCTACGAACGCAGACTTAGTCAAAAGATACTACGCATAAATGAGCCGCTAGGTTGACACACCTAGGAAAAACAAGGGCATCCCGGTGAATCGAAAACCCGAAAGGGCGGTTCAGGAAAAAATTAGGGATAAAACAAAAAAAAATTTATACACCCGGCAAGTTGAAAACCCGAAAGGGTGACTTGGGTAAAAAAGGGTTTCCCGGTGGACCGAAAACCCAAAAGGGCGGTTCAGGCAAAAGTTATGGAATTAAAGTGTATGACTATGTCTCGTCGGATCACTTTAAGGACAATCTCTTCATAGACAAATTCTGAGCTTCTGATCAACTCAATCATCTTCGGACGAAGCAACAGATGGATAAGATATTAGGAGAAACGAAGGCTATAGAGGAATGGGAACCCCATGGTATTTTTACACATAGCTATCTTTCTTTGTATAAATTTTTTCTCATTTTTATGACACCATCCTCTTACTAGGATGCCTGTCTCCTTTGTACAAAACACTTATTCAAAGTAAATACAAAGATATCTCTTTCAAAATATAGAAAACTATTTGCCTTTTTCTTTTACACTTGTGTTTTTATTTGCAAAAACGTCCAATGATTCATTGATGAACATATGCATTTGAACGTAATTACTGTTTACAAATAAACAGGATGGAAAAGAAAAATTACTGACAGACTGAAAGGATAGGAAAACGTCTTTAGGCTATTCCATAAGCAATCCCTGCAGTACATAATCTAGATCCCCAGCGGAGCTAAAATTTCAAACCCTTATTTCCCATCAGAGTTTAAACTTCAAACTCCCAATCCACAGCAGAACCAAAACTTCTAACTATCAATCCCCAACGGAAACCTTTTCAGTCAATCCAATTTCCCCAGCAAGTTATCTTGAAGCCTGGAGATCAACCAGATAACAATTAACTTTTGTCTCTCCCTAACCTAGGATAATTCCCTAGTAGAGTGGAAGACAACCCAAACTCCTGAACTTACTCCCCAGCAGCAAGCCTTCTTCCCCATAGAGTTTTTATTCCTTAACAGAATAAAGATTCTCATTCTTAATTCCCCGGTAAAGTCGTCAAAGTTTTCATTGCTCCTCAACAAAATGAAGATTCTCATTCTTAATTCACCGCAGAAGTCATCAGAGTTTCCCCTATTCCCCAGCAGAATAAGGATTCCCATTGTGTAACCCCCAGTAGAAGTCATCGAAATTCTCTGGATTTCCCAAAGCAGATTTCTCAAGCAGTTTGGCATTACTCTCACAACAGGATTTTTGTCAATACTCTAACTTCAAGACATGAAGGATCCTCATATCCCCATAGAAGTTGTCAAGGATTTTTAATCCCCGACGGTCGCCCAGGGTTTCTTATCCTCAGCGGTCAAGGATTTATTTTCCCCGGCAGCAGTCAAGGGTTTAATTATCCCCAGCTGTTAAGGATTTATTTTCCTCAACAATACAGCAAATCAGCTTACATGCGCATACATTACATCCATATATCATAAACATTGATAAAACACATATATTGCATCATACATTTCATGCAACATAACTTTGTGTTTCAGCTAACGTTTTACCCTTTTCAGGATAAGATTAACAAGCTACCGTTAACGGTATACAATCATGATACAATACAGATACACTCCAGACACGGAAGTCATTTTGTTGCTCATTCAGATTCAGATTTCAGATACAGTTCAGATATGCTCCAAACACGGATGCCATCCTGATACTTATTCAGATTTCAACTTTCAGATACAGTACGGATACACTCCAGACACGGAAGTCATTCTGTCACTTATTCAGATTCTAGTTCAGATACACTCCAGACACGGAAGTCATTCTGCTACCTATTCAGATTCCAGTCCAGATACGCTCCAGACACGGTTGCCATTCTGTCACTTATTCTGATTTCCCCAGCTCAGATACGCTCCAAACACGGATGCCATTCCATTGTTCATACAGATTCAGTCTCCAGACACAGTTCAAATACGTTCCAGATGCAGATACCATTCTGATACTTATTCTTCTGACTTACAACTTACAATTCAACAAACATTCTTGGATGGCATCTTTAAGCCTGTCTCCAACAAGATTCTATCACCTCTCCAAATGGCATCTTTAAGCCCATTCCCTCAACTATATTTTGTCGAGTGCAAATTTACGGGCACTCTAGTGTCCAATCATCTTTTACCTTCGAGTCACGAACGGTAAACTCGCCAATCTAACTCTTCAGGTTCAAGAAGATTTAACAGGGGCAGCTGTTGTATCCCAAAATTTGCCCTCTCATTTATCAAGATTTTCCCCACAAGACTTCTTGGACTCAAGACAAGATTAGGGTTTGGTCAGCTCAAGGCATCACCTTGCACTGATGACATGAAATTAGGGTTTGAGTTTGCACAAGGATTTTTGGACCTTCAATGCTTCATGTGACTTTCATACACCATATTGGACCCCTAAGATTTCTCATATCAAGTTTCAAGCCTTGAATCACATTTTTGCCCAGTCAATTGGACAGTTGACCTAAAAATCAACTCTATTGGGGAAAAAGCCAACCATGGCCAATTTATTGTCAAACTTCATAATTTTTTATCCACAACAACACTTTAGAATCCTATGTACCATTTGATCAAGTTTGGATCACAACTCCTCAAGAAATTTGATCAAATCATCAAAAGGGCAAAATGGTCAAAATTAGGGTTTTGTATGAGAAAGGGCAATTTCTGATTTTTTACCTAGCCAATGACCAATTGGGTTCAAGCATGATTTCAAGGACTCAATAGCATCATATTGACCTAGTCACATAGTTCAAAAGATCTCAAATGCATAGGATTGACAGATGAATTTTGCAGTCAACTGATCAAAAGTCAATTGTACACTGAAAAGTCAAACTTTGACTTTTTGATCAAAATCAAGTGCCAAGGGTCATAATTCATCAAGATATGTCAAAATGCGGAACTTGTTGACCAAGAAACCTAAAATTGCAAATTAGGGTTTTAATTTGAAATTTTTCATAACTTAGAATTTTTCTAAGTATGGAAAATTTCTTATTTTTTCCCAACTTTCCACAACTTTTTCACCATGATGAAATTTGATTCAAAGAAAACTTCCAACATGAAAGTTGTAGTCCTCCATGAAATATACAACTTTTATGCACAAAGTTTTCCAGAAAGAGGCTTGGATATTATGTTATGAATTTGTGATTAGGGGTCCATAAACTTTTTAACTTAGTGAAAATTTGCCCTAATTTAGGCAGGTTTTTGACCTAACTTCATGGACATTTTTCACCTAGTTCCAAGAGGTATCTCAAAATTAATTTCAAAGATGGATTTTAGATCACATTACAAGCTTTCCAAAATGTCCAAGAACTCTCCAAGATCATTTGTGGTTAGGGAGAATCGAAGAAGAGAAAATGACATTTTGTCACTTTTGTTCAAGCCATTTTCACAATGGTTCAAGTTGCAAATCAGATCCTAGCATGCTTGTACCTTGCATTACAGGTCCTAAAACCCTTCTACACTCCATAATTAAATGCAAATTCAGTGGATAATGGCTTTGTTTTGGCTTTTGAAGCATTGCACTAAGAATAAATCCATAAATGGCATAAAGGGCACATTGCCATTTTCATAAAGCATGCTTTTCCAAACTGTACAATTCTTGAGCCATGGACCTGTTTCTTTGTTACAAGCAATGTCCAAAGATATCAAGCATGTTTTACCAACTCTCATCAGCTAAAGAACTAGCCAGTACAACCCTTTGGCATAAGTCTTGTCACTTTTCTTCAAAAGCAAGAAAAGTTGCAAAAGTCAAGAGAACTTGTACATCTGATAAAGGGAGGGCTTGGCATCATTCAAAACAAATTCACAAACTTGTTTCAAGCTAGAACATGAATGCATAACTTCTAAAACTCTCCCAAATACAAAAACACATTTTTCTGTCCAAACGGGGCAGCTTTTGCAAAACTCTTGCCAACTCAATATTTGCTCGTGCATTTTGCCTTGTAACACTTCAAATACTTTCCATACATCACATCCAAGCCATCCAAGCCCTTTCACTGCAACTGTGTGCCCTATTTCAGACATCACCATTTTCAATCTTGAAGGTTGCAAGTTGACTTCTACAGGGAGTTTCAAGCATCCTCAAGGAAAGCTAAGCATTGGAATAGCTTGAGGGAACTTCAAGGAAGCACACACGATCCTTAGGCCTCACTCAAAGTCCCCATATTTCCATATCCAAACTCAGCTGAACAAGGTATTTTTCAAAACTCTATCTCTCTATTTAGGAATCTTCAAGCTTTGATTTGTGAAGCAAAAATGTAGTCCTTAACTTGCTGAAGCTGTACATATGCATAGTTGTCATTAATACTAACTGAGTAGTGAGAATTTGAAGCTTGAAGTTCATGAAAAAATTAGGTCAGAAATTAGGGCTACAGAAATTCTCCATGATCCTTGAGAGTTAGATTATATTTTTTTATATCATTGGGATCGTGAGATTCCAATCTACATTTTTTATGTTGCAAGTTTTTGTTTTTGTGCAAGGAATAAAGAGTTGCATGATTGGACATAAACGCGCGCGAAGGAGATGCTGAAGGACAGGGACGAAGCTCCATCTGGGCTTTTTGCAATCTTGACCTTTTTGTTTCTACTTTTTGCACCCATGTTTTACTTTTGCACCCCCTTTGCATATTTTTATATTTTTTGCATATTTTCTCATATTTTTTATGCTTATTGACTTTATTATTTTTTTCTGAACATTAAAAAATCAAAAAAATATTTTCTTAATTTTTTGCATTTTATTTTATTTGTTATCTTATTTTTTGCATAAAATATTGATTATTTAGAATAAATAGAATCAATTTTCTTAAAATAAATAGTAAACATATTTAAAAATATCATACATTTTTATTTTTATTATTCATACACATAAAATATTATTTCCACATATATTTTAATTTTTAATATTTGTAAATATTTTTATTTATATTTTCTTATACAAAAAATAGACAAAATAATAATATAGAAACATATTTTTCTTTTAACCAAAAATTAGGGTTTCCCCTTTCAAAAATAACAATATTACTTTTCTTATTTTTAGGACTTAAATAATATATTTTTTTCATACATAAAATTAATACAAGACATTTTTGCATAAATACATTTTATTGCATTTTTATTATTTATATTTTTATTTAATTTGCACATTAATTTAATTGGGTTGTAATAGTATTTTAGGGTTTTATTTTATGCAAATATCCCCATTCAAAATTTGTATCCCCCCTCCCATAATAATTGTTGTAATAGCTTAGATTTATTTTACGCAAAATTAGGGTTTGTAAAATTAGGGTTTGTATGATAAAGACAAAAATCAAACAAATAGCAAAGACCTAATACAAGACAAATGCATGTAAAATGACACACATTACACACAAGCACCCCTAGGGTTTCACCCGCTTGGTTGCCTAAAAAAATGGCCATGGTATGCATGCAAGGTATCTTGGCAAAACAAAACAAAACAAAAGATCATAGTCCCTCGATGACGCTATCAAAAGGTTGCCTAAACAAAATGATCTTAGTCCCTCAAAATGCTAAAGATACTTGGCAACATTGCTATCATGGTCATACGATGACCCACGCCCGTCCCGTTTAACATCCAAAGATAGGGTTGTTTACCAAATCAATGGTAAATCAACAATGTCAAAGGAATAAAAATGTACAAGAAAGACTTTTGAGTAGGTAGATGCTTCTAGTTACTTGATCAATTTGCAAACAATCCTTGCTATTTTCAAACAAATGCACACATCTTTCAAAACATTTCCAAACAACTTTCAAACATTGAAACATTTTTCAAAAGACAAACATCTTTGTATACATTCTTACGAACGAGAATCATTACAAAGATTGCCTAAACGATGGCCTCTTTTCAAAATAATTTCAAAACTACACAAAGCACCATTTCAAACAATTGAAAAAGCAAAGCAAGTGATCTAAACAAGTAACTAAGAGCCCATGGAAAACCATGGATGAAAAGGGTGCTAGCACCTTCCCTTTTCATAATCTACCCCCCGAACTCAAGAAAACATCTCAAAGGTCTTTCCTGTGCTTTTTTACCTTTCCTTTTGGATAAAATAAAAGTCGGTGGCGACTCTTGATAACCGCGACATTTGCGAACACAAACGCAAAACATCAAGGCAGTTCTCTCACTGCATCACAAACTCGTTTGTAGAGATTGTTCCATGAAGAATTCTATATGGGGGCAGTCGAAGATTAGTTTAAAAGAATTGGATAGTATCAAAGGAAAATTTATTGAGCCAATAGATGACATTCTGAATAGGTTCTGTTTGCTAAAGGCAAGGTGTTTCACACAGGTGCCTTATGATAAGTGCAAATTGTAGCTATTTTTGTGAATACTTTATGTTGCACTTATCGACTCTTTGTTATTAATATCAGTTGAATAAACCCGACTTTTATGTAAATGTGTTTAGTTTGTACATTATTGAGTTTTTGATTCATTTGTGTATCATTTTATAGTTTTCCATTTATTTTTTAGGTGTTTGAGCATGATTGAAGAAATGAGGAATGAAAGCTTCAAGATGCATTTTAGATCAAATAAAAGGAAGAAGGAAAATAAAGAGAGCCAAGATAAGAGGAAAAGAAGTGTTGTTTTGTCATCATCGTCGGGCGTTGCTGGGGAGGTGACAGGGTGCTGAGAGCGTCAGGGCCATCACCGGACGTGGCAGAGGCGGTGCAGAAATGAGAAAATATTGATGCTTTTGTCTTGTCCTTGCGTCTTCATCGTCGGGCGAGATTTGAGGCTGTCGTCGGGCAGTGAATTTGGAGTTCCCAATGGTGGCAGATATTTTTTGGTGCTTGCTTGCATGGCACAAGCTGATTGGTTGGAATAAAAGGCAGCGCCGGGAAGTGCTTTCCAGCGTTGGGCGGTGCGTTTATGGGAAAAAAATTTGTATATATATTTTTAATTCATTTCATTTGTTAGGGTTATGGTTTTGGGGGTGATTTTTATTCTCCCAACTCCATCACTATCGTTTTCTGGTAGATTAGATTAGAAAACAACAATGAAGCTTGCATACGAATGATCCGGGGTGGATTTCTCATTGATCGACGCTGACAAACCGGAAGATTTGTGGTTCATTTCTCTTCTTCTTTGTGTATTATTCATTTGTTGGGTTTGTATGTGTATTTACTTTGAACTCATGTATACTTGTCACCCATGGAGTTGTATAAAGCTTGCTTTACAAATCTTTTTCGATTATTATCCTGGATTTTTGCTCTGTGCTTTGGGGTTTGGGTGGTTATAGACAAATACTGCTCGAATTATTACCTAGGGGGATTATCTAATGGTGTCTAGATTCTAGAGATAGATTTATAGATATTATTCACTTGGGTGTCTGTGATTAATGACTTTGTGTTGGTTGTGTTGTGCCGAGAGATCGTCAATGCGAGTAACACAATTGACTTCTGTGTTGTTGAGGTTAGTTGAGAGATCACCTTCGAGATGATATAGTGGGTAATATGGTTGATATGTGATGACATTGATGAGTCTTGTAGGTTGAGTATAACTGGTCGATAGGTTTAAGTTTGTAAGGAGTGGATTATATGCATGCTTGATACGTCTCTTCTCCAAAGAATGAATTCTTTTTCTGTTAATAACTTTAATTCCCGCATTTACTTCAAACCCATTTTAAACCCAAACTCATTAACAAGAAACTTGTCGAATGATAGTTCAATAGCACTAATCCCTATGGAGACGATATGATATTACCTATAAAAATACTTACTTTTTCTTGCCGCTTTACTGCTTCAGCACCTGACCATGAGTTAGTCGAAATGGCTACTGGTGGTTTAGATTATTCCATTAGGAAGAAACTAGATACCCAATACTTAAGGGATATGGCCGAATTGGCAGATAGAGTTCGACAGGTAGAGTGCCTGAAGGCTGAAAAAGCTAGGGAAAGTAAGAATAATAGAAGGGAAAGGGTAGCTGTTGTACCCCAAAATTTTCCCTCCTATTTTATTCAAAAGACATACTCACAACGGTCTCAAGTACTCAAAGCTACTCAAGAGTTGACTGGTCAAACCTCCTCCTAAGCAAAGGTCTACAACTAGGGTTTTGTGCTTCTCAAGGAAGATTTGGTTTCAAAGGTTTCAAGTGGTTTCCATGGTTCTCCATAGGTCTTCAATAATGTTTATGTCAAGTTTCAATTCTTGCATCACAAGTTAGCTCAGTCAATTGCCCAGATTATTGAAATTCAACTGTATTGGGTAAAAATTCAATTATGGTCAACATACAGTCAAACTTCAATATTTTTGGTTAACATCAACATTTTGAAGTAATATTCATAATTTTATCAAGGATTGATCATAATTCCTCAAGGAAAGCTCTCAAATCATCAAAAGTCCAAAATTGCCAAATTAGGGTTTCCTCAAGAGAAGTCAACTGAACTTTGACCAAGCATAACTTTCACATGCTTCATCAAATTTTCTCAAAACAAAGCCAATTTTGAAGGAAATTCAATTCTCTACAACTTTGTAATTATTCTCAAGTCTAAAAAGTGCTTCATTTGAGAGGCATGAGCCCATACATTACATGTCTTTTCAAAAGTCAACAAAAAGACACTTTTGGTCAAGGAAACTTACATCAAGATAAAGTCTCCAAATGCAAAAATGATCAAAGGAGAAATTGTAGAAGACATGTTGAGATTTCCAAAAAGTCCAAGATTATCTTCAAAAGATGAAAATTGAGAGAGTTATGACCTTTGCAAGTTAGAAATTTTGAGAAAAATGCATGAAATGCAAAGTGGGCAAACTTGAAATTTTGAACTAGTGGGCCTAAATTTTGATGTTCAAACATGTTTATAAGGCGTTAGAGGACCTATAAATCCATTCACATATTTTTTTTAATGATTTTTATTTCTTTTATTTGAATTTTTATTCATTTAAATACAAATAAAATCAAATAAATGTGAGATAATAGTATAAGGGCTTAGACTTTTGTTTCAATCAGCTAAAGGCCCAATATAACACATGCTAGTCTGTCACAAAACATGCCAAAATCGTGCAAGACTCAAGAAGGCAAGAAATATTTCAAATATGGAAGGTTTTAAAGTGTTTGATTCTTGGCTTGATAAAATGATTTCTTGCCATGTTATTTGAGTTATTTTCCATCCTCTATATAAGTACAAGCAAGTCAGACCAAGAGGACACGAAATCCCTGCTTGAAACAACTTGCAAAACTCTTACATTTTATAAAAAAACATAAGTTCCACAACAACTGCTACCAGCCTTCTCTTTCCATGATTCTGATTCAATTCATCTCCTGGAGCATCAAAGGGTAGGTTTGGAACAATCATGATGATCCTGCACTCATGAAATTGCATATCATCACCTTGCCGGGTTCACATTTTTTTTTAAAGTCATATCTTTAATCTTGCCATATTTTTATTCAATTTGATGTTTCTAATGTGATCTCGAGTGTTTTCTGAAAAGGTTTAGATCCCCAACATGGCCCCATGCACGATAGTTGGCTAGGAGCCATTTTTCCTCTGATCGGTGTAACTTGTTTCGAAATGCATGATCCAAGAGCTTTTGGCCAAAACTAAGGATGGATTCAGATTCAGGAGGGTCAAATTAGGGGGGCACAATGTTTAGATTCCTAAAAAATTAATTTTTATGCATTTTGTTTTTTGCAGGTCGCCGGAGAAGACGACCGGAGCTAGGGCTCCGACGCTTCTCCGACCATTAGTGTTTTGTTTCCTTTTTGTTTTTATGATTTTATTTATATACCAGATGTAATGACCTCCCTAGAGGAAAGCGTGTGTGTGTTAAGGTGTTAATGTGCCAGGGTATGGGTTCGATCCCTGCCCCCTGGCATATTATTTTTCAATACATTTCTCTTGCAGATCCAATATGACACAAGTCCAGCGCGCATGCCATGCACCTCCTCAATCATCACCATCAGATCCAGATCTAATGGACTCAGATCAAGCCCCATGATGCACCTCCTAAAATCAATCACATGGGATCATGCAGGCAGCTGGGCCAATGCATTTGGGCTCAATAATTTTATTCTTTTCACGCCCAGCTTTCTATTCTTGCAGGCCCATTGACTTCTTTTTCTCTATTTTTTATATTATTTCTATTATCTTTTTTTATCAAAATAAAAACACAAAAATATTTTTTAAAATAAATAATTAAATTGATAAAATTTTATTTAATATTATTAATTATTCTATTAATTAATTTTATTAAATAAAAATGATTTAATTTAATTAGTTATTTAATAAGTTAATTAGATTTTTAGGTTTAAATTTAATCAATTTCTTTTAAGTAAAATTAACTTGATTTGTTTTAAATTAATCACAAACTTTTTCTTTTCATATAAAAACAACAAAAGAACGATTTCTTTCCCCGTTTCGTTTTTTTCTGCTTCGTGCATTTTATTTTTACATTAGTATTTTTTCTAATTATTGTAATTGCTCAAAAGTTTGTAATGGATAATTAGGGTTTACTGCTTTTCTCCCCAATTTTATGGTTTGCACTCCCCATCCCCGAGGAATTGTAATAATGTAGATTTTATTTCCCTCATTTCTACTTTCTGCACTTATAATTATATATATATATATATATATATATATATATATATATATATATATATATATATATATATATATATATATATATATATATATATATATATATATATATATATATATAAATAACTGCTAGCTTAATAGGATTGTATGGCAAAGACTAAAAGCAAACGTTAGATAATCATAAATTCAAGACAAAAATAATTGAAATAAATCACTTTGAACACGCGCACCTCTAGCGTGACCCTCACTTGTTGCCTCGGATAAAAGCAGTCGTATCCCTCGAATATGGGACACTTTAGCAAAAATCCCTCAGTTAAAAGATCATAGTCCCTTGATGTTGCCTCAGTAAAATGATCTTAGTCCCTTACGATAATTTGCTAAAGCGTCCTACAAGTTTATTTTATGACTGTTCGATGACCCGCGCCCGTCCCTCAAACATCCAATGATAGGGCTTCCTACTAACTAATGGTAGGATAACACTATTTAAAGGAGGAGGGAAAGAACGAAAGACTTTTGAGTAGGTAGATAGCTCGTAATCTCTTGCACACAACAAAGTTTCAAAACAAACATCTTTTACACAATCACATTTTTTCTCTGAAATATTTCCAAAACAAACATTTTTGTATGCATTCTCATGTTCTTTTCACCCTTTACTTTATTGGATAAAAGAAAAGTCGATAGCGACTCTTGCTATCTGCAACATTTGCGATAAAACGCAAAACCTAAAAGTCAATTCCCCCACCGTATTACAGAACTGGAGACTCTGCCGGGGACAACTAAAAGTGGGGTTACCTTAGAGATAGTTCACATTTAAATGCTTTCATTATTTAACTTTCCTTCTTTACTTTTACAGGGTTGTTTGGGTTTATTTACTGTATAGATCCTATACCCGAATATGTGGCCCTTTTTAGGTAAGTAGCAAATGATCGTGGAAACTGTACGACTAAGACCGATATGGTTGAAGTGATGGCTAGGTTAGTGAGAAACATTGGTTGGTGCCAGCGTCCCTTGAGTCAGTCAAGGAGAATGATGGGCTTCCATGTGGTGTCATAAGCACTAACTGACCTTAGAACCTTTGTTGACACAACTTAGCCATTAGAAAGTAGTGAGACGGCCGACTTTGGTGCAGACTAAAGTTGGTTGATACTCGATGCTACATTCTTTGAGGTTGGACTCTCGGGATATTTCAACCAAAAATCAGATGCTTGAGCTGAAACAATGTCTGAGAGAAAGATCAGTGATATTGAGACTCCTAGATCCCGATTACTTTGCTTAGGACAAGTTGAGCCAACTAAAACCTCAATAGGGTACTTACCTACAAACTCCATGCAAGGTTGAACCTAATACCTTGTGTTCTTATATGTTCGAACATAACATCATAACATCATGACATCATGACATCATCATTTTCACTAATCATTTCAAGGACCTACAGATTTATCTTCGTTCCTTTATTGTAGGTTATGGACTCCTCTCACAGAAACACTATAAGGATCAACTTCATAAGTATACCTTCTCAGCTTAATGAGTTAGTCTCAAGGGTTCCCGAGAGCTCTGAATTCACCAAAAAGCATGGTCATCTACTCAGTTTGGTTACATCAGGTTTTGAAGAAGACATGATGAGTGTTATATTCTAATTCTTTGACCGAGCTCATCACTGTTTCACATTTCCAGACTATCAGTTGGTACCTACAATGGAATATTTCTCTAGGATTCTCAGAATACCTATCCTTGATCAGACACCCTTCACCAGTCTAAAGAAAGTTCCAAAGCCTGAGGATACTGCAACAACTTTACATCTGAAGCGGTCCGACATTGTATCTAATTGGGAAACAAGAAGTGGAATCAAGGGTTTTATTGCTAAATTTCTAATAGAGAAGGCTCAACTGTTTCTAGATGCTATGAGCTTTTGGGCTTTCGAGGAGATCTTGGCTCTGTTAGTCTATGGATTGGTTCTATTCCCTAATCCAGACCAACTCATAAATGTGAACGCTATCAAAATATTTCTTGTTCATAATCCTGTGGCTACCTTGCTCAGAGATACTCTGCATTCTCTTCACACTCGTACTATGAGGAAGCGGGGAACTCTTATGTGTTGCATACCCTTATTATCTAGGTGGTTTATTTCGCACCTTCCCCGATCAGTGATGAAGAATGAACAAGGTTTGAGGTGGTCTCAAAGAATAATGTCACTATCTCATACATATATCTATTGGTGTTCCTAATGTTCCACTCCTTGGCATAAGGGGAGGCATTACTTACAACCATTCTCTGGCTCTACATCAATTTGGTTATGCTCGAAGAGACGGGCCTCATGACATGCTCATCCAGGGTATTGTATTTGATTACGAGAATGATCCTCAAGGTTATCATCAAAGGTTTATACATGCTTGGGGCATGGTGAACAAGATTGATAGCAAGACTTTTGGGATAAATAATTCCATCCCCTTGGAGCCCTACCTCAGATGGGTTCCATCTCGTGCTCAAAATCTTATAATGCCATATCCCGCTGTCTTACCAGTAATTGTGGAGCCTATTGATGAACGGGGATATTCCTTATACCATTCTTCATCCAGATATGCCTACTGACCTTGAAGAGCTACAGAAGTATTGGATTCAACTGAAAGAAGAAAGGGACACCTTTGATACTCAGTTCTATGCTAGCGAGAAAAAGGTGTTGGAGCTGACAAAACGACTTCACGAAGAGTAGAACCTTAATGCATACATCAACACCAAGAGGAAGCGTCTGTGGGAGACTTGAATCTCAAGATTTCATTTTCTGTTTCTTTGAAATATTTTGTTTTCATTGTAAGCCTAAGAGGCAATTATAATTTGAGATTACTAATAAAATTTCTTGTTTCTGTTTCCTTTTGATTAACAAATTTAAATATCCTAAGGTCCTAGAAAACATTGCATCTACGTATCATGCATCATTTCATAAACAGGTTTTCCAATACATGTTTTCTCATTGACTTAATGTTTATTTTAGTATAAGATGGCCCTTGAACAAACTGTCAAGGATCTCCAGGCTCAACATGCACACTTTCAAGAGACTCTTTTGAATCTGGCATAGGGGCAGAAAGATCTGATGGCGCTTGTCGCCAAGAAAAAGAAGACTAAGAAGCCGACTGTTATCCTCAATATGGGGAGAAGGTTCAAGGGTCCTGCTCAACAAGTTCAAGTGGACGATATTTCCTCTGGATAAGATGACAACCAAGAAGAGGATGGTAGAAGTATCTGGGCTGGAGGTAGAAAGAACCAGGGTTCTGAACATATTCCTGAGGATGAAGACTATTCCGATGAGCAGTACCCTCCTGCGGATGCTAAGTACAAGCAGTTGGAAGATCGTCTCAAGGATATGGAGATCCAGAAGGTGCCTGGACTGGACTTTTAGGAGCTGGGTGTCATCCCTGGGGTGGTTATCCCTCACAAGTTCAAGATCCCCGCTTTCGCCAAGTATGATGGTGTGTCTTGTCCCAAGCTTCACTTGAGGTCGTATGTCCAAAAAATACAACCCAATACTGCTGACAAGAAGTTATGGGTCCATTTCTTTCAAGAAAGTTTGTCCGACACTCAACTTGAATGGTTCTATCAGCAAGAAGGAACCAACATCCATACATGGGAAGATTTGGCTGCTACTTTCTATAAGCAGTATCAATATAATGCTGACCTTGCACCGACTCGTGTGAAATTGAAAAACATGTCCATGGGCTCAAATGAAGGGTTCAAGGAGTATGCACAAAATTGGAGAGACTTGGTTGGAAGGGTGCAACCTCCCTTGTCTGATCGGGAGCTTGTTCATATGTTCATGGGCACTCTGACAGGTCCATTCTTTAATCTGTTAATTGGGAGTTCTTCAACTGGTTTTACTGAGCTTATACTGACAGTGGAAAGAGTTGATAGTGGTATTAAAAGTGGGAGGATTCCAATGGCTACGTCTTCTAATGCTGTAAAGAAGCCATTCAGTGGTAAAAAAGAAACTAATGTTGTTTATGGTCAGAAGGGTCGAAGTAAAAATGACCGCCATCAGTCTGTAGGAGCGGTATTGATCTCTAATCCAGCGTCTGTTCAACAACAACAAAAACAGGGAAATTGTCAAAGTCTAGACACTCCGTTAAGGCAATTTACCAAGATCGGCATACCTTTATCTCAGGCATTGCAACATTTTTTAAAGGCTAAACTCATTTCACTGCGGGATCCTCCTCCGAATCCCAACACATCCTCTCCAAAGTACAATCCAAATGCAAGGTGTGCCTATCATTCGAACAGTCCTGGGCACGACACCAACAACTTCTGGGCCCTGAAAAGCAAGATTCAGGATATGATTGATAATAAGGAAATTGAGTTTGATCCTCTGGAGACTCCGAACGTGATTACCGCACCTATGCCTAAGCATGACAAAGGCATAAGTGCTATTGAAGATGTTTTATATGTTGCCTCCGTAAGTGATGTGGTTACTCCTCTCTCAATAATCAAGGAGAATTTTCTACAAGTCGGTTTATTTCCGGGCTATGTTAAATAATGTTATTGCTATGCACTTCAACCCAATGGTTGCGGGTTACTGAAGGAAGGCGTTCAACGCCTAATGGATGAACATGTAATTTTGATTGAGAAAGTTTCGTATGCTGAGAATTTGTGCCAAGATTTGTTTGTCGTGTCTGGTACTCCTTTCAGGATCACTTGCTAGGATCCTGTAAGGATTACTGCCAATCCAAAAGCTGCTCCTTTAATCATTACAACACCTGAGCCCATCCCATATTCCTCAGAAAAGGCTATTCAATGGAATTATGGGTCCGACGTCTATTACCACGACATTAAACAAGAATTGTCTGATGAAGATGATGAAGAAGCTGATCCCAACATTAACAATATTGCGAGAACCAACAAAATTACTAGAAGCGGAAGGAGTTTCTCCTCTGAAATCTCTTCACCTGTTCAATTCACATTTACCAAGTCAACTGCCGAGGCTCGAGATAAAGAACCCATGATAGAGCTTGCCCAGACGGAGGCACCTGAAGAAACCACAATAGAAGACACCTCTAGACAAGAGTTGGAAGAGGTACTGAAGGTCATTCACAAGAGTGACTATAAAATTATTGAATATCTGGGGCATACCCCGTCCAAAATCTCCATGTTATCTTTACTGCTAAGTTCTGAAGCCCATGCGCATGCTTTAGTTAAATTCTTGAAGACTGCTCATGTGCCGCAAGAAACTTTGACTGATTAATTTGGAAGTTACGTGGAGAGTTTAACAACTGATAATGGATTAGGCTTCTTCAATTCTAACATGACTCCAGATGGGATAAATCATAATAGGACCATGTATGTCTCCATTGAGTGCAGGGGCACTATGTTGGCTCATGTGTTAATTGATAATGGCTCTTCTCAGAATGTTCTGCCAAAAGGCGCTCTCGACAGACTAGATTATGAAGGGGTTGTGCTGAAGCCTAATAATATCATAGTTCGAGCCTTTGACAGGTCCATAAGAATGGTGCATAGAGAAGTGGATCTTCCAATCAAAGTGGGTTTGGAAATCTTTGAGTCCACTTTCTATGTAATGGACATCCGACCAGCTTATTCTTGTCTATTAAGACGCCCTTGGATCCATGGGGCAGGTGCTGTTACCTCCACCTTGCACCAAAAATTAAATTATCCGGTAAAAGGAAAGATTGTTACTGCCTGCGGAGAATAAGAGTACATGGTTATTCATCTGAATTCATTCCGGTATGTAGAGATGGACGGAGAATTCATCGATACTCCTTGCTAAACTTTTGAAGTGATTTCCCCTACTGCTGCTGAAGATGTTTCTGCCATTCCAAAGGTCACCAGGGTTCTGCACAAGATGTCTTCCTTGAAATATATCAAAGCTACTATAAAATAAGGTGGTTGTACTATTTGGGGCCAGCTTCTTGATATCCCTTATAAATCTGACAAGTTTGGTTTGGGCTTTACTGCAGAAGGACAAAGGGCTATTCTTCACGCTCGTGCAGGAATAACTCTGTTCCATATCAGCAACAACATAATCAATTCTATAGAAGACACCAACATTGATTGTGACTTTGACAGCTAGATATTCCCTACCATTGGCAATGGACTCCACAATTGGAAAGCATAAGAAATTTTACCTATCTCTTTTAGTCAGAAGTAATAGCTTCATTTGTGTCTTATTGCTTTTTAAAAAAGATTTTGGTTATGTAATAAACAATGACATTAAACCTTGTGTCTTACCCGAGGCACAATGGTTCATTTGTTAAGGGTTGATAATTCATAAACATTGTTCATTTAATAAAAACATTGGACGTTTTGCATTCAAATTTTGTGCTCTCTGTCTTTCTATTAATTTATTGCATTTTAAAAATAGCTATGTGTTCTTACACACACCCACACACTACATTGCAGATCCTCATCCACTATACATCTCTTTGATAACGATTCTGCTATCGCTGCTTATGACTTTGAAAACCCGATCTATCAAGCCGAGGAAGAAGGTGAGGAAAATTTTGAAATACCTGGAGAACTCGCCAGACTCTTAATACAAGAAGAAAAGGTTATCCAACCACATGAAGAGCCATTTGAAGTTGTAAACTTGGATTTTGAGACGGATAAGAAAGAAGTCAAGATAGGCGCCAACCTGGAAGACAATGTCAAGAGCAGGTTAATTCAAATGTTACACGAATATGTTAAGATATTTTCTTGGTCATACGAAGACATGCCAGGGCTCAATACTGATATTATGGTTTATCATCTGCCAATGAAAGAGGGTTGTTCTCTGATTAAACAGAAGGTTCGTTACATGCGTCCTGAGATGTCTGAGAAGATTAAGGTTGAGGTTATGAAGCAATTCAACATAGGTTTCTTAGAAGTGACATCCTATCCGTAATGGGTTGCTAATGATGTTCTGGTACCAAAGAAAGATAGGAAGGTACGCATGTGTGTAAACTACAAGGATCTGAACAGGGCGAGCCCTAGAGATGACTTCCCGTTTCCACATATTGATGTCTTGGTCGACAACACTGCTCAGCACAAGGTATTATCATTCATGGATGGTTTCTCGGGTTATAATCAGATCAAGATGGTGCCAGAAGACATGGAGAAAACTACCTTCGTCACACAGTGGGACACTTTCTGTTACAGGGGCATGCCTTTTAGGTTGAAGAACGCCAGGGCAACTTATCAGCGTGCCATGGTAGCTTTATTTCACGACATGATTCATCATGAGATAGAGGTCTACGTCGAAGACATGATATCTAGATCATAGACTAAAGAAGAACATCTGGATCATCTACATAAACTATTTGAAAGACTGAAGAAGTATAAATTGAGGTTGAATCCAAACAAGTGCACCTTTGGGGTGAGATCCGATAAACTCTTGGGTTTCATCGTCAGTGGTAAAGGAATTGAGGTTGATCCTGAAAAAGTTAAAGCTATTCAAGAAATGCCAGCTCCCCATACCAAGAGGGAAGTCATAGGTTTCTTAGGACGACTGAACTACATTGCCTGATTCACTTCCTATTTGACTGCTACTTGTGAACCAATCTTCAAGCCGTTGAAGAAAGATCAAGTAGTAAAATGGAATGACGACTGTCAAATAGATTTTGATAAAATTAAGGAATACCTACAAGAACCTCTGATTCTGATGCCACCAATTGAAGGAAGGCCTCTAATCATGTACCTTACAGTGCTAGAGAACTCAATGAGGTGTGTACTGGGGAAGCATGACGAGTCTGGTCAAAAAGAGCATGCAATATATTACCTTAGCAAAAAGTTTACCGACTGTGAAACAAGATATTCACTGCTCGAGAAAACTTGTTGCGCTTTGGCATGGGCTGCTCGCCTACTAAGACATTATATGTTGACCGATACTACTTTGTTAATCTCCAAAATGGATCCCATCAAGTACATATTCGAGAAGCCAGCTCTCTTCGGAAGAACAGCCCGATGGTATATGGTCTTAACAGAATACGACATTCAGTACACCACTCAAAAATCAACCAAAGGAAGTGTATTGGCAGATCATTTGGAACAATAAGCTGTAGATGACTATCTGTTGTACCCCAAAATTTGCCCTCTCATGTTTTCAAAGGTCTTCCCTTACATGGTTGGTCACAAACCCTTGCCTAAGGAAAAAGAAAATTTTTGAGTGGTGCTTTAAGTACCTTTCGATTGGCATTCTGAAAGACACTTCGATTGGTATTCTGAAGGAGCCTTTCGATTGGCATGGATAATTCCCTTCGAGTGGCATTATGGCCAATCCTTTCGATTGACATTCCAAAAATGCTTCAATTGGCATTATGGACAACCATTTCGATTGGCATTATGTCAAGGCCTTCGATTGGAATTCTGAAAGACCTTTTCGTTTGGCACCCTGGGCCAAGCCTTTCAATTGGCATACCAAGGGATCCTTCGATTTAGCATTGTGTCAAGACAGCTTCGACATGCATGTTAACTATGTCCTTCGATTAGCATGAACAAGATCTTTCGATTGGCGTAGCAAAGGACTCTACGATTGATATTTCAATAAATACCCTTCGATTGATATTTGGACAAGGGCCATTTGAAGAACTCCTTCCAGGCCACTCGAAAGAGGCCATCAAGAGGGCACTCAAAAAACATGTCCAGGTACACTGAATATGAGAAAATGACATGTTTTCCTTGCAAATATGGCAAGAATTCAGTTGATTGTGGATTCAATTCCTGAGTTAAAGGCCAGATTCTTTCCTTTTCTGTTCCTAACTCCACAAGAGCTGATTTGACCAGAGTGATTCTTTTCAAATCAAGCAGTCGAAGCAGAAGGAGTCTCAATCGAAGGGGCTGTGACATCGAAGATGGATTAATTCGAAGTGGAGCTTAGAGCTATCGAAGAGAGTATATTAGAAGGGAAGTGGATCTACAAAGGGCAAGTCAGCTTTCAATTTTCATCATGTTGGAGGCCCAAACAGCTCATAACAGGCTGGCAGTAACGCATGAAAGAAGATTGGCACGTGATTGAATCAAAAATAGAAAGTCTTTATGAAGAAATCAAATCAAATTCGTGTAAAGGCATGGTGTGGACAAAAAGATTGAATTAGGCTATTTTTCGAATGATATTCAAAGTGAATCAAATCAAATATCTTCATCATAATGGGCCAAGATTTGATACACAAATATTGACCTAAATTCCTTTGTCTATATAAACCTCATGCTCACAAAGAAAAAAGAACGGGGGGAAAGACACACAAAACTCTGCAGAAACGGAAAAAAACACCACGAAGACGGCCACACATACCTTGCCTCGCAAAAGCACCAGCCTGCCCCACGAAAGTCTAGACTCCATTGCAGGCACCTTCCGTCCAAATCCAGGCACCTCCAGTGGTATAATGTTCAATCTCACTTAATCTTAAAATTACTCATAATTGCATATTCATAGTTTTTTTTTATTACTTGTGAGCGATTTAACAAAGCGTGTATAAGCTGCAGTGTTCATACGTTTGAACCCCCCATGGATAAAGTTTCTTTCAAAGCAGGTTACATTTGAAATCCATGATCTTGGCTGTGACAAATCGAAACCAACCCAGATCTGGGTTCAAGAATTGATTTCGAATGAGACGTTTCTCTATGTTGTTTAGTTCCGAATTGACTAATTTGCAGGGCCAAAAGCAGGAGTCATGCCTTTTGAATGAGCAAGCAGCTCAGGGGTGAAAGGGAATTAGCTCAATCAAAGGGACTATGATCCAATATCACAGGCCTTACATTTTCAATTTCTAACAAACTTCCTTGCAGGTCCAACATCCCAGGTCCCCCAAAACTTTGTTATGTTTTTCCTTCAGGTATTCAGGCGCCGCATCCCAAGCGTGGACCACCATACGTCCTCAGATCCCAATGTGCCAAGTGGCTTCAAGCTAGATCCAAAGTCCAGAACCATTGATCCACCATGGATTCAAGTCAATGCAAGCATAGGAAATCTGGAGGGTCAACAAGGGCCAACGTTCTGGGCCTGGAAAAATTGCTGATCATACAACCTCTTCAGCCCCCCCCCCCCCCCCCCCCCCCCAAAGTTTGCTTATTTTATTTCTTTACATTTTTTTTATTGCTTTTCATTATTATTATTAAAACTAATTAATTAACAAATTAACCCTCTTTTATATAAAAACCAGAAATCACAAAAAAAATAATATTTATTAATTTCACTATTTTTTATTTTTGTAAATAAATCATTAATTAATTAAGTTAGTTTTAATTAGGTTTAATCTTAACATATTTTGCATTAAATTAAAATTGGTTTAGAATTAGGGTTTTGATATATTTTTACCTTTTTAATTTTGTTTCCTTAATTAAAATAAAACTCAAAAAAATATATTTTCTTTTAATTAATTAATTAAACATAATTCTTAAATCAAAAATGACAAAAATATGCTTTATTCAATAAAAGGGTCAAAACCCTAAAGGACAATCCGATTCAATTTTCTCGCGCGTATTATTTTTGATCCATATATTGTAATTGCTCTGAGGATGTAATAGTTTTAGCTTAGGACCTTTATTTATTGCTTTTATTTACTTTTTCGCATTTAATTTTAAGGGTTTGTTTTTGGCGATGTAAATACCTGACGCCTTGTAATAGCTTAGCTTTATTTTCCGCAATTTATTTTCTACAATCATTAACTGTTAGATGTTTGAACAATAGGCTATGCATGACAAGATTAACCTTTAATTTAAAATCAACCGTAGCTCACCATAACATGTACAAAGATAATATAACTGAAAAGCAATACACTCGCACATGCCACTCTTAGGGTACGCCTCACTTGGTTTCCTCGAACGTGATCATTGAGTATAGGGAGTCTTAGAGGTCGCCCTCTTGTCCAAAGATCATAGTTGCCTCGAAACAGTTGCCTCGGATAAAATGATCTAAGACATTAGGGTTACCACTAAGGCGTCCTAACATTGCTTTAGTGACCACACGTCCCTTAATCGAATTGACCCGAAAACTCCAACGACGATGCTACCTACTCCTCAATAGTGGGATAGCATTGTCTAAAGGAAATTTGCACAGTTTAATTCCTTTTTGAGTAGGTAGAGGTTCTTAAGTACTTGCTCCTTTTAAAACAAAACAAAACTTTTCGCACTTACACTCTCTTCAAAACAAAAACTCTTTTCAAACCCACAAACACAAAGAAAAGCAAACTTTTGAAAAACTAGTGAGCAAGTACCTAAGAGCCCGTGGATAACCACGGATAGAAAGGGTGCTAACACCTTCCCTTTCTATAATCTACCTCCTGAACCCGAGAAATATCTCGAAAAGGAATTTTTCTGTGCTTTTGTCCTTTCCTTGTTGGATAAAATAAAAGACGGTGGCGACTCTTGCTTACCGCGACATTTTGCGAAAATAAATGCAAACACGAACCAACATTCCAAAACAGTCAGTTCTCATTCCCACCGATCACAGAACTGGCGACTCTGCTGGGGAATACATTATATAAGTGAGGTGTACCTTAGGATTAGATCACTATGTTTTCAATTGTATGCTTTGTATGCTTTAATTTTTTGGGCTTGTATCGGAGTTCTATAGATCCTAACCCGGATCTGGGGATACCCTTTAGGTAAGTAGCAGTAAACTGTGAGGGATCTGTCCGGCGTAGACCGACACGGATGAAGCAGTAGCTACGTTGGTGTGGCACCTTAGTCTGTATCGATATCCCTTGTGTTGGAACAAGGAGAATATGGGTCTTCTAAGGAGTCATTAAGCACCAAATGACCTTAGAACCTTTAAATTGACCAACTTGGCCATAGAACAGTAGCAGTATGCTACACTCATTGAGACTAAACTCTCGCGATGATTCCGGCCGTAAGAAAAGGTTGCTAAACTGGAATTATGACCGATTGAGGGTAGTTAGTGATATTGAGATCCTCTAGAACCCGGTTACTATTTTTAGGACAGGTTTAAACCAACTAAACTGAAAGAGGGTAGTACCTAAGCTCCATGCCAGCCTGAAATCTAAGGGCTCTTTTGCGTGACTTGTGTGCCTTCAAACTTGAACTACTTGCACATTCTTGTTATCTGACAACATGGGTTCCTTGCAGGTTTTGTTTACAGTCCTTATCCAATAATCTGGATTTATTGCAGGGCTTACTTACATCACCTCACACTTTTGCTTAAACGCATAGCATACACATCATAACATCATGCCTTAACATTTCTTTAACCATTTCAAGGATATCAAGGGTTTGTGATGCAGGTTATGGTAAATCAAATGTCTATCAAGGGGCAAGGGGATTTATTTTCCTCTAGCCAATACCGTCTAGAGATCAAAACATGATAACTTGAGTCAGTGGCTATGACCCACTCGATATGGTGAGCTTGACTCTTGAAGAAGGACTCTTAACGACACAAAGTTTCTTCTATCAAATTCTAACAAGTTTCTTGTTTACCCCGCAAGATCCTTGAAAACATTGCATACATATATGATACATATCATTGCATTACAGGTACCATTACAAGTTTCTCATCTTCTTCGCTGTTTATTTCAGCAATCATCATGTCTACTGAACCTTCCACTGAGCAAGCTATCAAGGCCCTCCAGGCCCAGAATGCCCAGTTTCAAGAGCTGTTCATGAATCTGGCTAAGCGTCAGCAGGACCTGAAGACCTTGATTCTAAAAGAGAAAAAGAAGAAGAAAAAGAGGACCATCCTGTTCAACACCGGATGCAGGTTTGGAAACGGGTTGTAGAATGAAGTTGATCTGACCACCTCATCTGGAGGGAAAGACAGTCCACAAGAAAGGAGGGATCCTAGCCCTATGGTCTCCGACAACGAGACGGACTATGATGAAGAACAGTATCCTCCTGCTGAGGATAAGTACAAACAACTGGAATACCGCTTGAGCGCTATGGAGATACAGAAGGTGCCCGGTTTGGACTTCGGAGATCTGGGTCTATCATCTGGGGTGGTGATTCCCCATAAGTTCAAGGCACCTGCCTTTTCCAAGTATGACGAAGCTTCCTGTCCAAAGCTGCACCTCCGGTCATATGTGAGGAAGATACAACCTTACACTGCTGATAAGAACTTGTGGATCCTTTTCTTTCAAGACAGTCTTTCAGGGGCTCAACTTGAGTGGTTCTATCAGTTGGACGAAGCTAGTATCCGCAGTTGGGAGGATTTGGCTATTGCGTTCTATAGGCAGTATCAGTATAACTCCGACCTTGCTCCTACGCGTACCCAACTCCAGGGTATGTCAATAGGGACGGGTGAAGGATTTAAAGAGTATGCTCAAAAATGGAGAGACCTTGCCGGAAGGGTGCAACCACCTTTAGCTGATCGTGAACTTGTTGATATGTTTTTGGGGACCCTGTCTGGTCCATTCTTTAACCACTTGATCGGAAGCTCTTCAGCCGGGTTCACCGAGCTAATACTGATCGGCGAAAGGGTCGAAGCTGGCATCAAAAGTGGGAAGATTCAAGAAGCTACACCTTCTGATGCTCAGAAAAAGCCCTACAATGGGAAGAAAGAGTCCAATGTTGTGTATGGTCAAAAGAGTCGTCATGACCAACACGTAGGAGAAATCTTGATATCTAATCCTACGCCTGCTCAACAAAGACAGGGGCATCAGCATAAGGAGGCCATGCCTAAAAGACAATTCACTAAGATCAACATGTCACTGGGTCAAGCGCTACAACACATGTTGAAGGCATAGCTGATTACGTTAAAGGCTCCTCTCCGGAACCCAAATACTTCCGCTCCTACCTATCATCCCAATGAAAGGTGTGCATACCACTCTGATAGTCCGGGACATGACACAAACAACTGTTGGGCTCTGAAGAACAAGGTCCAAGACATGATTGATGCCAAGGAGATCAAGTTTGACCCTCCGGAGACTCCAAACATAATCACTGCTCCTATGACGAATCATTGAAAGCTTTTGTTCATTTGAATTTTCAAGTTGTAATCTCTTTGTTATTCAAACAATTATCTATTAATGCCAAACTTTGTTTCATTAATACATTGCATATGTTTGTCTTGATTTGATCCAATCATTTTCATTACATTTAAACTATGCTTTTTACTCACTTTATGACATTCAACTCTTGCTAAAAGTTACAAGCCTTTAGAGGGAGGATGACGAAACAATGCCATAATCTCATCCAGTATGCTTTTGGACAGACCTTGCTGACGATGTACAAGCGTTTCTTTCAAATCCTAAACACTGGAGTTATAAGGAAGATAATCCCTAGTCAACCCCTTCGAGCCAAAGAAGTAGGAGTTTTCTGTTTTAAACACAAATTGAAACCTTTAATTTAAACCTGGGGCAGGGTAGTCTCTCAGTTAACTCAAAAGATGCGCATTGAAGTCGCAAAACTCTCAGTTCATAATACAACGAACGACATCAAAATCATTCCTCTGGAATCAAAAGACAGTGGTGGTTCCTTATCTCATAGGCAGTCAATCTCTCAAAAGAGAAAAGCCCACTGAGCCAAAACCTATAAAGGAGGCTTAAGAAAGCTGGGGCATCCCGCTGACTGTAATCTCGAAAACAGAAACAGGCAGGCAAAAGTTAGGGATAACAAATCAAAAGAACGAGGTCGCTACAAATCCTCAACAACATGAAAAATGTTGCAAAAATGACTGCCTTCCAACAAATTCAACTTGTGTGAACCATCACCAAAAACGTCGTTCCAGACTCATTAGGAGTTCAAATGCACAATTAACTGAGTTTAGGATTGAAGAACATCACGAAGAGCGGGTGGGTACAAATATACTTTGAGCCTTTATCCTTTGCTTCTTAAACCGTGAACCAAGCCACGTTGCAACCCTTCAAAAGTCCTAATTGAAGCATGGGTTAGTTCAAAAGCATACTGTTACAAAAGGTATCCTGACTCCTGTAAGGCTTTGCTCAAAATCCTGAGTTTGAATTTTCTTAGCAAAATTTCTTTACTCGCTAAAACGCATTTTCAAAAAAAAAACTTTAAGACAAACATAAACTTTGCATTACTTGAATATCATTGTTTGCATATGGATATTTGTTTAACAACGGAGAAATTCACACAATGAATATCCAGTGAACAAAAGCTCTCTCAGTGAATAAAATCAATTCAAGAAGGATGACACTTCCATTGACGAATCTCCTATCAACAGGGGGACTTGACATGTCACTATCCAGCACACCTGGTGCAGTCCAGTCAAGATTTCAAGAAATCTCTGAAGAAGTGCAGAGTAACCAGGGGCAAGTCTCCATCTCCGTCACTTGGGGCATTGAACATCAATCTCAGTGAAGGGTTACGTACAATTAAACATTTTCTGGCAATGTCACAAACACTTGCTACTAGGGGCAATGACAAATCTCCCCAAAATCCTTCTCATAGGATGACTCCCAGCAAGGGTTTAATCTCTGAAAACCTTTCCCCAACTGAATCAACCTCAAGAATCCTCGAGGAGTTCCCCCAACAAAGATGTCACCTCTCTAGCGGACTGACGACATGGTTTATTTCCCCAACAACACCAGGATTCCCCAGCTTGAGTTTGCCTCTCCGACTACTACAAATCAAAGGACCACAACTCCTCTTCCTCAGTAGACTACTCTACAATCCCCAGCAGGTTACTGCGAAACCTGGACACGACCAGATATCAGTTCGACTTCGACTCCCCAGTAGAGCAACGGAAGACTAAGACTCCTAAACTCTTTTCCCAAGCCGAAACAAACATACTCCCCACAGAGTTTTCAATACCCCCTAGCGGAGTTCTCCTCAAACAACAAAGCAGGGATCCCTAGTGGAAACATTTTGAGCAAAGTCCAAGACAAAATTACACTTCAACAACATTCATAACATATGCATACAAAATACATATGACACAAATCTCATTTTATTTTGAGAACATCATTACACAATGCATACATCATGACAATGCATACATCATGACATTGCATACAACTAACTTTTTACCTTTTCAGGAAAGATCAATCAACAGGCAAAGATCATCATCTTCTGAGATCCCTTCTAGAGACAGTTCAGATGCGATCCAGATATGGCTGACATTTTGATACTTATTCCAGACTCCTTCTAGAGACAGTTCAGATGCGATCCAGATATGGCTGACATTCTAATACTTATTCTAGATTCCTTCTAGAGACAGTTCAGATGCGATCCAGATATGGTTGACATTCTGATACTTATTCTAAATTCCTTCTAGAGACAGTTCAGATGCGATCCAGATATGGCTGACATTCTGATATTTATTCCAGATTCCTTCTAGAGATAGTTCAGATGCGATCCAGATATGGCTGACATTCTGACACTTGTTCCAAATTCCTTCTAGAGACAGTTCAGATGTGATCCAAATATGGCTGACATTCTGATACTTATTCCAGATCCCTTCTAGAGACAGTTCAGATGCGATCTAAATATGGCTGACATTCTGATACTTATTCCAGATTCATTCAAAATACAGTCCAGATACGATCCAGATTCGGATGTCATTCTGTCACTCATTCAAAATACAGTCCAGATACGATCCAGATTCAGATGTCATTCTGTCACTCATTCAAATACATTTCAGATACGCTCCAGATGCAGATGCAATTCTGACAATCATCCAGATTCAACTCTCAGATCTGGTTCAGATACGCTCCAGACACAGACTCCATTCTTTTGCTCATACAAACTCAGTCCCCCGATACAGTTCAATGGCATTCCAGACACGAATACCATTTCGATACTCATTCTTTTGGTCTACAGCATTGCGGGTCAACAAACATTCTTGGATGGCATCTTTAAGCCTATCTCCAGCAAGACTCTACCGTCTCCAAATGGCATCTTTAAGCCCATTCCCGACATCACAATACTGATACTACACCATGCGAGTGCAAATTTCTGGGCACTCTAGTATTCAATTATCTTCCACCTTCGGATCGCGAAAGGCTCGAAAGCCAATCTATATCCTCAGGTTTAAGAAAATTGAACAGGGGCAACTGTTGTACCCCAAAATTTGCCCTCTCATGTTTTCAAAGGTCTTCCCTTACATGGTTGGTCACAAACCCTTGCCTAAGGAAAAAGAAATTTTTTGAGTGGTGCTTTAAGTACCTTTCGATTGGCATTCTGAAAGACACTTTGATTGGTATTCTGAAGGAGCCTTTCGATTGGCATGGATAATCCCCTTCGAGTGGCATTATGGCCAATCCTTTCGATTGACATTCCAAAAATGCTTCGATTGGCATTATGGATAAGCATTTCGATTGGCATTATGTCAAGGCCTTCGATTGGAATTCTGAAAGACCTTTTCGTTTGGCACCCTGGGCCAAGCCTTTCAATTGGCATGCCAAGGGATCCTTCGATTTAGCATTGTGTCAAGGCAGCTTCGACATGCATGTTAACTATGTCCTTCGATTAGCATGAACAAGATCTTTCGATTGGCGTAGCAAAGGACTCTTCGATTGATATTTCAATAAATACCCTTCGATTGATATTTGGACAAAGGCCATTTGAAGAACTCCTTCCAGGCCACTCGAAAGAGGCCATCAAGAGGGCACTAAAAAAACATGTCCAGGTACACTGAACATGAGAAAATGGCATGTTTTCCTTGCAAATATGGCAAGAATTCAGTTGATTGTGGATTCAATTCCTGAGTTAAAGGCCAGATTCTTGCCTTTTCTGTTCCTAACTCCACAAGAGCTGATTCGACCAGAGTGATTCTTTTCAAATCAAGCAGTCGAAGCAGAAGGAGTCTCAATTGAATGGGCTGTGACATCGAAGATGGATTAATTCGAAGTGGAGCTTAGAGCTATCGAAGAGAGTATATTAGAAGGGAAGTGGATCTATAAAGGGTAAGTCAGCTTTCGATTTTCATCATGTTGGAGGCCCAAACAACTCATAATTGGCTGGCAGTAACGCATGAAAGCAGATTGGCACGTGATTGAATCAAAAATAGAAAGTCTTTATGAAGAAATCAAATCAAATTCGTGTAAAGGCATGGTGTGGACAAAAAGATTGAATTAGGCTATTTTTGGAACGATATTCAAAGTGAATCAAATCAAATCTCTTCATCATAATGGGCCAAGATTTGATACACAAATATTGACCTAAATTCCTTTGTCTATATAAACCTCATGCTCACAAAGAAAAAAGAACGGGGATGGGGGGGGGGGGGGGAAGACACACAAAACCCTGCAGAAACGGAAAAAAACACCACGAAGACGGCCACACATACCTTGCCTCGCAAAAGCACCCCCTGCCCCATGAAATTCTAGACTCCATTGCAGGCACCTTCCGTCCAAATCTAGGCACCTCCAGTGGTATAATGTTCAATCTCACTTAATCTTAAAATTACTCATAATTGCATATTCATAGTTTTTTGTTATTACTTGTGAGCGATTTAACAAAGCGTGTATAAGCTGCAGTATACGTTTGAACCCCCCATGGATAAAGTTTCTTTCAAAGCAGGTTACATTTGAAATCCATGATCTTGGCTGTGACAAATTGAAACCAACCCAGATCTGGGTTCAGGAGTTGATTTCGAATGAGACGTTTCTCTATGTTGTTTAGTTCCGAATTGACTAATTTGTAGGGCCAAAAGCAGGAGTCATGCCTTTTGAATGAGCAAGCAGCTCAGGGGTGAAAGGGAATTCGCTCAATCGAAGGGACTGGGATCCAATATCACAGGCCTTATATTTTCAATTTCTAACAAACTCCCTTGCAGGTCCAACATCCCAGGTCCCCCAAAACTTTGTTATGTTTTTCGTTCAGGTATTCAGGCGCCGCATCCCAAGCGTGGACCACCATACGTCCTCAGATCCCAATGTGCCAACTGGCTTCAAGCTAGATCCAAAGGCCAGAACCATTGATCCACCATGGATTCAAGTCAATGAAAGCATAGGCACTCTGGAGGGTCAACAAGGGCCAGCGTTCTGAGCCTGGAAAAACTACTGATCATACAACATCTTCAGCCCCCCCCCCCAAGTTTGCTTATTTTATTTCTTTTCATTTTTTTTATTGCTTTTCATTATTATTATTAAAACTAATTAATTAACAAATTAACCCTCTTTTATATAAAAACCAGAAATCACAAAAAAAATAATATTTATTAATTTCACTATTTTTTATTTTTGTAAATAAATCATTAATTAATTAAGTTAGGTTTAATCTTAACATATTTTGCATTAAATTAAAATTGGTTTAGAATTAGGGTTTTGATATATTTTTACCTTTTTAATTTTGTTTCCTTAATTAAAATAAAACTCAAAAAAATATATTTTCTTTTAATTAATTAATTAAACTTAATTCTTAAATCAAAAATGACAAAAATATGCTTTATTCAATAAAAGGGTCAAAACCCTAAAGGACAATCCGATTCAATTTTCTCGCGCGTATTATTTTTGATCCATATATTGTAATTGCTTCGAGGATGTAATAGTTTTAGCTTAGGACCTTTATTTATCGCTTTTATTTACTTTTTCGCATTTAATTTTAAGGGTTTGTTTTTGGCGATGTAAATACCCGACGCCTTGTAATAGCTTAGCTTTATTTTCCGCAATTTATTTTCTGTAATCATTAACTGTTAGATGTTTGAACAATAGGCTATGCATGACAAGATTAAACTTTAATTTAAAATCAACCGTAGCTCACCATAACATGTACAAAGATAATATAACTGAAAAACAATACACTCGCACATGCCACTCTTAGGGTACGCCTCACTTGGTTGCCTCGAACGTGGTCATTGAGTATAGGGAGTCTTAGAGGTCGCCCTCTTGTCCAAAGATCATAGTTGCCTCGAAACGGTTACCTCAGATAAAATGATCTAAGACATTAGGGTTACCACTAAGGCGTCCTAACATTGCTTTAGTGACCACACGTCCCTTAATCGAATTGACCCGAAAACTCTAACGATGATGCTACCTACTCCTCAATAGTGGGATAGCATTGTCTAAAGGACATTTGCACAGTTTAATTCCTTTTTGAGTAGGTAGAGGTTCTTAAGTACTTGCTCCTTTTAAAACAAAACAAAACTTTTCGCACTTACACTCTCTTCAAAACAAAAACTCTTTTCAAACCCACAAACACAAAGAAAAGCAAACTTTTGAAAACCTAGTGAGCAAGTACCTAAGAGCCCGTGGATAACCACAGATAGAAAGGGTGCTAACACCTTCCCTTTCTATAATCTACCTCCCAAACCCGAGAAATATCTCGAAAAGGAATTTTTCTGTGCTTTTGTCCTTTCCTTGTTGGATAAAATAAAAGACGGTGGCGACTCTTGCTTACCGCGACATTTTGCGAAAACAAATGCAAACGCGAACCAGCATTCCAAAACAGTCAGTTCTCATTCCCACCGATCAAACTATCAGTATATAAATTTCGAATTCCCGGATGAGAACATTATGCTAGTTATGGATTATGAAGAGCCTGGACCGAATGAAGGACCTGAGCTAGGATCTCGATGGACTATGGTCACTACACCAAATTTGTCTTTTAGCAGCACCCCTACTAAAGCACTTTTTGTAAAAGCGCTGGTATAGGTTGCGCTAAAAACAAAATAAAAAAACACGCTAAAAAAGCGCTCTTAAAGGGGGGGGGGTTACAAAAGCGCTTTCAGAAAGCGCTCTTAGAGGCTGGGGTACGAAGGCGCTTTTGAAAAGCGCTCTTATAGTGGGGGGGTATGAAAGCGCTTTCTGAAAGCGCTCTTATAGGGGGCTTATGAAAGCGCTTTCAAAAGCGCTGATATAGGGGGTGGGGTACAAGAGCGCTTTTATCCTCAAAAGCGCTGGTATAGCCTTAGTTACGAAAGCGCTTTTCAAAAGCGCTGTCATACCCTCTTTACAATTAAAATTTTTTAAAACAAAATCTTGCATTCTTCTTCCAAATCCCTAAACGCGTTCTTCTTCCAAATCCCTAATTTCTGCTGAAAACGCACAAAATCTTGCATTCTCAGAAACGCGTTCATCGTCTTCCATCTTTGCTTGCATCTTGTCTTCAACTCTTTGCTTGCGTGGTATTGCTTTTACTTCAAAGACCGGAGGGATTAGCAGGTATCGAACTTTGATTCTGTCTTTGAGAAATTCCGATCAGAGGCTCCTAAAAACAGAGCAAACCTCGTTCTGTTCTTGGCTGATAATGATCCTTCTACCTCTCTCAGCTGGTGCCCTGGTATTTTTCTTTTCTTAGTTGATTGTTTTTTTTTGATAACATAGCACTATGTAGACACACTGTTTGTGAAAATGCTGCATAAGAAAAATTGGATCCGGAAATTATTTTGGGTGATCGATTTGTTACTAGTATATGTTTGGAATCAAAGCCATATCTAGTTTTTAGAAGCCCTGTGTGTAGGTTAGCCAGAGTTTCACTATGGCAAGACAAATAGAGGTCTTATTTAATCACGATTTAATCGGATAGATATTTTATGTGCCCGTATTTAGTTGTAATTTAACCCTGACAAATTTAGGGTCATGTGCGATAGTCTTCCTTGCATGCCCTCATGTGCGATAGTCTTCCTTGCATGCTCTCAAAGACGAATGAATTTGAGGAAATCATGGTGGCATTGTAATTTTGTTGATGCTTTGAAATGTAATTTTGCCAAGATCAGAGTAGCATGACGTGATTCTGCCAAACTCATCACAAATCCAAACATGCACTAAAACTTATTTTATCTTTGAAATGAAAATTGAGCTATGAATATTAGACTTTTGTATTATGTGTAAGTGTAACTATAACGGCGTTACACCGTAGAAGAATTTGGTCTAACCCCAATGTTCTGCCATAAGTTGTTTAGTACAAAATGCTGTTGCCAAATAGCAACTATAGTGGTGCTACAGCACTATTGTGAATTTTAAATATATGCTATCTGCAATTGACAACGGGGTGTATTGAGAATTACTCAAGTTCATGTTACCGGATGTATTGAGAAATACTCAATTTCGACTTTGAAAAGAGACAAGACTTGAAAAAAAGTTAATAGTGATAAAAATGATGATGTATTGGTGTGTCTATAAGAAGAAAGATCTGTGCGCGTTTTAGGGAAAAAGAATTTCCTAAAATTGATGTTATGTGATTCTGATTTATTTTGGGTGTTTTATATATTTGATTTGCAGTTTGAGAAGCATGATACTTCTTCCATTTATGAAAATCCATGAGGTTATGTTTTTTTATGATGTTTGCTTTGTCTTTTTAGACTGTGTGAGAGCTGAGCCAGTGATTCTCAAGAAGCTAGAGGCTTCACCTAATGGTATTGCTTGCGGAATTTTTCTTATATTTTTTTTAAGGTTTTCTGTTTTAGTAAATGTATTTGCACTCATTTTCTAATTCTTCATTGCCATATACAGAGAAGACAAGTCCTGGTTTGATATCAGTAGACCTTCTTACTGACACTATAGAAGGTACGGTTTCTTTTGAAGTTTTCTTTGCAACTCATTTGTCGATGTATTCTATTTTGATTTTGAATTTCATTTCATCTTTCAGGGGGAAGGAAACCTTCAGTTGCTGCTATTGATGGTCTTGCCCTGGGTGGAGGGTTAGAGCTTGCGTGGTTTTGAGAATAAAGTTTTGGTATTGCTTCTCAATCGTCTTCCATCTTTGCTGCTGCTTTTTGCTGTTTTGCTATTTGAATTGAATCTACTCACATCTTCGTCTAAGGTGATTTTCATTATTTTATTATTATGCCTTACAGTGTAGCTTTTTTGGTGAATACAAATGCTTTTTTTTTTTTATATCAATTTTCATAGCCATGTTTCTTTCAAAAGATTTCTTGTACTATGTCTCATATGAATCCTCTCCGATTCTCTAAGACTATTTTTGGAGCCAATCTAATAAGCTTAACAGTTATGATCTTGCAATAAGTTTAAAGTTTTCTATTGTAAATGTTCCATGAAATTTGGATATCCAAAATAATATTGTTAAAGTTAAAAGTGGGTAGGGTCCAATTTTGTGTAAACAACTGTATAAGTAAGGCTATGACTTATTTATCAATCAATGTAAAACTCAGTATACCTGGTAACTATTCATCAGTAAGATTTGTGATTTTATTTTTCAATGAAAATATGAAAAATATATAATTTTCTCTTACACATATGATATAGACCTCTAGTTATATTTATTAGGATTAGTTCAGTTCATTAAGATTTATTATTTTATTTATTTTTAGTTAGTATTTTTTGAATTTTTAAATTTGAATGTCCTATTTTTAAGAAAAGATTTAGGTTAAAACATAAGCTACCTATTAACTAGTAATTTTAGGAGAAACCAATCACAAACTCCGCCACTGCCGCCTGCATAGGTCTTAAGAACATATTTTCAGTTGGTTACAATACTTCCTTCCTACCACTTCATCAACAAAGGTCATGGCTACGGAATATCCTGAACATGCTCAGGATATTCCGTAGCCATGACCTTTGTTGATGAACTGGTAGGAAGGAAGTATTGTAACCAACTGAAAATATGTTCTTAAGACCTATGCAGGCGGCAGTGGCGGAGTTTGTGATTGGTTTCTCCTAAAATTACTAGTTAATAGGTAGCTTATGTTTTAACTTAAATCTTTTCTTAAAAATAGGACATTCAAATTTAAAAATTCAAAAAATACTAACTAAAAATAAATAAAATAATAAATCTTAATGAACTGAACTAATCCTAATAAATATAACTAGAGGTCTATATCATAATGTCTTGCAACAGTGGTTTAAAATTATTATGCCTTACAGTGTAGCTTTTTTGGTGAATATCATTATATTATATATCTTTTTTTGAATTTCTTTTCAATATGCTTGAAATAGATAGATCAATCAATGTCTCTAATATTGCTCTTTAGATATTGTTTAACATCCAGCATATGGCTTAGTAGTAGTAAGCTTAGATGCTGAGTTTGTATAGTTAAGAGTGTGAATCTGCTGAAATTAAATGCTGAGTTTGTATAGTGAAGTGAAAATATGGATTAAGGGATAAAATGTGTATAATTGATATTGATATAACTGTAATCATAAATTTTAGTCATTGTATTTTGATATTTGTTGACACATCTACTATACATACAATAAAAATTTTAAACAAGACTATCAAAAATTAAGTTCAAACTTAAAACATCTTTTTATTTAAAAGAGATTTCTTACAATTTTAATTTCATATATTTATCTATCGTTAAGTGAGGTACTTACTAACTTTGTGAATTGAATTCGCCATAGGGGTTACTTGTGAAGAGTGAAAGTTTGACCGTTTTTGTTTAGCTTAATTAAGACATGGATAAGACATGGATGAATTCAAACCGATTGTCGAAAGAGTACGAGAAAGGGGTATGGGAATTTGTTGAGTTTGCGGTTGCGCACTCCAAAGACCCGCTTCGAATGTCGTGTCCTTGCTTGGGTTGCTGTTATGCCGGGGGTAAGGTTGACGGGAATCAGTTGGGATATCATTTACTACGGTTTGGAATTGATAGAAGTTATACATGTTGGACAATGCATGGTGAGAAAAGTACCGGGAATGCTGAGTCGAGTTGTAATAGGAAGTATGCTTCAAACGACGATTGCACAGACACATACGATTGTGATCGAGTCGAAGAGATTGCAGAAGCGCTTGAAGAAGATCTTGCGGATTGTCCCAAAATGTTTGAGAGGTTGGTAAGCGATGCAGAGAAACCGTTGTATGTTGGTTGTTCAAAATTCACAAGATTGTCTGCGGTGTTAAAGTTGTACAACTTAAAGGCGGACAATGGATGGTCGGATAAAAGTTTCACAGAGTTATTAGCCCTTATGAAAGATATGCTACCAGAGGATAATGTTCTTCCCAATCGAACGTATGAAGCCAAAAAGATGTTGTCTTCTATTGGAATGAGCTATGATAAGATACATGCATGTCCAAACGATTGCGTTTTGTTTCGAAACGAGTATGCAGTGTTGAATGAGTGTCCTAAATGTGGTGCCCCTCGATATAAGAAAAAGTTGTCTCCTGCTAAAGTCTTATGGTATTTTCCTATAATTCCGAGATTTAGACGCATGTATCGTAGTGAGACCGATTCAAGACACTTGACTTGGCATGCAGATGAAAGAATTATTGATGGAAAGTTGCGACATCCGGCAGACTCACCACAATGGAGTAAAGTTAATACTGAATATCCTGAATTTGGAAAAGAAGCAAGAAACCTTCGGTTGTCATTGTCTACTGATGGAATGAACCCGCATGGTATTCAAAGTATCTCGCATAGCACATGGCCTGTGATTCTTATGATTTATAACTTACCTCCGTGGCTATGTATGAAGCGTAAGTACATGATGTTATCTATGCTAATTTCTGGGCCTAAACAACCAGGGAATGACATAGACGTATACTTGGCACCCTTAATCGAAGATTTAAAGTTTTTGTGGGAGAGAGGTGTGGAGGTTTACGATGGGTATAGGAAAGAAAGTTTCAACTTGAGGGCGATGTTGTTTGGAACAATTAATGATTTTCCAGCATACGGAAATCTATCCGGGTACAGCAACAAGGGTCAAAAGGCGTGTCCTGTTTGTGAAGATGAAACCGATACGACACGATTGGCGCTTTGTCAGAAGAATGTCTTTCTCGGCCATCGTAGATTCTTAAATTCTAATCATCACTACCGTGGGTGGAGAAAAGCATTCAATGGAGAGGCCGAACATCGTACAGCCCCGCCTTTTTTGTCAGGTGATCAAATTTTTGAAAAGGTGAAAGATGTGAGCACTCAGTTTGGCAAGCCTTTTGCACATTCAATTGTCAAGGGTGGGTGGAAGAAGAAGTCAATTTTCTTTGAACTTCCATATTGGAAGTCGTTGTACGTAAGACATTTCCTGGATGTTATGCATATTGAAAAAAATGTATTTGACAGCGTTATAGGTACGCTACTCAATATACAAGGAAAGTCTAAGGATGGCGTTAACATAAGGAATGACATGGTAAACATGGGGATGAGAACTGAATTGGGGCCCGTGACGAAAGGAAGACGAACATATCTGCCACCTGCTGTTTACACTCTATCTAGAAAGGAGAAGAAAACATTGTGTAAGTTCCTCAGTGAAGTAAAAGTTCCAGAAGGCTACTCTTCAGATATTAGAAGACTTGTGTCCATGAAAGACCTCAAGTTAAAGAGTTTGAAGACGCATGATTGCCATGTTATAATGGAACATTTTTTACCAATAGGTATACGTTCTATTCTGCCAGAAAAAGTAAGAAGCGCAATAACTAAGCTGTGTTTCTTCTTCAGGTCTATTTGCAGTAAGGTGGTCGATCCCGCGATCTTACCAACATTGCAAAATGAGATAGTTGTTACTTTATGTGATCTTGAAATGTATTTTCCTCCCTCGTTTTTTGACATAATGGTTCATCTAGTCGTTCATCTTGTGAAAGAGACACAACTGTGCGGACCAGCTTATATGAGATGGATGTACCCTGCTGAACGTTATATGAAAATATTAAAAGGGTACGTGAAAAACAGAAGTCGACCAGAGGGTTGTATTGCCGAGCGATACGTTGCTGAAGAAGCGGTTGAGTTTTGTACTGAATATCTGTCAAACGTTCAATCAATTGGACTCCCCAAATCTCATATTGTCGAAAAAAAAGAAGGAAAAAGGCTAATTGGAAATAAAGTTGTGACAGTATCAATGGTCGAACGGGATCAAGTGCACTTGTATGTTCTGCACAATGAGATTGAGGTTGAGCCGTTTGTTGAAATGCACAAAGTTGTTCTCCGAGATTTAAATCCAAATAGAAATGAGAACTGGATAGTACGAGAGCACAATCGAAGTTTCATACCGTGGTTTAGAGATCATATTTATTCAAAGTATCGTTCAGATCCTGCTTCAGTAACAGAAAGGTTGAGATGTTTAGCCTATGGTCCATCTGTAATTGTGCTTTCTTATAGCGCATACGCAATTAATGGATACACATTTTATACCAAAGAACAGGATGATAAAAGTACTATGCAAAATAGTGGTGTTACCTTGGTAGCTGAAGCTATGCACATATCAAGTGCGAATGACTTAAATCCGAAATTTGCAAATTTGTCATATTTTGGGGTTATCGAGCGCATTTTGGTGTTTGATTACGCGAAGTTTCAGATTCCTGTATTTGGTTGCAAGTGGGTTGAAAATAATAGTGGCGTACGAATGGATAAGTCAGGATTTTTGCAAGTGGATCTCAATAGGGTAGGGTACAAAGATGAGCCTTTCATTCTAGCCTCTCAAGCTAAACAAGTGTTCTATGTCAATGATCCGACAAGTACGAAATGGTCTATAGTGCTTTTATCTAACAAAATAGTTGATGAAAAAATTGAAGATCAAGGTGATATTGGTGTTGGCATTGAATCTTGTACAAGAAACGATCAAAATGAGAATGAATCTTGTATTAGAAATGATCATAATGAGGGTATTTGGATCAATCCAACCGTCCGCATTGTTAAGAGACGCGTAGTACACAATCCTACCAAGAAAAGAAAGAGACGTTAGTGATAAAGTTAGTGTTAATAGTGTCAATGTTTTAGTTTGTTTGATACAGGTTCAAAATTTGAAGCATTTTTTCTGTGTCAATGTTTCTTGGAATTGGATTAGTATATATTTTGTATGCTATGATGACTTGTTGCAATGATGAAACTTGATTATTGTTGTTATATGTCGCTATGAGGTCGATATTGATGATGGTACTGTAATGTTAGTTTAATGGTGTACATGTTCAAATATATACATGTTCTCTCTATTTCAATCTTAATATGAGTATCATCTAATATTATTTTTGTCATTTTTGTCTCCTTCATTTTCCTTAATATCTTCACTAATGGTTTTTATTGGTTACTGGTTCATATACCATCTACATATTATCTAGTTGTTCAAGAGTTAAGGGGTAATTCGAATTAAAGGTATTATCTTTTTATTTTGTTTTAAAGTTTTCATTTTTGTTTTTAGTATATCCTCCAACAGTGTTTTGTTTTTATTTTAATATTAAGATGTTTTTTCTAACATTTTTTTTATGTTTTAGGTATCTCTTCAAAGCAAGAAAAATATTACTGGACTGCTTATTTATTATCTATGGGTTTAGTTTCTTTTGTTGTTAAATACTTTATTATTTTTAGTAAAAGGGGTTGAGTTTTGAGGTTAGAATTGTGTAAGGTTTTGTGTCACTTTGTTAGAGTATGAATCCCCTCATCTTTGCCTAAAAGAAATATCATGAACATGCTTTTAATATTGATAGAGTATGCATCCCCTCATCTTTGCCTAAAAGAAATATCATGAAAAAGTAATATTGATTGTATCACATGCTTTTATTTTATTAATATCTTCACGTTGAACAATTAATAATGGATTGATTTTTTTTCTTCTTATAATAACTTCTATGTTGTAATTTTTTGAAATGTTTCTCATATAAAGTTAGTGTTAATAGTGTACTAATGTGCTTTAGTTTGTTTGATACAGGTTCAATGGCTCCAGATAGAGATGCTCCACCTGAAAACCCACCTGAAAACTCACAAGAAAACTCACAATAAAGAGTTGCTTCGGATACAAATGCTCCACCTGATACTGAAGCAAAAGAGGTTGCACGAGGCATCACTATTATGAAGGGAATCATTCGACATAGAGACCAAGGATTAGTATACCGATTGGAATGGAATTCTGATAAACAACCAATTGGTCCTAATTCTGCAAAGTTGACAAGTTATATTGGTACACTTGTCCGTATGCATATTCCGGTCTCCGTAGCTACCTGGAAATCGAAAACGAAAAATTTAGAATTGGAGGAGAAAAAACAAGCGATTTGGGAAGAGCTTCAGGTATATATCATATATGGTTAATTGTTGTTATTATCTTGACGATAAATTGTTTAAATTACTTATACTAACACACTATGCGTACGTTTTTTTGCAGAGGACTTTTGAGATACCAGATGAACGTAAAAGCTACATACTTAGTTTGGCCGGCAAAAGATATAGAGGGTGGAAAAGTTTTTTGACAAACACCTATCTTAAAGATAAAGATGGAAAATTTCTTGAAGAGGCACCGGGACGGCCAACAAAGTATGCGACCTTCATTGATGAAGCAGATTGGGCTGAGTTTTTAAAGCAAAGAGATGAAGCTTTTCAGAAAAAGAGTGCCACGAATAGTAAGAGAGCATCCAAACCCGCGTATCCATACAAGAAAGGGCGTTTGGGATATGCACGCTTAGAGGATAAAATTGTAAGTAAATAGAAATGCGTTTTAATTAATTGTCTACATGTGCATGTTTTAATTGACGATTTTATCGTTTGTGTCAATGCATAGTTAGAGGAGACTAAAAGTGAGGAAGCTTCACTTCCTGTACATGTGTTGTGGAAGGAAGCTCGTGTGGGCAAGAATCAAGCTGTCGATCCCGATGTTCAGAGAGTTTATACTGAATGTGTAAGTATAATACTGTGTCTTTAATTAAATCAAATGTTTTTTAATATATAAATGATTTTTTATCTCCACTAATAATTATTTAAATGTAAATGAATTACAGGAGACCTTGTCGCAATCGGCATCCACCGGTGAGGAGAGCGTACTTAGTAGAGTACTAGATGCTCCCGAGTATCCGGTCGGGTGAGGGGTAAGGGTCATGGTGTGACTCCAACCTCTTTTTATAAGAGTTCTAGGAGAAGATCAAATCTTACCAATGAAGAAGTGTTGCAAAAGTTGCAGGAATTGCAAGCACAGGTCTCTGAATTGCAAAGAGATAAAGATATGTATATGAGAGAAAAATGCAACACTTCATCGGTGAGAGAAACTAGTGATAAGGCTAGTATCAACTATCAAAAGAAATTTCCCGAGGTAATTATAAGTTTTTTTCCTTACAAACTGTTCTATTTTATTAATGATAATGACTTTATATTTTCTATTTGTTTAGGGCATTTCATCTTGCCAACTATACTTATCGTCACCGAATTATCGACTAGTTGGCAAGGGAAAAGTGCACAACACTTCGGGAGATTTACTTCACCACAGACCCCTCCCGGATGGACACCTGAAAGTATCGGTGGATGTTGTATTAGATCGTGATGCGATTCTACCGGTACCTGACATGGTCTCAGAGACGACATTGCTGCGAGATGCAATAGGATCATTTGTTGCATGGCCCTCGGAGCTCATTACCATTAGTGATGAGGTATACTGAAAACGATTATGAATCATTTAGTTTTCGAATGTCAATTCTAAACCGTTTATTAATTATTTTTTACATTTTAATTTTAGACTGCTCCTATAAAACCCGCAATTAAGGGTAAAGGGATTTTACAGGAGGAGGAGTCTGTTGCATCACTAAAAGAGGTACATTTAAAGTGTTAATATATAGTCTGAATCTAAATCTGCATGATTTTATATTTTACCTAACTTATATGATTTTTAGGCATCCGCTCGGGAGTCACAACAAGTGACGCAGCAGGTTCGTAGCTTACCACCCACTGGTCCTCCGAAGCAAGCGGCAAAAAAAGGCGGTGCTTTTGTGCCTCGATACCGTTCGACACTCGCAACAATGGTTGATATGTCCGATTTGAAGGATGGTGGTTTACGTGAAATCAACATGGATGAAAGTGTCTTCGGTATTGAATTCCCGTCACATATTACATTTGATGACTTGGAAGAGATTTTTAGGCATGATCAACTAGGCGTCAGTAATATGCACTCATACATCCGGTAATATTCACTCATCCGATATATTATTTAATTAGTCCCACAATATAATTTATTTACACATTTCAATGAAAATAATCTAATGTTTATTATGTTTTTATTTAAGGTTGTTGTATGACAGAGTGTTGCGCGGGACTGCATTGTCTAACAGATTCCGTTTCGTGTCTTCCGCCCATTGCAGCGGAATGACAATTGCTTCGGAACCGGAATCAGTTAGACATCGCTTAGTAGATAGATTCATGTCCACCGGCAATACAGAAAGTTTGCATCTTTGGGCGTATAATACCCGACCAGTAGGGTTAGTTTCTCATTCTTGGTTCATCTAATCTCTGTTTCTTTTGTGTATAGCAAAATTTTCATATAACCTATTGTTTTAATTTATAGAGCACACTGGTTGCTGCTTGCTATCAACCCGATAAGAGAAGTCGTGTATTATCTGAATTCGGTAAATGGTGAATGGACCAATTATCCGGCTATGAAGGAAATCGTTGATTTGTAAGTGGGATCATTCTAAATATATATTCGTGTATATTTATATATTTTCTTATTTGTGGGATTGATCTAAACATATGCTTTTATATATTTAATAATTAGATCAATACAAGTGTTCCGTAGTCAACGGGACGCACAGGTATCCCAGACTAAATCAAACAACATCACTTGGATCCAAGTGCAGGTACATTACTTTTCACAATTTTGCTTATAATATTTATGCTACTTGGTAAAACAAGACAACTATAGAATCTTATTTGTTTTATTATGTAGTGTCCGCAACAGCGAAACAGTTATGATTGCGGATACTTTGTTTTGAGGTTCATGAAAGAAATCCTTCAGGCGAATCAATTAGAGATTCCGCTCACGGTATGAATTTATAACTTAAGATAATTTCATATAATTTATTACATTTAACTAAATATATCATTTATATTATGTTTTTGTTTTGTAGTACCTTGACGAATTCCGTGCTGCTGGGTACCCGAAGCTTAAGTTGGAAGAAATTAAAGAAGATTTGTGTCAATATTATATTAAGCAATTTTTCATGTAGGATTTGTGTCGATTTGAACTATAATATTATTGATGTAATGATGTATATATATAATTTTGGATATTATAATGGTATTATATTAGTATATATATTGTCTTACTGATGGCTGAAATAATAGCGTCGAAAATATATTACAGGTCAAAAATATATTACAGGTCGAAAATATTACAGGTCGAAAACATTACAGGTCGACTGGGAGGATTAAATTATAGGCTGTACATAAAAATACCTCATTTAGAAACGACAGCGCTTTTAAAAAGCGCTCTTAAAGGTCCACCTACTAAAGCGCTTCTTAGTAAAAGCGCTGCCAAAGACCAGTAAAAAAGCATAAAAAATTAAAAAAAAACGCAGCATACAAAAGCGCTTTTGGAAAAGCGCTCTTATAGGGGGGCCTATCAGAGCGCTTTTTCCATAAAAAGCGCTCTCATAGGGGGGCCTACCAGAGCGCTTTTACAAAAGCGCTTTTGTATGCTGCGTTTTTTTTTAATTTTTTATGCTTTTTTACTGGTCTTTGGCAGCGCTTTCTGGGAAAAGCACTCTTAAAGGGGGGTCTACCAGAGCGCTTTTTCCAGGAAAGCGCTCTTATAGGGGGTCCTACCAGAGCGCTTTTTCCAGGAAAGCGCTCTTAAAGGGGGGGTCTACCAGAGCGCTTTTAGAAGCGCTTTTGTTACCTACGCCAGCGCCAGCTATTAAAGCGCTTTTAAGCGCTTTTAAAGGCCAAAATAAGCGCTTTAAAAGCCCTTTTCCGTAGTAGTGGGTTTTCGACGAAGCTTCTAACGCACTTGGAAATGGAATCGGTGCTGTAATTATCTCTACCCAGGGTTGTCATATGCCCATTCACTGCCAGAATTTGCTTTGACTGCACTAATAATATCGCTGAATATGAAGCGTGCATCATGGGTATTAAAGCTGCTATTGAACTGAGAATCAAATTCCTGAGCGTATATGTGGATTTAGCCTTTGTAATCAGTCAAGTCAAGGGAGAATGGGATACGAAGCATATGAATCTTATCTATTACCGAGAACATGTGCTAACCTTGATTCCGTACTTCAAAGAGATTACTTTTGAGCATATCCCAAGAAAAGAGAATCAGTTGGAGGATGCATTGGCTACCATGTCATCCATGTTCAAGGTTAGATAGGACAATGAAGATCCCAAAATTACCATTGAAAGATTCGACGAACCAACACACTGCTATGAAATTGATACTGATGAAGCAGAAGAAAAACCTTGGTTTCATGAAGTAAAAAGGTACCTTGAAGCTGAAGAGTACCCCGAAGGGGCATCGATCAATGACAAGAAACTCCTATGGAGGTTCTCGGCTAAGTTCTTCTTGAGTAATGGAATGTTGATACAAGCATAATCATGATTCAACTCTGCTTCGTTATATGGACAAGAAGGAAGCAGAGAAAATTATGGAGGATATGCACGAAGGCATCTTTGGTACTCACTCCAGCGGGCATACTATGGTTAAAAAGATTCTAAGAGCGGGTTACTATTGGTTGACTATGGAAACCGACTATCACCACCACTCGAGAACTTGTCATAAGTGCCAAATTTACGCTGATAAAGTTCATTTGCCCCCAGTACCTTTGAACGTCATGACTTATCCTTGGCCATTCGTAATTCGGGGCATTGATATGATCGGAGAAATTAAGCCTACTACTTATAACGAACATCACTTCATTCTCGTCGCCATTGACTACTTTACAAAATAGGTTGAAGCATCCTTATTCGCCTCTATTACTAAGAATGTGGTCACCCGGTTCATAAAACATAACCTTATCTGCCGGTACGACATCCCCGAAAGAATTATCACAGACAATGATACCAATCTTAACAACACTATAATCACTAAAATCTACGTGTAGTTCAAGATCAAGCACCACAACTCTTCTCCGTATCGACCAAAGATGAATGGCATAGTGGAAGCCGCCAAAATAATATTAAGAAGATCATACAGAAGATGGTTGTGACTTACAAAGACTGGCACAAGATGTTACCATTTTCTCTTCATGGCTATCGCACTTCAACGCGAACATCAACTGGGCTAACCCCATTCTCTCTGATCTATGGTATGGAAGTTGTCATACCTATCAAAGTTCATATTCCTTCTCTGAGGATTATGAAAGATGCAGACTTAGAAGAAGATGAGTGGATTCACACCAGGCTAGACTAATTGAATCTGATTGACGAAAAGAGGCTTGCGGCTGTCAGTCACGGTTAGATGTATCAGAAGCGTATGATCAAGGAATTCAATAAGAAAGTCAAGCATCGTGTATATCAGGATGGTGACTTGGTAATAAAGTGCATCATTCTATCGCAAGGTGATCCCAGGGGAAAATAGACTCCCACCTACGAAGGGCCATTTGTTGTCAAGAAAGTATTTTCAGGCGGTGCTATGATAATGACCACCATGGATGGTAAAGATTTCCCACACCCTGTGAATGCAGACATAGTCAAAAGATACTACGCATAAAAATGACCTGCTAGGTTGACTATCCTAGGAAAAAACAAGGGCATCCCGGTGAACCAAAAGGGTTCAATAAAAAATTAGGGATATATATGAAAATATTGTACACATGGTAAGTCGAAAACCTAAAAAGGCGGCTTGGGAAAAAAAGGATATCCCGGTGGGCTGAAAACCCGAAAGGGAAGTCCAGGCAAAAGTTATGGATTAAAAGCGTAGGACTATGTCCCGTCTGATCACTTACAACAAGCTTTGTTGCCAACGTCAGGTTCAAATGGTATAGATCAATTCAGTCAAGTTTTTCCAACAACAAGGGATTAGATGTTCGAAGACATAGGGGCAATAGCGGAGTTGGAACCCAACGATATCATTTCCACATAGCTATATGTTTTGTTTTCACTTTGTACTCTTTTCATTTCACGACAATTTCTTCTTACTAGGGTTTATGTCTCTTTGTATAAAATCTCATGTTTATGGGCAAATTATTAATACAAATACACCCTAAAATTCAAACTTTTTGTTTTTTGTTTTCTTCTGTTTTGTTTGGAAAAATGTACAATGACAAAAATTGAATGAACATATGCATATGAACACAATTGACTGTTAACAAATATATGCATAAGAACATGAATAAGCATTTACTCAAGAATCTAGGAGTTGGGATGACGTTCAACCTGTCCACAAATCCCCACAGAGCCACTTCCATGGGATTATCCCCACAGAGTAGTCTTCATAAAACAATCTTCAACAAAGATATATCCCTTACAAAATGGGATACGCCAATCATACTCACCAGTCAAACCCCCCAGTGAATAAAAGAATATGATCTTTTTCCCGGTAATATCACCCACCTATGGAATTCCAATCAGTACAGTTCATGGAAATTCTCTTCCCAGCTGAGTTTATTCCTCCAAAACCGTAAAACCTCCTGCAGATTTCTTCTCTCCAGCAGATCTCATTTCCTCAGCAAGGGTGTTTCCTCAGCAGAGTATCTCTTTGTCAATAGGGTTTATTTCCCCAACAAGGTTTATTTCCCCATCAAATTATCGTCTCCCCAGCTTGAGTCTGCTTCTACCATGAGTTACCGACAAGATTCCCACCTCTAGCAAAGGACAGTCCGAGTTGCTATCCCCTAGAGAGTTTCTACTGAATTTGAAATTGGATCAAATATTGTTCAAACTTACTCTCTCCAGACGAGTCGGAATCCATACTAAAAACTCGGTCAGACAACATCTTGAAAATTTATCCATCTCTTCTATCCCCAGTCAGGGTATATAAGAACTTAAATCCCTAGTAGAGCAGTGAACAACCAATGTTCTTGGACTCTTCTCTCCAAAATAAGAATCAATATTCTCCACTGGAGTTTCCTCAAATAGAAAACAGGAATACCCATCAAGATCGAATATACACATACTCTTCATCCCTTGGAACAGTCAGGGATTTATTTTCCCAGACAAATATACTGCACGGGTTTACAAGTACACTTCAACAACATTTCACATTCATACATCATTTACAAATTCCATAGCATATGCATATGAAACGCATATAGCACAGTCTCATTTATTTTGAGAACATCATTATGCAATGCCTTTCATACATTATGACATTGCATATAACTAACTCTCTACCTTTTCCATAAAGATAAATCAATAGACAAACATCATCAACTACTTATATGACCTGACAGTCTTCTCAAAGGCTACATCTGACAAAGGGCTATTTAAGAAATTTCCTCAGAGGGTCATTCTCAAAGAGACCTCTTCTGGCTCAGATTAAATCGAATGTAGATTTATTCTGATACTTATTCCAGTGGAAGACAGTCATAGATATCTTTTGGCTCAGATTAAATTGAGTGTAGATTTATTCTGATACTTCTTCCATTTGTAGACGAGCATAAACCTCTTCTGGCTCAGATTAAATTGAGCATAGATTTATTATGATACTTCTTCGAATTGAAGACAGTTATAGATAGCTTTTGGCTCAGATTAAATCGAGCGTAGATTTATTCTGATACTTCTTCCAGTTGTAGACGAGCATAGACCTCTTCTGGATCAGATTAAATGAAGCATAGATTTATTTTGATACTTGTTCCAGTTAAAGACGGTCGTAGATAGCTTTTGTCTCAGATTAAATTGAGTGTAGATTTATTCTGATACTTCATCCAGTTTTAGACGAGCATAGACCTCTTCTGGCTCAGATTAAATCGAACGTAGATTTATTATCATACTTCTTCCAGTTGAAGACGGTCGTAGATAGCTTCTGGATTAGATTAAATTGAGCGCAAATTTATTCTGATACTTCTTCCAGTTTTAGACAAGCATAGACGTCTTCTGGCTCAAATTAAATCAAGCGTAGATTTATTCTGATACTTTTTCCATTAGACATCTTCTGGATCAGATTAAATCAAGCGTAGATTTATTCTGATACTTCTTCCAGTAGACATTTTCAGCCTCAGATTAAATCGAGTGTAGATTTATTCTAATACTTCTCCAAGTTAAAGACAGGTATAGACATCTTCTGGCTCAGATTAAATCGAGCGTATATTTATTCTGATACTTCTTCCAGTCGAAGTCAGGCACAAACATCCTCTGGCTCAGATTAAATCGAGCGTAGATTTATACTGATACTTCTTCCAGTAGATATTTTCTGGCTCAGATTAAATTTGGCATAGATTTATTCTGATACTTCTTCCAGTTAAAGACGAGCATAAACCTCTTATGGCTCAGATTAAATCGAGCATAGATTTATTCTGATACTTCTTCTAGTTGAAGACGGTCGTAGATAGCTTATGGCTCAGATTAAATTGAGCGTAGATTTATTCTGATACTTCTTCCAGTTGTAGACGTTACACCCCAAATTTGCCATACCTGTTACTTTTGTTTGGCTTGGACTTTGCATCCCATTTACATCATTTTCATTAAGTTGTTTGCATATCATGCATCTCATGGAATCAAGAACTTTGGTTTAAAGCATTAGGGTTGTGCCATCTTTATGTTTAATTTTGGTTTGAAGTTTCTTCATCAGGTTAAGGGCAATTTCATTTGGTCCTTGAGCAGTGGATTGTGAAATGAAGTGCTGAGGTATCATGGATTTCTTTCTCATCAAGTTACAAGGTTGTTTCCCACTCAAATTCCTCAGAGCCTGGATTAGGGTTTATTTTCCTATTGTTTATCAAAAATCTCTAATTCACCAAGTCAAGAGTTTGAAGTTTAAATTGATTAACATGGAATCCAGGCACAAGAAATAAGGTTGGAGGTTCATGATAATTAAGGCATGTTTTTGTTGCTTCAGTTACAAGTTACTTGTGGTTTGGACATCAAGTCATGGTTCCCATTGAGGGTGTGAGTTTGATTTGGACACGATATGAAGATTGAGGTTAGAAAACAAGGCGCATGGTTTACTTGAAATATCAGTTACAAAGGTCATTTGTGATTTCTTGAAGTTCAAGTTACAAAAGCGAGGGGTATCATTCAAATCATTCAAGTAGGGAATTTCCAATTTCAAACAAGATTCAAGGGTTGTCTAACTTCCATACAACAAAGTTCACCATTCAAAGAAATATCATTCAAGTTACATTTTTTTGGGGCAATTTACAAAGCAAGTTACCAAACTTGAAATACAAGTTACAATTGTTTTGTTTGCAAAAAAAGAAAGAAATATTGGTTCTTCAATTTTCTTTTGCTTCATCTTCAAGCAACTCGTCCTCACTCCTCGCCAAGACTTTTTCTTCACCTTTCAACCATGCTCTTGCCATTCAATGCTAATTTGATCATAAAACAAGAGAGAGAAAATATTAGTAAACATCAACATGTGAAAGAATTCTAAACAATAACTGATGGTTAATAAAGAATGTTCATTTCATCATTAGGGTTTGCATTCAGAATCATAAATTAAAAGGGGTTTTTAATCACATGCTATCTTCTCCTATTTTGCAAATCACAAAATTTTAGGTTCTTGGTTCACAAAAGGAAAAGGAATTTGCAAATGTTTTCTTACTGCAAAAGCAAAGTTAAAACTGTCAAATATACAAACAACAGCATCAAAAACAGTCGCAACAGGCAACTGCAATCACAAGCTCAAAACAACAAATATACGAGAAAACAGGCAGACAAACAGGCAGCAAATACAAACAACAAGCAAAGCTTCCAAACAAGGCAGCATATGTAAAACAATAGGTGGGCCTAAACAAAACAACAGAATTGCAACCCAAAGAGGCAAAAGTATAGCAACAACAGCAGCTGCGATCAAGAGCAGCAGCTAGCAGCAGTAATAGGCAAACCAAAATAGTAAAGCAGCAACACAGCAGGCCATAAACATCAATGTAGTATATAACAGCAAAGCAAAAACCAAGCACATCAGCAATTCATGAAAACGCAGCAAGCTAGCAATAGCTCACCAAGCCCTATGCATCATTTTCCTAAAATGCAAACCCTTTAGAAAATTTTAGAAAGCAGAATAGCTTTATATCATAGAAAGATATAGATAAAAAGAATAGAGTTTATCCCTATTATGAACCACCACAACCAGTCCAAAAAACCGGTTAAAATAGTCCACAACATGTCAAAAGTCAGCCCTGCAAAACCTGTGCCACACCTGCTCCAAACAACCTGAAAATAACATCAGATAAAGCAACATAAAACCTGCATCCTAAAGCCCAAAGTCAGCATACCAAAATTGTTCAAATTTACCAAAACCTTCCTGTTGTACCCCAATTTTTCCCCTAAGATCCCTTCATCATACCATGTTGATTCAATCACAACAAGATCACATTAGGGCTTTTGGTTCTCCTCCCTATCTTTAGCTTTGATCTTTGAGGAATCACCAAGCACCTTGAATTGTTTTCTTTTGTGATCATGGATATTTTGTATTTATTTTCTTTTTAATTGATAAAATGCAATGTTGGTTTGTGTTACTTGTTAATAATGTAGGTAAAGGCAATGCGGCTTAGCAAGTTGCTCCATGGGTTCATGAGTTTATTTCCATGCCCTAGTCAATAAAGCTTGAGAAGTCCAACCTCTCCATTGAATTTGTTTTGGGAGAAATGGCATGGAAAGTTTTATATTGGTTCACCATATTTAAAAGTTATCAAGATTGATTCAAAAGCACAAGGGGTTGATTGAAGAAGTAGTCATGTTTGGACAAGACTTTGTTCCCCTTGGTCACAAGTGCATATTTCTCTCAATTCTCAAGATATGGAAGTGTTTTTAGTGGATATTAGTTCTCATTATCATCCGCAACAACTTCTATTTACAAAGAAAAAGTGTTGGTACAAGAAGGTTGTTCAAAATTGTCAACGTCCCTCAAAGCATTTTCTAGATCTATGAGCTAGGTTTTGAACTTCAAAAAAGTATATCTTACTCGTCTTTTGGTATTTTTGAGTGATTCCAAATACATCCTTCTCTTTAAAGGGTTATTAACAAATCACTTCAAAAGTTTCAAGGAGTTTTCATATGGAATAAACTTGATGATGAAGAAAGAGTACAAGTCCTCCAGATGAACCCCCATTTTCCCATGTGTGAGTTCAAATGATCATAACTTGGTCAATTTTTATCACCTTGAGCCTACTCTTTTTCCATAATCATCTTGAGGATGTGAACTTTATGCCTTCTTTTATGTGCAAAGCGATAAAATGGATGGAAGATTCCCTAAGGATGCAAACAATTATAGGTCATTTCATGATATTTTGCCAACTTCAACAATTCATAACTCTCTCAGTTTTTGGAGATTTTGAATGATTAAAGTTTCAAAATGTAATTCAAGAGGTCAATTTCATGCCATATTTTTTAGTCAAGAGCAAATTCCAAGTGGAAGGCCATGTTTGGATGCAAAACATTATAGGTCACTTTTGACGAAAAATTGGAAATATTTCTAAGTATGGAAAGTCAACCTCTTTTCCCCAACTTTGACTCAATGCAACTTTTAGCTCAAGCATCCATTTGATTCCATTCTTTTTCCATTGCAAAGATTGTAATCTCATCTTTCTAAAGCATCAAGAATCATGCCTTAAGACCCCTTGAATTGAGAATGCCATTGGATTGAACTTGGTAACTTGGAACAAAAGTTTCTTCATAAGTCAGAATTTGAAATTCATGTTTTGGCCTCTAAACATCAAATTAGCACGTGTTTATGATCTAAACATGTTTAACCAAGTTTCCAAAGTGGATTAGAGCCTTAAAACGCAAGGGTTGGATGAGTTTTGATGCAAATCAGATCACACTTTGCTCGTGCACCAGGTTCACACGATTTCTCTCCAAACTTCATCATTTCATACGCTTGGACATTCCATTTGATTCCCTATAAATAGAGGGTCATCCCCCATTCATTTCCTCAAGCTTTGAGAGCCAAAAACACTTTGTCAAAACCTTACATGAACTTCAAATTTTTGAAATCAATTTATGAGATTCCGTCCTTTTCTTCCAAAGTTCTTTGCACATTCATCTTCCTTAAGCATCATACAAACTCTCCAGCACTTAAACCAATCAAAACGAGCTATAATTCAAGCTACAGAAGTCCAGTTTCAGAGCTTCTTTCTTGAACTTCGAAAAGGTAGAATTCTCCACCATTTGGATCCAAATAAAGCACTAACATGTTCTACTCCTTCTCCCGATTCTTATGCTTCTTACAATTTTTAAATCCATTGAGAATTGAGAGAGAAATCTTCAATTGAAGGTGCTCTCTATTTTCTGGGTTTTTGATTCATATATCTTTGCATACCTTATATAAATTTGGCGCGATGGTGGTGTTAGGATCGTCTTGAAGAGACGAATCCAATGATACTGGTTTGGGATCCTAATTTTTCCATTTGAAAGATCTCACAAAATCTCCATTGCAGCGTGGCTGGAGGCTGAAGACGATGTCATGTCTCATCTCAGCCAATGATAGCGTGCCAAACGTTTTAATTTCATTGATTGCCCTTTTCTGATCCCATGCACATCTTACTAAGGTCCATATCAAGCACATCGCGTCTGGTCCATTGGATTAGCTTACTAACGCATTTTGACTATTATCTGATGGCCCATGTCTTTTTGGTTTTATTTTATTTTCTGATTTTATATTTTAATTGATTTAATTTTCAAAATTCACAACTCTTTTATTTTTTATCTAAAAATTATGAAAAAATTCACAAAAATACTTTGAATTATTTCTGATTTCATGACTACTTTTTCACATTTTTATTTTGACATTTGATATTTTTTATATTTTTTTCATTGTTTTCTTTGTTTTAATTACCTTAAAAAATACTTTCTGATACTTTTTAATTCTAAAATTTTTCATCAAATATCATTTTTAAACATTTCTAACTTCTTGAAAATTTTATGGAATTTTATATTGATGTTTACTATTTTTGATCTATTTTCTATTTATTTGAGCAATGTTAATTAGTTTAAAAATAGTTTCTGACTTTAAAAAATTACCAAAAATTTTATAAAAATATTTGAGTCCATTTCTGATTTTTCTATGGTCCTACTTATTTTTTCTAAATTAGTTTGAACATAGTTGATATTTTTCTTTCTTATTTCCTTTTTAAAACTCTTTTTTTTAATGTATATACTAAATGCAGTATTATTTTGTGATTATTTTCTAGCTGATCTTGGGTTGAATTTTTGATCATGAACTTTGTTAACATCATTGGATCCATGATGTTGAGTTTAACTTCATAAAAATGGATGAATGATTTTGATAATAGTTTGATTAAAATTTAATTCAAATGTGGTTTGTATTCTTTCCCACCCCTCTTCATCTCATTCCTTTCTTATTGCACTAAGTGTTATTGGAGCATGATCTCTATATCATGTCTCAAAATAAATGGTGCATAGATTACTATTGACCGACCTCAAAATAGGTGCAACTTCTATATAAGTCCACGTACGATTGCTTAACATAACGCTAAATTTTGTCCCAATTCGAATAAATGATCCTTCGTGGCCTAAACCTATGTTTGCAAGCCCAAGTATGTTAATTTGATCTCTTTGATTCAATAACTTTGAGATTCATTATGTGGAGGCTTTGGTTCTACCAATCCTCTAATGGATCTATAACACTTTTGGTCAACGCGAATAACTTAAACATCATTGATCATTAAAGGGTATTTGTGAGAATTCCAAATGGATGATATACTTGACAAAAAGCAAATGCAACTTGTTGTGTGGAGGCTTTGGTTCTACAAATCCTCTAATGAGTTCCAAATGCATGTTTCAAGATGGTCATCCAACTAACCACTAATTATTAAATTGTTCTACTTTATGCTTTTATTTTTTTTATGCTTTATGTACCATTTACTTTAAGCATTACATTTCATGCCATTTTTATTTTTTCTCACTTGAGCATTTACTATTCTTGTTATTTTTATTTTTCTCACTTGAGCTTTTCTTTTTTTAAGACACCTAATAATCAACATGAACCATAAAAAGCTTTAATGATACTTGGACTATTTGGTTATAATCCTTGGCATTGTGGAGTATTGGACTTCTTGGACTTAGGATTAGACACCTTGACCTATGTTGGAGACCTTGTGACCTTAATTGATATTTTGTCTGGAGTTCTTGAGGTTTACCTCAAGACATTGAGTTATTTGTTTGTTTTGTGTGCAGGTTATTGTGATTAAATTCTTTGTTTATAATATGGAATTCACCCGTATACAACCGTTACTCTGCCCAATTTTTGTGAAGACTTAATACACTTGAAGTTTAGTTCTCTCAAGAGGTCTAGTATCATTGCTTGCTTGGTTTCAATCCTAAGAATGGGAATTCTATCTTTACTCATAATGTCAAGTATTGTCTTCTTGTTGGTTAGATGGTTCTTATCCCTAGCTTTTACCTTATACTTTTGGATAGTCTCTTCTTCTCCTCCCATCTTCTTTAATTTCAAAAATCTTCCTCCTCCTTTTGAAAACTCTTCTTGTTTCTAAACTTGAACCACTTTCATAATAAACTTGGACTTAGGTCCATGCATTTTCAAAATATTTTCATAAATAAACTTCAATCAACTTAATAATACCTTTACATTTTTTGTGAGAAGACTAAAAGTCAATCAATCTCATTTCAAACCATTTTTTGACGCTTTGGCTTTTTACTTTAAAACTTTTCTCAAAAGATTGGACTCTTGTCAATCCTTGTAGTGATGCAAACAACTATACTTCTACAATATGTAGTGAAGAGAGATATTTTTGCACTCGGGTGTTGAGTGAGGCATTGTTGATTTTAAAATCCAAGCCATATCCTCCACTTTGAGATGATGCAAATCCTTCCTCATGATTGTGGGTGGTAAGTATGTTTTCCACACGGACAATGACGATGATGTCTCATCTTATAAAATTAACCAATACATTTGTGTTTTAAAATTTTTAAAGATGAACTACGTGTACCCTGATCCCCTATTACACAGAAGGTGGTACGTAGGAACTAAAGGTTCGCCACTATGGAGGGTGCAAAAATCATAAAAAGATATTTATTTTATCACCTCCACCATCTACTTTACTTACAACATTTTATAGCCAAAATGTACAGATTTTACAAAGAGGTTCCTACAGAGTACCGTAGATGTTTAGGGTGCTAATACCTTCCCTTTGCATAACCAACCCCCTTACCTAGAATCTTTCCCCCCTCTTTTGGGTTATTCGCTCTTTTCTCATTCCTTTGGAAACAATAAAGCGTGATGGAGATTTTTATTTTGATCTGTATAAGTCTAGTCAATCGAATGGTTTAGTCTTAAATATTTCTACCGCTACACTTCCCTCCAATTTTCACCCTTATCTCAATATAAAAAGAACCACAGTTTCATTGACCAAGAAAAGAGGGGATCTGATAAAAAAACCAACACTTCATAGCCTCTGATGAAAAACCAATCCTCAAGACCTTTCAAACTCCCTTAAATTTTGTCACTTCATTACGCCATAGAATAGGCAATCGCCATATCCTGCATTCATCATCATCCTTGAATTTTTTTCAAACCCTTAAGCATCCATTCCTGCCAGTCTCAAAACCATGTCAACATATAATACATCAGAGCCATAACAATATCCAAACTAGAAATAGCATAAAAGAGTTAGAAATCCATATGAAATTCACATGAAAAAAGCTATGTAAAACTTGTTCTAGCTTCCTCTAAACCGCATATTCCCTGCACACATTCAACCTTCAAAATCGTAAAAGATTCAATGACTCCTTAACAACACAATATGGATTCCTGATACAAAGTTTCAGCAAAATCCAGTAAAGAATAAAAATAAATCGCAATCAAAATAACTAAAAGACAACAATCGTACCTGGATTCAAATCGAAATCGATTGCGGTAACTGGTAGATTCTTCACCTTTTCAAGAGTTTTGGCTCTAATATTGCGATATTATATTATTTTTTGCATGCTTGTTCGAACTGGTTGATATTCTCATGAACATATTAAGATTTGGGGTTTAGGGTTATTGAGGGGTTTGGGTTTGAATCGTGAGAGAGTAGCGATTGAGAGGTAGAATTGCTATGGTGGTTTGTTTCAGCATGAGAGATGATGGAGATTGGTGTTGGAACTGGAATAAGAGGATCAAATGAATCGGTGACAATGATGAGCATACAAAAGGCAGAGGAAATAGAGGAAGCCATTTGAGAGAGAGAGGAATCGTTTGAGTTGAGGGAGTGAATAACTTTTGAGTTTTGAGCAATGAGAGTGAGAGACGAAGGTGTGCAGCGTTTGTGAGGGGAGGAGTAAGGTAGAAAGCTTGCGGCACTGTGAGAGAGATGAGAGGAGTTGAGGAAGAACATAGGAAAAAGGGGAAGAGCTGGATGCCATAATTAGGGTTTCTAACCCATTTTGTTTCTCAAGAGGTCGTTGGGTCCGGACCTCCCTGACCCGGTTCGGCCCAACACTTTTTTGTATATGTATTTTATTGATTTTTTTAGTTTTATTTTATAAATCTTTTTATATAATTTCTGGGCCTTACAAAAAAATTGCTTATCCTTCAGCCCATTCCAAAACTGCTAGCTATACCATCCTTTTTGCCAACAGCACCCCCAAGCTCAACTTTGTATTTTTACTTCTTAATTTTACATTTTTATTTATTTAATACAAAAAAAAAACATGATCATTATTTTCTTAATCAAGTTATAATATAAAATCACAAAATATACACCTTTAGAATTATATTTTTAATTTTCTTTCAATATTTCCTTTACCTAAAAATCACAAAAATAATATTAGAATATTTTAAATTAGGTTCTAATTTACTCTTAAATTTATTGTTTACTTAATTTAATATAACCATAAAAAACATTTAGAATTTAAGTCTTTATTTGCTCATTCAAAATCTTGATGTCATACTCCCTTAGGTAGCTCCATGAGGCGATTAAATCCCGTTTCGATTGCTTTATGTCGAAGTAGACTTTTAGCTCACCAATGTACATGACAATATTAAGATATATTTTAGTCTCCCTCTTAACCTTTTTCTTCTTTTGTAATTAAAACTTATCATTCACAAATAAAAAATTCAAAAACACTTAATCATTACTTGAATTTATTTTAAAACTCACAAAACACTCAACAAATTAAAACTTTCCCCGAAGGGCATGTTATCTCCGTTCTACCGCAATACAGGCCGTGCCTATTGCTAGAATGCGTGTGTTAACGTTGCCCACTAAAAATACCAACAAACCAACATTTTCTAGAGGAACTATGGTGTTTTGATTCCTTCACTGGATACGTAGGCAAAGGATCGGGAAACCCTCATGAAATCACTAATAAAAAACCATTTTATTTCCCCTTAAGCAAGTATAGTTATAGATAAACACACCCTTAGAAGCAAACAAAAAAAATGGATCCTGTTGAGTACAACGGATGTAAGGGGTGCTAATACATTCCCCTCGCATAATCGACTCCCTTACCCTTTCTCTTGGTCGCGAGACCATCTTATCCATCCTCTTATGGTTTTCTCGATATTTCCCCTTCCTTCGGGATAAATAAAGTTCGGTGGCGGCTCTATTTTTTTTGCCTATAGCTTCAGCTGGAGACTCTGCTGGGGACCTTTCTTTCGCGAGTCTCTCCTAGTTTTTTTATTTGTCTCTTTGGGTGTTTATTTATTTGTTTTATTTGATTTACCGCTTTATTTATTTGCTTTATTGTTTAATTTTTTATATATTGCATTATATTGTTTCTACTCACATATTCTGGATATTCTCTTTCTTCTATGATGTTGGGTTGGGTGATTACATTTGATAAGTCATATACCCGGACTTGGGTTACACTTAAGATTAGGACGGGCGGTACAATCATGATAACTTTGATGGAGTAATCCTGAAGAATGAGGCATGAAAGTAGCGATGTTTACCGAGTAATTGGGAAGACATTGTTGCTTTCAAACTGGGAACTCAAGAAGTTGAGAGCCGTAGAACCATCAAACCATCCTGGCCTTTTTAGGTTTAGTGCAAAGACTATAACAGAGTAATCTAGAAGTAGTTGTCACACGATGCTGCACTCGGACAAGTTTTTCCTACAAATATTACCGATTATCGAGTAATTGGGACGTCAGTAATATCCAAAGGAAGAGCGTAGACTCTAAGATTTCCCTAGAACCTTGTTCGACAGGTGATAAACCTCTAGTACATACCTTATGGGTGGTTACTTTGACTCCATGCCTGTTACGTCGTACTTTTGATCCTGCTACTTTCAGCTTATGAAAAGGACTACGGAGTGGTTATCCAGAATATGTGGAGCCGGAACTTCATGCCATAGCATACCATGACATCATTCCATCATGTATATATATCTCATATCTAAGGAATTCGAAAGACAAATCTCGTTGGTAGAGTTTTTCAAAAATAAAAAACAAAATTTTAAAAGATAGACGAGTCTTTGGATTTCCTCAGAAATGAAGATAAAACATTCATTCATACTATCATGCATTCATTATTCACAATAAAAACTTATTGGGGTCCCTTTTCCATTAGACTTCGGTAAATAGAAAAAACGACTTCTCCACATCCCTAACGTACAAGGAGAAACCAGCGAAGACTTATGGATCTTTTTGAAGAGAATCAGAATGCTCTCTGCCGAGATATGGACACCATGGACACTCACATGGATCAGCTTATGGAAACCCTTCATGCTGTTATCAACGGTCAAGAAGAGCTATATCAATGTGTTGCCAAGCTTGCTACTGCTGCTCCCTCCACTTCTACTAATGGAAGGAATGATAATGCAAATGTTGAGACCCCTACTGGAGTTCCTCGGAATGATGTTGATGATCATCATGATGTCATTGATTTCGATGAACCCCAAGTGAACCTTGCCGCTGGAGTTGCTGAAACTACAAAGATGTATCATGCTCTCGAAGAGCGTCCCAAATCCATGAAGGGTATCAAGGCTTCGGGATTCAATACTGCTACAATGTGTCTCATGCCTGGGGTGATTATTCCCCCCAAATTCAAGATTCCTAATTTTGACAAATACAAGGGCACCTCTTGTCTAGAGACTCATCTTCGTTCCTACTGTCGCAAGATGGCAGCCTATGATGAAAGTGAACTGTTACTCATGCACTTCTTCCAAGATAGCTTGACCGGGGCACTGTTGGACTGGTACATGCAACTAGAAAGAACTCATGCCAGTACTTGGGGAGAACTAGCTGACGCCTTTTTAAAACATTATCATTATAATACTGCCATGACTCCTAGCCGTACTCAACTTTAAGGGATGATACAGAAATCTTAAGAGTCGTTCAAAGAGTACGCTCAAAGGTGGCGTGAACTGGCTGCAAGGGTCCAACCTCTTCTCTTGGATTGTGAATTGATTAATTTGTTTATGGGTACTCTACGAGGTCCTTATCTCCAACGCATGCTCATCAGTACCTCTACTTCTTTCTCTGGTATAGTCATTATTGGAGAACATGTTGAAACTTGTATTAAGTCTTGAATGATCCAAGGTATCCCTAGAAATACCAACAACAATACTGGCATTGGTAGGAAGCCGTTTTTTGGTTTCGTAAAGAAGAAAGAGGGTGAGACTAGTGCTGTTACAATCAACCAAGGGAAAGCTTCTGCATATCCTCAAGTTCGATTTCCTTATTTCCCAACACTTGTTGCTGTTCCTAACCAATTTGTTCCTCAAGTGTATGCTGCTACAACTCTAGCACCCTGGATGGCCTAACAACGGCCTTTCACTCCTCAACCACAATATCTTCCACAACAATAATTTACACCACCTCCAACTTATCAACAATGGAATCAGCAACCTCAAGGTCCGAGAGCCCCACAGAGACAAAGAGCGCATGAAAGAATATTTGATCCCATTCCTATGTCCTATGCCCAGCTTCTCCCTCAGTTACTTTCCAATCAGTTGGTTCAGCTGTGTGAACTTGGTCCACCACCTAATCCTCTCCCCAGGGGGTATGACATTAATGCTTATTGTGAATTTCATTCGGGAGCCCCAGGCCATATGCTTGAGAATTATAGAGCATTTAAACGTAAAGTTTAAGACCTCCTCGATGAAAAGGCTATAAATTTCAACCCTATTGGTCCCAATATTCAAAATAATCCCATGCCTCCTCACCCAGGGGCAGCGGTCAATGCTATTGAAGAAAGTAGTGAGTAGACTCTGGTAACCATGGTTGGCGAGATTAAGATGTCATTAGGAACTGTTAGAGAAAATTTGTTGGAGCACGAGGTGCTGTAAGAACTCCATGGTTTTTGCTTAACATGTTCCTCTAAACCTGAAGAGTGTACTAGTTTGAAGACGGCTATCCAACAACTAATGGATGAAGGTGTCCTACAGATAGCGAAGATATTTCGAGAAGAAGAAATTGATGTCTTAGAAATTCCTTATTATTCGAGAAGCATCTCAACAACACTAGGTACCCCGTTGACAATTCAGGCTCCTACTACCCCATTAATGATTCAAGCTCCCGCTACCCCCGCAACAATTCAAGCTCCTATTCCTCCTCTATGTGACAACTCAAAAGCAGTTCCGTGGGAGTATAATATGGTATATATTCATGGGAAGAAGTATGAGTGTCCTCCAGTGGCTTACAAGAATATTACCAACATTGCAGGAACCAGTAACATGACTTGTAGTGGCAGGATCTTTTCTCCCCCACCACCGCCTCCCAAAGAAACTAATAGTGATGCTCTGACTAAGGCTAGGGGCAAGCAAGTGATTGATAGTCAGCCTGAACCTTCTGTAGGACAAGAAGCAGAGCAACTTTTGAGGATTCTTAAGCGAAGTGATTACAAAGTGGTGGATCAACTCAACCAGACACCGCCCAAGATCTCCATATTGTCTCTCCTCTTGTGTTAGGAGACCCACCATAATGCTTTACTGAATATTTTGTGTTCTGCCCATGTTACTCAAGACATTTCTATGGACTAGCTTGAAGGGATCGTAACCAATCTTGCTGTGGGAAATTGTTTGGGTTTCTGTGATGATGAGCTCCCAGTTGAAGGCCGAGCTCACAACAAAGCGTTGCACATTTCCATGAAATGTTGGGATGCGGTTTTATCTCGAGTTTTGGTAGATACAACTTCTTTACTCAATGTGATGCATAAGGCTACTCTGTTTAAGCTGAATATGGATGGGGTAATGATGAGGCCTTCCTCCCTAAGTGTTCGAGCATTCGATGGTTCAAGAAGATATGTAGAGGGAGAATTAGACTTGCCTGTCAATATTGGTCCCCACACTTTCTATCTATTATTCCATGTTATGGACATTCGGCGATCCTACACTTGCCTTTTGGGTCGCCCATGGATCCATGTAGCAGGAGCTGTGACATCTACTCTTCATCAACGCCTGAAGTTCATTGTGAATGACAAAGTTGTCATTGTTTATGGAGAAGAGACATGGTGATTAATAATTTGAAAACCTACTGTTATATGGAAGTGGAGGGTAAGGTGTAGGAGTTGCCCTTTCAAGCTCTAAAGATTGTTACTGTTGACAAGTTCCCCGTCGCGGAAGGTAAGAAGTCTGAAGCAGCCATGGCCTCTTGGAAGGATGCCAAAGCTCTCATAGAAGCTAGATATACCCATGATGGGTGGGGAAAATTGATCAAAGTACCAGAGAAGAAAGATTGCTATGGTCTTGGGTATCAGCCATCGTCCTCCATGCAAGCTGGTTTGGTTCCCCTCAAAGGAAAGCAGGCTCCCCTAATTTTTGAAGTGTTCATCAGTGCTGGTACAAGAAAAGAAGGGCAGGTGCTATCGACATATGATGAAGGTGACAATGAAGATGTTTCCATATTTATCTATCAGGTTGCGCCGGACCAGGAGCTCAGCAATTAGACTGCTGTGGACATCCCTGAAGTTATTTTCCTTGATGTGTAATTTTCTGTTTCCATTAAGTCATATTCCCTGCCCAAGGCATAAAGACAACTTCTAGAAGGGGCCTCTTATGTTTCAATCTCCATTTAAAACTGAGTGAAAAATCGCCCTTTCACATACAATTTTGTTTCGTGTTGCCCCTGTTCAATCTTCTTGGACCTGAAGAGTTAGATTGGCAAGTTTGCCTTTCGTGACTCGAGGGTAAAAGGAGATTGGACACTAGAGTGCCCGGAAATTTGCACTCGCATGCTGGAGTCTTAACAATGTGGTGTCGGGAATGGGCTTATAGATGCCATTTGGAGAGATGGTGGATAGGGAGAGGGGCTTTGTAGATGCCATCTGGAAAAGTGACAGAACTTTGTCGGGAATGGGCTTATAGATGCCATTTGGAAGTGTTGATCGCATAAGAGGTTCCTTAGCGAGAACTTGTGTATTTAAGAAAGACAGATGTTTTCCTGGCTTGTTACAGGTGTTTGATCTTCAGTCTCCTTATGCAGATATGCCCTGGCTAGATACAGGTATCGAATCTACAGTCGGTTGCTCATAGATGTGCCCTGGCTGGATACAGGAGTCGAATCTGGAAATAGTCGTCAATAGATATGCCCTGGCTGGGTACAGGAATCGAATCTTCGAACTCTTCAGACGTGCCCTGGCTAGATACAGGAGTCGAGTCTGGAAATGTGGTCAACAGATATGCCCTGGCTGGATACAGGAATCGAATCTGGAAATAGTCGTCAATAGATATGCCCTGGCTGGGTACAGGAATCGAATCTTCGAACTCTTCAGACGTGCCCTGGCTAGATACAGGAGTCGAGTCTGGAAACTGGTCACTCTCAGATGTGCCCTGGCTAGATACAGGTATCGAATCTGGAATTGTGACAGTTGAAGGTAGTCGTTTTTGAGATTGTCTCTTTCCTGAAAGGCAAAGACGTAAGCTGTATGCAATGTCATGATGTATGATATGCATGATGTCATGATGTTCAACATTTGATGTTGTATGTGTTTCATCATGTATGTAAGCAAGATGTATGAAAATGTGAAATGTTTATGAGTGTAATTTCATCTTAGGAAAATAAATCCTTGACGAACGGCCGGGAAGCTGCTCTGTGGAAGAGATACTTGGCCGAAGTTCTGATGAGAGGCCTGCTGAGGACTTTAACGATGGATTCCGCTGAGGATAATGATGATAAACTCCGCTGGGGAAACCTCAAAGATAAACTCTGCTTGGGAATACAAAAGATAGACTTCGCTGGGGATTGAAGGAACTTTTGCCGAGAACGGTCTTCCGTGGCCTTTAGCTGAGGATAACCCAGTTATAAGTCCTTGTGAGGAAATAACTCTAAATAAAACTCGGGAGAGACGTTCGTACTTCGCCGGGGATAAGCTCGCAGAATCTACTGGGGATGAGCCTTTAAGACCTGCCGGGGAATGTTGTGCCTTTTTCAGGATCGACGGGGAATCGACTCCTGCTTGGGGAAAGTGCTGCTGAACCTTGTTTTATTCTGCGGGGAGCTTAAGATGATTTGGCCACATTTTCAGTTGAACCTTCCTTGGTGCCTTGGTGGATAAAACAACTAGACCGCATTAGACAACTCCACGTTGCCCCTGTCTTTGATGTCACTTGTAATTAATCTCTTTTTTCATATGCAAACATTTATGAATCAGCAATTTAATGTCAAATGCATATATCAAAAATGAACATTGGACGTTCTTCGCAAGACAAAACAGAAAAAGAAAAACAATGGCAATTTATATGGACAAGTGAATTTGTATTGATTTAAACTTTGCCTGTGAATAGGCGTTTTTTGTACAAGAGGCTGACATCCTAGTAAGAGGACGCCGCCAAAAAGTATAGAATTTACAATTTGAAAAAGGAAACAAAACAGCTATGTGAACAATCCCACTGGGTTCCAACTCTGCTATCGCCTTTATGTCTTCGAACGTCTCATTCGCTTTGCTGCCTGGTCGAAGATGAAGCTGATTGGTCGATGCCGTAATCTGAGCCAGATAGTTGATGCCGAATTCCGGATGCGAAGTGATCCAATGAGACATAATGTTACGCTTTTATCCCTAACTTTTGCCTGGACCGCCCTTTCGGGTTTTCAGTCCACCGGGATACCCATTTTTGCCCAAGTCGCCCTTTCAGGTTTTCGACTTGCCGGGTGTACAGATTTTTATTCATTTCATCCCTTATTTTTGCCCGAACCCTTTTGGTTCGCCGGGAAGCCCTTATTTTTGCCTAGGTATGTCAACCTAGCGGGTCTTTTATTTATGCGTAGTATTTTTTCACTATGTCTGCATTGGCGGGGTGAGGAAGGTCGTCACCATCCATGGTAGTTAGGATCATGGCTCCTCCTGAGAACACACGCTTAACCACAAATGGCCCTTCGTATGTAGGTGTCCATTTGCCCCGGGGATCACTTTGAGGAAGGATGATGCGTTTGATTACCAGGTCCCCAACTTGATACTCTTGCGGTCTGACTTTCTTGTTAAATGCCCTGATCATCCGTTTCTGATACGTTTGACCGTGACAGATAGCAGTGAGCCTCTTTTCGTCAATCAGATTTAGTTGGTCAAGTCGAGTTTGGATCCAATCATCTTCATTCAAGTCTGCATCCTTCATTATCCGGAGAGAGGGTATCTGGATTTCGATCGGCAAGACTGCCTCCATGCCATAGACCAAGGAGAAAGGAGTTGCCCCGGTTGATGTCCTTGCTGAGGTGCGGTACCCATGAAGAGCGAATGGTAACATCTCGTGCCAATCTTTATAGGTCACTGTCATCTTCTGCACAATTTTCTTGATATTTTTATTGGCTGCCTCTACAGCCCCATTCATCTTCGGCCGATAGGGGGAAGAATTGTGGTGCTGTATCTTGAATTGTTCACAGAGTTCAGTGATCATTTTGTTATTGAGATTGGTACCATTGTCCGTAATGATTCTTTCTGGGATTCCGTACCGACATATCAGATTATGCCGGATGAAACGTGCCACGACGCTCTTGGTTACTGTGGCATAGGAAGCTGCCTCGACCCATTTCGTGAAGTAATCGATTGCCACCAAGATGAAACGATGCCCATTGGATGCCGTTGGTCGGATCTCACCGATCATATCGATGCCCCACATTGCGAAAGGCCAAGGTGCCGTCAGGACATTCAAAGGAACCGGAGGGATATGCACCTTGTCAGCATAGATTTGGCATTTATGACAAGTTCGGGAGTGTTGGTAACAATCGGCTTCCATCGTGGACCAGAAATATCCTGCCCGAAGGATTTTCTTAGCCATGGTGTGTCCACTGGAATGGGTTCCAAATGTTCCTTCATGCAGTTCCATCATAATTTTCTCTGCTTCAACCTTATCCACACAACGTAACAGAGTTGAATCATGATTCTGTTTGTAGAGAATGCCGTTGCTGAGGAAGAATTTTGCAGCAAACCTCCTCATGAACTTCTTATCATTGACAGATGCGCCTTCAGGGTATTCCTGAGCTTCCAAGTACCTCTTCACCTCGTGATACCAGGGTTTTTCAGTTACCTTCTCAGTCTCGAGCTCACAGCAGTATGCCGGTTCATCCAACTTCCAGATTATGATTTGAGGAGCCTCATTGTCCCATTTAACTTTGAACATTGAAGACATCGTGGCTAGTGCGTCCGCTAGCTGATTCTCCTCTCTGGGGAAATGATCAAAAGTTATCTCTTCAAAGTGAGGGAGCAAGGTTGACACATACTCCTTGTAAGGAATAAGATTCGGGTGTTTCGTATCCCACTCGCCTTTGACCTGATTGATCACGAGAGCGGAATCTCCGAAGACACTTAGAAACTTGATCCTCAAATCGATCGCAGCTTGTAAACCCATGATACATGCCTCATATTCTGCCATGTTGTTGGTGCAGCTGAAACATAATCGGGCGGTGAGTGGAGTATGAGTCCCCTTGGGAGATATGATTACAGCACCGACGCCGTTACCCAAAGCATTGGAAGCTCCGTCAAAATGCATAGACCATCGGGATCCTTCCTCAGGTCCTTCATCCGGTCCAGGTACTTCACAGTCAGTTACCACCATGATGTCTTCGTCCGGAAAATCAAAGTTCAATGATTGGTAATCGTCCACAGGTTGGTGTGCCAAATGATCAGCCAGTACACTTCCCTTAATTGCTTTCTGAGTTGTATACTGGATATCATATTCTGTTAAGATCATTTGCCATCTCGCTATTCTCCCAGACAGAGCGGGCTTTTCAAATATGTATTTGATGGGATCCATCTTTGAAATCAATAAAGTAGTGTGAGTCAGCATATACTGTCTCAGCCGGCGAGCAGCCCATACAAGAGCGCAGCAAGTTTTCTCAAGCAGTGAGTAACGAGACTCACAGTCGGTAAACTTTTTGCTCAAGTAATAAATAGCGTGCTCTTTTCGGCCAGACTCGTCATGCTGCCCCAGCACACACCCCATTGAATTATCGAGCACTGTCAAGTAAAGTATCAGAGGTCTTCCTTCCACCGGTGGCATAAGAATGGGTGGCTCTTGGAGGTATTCCTTTATTCTTTCAAAGGCGGCCTGACATTCATCATTCCAGCGTACCACTTGATCTTTCTTCAGTAATTTGAAGATTGGCTCACAAGTAGCAGTCAGATGTGAGATGAATCGGGCAATGTAATTCAGTCGTCCTAGGAACCCTCTGACTTCTTTCTCTGTTTTGGGAGTCGGCATCTCTTGTATGGCTTTTACCTTGGCAGGGTCCACCTGAATACCTTTATCACTTACAATGAAACCTAGCAATTTTCCGGACCTCACCCCGAAGGTGCATTTGTTGGGATTCAACCTCAGCTTGTACAACTTGAGTCGGTCAAACAACTTCCTCAGATGATCAAGGTGCTCCTCCTCAGTTTGAGACCTTGCAATCATGTCATCAACGTATACTTCAATCTCATGATGGATCATATCATGAAATAAAGCAACTATGGCACGCTGATAGGTTGCCCCAGCATTTTTCAATCCGAATGGCATGACCTTATAACAGAAGGTCCCCCACTGAGTTACAAATGTAGTCTTCTCCATATCTTCAGGAGCCATCTTGATCTGATTATACCCTGAGAAGCCATCCATGAAGGAGAACACCTTGTGTTGAGCTGTATTATCAACAAGGACATCGATGTGAGGTAGGGGGAAATCATCCTTGGGGCTGGCCCTGTTCAGATCCCTGTAGTCGACACACATTCTGACTTTACCGTCCTTCTTCGGCACTGGCACAACATTGGCAACCCACTGAGGGTAAGAAGTTACTGCAAGGAAACCCGCATCAAACTGTTTCATCACCTCAGCTTTAATCTTCTCAGACATCTCTGGACGCATTCGTCGAACCTTTTGCTTTACTGGAGGGCAATCTTCCTTGGTTGGCAGATGGTGAACTACAATGTCGGCATCCAAACCGGGCATATCTTCATAGGACCAAGCAAAGATCTCCATGTAGTCTTGTAGCATCTGGATCAATCGTTGCTTCACGCTGAGCTCTAGATTGGCACCAATCTTGACCTCTTTCCTATCTGTCTCAGTACCCAGGTTAATTGTCTCCACAGGCTCTTCATGTGGTTGAATAGCCCTCTCTTCCTGTAGTAGCAGTCTTGCGAGTTCACCAGGCACTTCGCAATCATCTTCACCTTCGTCTTCGGCCAAGTTGATCGGATTTTCGAAGTCATAACTGGCGGTAGCAGAGCTGTTGCCAGTGAGATCCAGAGTGGACTGAAACCTGTATAAGTGAGTGTGTGTAAATATAGCTGTTTTGCAATATGTATAACACAGAAAGAAAAAGAGCACAAGATTTGAAATGCAACAAACGTCCAATGTTTTGATTAATGTTATATGAAAATGTCATACAAAAAGCCCTCACAAATGGAGCTACGATGCCCCGGGCAGGACACCGAGCCAACAGAGTTTTAACATATTGTTTGTTACAAATTTGGAAATCAAAAGAAATCAATTACTGCGTGACAAATGTGATAGGGGTAAAATCCTTTGCTGTCCAGTTGCTTGGTCCGTCGCTGGCAGTCGGGTAGATCCAATTATCAAACTCAGCTTCCTCCACATCCTCCTCGATAGCATTCACCCTTGAGCTGGAAATAAACACCGGAGCCTTTCCAATCTTCTCTTTGCGCACTGCCTTCTGAGCCTCTGCAGTAAAGCCTAGCCCGAACTTGTCGTTCTTCTGAGTGAAGTCAGGAAGCTGACCCCAGTGTGCACCATTGCCTTTCTGAACCACAGCCCGGGCATCCCTTAGGGAAACCATCTTCAAGGAATCATTCTCTTCGGCCATTGTCTCCGCAGCTGCTGAAATTGGATGTACCTCCTCGAAATGTTGGAAGGGAGTTTCAATGAATTCTCCGTCCATCTCGATGTACCTGAAGGAATTCAAATGGCTCACCATATACTCCTCTTCTCCTTGCACAGTGACAATTTTCCCTCTGACGGGATACTTCAGCTTCTGGTGCAAGGTGGAGGTCACGGCCCCAGCTTTGTGGATCCAAGGTCGACCCAACAGACAGGAGTACGATGGACGTATATCCATCACGTAAAAGGTAGAGTCAAACACTTGAGAGCCCACACGAATAGGGATGTTAACCTCTCCATGAACCATCCTCTTGGAACCGTCAAAGGCTCTGACGATGATATTGCTGGGTTTCAACTCCAGGCCTTCATAATCCAGACGATCTAAAGCCTTTTTTGGAAGAACGTTCAAGGAAGAACCAGTGTCCACCAATACATGTGCCAGAGTAGTGCCCCTGCATTCAATAGAGACATGCAGGGCATCATTGTGGTCCCTCCCTTTTGCGGTTAGGTCAGCATCTGAAAAGCCCAAGCCGTTGTCCGCCGTCAGATTCGCTATGCAGTCAGTGAACTGAACTGCAGACGTCTCCTGCGGCACATGGGCCGTCTTGAGAAATGAGATCAAGGCTTTTGCATGGGCCTCGGAACATAGTAATAAGGAAAGCAGGGAGATCTTGGAGGGTGTATGCCCCAACTGCTCGACAACATTAAAATCACTTTTCTTTATTATTTTCAGAATCTCCTCCATTTCTTGTCGGGAGGCCTCAGCATTCACGGGTATCGGTGCCTCCATCCGGGCAGGCTCTTCTTCAATCCCTTTGCCCCGAGTATTTGATGACTCGGCAGCAGGGGACACAATTTGATCAGCAACAGGATTTGGTAAACTTGCAGGTTTTATGAGGAGGGGTTTTCGAATAGCGGGCGGCGCAATGTCAGGCGAGAAGAGCCTGCCACTGCGGGTGACTTTAGCTGGACCGGTGATATCGCAGATACTGGCACTAGCATCAAATTCTTGCTTGATTCCATTTACATATACGTCTGCCCCATAATGCCAGGGGACAGCTTTATCAGACACGTAGGAGAGGGGTCCTGGAACAGTAATGATCACAGGCGCAACTGTCAAGATTTGAATAGGCTTCTTTGGGGGAGCCTTGATTGGATTTTTGAAGATGGTAATCACGGAAACTTCTTTCATCGGAACCAAATGAACAGCAGTCTTTTTGAATAAAATCTCCTTGCTATCCATTAGGCCTTGGATGCCTAACCTTAGCAAGGGACAATCAGATAGGGAAATAGCACAGAATGGGCAACCTTCGCCGCAACCCGGAAATAAACCGGCCCGCAGTAGGTTCTTCTTAACAGTCTTCAAAGGGGTAACAACTTCATCTACCGAAACAGCGTACACTTCTTCCTCAATGGCATTTACCCTATGCTGGGGCATAGGAGCCGTTACAACATTCGGTCTTTCCGGCGCTTCAAACTGAATTTCTTTTGCGTCAATTAGATCTTGCACTTTGTTTCTCAAGGCCCAGCAATCATCAGTAGTGTGCCCGGGACTATCAGAATGATAAGCACACCGGGCATTCGGGTTGTATTTAGGAGACGCAGTGTTGACGACTTTAGGAGCTTCTTTGAGGGTTACCAGGTTGGTGGATAACAGTTGGGGTAAAATTTGAGATAATGTCATACTCAATCGGGTATACTGCCTCTTGGGCCTTTCACTTCTTTGTTGATTGTACTGCTGAGGAGCAGCAACAGGTTTGGAGATGACCAAAGCATTAACGGCTTGGCGACTTTCGGGCTTGACTTGCCTTCTAGGGCCATAAACGGCGCTGGCTTCTTTCTTAAATGGCCTCTTCTCAGCACTTGTAGAGGCAGCCTTCTGTATCTTGCCTGACCTGATGCCAGCTTCAATTCTCTCTCCCGTTAATATCAAATCTGTGAACCCAGCGGAGGAGTTACCAACCAAATGATTGAAAAACGGACCAGACAACGTTCCCAGAAACATATCAACCAGCTCTCGATCAGTTAATGGAGGCTGCACCCTGCCAGCCAAATCTCTCCATTTTTGAGCGTACTCTTTGAACCCTTCACCCGTCCCTAGAGACATACCCTGAAGTTGGGTACGCGTAGGAGCGAGATCAGAATTGTATTGGTATTGTCTGTAGAATGCAGTTGCCAAATCTTCCCAGTGCCGGATGCTAGCTCCGTCCAATTGGTAGAACCATTCAAGCTGAGACCCCGAGAGGCTGTCCTGGAAGAAGTGAATCCAGAGGTTCTTATCCGCCGTGTAAGGTTGGATTTTCCTTACATACGACCTCAGATGCAGCTTTGGGCAGGAGACCCCATCATACTTGGCGAAGGCAGGCGCCTTAAACTTGTGTGGAATTACTACTCCGGAAGATAATCCCAAATCTCCGAAATCCAGTCCTGGCACGTTCTGAATTTCCATAGCGCTCAAGCGGTCCTCTAATTGTTTGTATCTGTCAGCAGCAGGTGGGTATTGTTCCTCGTTATAGTCCGTCTCGTTGTCGGAGACTGCGGGACTAGGAGCTCCTCCCCCTTGGGGACTGTTTTTCTCAGCAGAAGAAGTGGTTGGATCAGCTTCATTGTGGAGTGTGTTCCCAAATCTGCGTCCGGTGTTGAACATCGCCGTCCTCTTTTTCTTCTTCTTCTTCAGGAGTAGAGTCTTCAATTCTTGCTGACCCTGGGCTAGGCTTAGGACCATCTCTTGAAACTGTGCACTTTGGGCCTGAAGGGCCTTGATTGCTTGCTCACTGGATGATTCCGGATTCATGATGACTGTGCACATAAACAGCGAAGAAAATTAAGCAACCTGTGAAATAGGGTACCTGCTATGCATATGGTGCAATGGGATGCTTATGTATGCAATGCATTCAAGGATTTAGAAAATTCAAAATTGTTGCAAACAAAAAGAACGCACGTCATATTAATAAGGAGAAATTCGTTAGTACAAAAATGCCTCTTGGGCCAAATATTACAAAATAACCCCTTAAGGTAAAAAGACATTGCGCATCCTTTTTGGCGCGATGTAGGTGTTGAGATTCCTTTCCTCGTGCAGCAGGCGGGTGAGTTCCAGGACCTTCTTTTCACTAGCATGTAGACTGGTCTCAAGAGAATTCCGCTCTTCCTTAAGTTGGATCCAGCTCTTCTGCATCTCTTCCCAGGAGGTGGGCATGTCGGGATGTTGAATGGTGTAGGATGCTTCTCCTTCCAAGACTGGCTCTTTGATTACAGGTAGCATGTGAGGGTAAGGCATTACTAACTTCTGAGAGCGGGCTCGTACCCACTTGAGGTAAGGCTCCAACGGGATGGAGTTCCGGTGCCCCAGTGTCTTGCTGTCTATCCTACTTGGCATCCTCCAAGCTCTGATAAATCTCTGACGAAGTCCTTGAGTATCGTTGTCGAAGTCGAAGACTATGTCAGGAATTAACATGTCATGAGGGCCATCCTTCCGAGCATAACCAAACTGTCTCCAAGCCAGGCATGGGTTGTAGGTTATACCTCCTTTGATTCCAAATAAAGGAACATTAGGGTACTCCCCACAACGATCAATGATAGTGACGTCTTCCCGGGACCTAGGACACCAATGTATATCTGCATGCGTGAGAGCCATTAATCGTTGTGACCATCTCAAACCCCGCTCGTTTTTCAAAACTGATTGCGGAAGATGCGAAATAAACCACCTTCCCAGGAGAGGAGTGCAACACATAAGGACACCCCTTCTTCTCATGGTTCGAGTGTAACATGAGTGAAGGATATCCCCCAACAGTGTAGGTATAGGATTCCTGGTCATAAAGATCTGGACAGCACTGATATCAATAAGCTGATCTGGGTTAGGGAACAATACCAAACCATAGACAAGGAGGGCTACAACTTCTTCAAAAGCTCGTAGGTCAAGAGAGTTCCAACATTCTTGGGCCTTATCAAACAGAAACCTAGCTAAGAACCCTTTGATACCACTTCTAACTTCCCAATGTCCTTTGAGGTCAGATGTCTGTAGGTGCAAGGCTTTAGCAATCTCTTCAAGCTTGGGTTCCTCTTCCATACCGTTGTAGGGTAGTTGATCAAGGATAGGGGCCTTCAGAAGTCGGGAGAACTCTTCCAATGTAGGCACCAACTGATAATCCGGGAAGGTGAAGCAGTGATGCAGAGGGTCAAAGAATTGGAACAGGACCTTTATCAAGTCCTCCTCAATGTTGGTGTTAACCAAGTTGATGAGTCTTCCATGTCTCTCACTGAATGAAGAACTCTCGGGAATTCTGGACAGAAGCTCCTTAAGCTGAGGAGGGATCTTTACAAGGCTAATCTGAATTGTCTTTCTGCGAGCAGTTTCCATGTCCTATAAAACAAGAACAAAGATGAAGATTCGAAACCCTTGAAATGGTTAGTCAATGCTCATGATGTTTGTATGATGTAATGATGTGATGATTAAATGCACTATAAACATTCACAAAGGCAGACATGGTAAGGCATACAAGTCACACAAATCCTTAGAGTTTAGGCCTGCATGGGGTCTGGGTATTACCCTCTTGAAGTTTTGTGGGCTCAACCTGTCTTATCAAAAGTAACCGGGTTCTAAAGGTCCCAATATCACTGGATTGCTTTCATTGTTCATCGTTTCGATTTAGCCACTGAACTGGCGACCAAAATATTCCAGGAAAGCAAACCTCAATTGAGTGTAGTATCGAGTATCAACCAACCTCGGACTGCACCAAAGTCAGTTATCTCACTACCCCTAAAAGGCCAAGATGGTTCAATTAAGGTTCCTAAGGTCAGTTGATGCTTCATGACACCACGCGGCGGCCCCGTACTCTCCTTGACTGAACTCAAGGGTTACCGGTACACACCAAAGTGCCACATCAACGTAGCAGACTGCTTCAACCATGTCGGTATACCCCGCACAGTTCCCTCACAGCCTTGTTGCTACCTAAAAGGGTTTCCCCAGATCCGGGTTAGGATCTATAAAACTCCGATACAAAGCCCACAATATGTAAAAGCAAACAAAGCAAGCAATTGAAAACAAAGGTGATCTAAACCCTAAGGTTACTCCACTTCAAAACTTCCCCAGCAGAGTCGCCAGTTCTGTGATACGGTGGGAGAACTGACTTGAGGTTTGCGTTTGTATTCGCAAATGTTGCGGTTAGCAAGAGTCGCCACCGACTTTTTATTTTATCCTAAGGAAAGGTTAAAAAGCACAGCAAAAACCTTTTGAGATCTTTTCTTGGGTTCGGGGAGTAGATTATAGAAAGGGAAGGTATTAGCACCCTTTCTATCCATGGTTATCCATGGGCTCTTAGTTACTTGCTTAGATCACTTGCCTTTTGTTTTCAATTGTTTTAAATGGTGCTTGAGTGTGTGGGTTTTGAAAATGTTTTTGAAAAGAGGCCAATGCGGTGGCAACCTTTGTAATGATCCATGTAGGGATGTATACAAAGATGTATGTCTTTTGAAAAAGTTTTCATTTGTTTTTGAAAGTTGTTTTGAAAGTGTAGTGTTGTGTGGTTTTTGAAATTAGGCAAGTGTTTTGTTTTGCAAGTTGATTCAAGTAACTAAGAGGTTATCTACTCCTAAATTTCTCAAAAGATTATTGCTATACTTTAACCCTTTTAACAAGTTTGCACCACCATTGTATTTGGTGGGCAACCTTGTGTTAGGATGTGAAAGGGACAGGCGCGGGTCATCGTTTAGACCATAATTGTAACGACGTTAAATGTCTTTGGGCAATTTCTCTAAGGGACTTGATCATTTGTTTTGTTTGTTTTGAAAAGTTTTATCGAGGGACTATGATCATTCAAACTGTTTGCTTTGCCCAAAGATGTTCAACATACAATATGGCCCATTTTTTTGAAGGCAACAAGTGGAATACCCTAGGGGGTGCAAGTGTGATTTGTGTGTCCATTTTCATGCTTGTTTATCTTATATTAGGTCAAACTATTTTTTTATCGTTTTTTGGCATACAAACCCTAATTCTAACATGTTATCATTAGAAAGCGATAAAGTGCGTAATTAAAATTACTAAGCTATTACAAAACCAAATATGGGAAGGGGGGTACAAATGTTCAAATGGGGATATTGACAAGAATTTAAATCTAAATTATTACAACAATTGGATGTTTTGCAATGCATAATTAAATGTAAATTAAATAAATATGTGCAATGTAAAAAGAAAGTTTCTATGTGTATGAGAAAATATTATTTATGTAAAAGGAAAAAGAAAATAAAAAATGTATTTATTTTTTAGTATTTTGAACTTAGGGTGAAAAACCCTAATTTTTAAATAAAAGGCATTATTATCTAATTTAATTCTACTATTTATTTATTATTTATAAAAAATAAAATAAAATGAAGTGTATTGTGAAAAAGGTATTTTTTGTATCAAATATTAAATAAGATGAAAAAATCAAATATTTTTACATTTTTGTCTTAAATATATTAATAATCATATATATATATTTTATTAAACCCTAGATATGCATTATACAAAAATAAATATTTATTTAATATTTTAATAAAATAAATAAAAGAGTATTTTTTGTGTGAAATATTTTCAGAAAGTAAATAAAAATAAAAAGTGTATTTGCATTATTTTTACATTTATTCTAATAATCCAATATATATATTTATGTACAAACTAAACAAATAAACAAATAAATATGCAATAAATGCAAAAAATGATGGAAAAAATATTTTTAATTTTTTAATGGCATGAGAAAAAATAAATGAAGTCAACCAAAAAGAAAAAAGTCAAAAATGTCAAAAAATGAGTAAATGGGCTCAGGGGGGTGTAAGCCAAAAAGGATGGTGTGAAAAGAAAGAACAACAACAGCCCAGCCCAATGACACACTGTCTTCAACCTCCAGCTTCAAACTTTGAAAAAACGCGCGCCTCTTGCTTCAATGTCTAACTCCTGATTCCTTGATTTTTTGAGCAAATTTCCAACACAAAAGATGTTAAGCATGAAGAGACGGTTCTAACCATATAAAGAACTTGACCTATCTCTCTAAGATGAGGGAGAATTTCTCTCCCCCTCTTTTCTGACCTAATTTTTCTACCATTTTCAGAGCTCAAATTCTCTCTACTCAGATAAAAGAAATGAAAAGTAAAGCTATGTACATGCTCAGGGCTATGAGTAGGACCTTGTTTCTTCACAAACTTAAGACTAAAGATGCCTAATAAGAGAGATACGAATTCAAACTTTTACCTGTGCAGTTGAACTTCTAAGTGGAGAATGAGAGACTTTCAGTGCAATGTAATGATTGGAAAAGCTTCCTTGAGGTCCAGGGATGCTTTTTCAATGCTTACTTTGTCTTGAACCTTCTTGTATCAAGCTGTAGAACTTCACCTGCAAGTCAAAGATGTGAAAATGGTGGAAGTGGTTAGAGCAACTACAGATCGTGCCTTAGCTTCTGGATAGCTTGCATATGTTGTAAGGAAGGTAGAGGAACAGGTTTGGACAGAAATGCTTGAAGGGATTGAGAGATTGCACTCAAACTGCAGGGGCACCCCTGTTTGTGCAGTTTTAGGATGATTCTGAGATGGAGGGTGTTTTTGAGGTCAAGAGCTCGTGTGTTAGCTTGGATATGTTATGTGTAATGTGTTTGACAACTTTGTTCTTGTGTTTGTATGCTGGTATGAGAGATGGCATAAGTTATGGATGTTACTTCTAAGTGAAGCAAGCAAATGTCAACTTGGTTTCTAGGCCAGTACAATGCCTCAATCTATGCTGCACATTTGAGTCTTGATCAGTGGGAAATGTCCATGCCTTTTTGCCTCAAAGATCTGCATTGTACCTCATAGATTTGCAAAGTTGCCATAAAGTAGCACTTTACAAGAATGGATAATATGCTTTTTCTAGTTTAGGCTTGATTTTGTGTGTATTGTCCAAATGAGCAAGATAATGCTAGAGCACAAAGGATATGCATTGAATTATTGAGTGAAAATGGGATTAGAGGCCTGCAATGTAGCTTAAGCATGCTGAATTCAAATTTGCCAAGTTTATGAACATGCTTTGATGAAGAACAAAAGTGAATTTTTGCCAACTTGTGAAATTCGAATCTCTCAAGTTATGAGGTTGTTTGATGAGTTCTTGGACATTTTGGAAAGCTTGGAATGTGTACTACAATCCATCTTTGAAATGCAATTTGAAATTCCAAGTGGAAGGGTATGAAAAGTGGCCTTGAAGTAGGGTAGAAAACCTTGTCAAAATAGGTCAAATTTCACTAAGTTAAAAGATGGTTTAGTGCCCTTATTCAAAAAATCATAACTTGAGATACAAGCTTCAAATGAGAAAACTTTGTGAATCAAAGTTGTAGATTATGCAACAAGCTACAACTTTCATGTTTTGACTTTTGTTTGAATCCAAATGGATCATGGTGAAAAGATGGGGCAAAGTTGGGAAACAATTAGGGTTTTTCATAACTTAGAAAAATTCTAAGTTATGAAAAATTCCATTTTCAAACCCTAATTTGCATTTTGTGATTTCTTGGTGAACAAGTTTCATGATTTGGCATGTTTTGATGAAAAATGAATCTTGACTCTTGATTTTGACCAAAAAGTCAAAGTTTGACTTTTCAGTATACAGTCAAAATTGATCAATTGACTGGGAAATTCAACTGTCAATCTTGTGTACTTGGGATCTTTTGAGCTTGATGAACATGTCAAGATAATTCTATGGGGTCCTTTAGTCCATAGGTGAACTTGGTTTGCCATTGGCTAGGTCAAACAGTCAAAAATTGCCTTTGTGCAGTCAAAACCCTAAAAATGACCATTTTGCCCTTTTGGTGATCTGATCAAATTTCTTATGGAATTGTGATCCAAACTTGATCAAATGGTTCATATGAGTTCATAATGTTGATGTGGATCAAATTTCATGAGGTTTGACTGTCAATTGGCCACAGTTGACTTTTTCCCCAATACAGCTGATTTCTAGGTCAACTGTCCAATTGACTGGGAAAAACTTGGAATCAAGACTTGAAACTTGGTATGGGTAAACTTGGGAGTCCAATATGAAGCATGAAAGTCATCTTAGGCATTTTAGGTCAAAACATCTTTAGGCAAACACAAACCCTAATTTGAGTCCACAGTGCAAGGAGAAGCCTTGAGCAGAGGAAACCCTAACTGGATCTTGATCTTCAAAGGTCTTGTGATGAGAAAATGTTGAGGAAATGGGAGGGCAAATTTTGGGGTACAACAGTGTCTTTTCTTTTACTTTTATTTTTTCAAAATAAAAAATGGAAATGCTTTTCTTTTCATATTCTAAATATTTTCTTGAACTTTATAAAATAAAACATAAAATCATCAATCATGCAGATCTGTCTTGAATTCCATCGAAAATGATAGTGCTATGGTTCCTTATATCCTTAAAAATTCAGTTGACCATGCTGACAAAGATAGTGGAGAAGATTGTGAAGTCCCTGAAGAACTAGCCAGACTCTTGAGACAGGAAGAGAAGGTCATCCAACCATATTAGGAAGAAATAGAAGTTATCAATCTCAGTACTGAAGAGGTCAAGATAGGTGCTGCTTTTCAAAGTGAAGAAAACAAGGGGTTGATTAAGTTGCTTCGAGAGTATGCCGACATCTTCACCTGGTCGTATGAAGACATGCCTAGTTTAGATACTAATATAGTGATGCACAAATTACCACTCAAGCCAGAATGTCCTCCTGTAAAGCAGAAGCCGAGAAGGACCAGACTCGGCATGGCTTTGAATATCAAAGAAGAAGTTTAGAAATAACTTGTTGCAGTTTTTTTATATGTGATAAATTATCCTCCTTGGATTGATAGCATTGTACCTATACCTAAGAAATATGGTAAGGTATGTATGTGTGTTGACTACCGAGACTTGAATAGGGCAAACCTAAAAGATGATTTCCCATTGCCTCATATTAATGTATTGGTTGATAATACTGCTCAGTCCTCAGTGTTCTCCTTCATGGATGGATTCTCGGGTTACAATCATATAAAGATGGCTCCTGAAGACATGGATAAAACAGCTTTCACAACTCCTTGGAGTACCTTTTGCTATAGGGTCATGCCTTTTGGTCTCAAAAATGCTGGTGCGACATATCAGCGAGCTATGTTGACTCTCTTTCACGACATGATTCATAAAGATATTGAGGTGTATGTGGATTCTATGATCTCAAAATAACAAACCGAGGAAGAACATTTGGTCCATTTGCAAAAGTTGTTTGATCGTCTATGAAATTTCAGGTTAAGGCTTAATCCCAACAAGTTCACCTTCGGGGTTCGATCGGAAAAGTTACTTAGTCTTATTGTAAGTTAACGAGGAATTGAAGTAGACCATGACAAGGTAAGAGAAATATAAGATATGCCGTCACCGAAAAATGAAAAAGAAGTACGAGGTTTTCCTGGAAGGTTGAATTACATAGCCCGGTTCATTTCTCATCTTACTGCTACTTGTGAACCCATCTTTAAATTGTTACGCAAGAATCAAGATGTCCATTGGGATGAAAGTTGTCAAGAAGCCTTCGAAAAGATTAAGCAGTATCTTCAGGAACCACCAATACTCATACCTCCAGTTCCAGGGAGACCTCTTATCATGTATTTGACTGTGCTTGAAGGATCTATGGGTTGTGTGCTCGACCAACATGATGATATTGGACGAAAAGAACACACCATCTATTACTTGAGCAAGAATTTTACTGATTGTGAATCAAGGTATTTATTACTTGAGAAGACTTGTTGCGCTCTTACGTGGGCAACTCGATGTTTGAGGCAGTACATGTTGTCACATCCTACACTTCTGATATTTAAGATGGATTCGATAAAGTACATTTTCAAGAAGCCAACACTTACAGGGAGATTGGATCGGTGGAAAATGCTTTTGTATGAGTATGACATCCAATACGTCACACAAAAGGCTATCAAAGGTAGAATTCGTGCTGATCATCTCGCCCACCTACCATTGGAAGAGTACCAGTCAATGAAGTTCGATTTTCCAGACGAGGATTTTATGAAACATGATGATAAAGAAGGACCTGAACCAGGGGAGAGATGGACTCTCACGTTTGATGTTGCATAAAATGCCATGGGCCATGGTATTGGGGCCATTCTGACTTCTCTATGCAATACTCACATACTTTTCACAGCCAGGTTATGCTTTGATTATACAAACAATGTCACAGAATACGAAGCTTGTGATGGGTCTTGAAGCAACCATTGATTTGAAGATCAAGATTCTTGAAGTATATGGGGACTCTGACTTAGTGATACATCAAGTACGAGGTGATTGGGATACACGGCACCCTAATTTAGTCCCATACCGGGATTACATATTAGAGTTCTTGCCCGATTTTGAAGAGATCACCTTTGAGCACATTCCTAGAGAAGCAAATCAACTGGCAGATGCTCTGGCCACTTTAGCCGTAATGTTCAAAGTTAGTTATCCGAATCATGCACCCAACATAAGAATCCTTCGTTACAAGGAGCCAATACACGTTTTCCCTTGTCATTTCCTCACAACTGAAGACGTGTCGAAAGAAAAGCCGTGGTACTTCGACATCAAAAGATACCTTGAGAAGCAAGAGTACCCTGAGGGTGCTACAATTTGTGATAAGCGGACTCTTAGAAGGTTGGCATCTAATTTTTTACTGTCAGGAGACATTCTGTACAAAATTAACTATGATTTGATTATGCTCAGATGCGTGGATAGACACGAAGTAGAATCCATCATACGAGAAATCCACGAGGGCTCTTTTGGGACTCATGCCAGTGGATATTCCATGGCCAAGAAAATCCTACGAGCAAGTTATTTCTGGATGACGATGGAAAGTGGCTATTATGTGTATGCGAAGATGTGCCACAAATGTCAAGTTTACGCATATAGGATACATGTTTCTCCCACTCCTTTGAATGTGATGACTTCACCATGGCCCTTTTCAATGTGAGGGAATTGATATGATCAGACAGATCGAGCTGAGCGCTTCAAATGGACATAGGTTCATTCTCGTTGCTATTGACTAATTCACCAAGTGGGTGGAAGCAGCTTTGTACAAGAATGTGACCAAGCAAGTTGTTACTCACTTCATCAAGAAAGAAATCATATACCGATATGGAACTCCTAACAAGATCATCACTGATAACGGGTCAAATCTCAACAACAAAATGATGAAATAAATGTGTGAAGAATTCAAGATTGAGCACCATAATTCATCACCCTACCGGCCAAAGATGAATGGGGAAGTCGAAGCAGCTAACAAAAACATAAAGAAGATCGTCTAGAAAATGGTTAGAACATACAAAGATTGGCATGAGATGTCGCCCTTTGCTCTACAAGGATATCGAATTTCGGTGCGTACTTCCACTGGGGAAACTCATTTTCACTATTCTATGGTATGGATGAGGTACTCCCAGTCGAAGTGGAAATTCCTTCATTGAGGGTTCTGATGGATACTAAATTCGATGAAACTGAATGGATTCAAACAATGCTCGACCAACTCAATCTCATCGAAGAGAAGTGCCTAGTAGCCATTTTTCACAGTCAGTTATATCAACAACATCTTAAGTGAGCATTTGACAAAAAAGTTCGACCTCGAGAGTTTCACACAAATGACCTGGTCTTAAGGATGATTCTCCCAATCCACACTGATCCACGAGGCAAGTGGACTCCCAACTATGAAGAGCCGTACATCGTGAAGAAATATTTCTCTGGAGGTTCTCTAATCCTGACAAATATGGATAGGGAAGACGTTCCACTTCCACTCAATTCAGAATATGTAAAAAAATACTACGCATAAAAGACCCGCTAAGTTAAAAACCTGAAAGGGCGGCTTACAAAAAAGTTAGGCCTAAAACAAAAAGAAAAAAAAGAATGACCCGCTAAGTTGAAAACCCGAAAGAGCGGCTTAGGCAAAAATGGGTGTCCTGGTGGATTGAAAACCCGAAAGGGAGATCCAGGAAAAAATTAGGGACAAAAAGCGAGAGACTGCGGTCTGAAGACTCTCCTTGAATAACAAGTACACCCTCATAACACGGGATGGATTAATTCAACTATTATCCTTCGGAAGCACAACACTAGGACGATCCAGGGTATGTGAACTATAGCAATATCGATTTTAATGGAAGTTCAAGATTTTATTATTTCCATTTTACTCATTGTGTTGTACCCCAAAATTTTCCCTCCCATATTTCTCAATACATTTCAAGTGAGATCCTCAAATTGCTCAAGGAAGTCCAAGAGTTGACCAGACAAACTCTCTCATAAGGAAGTCTACCTCAAATTAGGGTTTCATGTTGCATCAAGATACTTGAGTCCAAAGGGTCTCAAATTCTCACCATTGTCCTAAAATGTTCTCAAGATCATCCTTATCAAGTTTCAAGCCTTGCAGAGGAAGTTTTCTCAGTCATTTGCTCAAAGGCCTGAAAATCGACTGTGCTAGGGCAAAAGTCAATTGTGGCCCACATACAGTCAAACTTCAAGATTTTTGGTCAACATCCTCATTTTGAATTATTATTCATCATTTGATCAAGGGTTGATCATGATTCCTCAAGGATTGCTCACAATTCATCAAAACTCAAAAGTTGTTAAATTAGGGTTTTGTAGGAAAAGTCAACTCAACTTTGACCAAGAATAACTTTCTCATACTTTATCAGAAATGATCCATCCAAAGCTCATTTTGAAGAGGATGTGATTCCCTACAATCCATCTTCAGCTCCCAAGTTTAAAATATGAACTCACAAGAAGATATAAATTTGGATATTGTAGGTCATTTTGAAAAGTCAACAAAAACACCTTTTTTATCAAAGCTTCATACATGAACTTGGAAGACTAAACTGAGATGATACCAAAAGGGTTGCTTAGAGGACATCTAAAGCTTTCTAAAAAGTCAAAGAACACATCTTTATGGTCAAAATTGAAGGAGTTATGTATTGGCAAAGTTGACCTTTTTTGTAAAATTGCCAAAAGTCAAATATGTCTCAAATTGCAATTTTTGTCAAATGGGCTCAACTTTTTGTGCTTGTCTTGAGTTTGTAACATGACCCATGACCCATGATCCTTCCCACTTGTCTTTATTTTATTTTTATCATTTATTTTGATTTTTATTTCAATTAAATCAAATTAAATCAAAATAAAATCATGAAAATATCAAAACTAATCAAAGCTTGAGATTTTTTTGCATGTTTAGGCCTCTTATACAGCTGGAAAGAGAATAAAATCGTGCAAGCTTCAAATGGACACAAAAATATTGGATTTTGGCTTGATTTGGAAATATTTACATAAGAATCAAATCATGATTCAATCATCTTAATGGAGAAATATTTGAAGCAAGTTTGTAACCTAATTTATTCTAGGATACATATAAAACATTGGCAGACCAAAAGCAAGGGATTGGAGGCGTGAAAAGAGAAGAACAACTTTCAAAAAAATCAAGAAAATGTGAAATCTGATTTCTCGATTCCAGACTTCTTCAAGCCATTCCAAGCATACCATTCGTCAGCTGGGCATCCAAGGACTCTATCCCAATCATTAGCAAGCATTTTCGTGCCCAGATACACGCTGTAAGTACCCCACGACCTGTATGATTTTTTGAAATCGTATCTCATAAATCTGGCATTGTTAGTATATTTTATGGACATATTCTGAATCCTTGAAACATTTACAAGCTAATAATAATACTCAATTGCGTTTTTGTTAACCATACAAGAAGTTGCCATGATTAGGGTTTAGGTTTCGTTTTTAGGGGTTTTGCTTGTAGGAACAATTGGCCATGGAAAGTGGTACCATGATGCTCGTGAGGTTGCAACGAGTTGATTGGTACCACTGGAATTGATTTATCATGTGTGCATAGGATTTTGGAGGATCACAGGGTTGTACCTACGCCCAGAAAACTGTAGGTAAAAGTGTTGGACTTTTGCCAACGGAGGGAGAAGAAGAAGGGTGGCGTGGCACTCCCTGATTCGCTTATTCAAAATTCACGCATTTTGAAGAATATTATTTGGTTTTTCCAATATAATCATTATTTGTTATTCCATGTACAAGAAAACGCGCTAGCTCAGATGGTCAAGTATACAAGGGAAATTGCCAAAGGGCCTGGGTTTGATTCCCAGGTCCCCATATTTGCCAATGTTATTTTCTTTTACATCATCAGGTACGCGCGCATGCATTGAGTCTACCATATGCCATCATCCTTCAACCACCAGATCTCCAGAATGCCAGATCTAACGCCTATCACATGGAGGTCCACAATGCACCTTGGTCAAGCAAGCATACAGGATCTGGAAAGTCAACGTGGGCCAAGGAGTTTTGGGCCGAGAAAGTGCAAATCACACCCCCTCCATTGCTGCTGAACCAGGCCCATCTCTTTTTAATTTTATATTTTTCTTTTATTTATTTATTTTGTTTAAATTATTTTCTAAATCACAAATTAAATTCTTTTTTTATAAAAAATCATAAAATCAATTTCATCAAATTAGAATTTAGGTTTTTTTATTTTATTTTGTAAAAATTAACTTAATGTTAGTTTAATTTAATTTTAGGGTAATTCTAACTTTTGTAAATAAATTAAAATCAATTAGAAAATTAGGTTTGTTCTTGATTTAATTTTTTAGTTCTTTTCTCAATAAAATAAAAATACAAAAATAGGTCAAAATTAATTATTTTTCTTAATTTAAATTAATTAGTAATTAGGTTTGTATTTATTCAATTAAAACCTTATTTTCTCAAAAATAATCAAAAACAACAAAATATGATTTTTTCTTTCAACTAGGTTTAGACGGGGTCAAAACCCTACTTTTCTCGTTCTCGTTCCATCGCGTGCATTTATTTTTTTGCAAATATTAATGTAACTGCTCTTGGTATGTAATAGTTTAATTAGGATTTTCTTTATTTATCATTTTATGGGTTTTTGGCTATGTAATTAATCCCCCTCCCCGAAGCCTTGTAATAGCATAGTTTTATTTCTCGCATTTTAATTTTCCCAAATATTAACTGTTAGATGAATGATAATATGATTGCATGACAAGAATGTATGTTAATTTTAAAATGGTTAGCAAACCCTAAATGTGTGAAGATAATAACTGAAGTCAAATCACTCGCACATGCGCACTCCTAGGGTATACTCTCACTTCGGTTGCCTTCGGTAAACGATCATTAAGTATAGGGTGTCTTAGTGGTTACCCTCTTGTCTAAATAAAGATCAAATGTCTCGTACGGAAATGTTGCCTCGAAAATGTTGCCTCGGAAAGGTTGCCTCAGAAATGTTGCCTCGAATATGATCTTAAGACACTAGGGTTATTACCAAGACGCCCTAATGTTGCTTTAGTGATCGTACGTCCCTTTCAAATTGACCCTTAAAATTCCAACGACAGTGCTATCTATTTCTCAATAGTAGGATAGCGTTGTCTAAAGGAAACGAGAATAGAAACGATCCTTTTTCGAGTAGGTAGATGCTAGTAGGTACTTTCTCAAATCAAACTTTTTCACACCAAACACTTTTCAAACTAATGTTTTCAAAAACACTTCGTAACTCTCTTGAGGACAAAAGCAAGGGTTAAAACGAAGTAAAACAAATTTTTTAAAACAAAGCACACACAAAAGCAATTTAAAAAGATGAGCAAGTACCTAAGACCCCATGGAAAACCATGGATGGAAAGGGTGCTAACACCTTCCCTTTCTATAATCTACCCCCCGTACTCAAAATATCGAAAAAGGAATTTTTCTGTGCTTTTGTCCTTTCCAGTTGGATAAAATAAAAGTTTGTGGCGACTCTTGATTACCGCGACATTTTGCGAATAAAAAAACGTAAAACACAAACCAGCATTTTCAAAACAGTCGGTTCTGCCACCGTATCACAGAACTGGCGACTCTGCTGGGGAAAAGAATAAGTGGGGCATACCTTAGGATTAGTTCATCATAAATTTCTTCTCTTGTTTGTTTTCGTTGCTTTACTGTTAAAGGGTTTTGTATTGGGAGTTACAATAGATCCTAACTCGGATCTGGGGACACCTTTTAGGTAAGTAGCAATAAACTGTGAGGGAACTGTACGATGTAGACCGATACGGTTGAAGCAGTAGCTACGTTGATGTGGCACATTGGTTGGTACCGGTATCCCTTATGGAGAAACGAGGAGAATATGGGGCCGCTGCGTGTGTCGTTAAGCATCAACTTACATTAGAACCCATAATTGACCAACTTGGCCATTAGGAAATAGTGAGATAGCCGGCCTCGGTGTAAAGCTGAGAACTGGTTGATACTCGATACTACACTCATTGAGACCATACTCTCGAGATAGTTCCGGCTGCAAGAAAAGATTGCATGAGCTGAAACCATGACTGATGAAGGATGGTCAGTGATATTGAGAACCTCTAGAACCCGGTTACTATTATTAGGACAGGTTGAAGCCAACTGAACTTCAAGAGGGTAATACCTAGACCCCATGCAAGCCTGAAACTTAAGGGCTCTTATGTGACTTGTTTGCCTTTACCATGTCTGTTATCTATTATACCTATTGCGTGTTTTATCATGACATCATGCATCATAACATAGCATGCATACTTCATTATACTAACCATTTCAAAGACCGAGGGGATTTATCTTTGTTCTGTGTTGCAGATTATGGCTTTCGTGCGCAGAAACACCATCCGAGTTAACTTTGTGCAAATACCTGCTCAACTCAAAGATTTAGCCTCAAGAGTTTCTGATACTTCTTCATTCATTAGGAGACATGGTCAGCTTCTTAGCTTGGTTACCTCAAAGTTTGATGAGAAGATGATGAGTGTGCTTTTCCAGTTCTTCGATCTGGTGCATCATTGCTTCACTTTCCCGGATTATCAGTTGGTTCCCACTTTGGAAGATTTCTCTCACTTATTGGGTATATCCATCCTTGAGCAGACACCCTTCACAGGTTTGGAAGAGACTCCTAGACCAGAAGACATTGCTTCATCTCTACATTTGAAACGGGCTGATGTAGTATCTAATTGGGAAACACGAAGCGGGGTTGAAGGTTTCTTAGCCAAGTTTCTGATAGATCAAGCTCAACTATTCTGGGATAACTTGGATTTTAAGGCTTTTGAAGACATCTTGGCTCTCCTTATCTACGGTTTGGTTCTTTTCCCGAATCCATATTCCTTCATAGATGTGAATGCGTTAAAATCTTCCTGTCTCGCAATCCTGTACCTACTCTTCTGGGTGATATCTTGCATGCCCTCTATACTCGTACTGTGCATAGAAGAGGGACTCTTATGTGTTGTATGCCTTTGCTGGAGAGGTGGTTTATTTCGCACCTCCCCAAGTCTGTGTTGAAGAATGAGGAAGGTGTAGGATGGTCTTACAGGATAATGTCCCTTACCCATACATACATTCTTTGGAGTTCTAAGGCTATGGAAAGCATTGCTGTCATTGATCGATGTGGGGGATACCCTAATGTCCCATTGCTCGGAATCAGAGGGGGTATAACCTATAGTCCTTGTTTAGCTTTGCGATAATTCGGTCGGGCTCGGAGAGACGGTCCTCATGAGCTACTTCTTACAGATATTACATTTGACTACAAGGAAGACGTTGACGAGCATCGCCGGAGGTATATACGAGCTTGGGGCATGGTGAACAGATCTGACCCTCAAGAGATAGGACCAAGGACTTTTCTCCCTATGCAGCCTTACCTCCAGTGTGTCCGAGCTCGTGCTCAGAAGCTTGGGATGCGTTATGAAGCTGTGTTGCCAGTAATTGTGGAGCCCACCAATGAAGAGGGAATTCCTTATACAGTCCTTTATCCCTACATGCCCACTGATATTGGGGCATTGAAGAGATCTTGGATTCAACTGAAGGAGGAGAGGGAAACCTACCGGGAAAAGTACCATGAGCAAGAAAGGAAGATCCTGAAGCTCACCAAGCAACTCGAGAATGAAAGAACAATCAATGACTACGTCAGCACGAAGGGGAAGCGTCCATGGGATTTCTGATTTTTGCTTTTTCTAGTTTAGATTTGTTTTCCATTTATTTCTTTGTAACGCCTTAAAGGCATTGTTGAACCTTTTTACAAGTTTAATCTAATAAAGTTTGTTTTATTCTTTGGTTTGCAAATTTAAATCTCCCAAAGTCTTTGAAATCATTACATACGCATCTGATTATCATGCACACCATTACAGGTACCATTACAGGTTTCTCATCTTCTTCGCTGTTTATTTCAGCAGAAATGTCTTACGATCAAGCAATCAAATATCTTCAGACACAAAATGCCCAATTCCAAGAGATGTTCTTGAGCTTGGCTAAAGGGCAAGAGGATTTGAAAGATCTCATTTTGAAAGAGAAAGAGAAGAAGAAGAAGAAGAAGAATAAGGTCGTCACGGACTCAACTTGAATGGTTTTATCAATTGGAAGGAGCTAATGTCTGAAACTGGGAGGACCTTGCTGCTGCTTTCTACAGGTAGTACCAGTATAACACCGACCTTGCTCCCACTCGTACTCAGCTTTAGGGTATGTCTATGGGTGCAAGTGAAGGTTTTAAGGACTATGCTCAGAAGGGGAGAGACTTGGCTGGAAGAGTCCAACCCCCTTTGTCTGACAGGGAGTTGGTTGACATGTTTCTAGGGACGTTGTCTGGTCCATTTTTCAATCATCTGATCGACAGTTCATCATCTGGGTTTACTGAATTGATTTTGACTGGGGAAAGAGTAGAAGCTGGTATCAGAAGTGGTAAGATACAGAAGGATACGTCGTCAAGTGCATTAAAGAAACCTTTCACTGGTAAGAAAGAAGCTAGTGCAGTTTACGGCCCGAGGGGCCAAAGCAGACCTGAACACCGTCAAGCAGTGAATGCGGTAGTGATATCAAGACCCACGGTTGCTCCACAACACAACAATCAACAAAGGATGGAAAGACCACAAAGGCAGTTCACTCAGCTCAATATGACCTTGTCTCAAATTCTACCACAATTATTGAAGACTAATCTGGTAACTCTGAGGGAATCCCCAAAGAATCCCAACACCACCTCTCCGCTATATAACCCGAATGCCCGCTGCGCCTATCACTCCGATGGCCCAGGTCATGATACAAACAATTGTTGGGCCTTGAAGAATAAGGTGCAAGACTTGATCGAAGCTAAAGAAATTGAGTTTGACGCTCCAGAGAAACCCAACGTCATAATTGCTCCTATGCCCAAACACAGTCATGGAGTAAATGCTGTGGACGATGATTTATTTGTGACCTCCGTGGAAGAAATTTCTACTCCTTTGATGACAGTTAAGAAGAATCTATTGTTGGCCGGTTTATTTCCGGGTTGTGGCAAAGATTGCCACGTGTGTTCAATCCTGCCTGTTGGTTGCCACTTATTGAAATCAGGTGTTCAATCCTGCCTGTTGGTTGCCACTTATTGAAATCAGGTGTTCAACTCCTGATGGATAGTAGAGAGATCCTGTTCGAGAAGACTATGATTCCGTTAGTTCCAGTTGAAGATGTTGCCATCATAACCATTTTCGCCAATCCTTCCAAGGCTTCCTCGAGAAATCCTGTTAGGATTACACCCGTTCCAAGAATCGCTCTATTAATCATTACTGTCCCTGGTCCTATTCCATACACTTCGGATAAGGATGTCCCTTGGCACTATGGGGATGATGTGTATTACCATGGAGTTAAGCAAGACTTAAAGATTGAAGAAGTTGATGCTGATGTCAGCAATATTGTCGGGGCCAGCAAGGTCACCAGAAGCGGAATACTCTTTTCTCCTGAGATTTCCCCTCTGACTGTCCACAAACCTGTTGTCATTCCATCTGCTAGTACATCAGCTACTACCCCAGTTCCTATTCCAGTTATCACCTCTGTCGCCGAGCCATCTGGGACTCGGGGCAAAGAAATCACAGGTGAGCCTGCCCGGACGGAGGCACCTAAGAAGATCATTGTAGAAACCTCTAAGCAGGAGATAGAGGAAATTCTAAAGATTATCAAGAAGAGCGACTACAACGTAGTCGAGAAGCTGGGGCAGACCCCATCAAAAATTTCCATGTTGTCCTTGTTATTGTGTTCGGAAGCCCATACAAAGGCTTTAATTGCTTTCCTCAAAACTGCCCATGTGCCGCAGGAAACTTCTACCGATCAATTCAAAGACTGCGTAGCTAGTTTGACTACCGACAATGGGTTGGGTTTCTCAGACGCAGATCTGACTACTAAAGTAAGAAATCACAATGATGCTCTGTACGTCTCGATCGAGTGCAGGGGAAATATTATGGCCCATGTACTGGTGGATACCGGGTCCTCATTTAATGTTTTACCAAAGAAAGCACTAGACCGTCTGGACTATGAAGGTTTGATTCTGAAGCCGAGCAATATTGTGGTTAGGGCCTTCGACGGGTCAAAAGGATGGTGCACAGGGAAGTGGACGTCCCTGTTAAAGTTGGCTCTCAGACTTTTGCATCTACGTTCTATGTGATGGACATCAGACCATCATATTCTTTCCTGTTGGGTCGCCCTTGGATTCATAAGGCTGGGGCAGTGACTTCTACACTCCATCAGATGTTGAAATATACATTAAAGGGGAAGATCATCACGGTACAAGGTGGGGAGGAGTACATGGTGAGTCATCTCAATTCCTTTCGCTACGTGGAGATGGAAGGGGAGTTCATCGAAACCCCTTGTCAAAACTTTGAAGAGGTCCCCCAGACTTTGGCGTCAACTGAGGTTGCTATTGACAAATCTCCGATGAAGATGGCTTCCCTTAAGGATGCCAGGGCTGTAATTGAAAAAGGTGGGCGTGTAAATTGGGGTCATCTCCCCGATTTCACACACAAAACTGACAAGTTTGGTTTGGGCTTTACTGCAGAGGCTCAAAGGGCTATTCGGCGCGCGCAGATCGGGAAACCTCCTCTGCATATCAGTAATCAGGAAGTGAATGCAATTGAAGATGGTGAAGAAGATTCAGATATCAATAGCTGGATCTACCCTACAATCAATGGTGGTTTGAACAACTGGACGGAGAAAGACTTCATACCTGTTTCTTTTATTACACAGTAATTAACTTTTGTTTTGAGATTTGTAACAGACAGTTTGAAACTTTACGGCCCGGTGCCTTGCCCGAGGCACCTTGGATTTGTTTGTGAGGGCTTATTATTTGCCATTTCATATATCATCAATAAAGCATTGGACGTTTTCTTGCATTACAAATTTTACGCTCCTTGTTTTTCTTTTCTATCTCGCACTTTATCAAAACAGCTATTGTCTTACACACACTCACATATCATAATGCAGATCCACATCCACCCTGGATCCCATTGATAACAACTCTTCTACTTCCAGTTATGACTTTGAAAATCCGATCAACCAAGCCGAGGACGAAGGTGAGGATGATTGTGAAGTGCCTGGGGAACTTGCTAGACTGTTACTACAGGAAGAGAGGGCCATACAGCCTCATGAAGAGCCAGTGGAATCAGTGAATTTGGGTACAGAGGAAGACAAGAAGGAAGTCAAGATCGGTGCAAATCTGGATCCTAGTGTCAAGAAACGGTTGATACAGATGCTACGCGACTATGTTGAGATCTTCGCTTGGTCTTATGAAGATATGCCTGGTTTGGACACTGACGTTATGGTTCACCTCCTGCCAAATAAAGAAGATTGCCCTCCGGTAAAATAGAAGGTTCGCCGTATGCGCCCTGAGATGTCTGAGAAAATCAAAGCTGAGGTCATGAAACAGTTTGACATCAGATTTCTAGCTGTTACTTCTTACCCACAGTGGGTTGCCAACGTTGTCTCGGTGCCTAAGAAAGATGGTAAGGTACGGATGTGTGTGGACTATAGAGATCTGAATAGGGCGAGCCCCAAAGATGATTTCCCACTTCCTCACATCGACGTTCTGGTCGACAACACCGCGCAACATAAGATCTTCTCCTTTATGGATGGTTTTTCTGGTTACAATCAGATTAAGATGGATCCCGAGGACATGGAGAAGACAACCTTTGTTACACAGTGGGGCACCTTCTGTTACAAGGTAATGCCTTTCGAGTTGAAGGACGCTGGGGAAACTTATCAGCGCGCCATGGTCGCTTTGTTCCACGACATGATTCACCATGAGATTGAGGTTTACGTTGATGACATGATTGCAAGGTCCCAAACTGAAGAAGAACACCTTGACCATCTCCAGAAACTGTTCGACAGGTTGAAGATGTACAACCTAAGGTTAAACTCGAACAAGTGCACCTTCGGGGTAAGGTCTGGTAAGCTGCTGGGTTTCGTCGTTAGTGATAAAGGTATTCAGGTGGATCTTGCAAAGGTGAAGGCTATACAGGCGATTCCAGCTCCCCGAAGGGAAAAGGAAGTTAGAGGCTTTTTGGGACGTCTGAATTACATTTCCCGATTCATTTCACATCTGACTGCTACTTGTGAGCCAATCTTCAAGCTGCTGAAGAAAGATCAAGTGGTAAAATGGAATGATGAATGTCAGACTGCTTTTGAAAGGATCAAGGAATACCTCCAAGATCCACCTATTCTGATGCCTCCAGTCGAAGGAATACCTTTGATTTTATACCTAACAGTACTGGATAATTCAATGGGGTATGTGCTGGGGCAGCATGACGAGTCTGGCTGAAAAGAGCATGCTATTTACTACCTTAGCAAAAAGTTTACCGACTGTGAGACCCGATACTCACTGCTCGAGAAAACTTGTTACGCTTTGGCATGGGCTGCTCGCCGGCTGAAACAATATATGCTGACTCACACTACCCTATTGATATCAAAGATGGACCCAATCAAGTATATCTTCGAAAAACCTGCCTTGTCCGGAAGAATAGCAAGATGGCAGATGATCTTAACTGAGTATGATATCTAATACACAACCCAAAAAGCAATCAAGGGGAGTGTGTTGGCGGATCATTTGGCGCATCAAGCCGTGGATGATTATCAATCCATGAATTTCGAGTTCCCAGATGAGAACATCATGTTGGTGACCGACTGTGAAGAACCTGGACCGAATGAAGGACCCGAGGAAGGATCCCGATGGTCTATGTATTTTGATGGAGCCTCAAACGCGTTGGGTAATGGAATTGGTGCCGTGATCATATCTCCTGAAGGCTGTCATACTCCATTCATCGCCTGTTTATGTTTCAACTGCACCAACAATATGGCGGAGTATGAAGCATGCATCATGGGTCTTCGAGCAGCTATTGACCTGGGGATTAAGTTCTTGAGTGTATTCGGAGATTCCGCTCTAGTGATCAGTTAGATCAAAGGCGAGTGGGATACGAAGCACCCAAATCTTATTCCTTACAAAGAGTATGTATTAACATTGCTTCCGCACTTTGAGGAGATAACCTGTGAACACTTCCCGAGAGAGGAGAATCAGTTAGCGGACGCGCTAGCTACCGTGTCTTCTATGTTCAAGTTCAGGTGGGACAATGAAGCTCCCCAGATTACCATTGAGAGGTTGGACGAACCCGCACATTGTTGTGACATTGAGATTGAAAAGGTGGCAGATAAAACCTAGTTTCACGAGGTAAAGAGGTATCTTGAGGCTCAGGAATACCCCGAGGGTGCATCTGTTAATGATAAAAAGTTTCTGAGGAGATTCATTGCGAAGTTCTTCATAATTAATGGTATCCTTTACAAGCGTAACCATGATTCAACCCTACTGCGATGTATGGACAAAAGCGAGGCAGAAAGGATTATGGCAGAGTTACATGAAGGTACCTTTGGAACTCATTCCAGTGGACATACCATGGCAAAGAAAATCCTACGGGCAGGATATTATTGGTCCACTATGGAAGCCGATTGTTATCAGCATTCTCGAACCTGTCATAAGTGCCAAGTCTATGCTGATAAGGTGCATGTACCTCCAGTTCCTTTGAATGTCTTGACAGCTCCTTGGTCATTTGCAATGTGGGGCATCGATATGATCGGCGAGATCAGACCTACCGCATCCAACTGGAATCGTTTCATTCTGGTAGCTATTGATTATTTCACGAAGTGGGTTGAGGCAGCTTCCTTTGCTACAGTAAACAAGAATGTCGTGGCACGGTTTATCCGACACAATCTGATCTGTCGATACATTGTACCAGAGAGGATCATTACGGACAATGGTACAAATCTCAACAATACAATGATCACCGAGCTCTACAAACAGTTCAAGATACAGCATCACAACTCTTCTCCTTACCGGCCAAAGATGAATGGGGCTGTTGAAGCGGCTAATAAGAACATCAAGAAGATTGTGCAGAAGATGACAGTGACATACAAAGATTGGCATGAGATGCTACCATTCGCTCTTGATGGGTACCGTACCTCAGCAAGGACATCGACAGGGGAGACACCCTACTCTCTGGTGTATGGCATGGAGGCAGTCCTACCCATTGAAGTCCAGATACCCTCTCTCTGGAATATGAAGGATGCAGGTTTGAGCGAAGACGATTGGATCCAGACCCAGATTGATCAGCTGAATTTAATCGATGAAAAGATACTTACTGCTATTTGTCATGGTCAGACGTATCAAAAACGAATGATAAAGGCTTTTAATAGGAAAGTCAGACGACAAGACTATCAAGTCGGGGATCTGGTGATCAAATGCATCATACTGCCGCAAGGTGATCCCAGGGGCAAATGGACCCCTACGTACGAAGGGCCATTTATGGTTAAGAACATTTTCTCTGGAGGAGCTATGATTCTAACAACCATGGATGGTGACAACCTTCCTCACCCCGTCAATGCAGACATAGTGAAAAAATACTATGCATAATCAAAAGACCCGCTAGGTTGACTGGCCTAGGCAAAAATAAGGTTTCCCGGCGAACCAAAAGGGTTCGGGAAAAAATAAGGGATGAAAATGGAAAAAATCGTACATCCGACAAGACGAAAACCTGAAAAGACGGCTTGGGAAAAAAAGAGTATCCCGGTGGACTGAAAACCCGAAAGGGCGGTCCAGGCAAAAATTATGGATTAAAGCGTAACACTATGTCTCATTGGATCATCTTGTAACCAGACTTCGGTATCGACTATCAAGCTCGGACGACGCTGATCAATCTGATTTACCTTCAACCAAGTAGCAAAGTGATGAGACGTTCGAAGATATAAAGGCAATAACAGAGTTGGAACCCAGTGGGATTGTTTCACATAGCTGTTTTTCTTTCTTTTACACAAATTATATAAATTATGTTCTTTCAGCGGTGTTCTCTTACTAGGACGTCAGCCTCTTGTACAAAACGCCTATTACAGACCAACTTCAAAATCAATACAACTCATTTTACAATAAATTTCAAAATTGTTTTTCTTTTCCTGTTTTGTTTTGCAAGAACGTCTAATGATTCATTTTTGATATATGCATTTGAAAATAATTGTTGCTTATAAATATTTACATGCGAAGCAAAAGATGATTACTGGTAATTTCAGGAACAGGGGCAAACATAAGTGCCCAAACCTGATAGTTGCTCTACCCACCAGGTACAGGGACAGATCCAGCCTGAGAATGTGACTAAAAGTGCATACACTCCCCGCAGAGTAAGAAAAACCTAAAAACAGCGGTGTTAATTATCCCCAAGCAGAGTTCATCTATCACCAACAATGGAAGACTATCCCCAGTGGAGTTTATTTCTTCCACAAGAAGAAACTCAATCCCCAACAGGGTTCATTATCACCAGCAACGATAATTCATCCCCAGACGAGGTTATTTCTCCAAATCAGCAGATCTTCTGGCAGAGTATCTCTCTTCCCCACAGAGTCATTTTCTCGCCAGTTTATTCTCCAGCCGAGTTATTCTCCCGCCAATTTATTATCAAATCATCTTCGGTTGTTATCCCCAGCGAGAACGAAGAACTCAACTCTTTATTTTCTCCAACAGCGGTCCAGGAATTATTCTCCCCAGCTAGAAAACATCACGAGAACATTGCATATCCATACATCATGACATGCGCATACGCATCATACAACACAATCTCATTTATTTTGAGAGCATCATTACTCGATACATGTCATACATCATGACATTACATACGACTAACTCTTTACCTTTCAGGGAAAGATACAATCAAATTCTCATAAGTTTTTCTGGTTCAGTCAAATCGATGCTAAGATTTCTATTCCAATTCAAGCTATGAAGCCTGGATCCGACCGGATAATATCTTGATTTCTCCATCATACTGTGAAGCCCAGAGAACGACCGGATAACAGTACCAAAATACCGCGAAGCCTAGAACCGACCAGATAATGGTATCTCTTAAATGCAAGCTATGAATCCCGGATTCGACCGGAAAATAGTTTAATCCCCAGCAAGTTATTGTAAAGCCTGGAGAACGACCAGATAGCAATGCAAGTTACTGTGAAGACTGGATTACGACCAGATAGCAGTACAAAATACCATGAAGCCTGGAATCGACCAGATAGTGGTATATTATAAACACAAGCAGTGAAGCCCGAAAATCGACCGGAAGATAGTTTAACAAGGTATTGTGAAGCCTGGAAACCGACCAGATAGCAGTACAGGACACCATGAAGCCTGGATTCGACCAGATAATGGTATAGGACATCATGAAGCCTGGATTACGAACAGATAGCGGTAAAAGACAGTGAAGCCTGGGACTACGACCAGATAACAGTGGGGGACACTGTGAAGCTTGGATTTCGACCAAATAGCAGTCTACCCGGCCAATTACTATGAAGCCCGGAAATCGACCGGATATTAGTAGGCCTTAAAATCAAATGGAAGCCCGGATGCGACTGGATAACCACTTGATTTCTTCTGAAGCCTGGAACACGACCAAATAAGAAGTAAGAAGTTGCAAAGCCTGGATTACGACCAGATAGCGGCAAAAGACTGAAGCCTAGAATCGAACAGATAACAGTATAGGATACTACGAAGCTCGGAGTTCGACCGAATAGTAGTTCACTTGGCCAATTACTAAGAATCCTGGAATCGAGCGGATATTAGTATGCCTTAAATTCAAGTTGAAGCCCGGATGCGACCGAATAACAACTTATTTCATTCTGAAGCCTGGATTACGACCAGATAAGAAGTGAGAAATTGTGAAGCCTGGATGACGACTAGATAGCAAGTTTAATCTCATTCCCCAGTAAGCCACTATAAAGCCTGGAGCACGACCAGATAGCAATCAGTCTTATTTTCCTCAGCAAATCACTGTAAAGCCTGGAGCACGACCAGGTAGCGGTTCATTTTTCACCTCCTCGACTAAGAGATGATTCCCCGGTAGAGTAACGGACAACTGAATTTCCTAAAACTCTATTTCTCTCAAGACAGAGACTAGCATCCCCAGCGAAGTCCTCCTCAATAACAGGTATACGGGCTCACACAAAGGAATCTCTTATACGATCGACACTTCTTCAGATGTCATATTTAAGCCCATATTCCGACATAGACCTCCAAATGGAATCTATAAGCCCATTCCCGATATCACAAGACCAGTACCACTTCATGCGAGTGCAAATTTCTGGGCACTCTAGTGTTCAATCATCTTCAACCTTCAGATCACGAAAGGCAGACAAGCCAATCTACATCCTCAAGTTTAAGAAGATTGAACAGGGGCAGTTTTTGTACCCCAAAATTTTCCCTCCCATATTTCTCAATACATTTCAAGTGAGATCCTCAAATTTCTCAAGGAAGTCCAAGAGTTGACCAGACAAACTCTCTCCTAAGACAGTCTACCTCAAATTAGGGTTTCATGTTGCATCAAGATACTTGAGTCCAAAGGGTCTCAAATGCTCACCATTGTCCTAAAATGTTCTCAAAATCATTCTTGTCAAGTTTCAAGCCTTGCAGAGGAAGTTTGCTCAATCAATTGCTCAAAGGCCTGAAAATCGACTGTGTTATGGCAAAAGTCAATTGTGGCCCACATACAGTCAAACTTCAAGATTTTTGGTCAACATACTCATTTTGAAGTATTACTCATCATTTGATCAAGGGTTGATCATGATTCCTCAAGGATTGCTCACAATTCATCAAAACCCAAAAGTTGCTAAATTAGGGTTTTGTAGGAAAAGTCAACTCAACTTTGATCAAGCATAACTTTCTCATGCTTTATCAGAAATGACCCATCCAAAGCTCATTTTGAAGAGGATGCAATTCCCTACAATAAATCTTAATCTCCCAAGTTCAAAATATGCACTCACAAGAAGATATAAATTTGGACATTATAGGTCATTTTGAAAAGTCAACAAAAATACCTTTTTTGTCAAAGCTTCATACATGAACATGGAAGACTCAATTGAGATGAGACCACAAGGGTTGCTTATAGGACATCTCAAGCTTTCTAAAAAGTCCAAGAACACATCTCTAGGGTCAAAATTGAAGGAGTTATGTATTGGCAAAGTTGACCTTTTTTGCAAAATTGCCAAAAGTCAAATATGTCACAAATTGCAATTTTTGTCAAATGGGCCCAACTTTTTGTGCTTGTCTTGAGTTTGTAACATGACCCACGACCCATGATACTTCCCACTTGTCTTTATTTTATTTTTATCATTTATTTTGATTTTTATTTCAATTAAATCAAATTAAATCAAAATAAAATCATGAAAATATCAAAACTAATCAAAGCTTGAGATTTTGTGCATGTTTAGGACTCTTATACAGCTGGAAAGAGAATCAAATCATGCAAGCTTCAAATGGACACAAAAAGATTGGATTTTGGCTTGATTTGGAAAGATTTACATAAGAATCAAATCATGATTCAATCATCTTAATGGAGAAAGATTTGAAGCAATTTTGTAACCTAATTTATTCTAGGGTACATATAGAACATTGGCAGACCAAAAGCAAGGGATTGGAGGCGTGAAAAGAGAAGAACAACTTTCAAAAAAATCAAGAAAAGGTGCAATCTGATTTCTCGATTCCAGACTTCTTCAAGCCATTCCAAGCATACCATTCGTCTGCTGGGCATCCAAAGACTCTATCCCAATCATTAGCAAGCATTTTCGTGCCCAGATACGCGCTGTAAGTACCCCATGACCTCTATGATTTTTTGAAATCATATCTCATAAATCTGGCATTATTAGTATATTTTATGGACATATTCTGAATCCTTGAAACATTTACAAGCTAATGATAATACTCAATTGTGTTTTTGTTAACCATACAAGAAGTTTCCATGATTAGGGTTTAGGTTTCGTTTTTAGAGGTTTTGCTTGCAGGAACAATTGGCCATGGAAAGTGGTACCATGATGCTCATGAGGTTGCAACGAGTTGATTGGTACCACTAGAATTGATTTATCATGCGTGCATAGGATTTCTGAGGATCACTGGGCTGTACCTACGCCCAGAAAACTGTAGGTAAAAGTGTTGGACTTTTGCCAACGGAGGGAGGAAGAAGAAGGGTGGCGTGGCACTCCCTGATTCGCTTATTCAAAATTCACGCGTTTTGAAGAATATTATTTGGTTTTTCCAATATAATCATTATTTGTTATTCCATGTACAAGAAAGCGCGCTAGCTCAGATGGTCAAGTATACAAGGGAAACTGCCAAAGGGCCTGGGTTTGATTCCCAGATCCCCATATTTACCAATGTTATTTTTTTTTACATCATCAAGTACGCGCGCATGCATTGAGTCTACCACATGCCATCATCCTTCAACCACCAGATCTCCAGAATGCCAGATCTAACGCCTATCACATGGAGGTCAACAATGCACCTTGGTCAAGCAAGCATACATGATCTGGAAAGTCAACGTGGGCCAAGGAGTTTTGGGCCCAGAAAGTGCAAATCACACCCCCTCAATTGCTACTAAACCAGGCCCATCTCTTCTTTTTTTTATATTTGTCTTTTATTTATTTATTTTGTTTAAATTATTTTCTAAATCACAAATTAAATTCTTTTTTATAAAAAAATCATAAAATCAATTTCATCAAATTAGAATTTAGGTTTTTATTTATTTTATTTTTGTCAAAATTAACTTAATATTAGTTTAGTTTAATTTTAGGGTAATTCTAACTTTTGTAAATAAATTAAAATCAATTAGAAAATTAGGTTTGTTCTTGATTTAATTTTTTAGTTCTTTTCTCAATAAAATAAAAATACAAAAATAGGTCAAAATTAATTATTTTTCTTAATTTAAATTAATTAGTAATTAGGTTTGTATTTATTCAATTAAAACCTTATTTTCTCAAAAATAATCAAAAACAACAAAATATGATTTTTTTTTCTTTCAACTAGGTTTAGACGGGGTCAAAACCCTACTTTTCTCGTTCTCGTTCCATCGCGCACATTTATTTTTTTGCAAATATTAATGTAACTGCTCATGGTATGTAATAGTTTAATTAGGATTTTCTTTATTTATCGTTTTATGGGTTTTTGGCTATGTAATTAATCCCCCTCCCCGAAGCCTTGTAATAGTGTAGTTTTATTTCTCGCATTTTAATTTTCGCAAATATTAACCTTAGATGAATGATAATAGGATTGCTTGACAAGAATGTATGTTAATTTTAAAATGGTTAGCAAACCCTAAATGTGCGAAGATAATAACTGAAGTCAAATCACTCGCACATGCGCACTCCTAGGGTATACTCTCACTTCGGTTGCCTTTGGTAAACGATCATTAAGTATAAGGTGTCTTAGTTGTTACCCTCTTGTCTAAACAAAGATCAAATGTCCCGTACGGAAATGTTGCCTCAGAAAGGTTGCCTCGGAAATGTTGCCTCGAATATGATCTTAAGACACTAGGGTTATTACCAAGACGTCCTAACGTTGCTTTAGTGATCGTACGTCCCTTTTGAATTGACCCTTACAATTCCAACGACAGTGCTACCTATTTCTCAATAGTAAGATAGCATTGTCTAAAGGAAACAAGAATAGAAACGATCGTTTTTCGAGTAGGTAGATGCTAGTAGGTACTTGCTCAAATCAAACTTTTTCACACCAAACACTTTTCAAACTAAAGTTTTCAAAATTACTTCGTAACACTCTTGAGGACAGAAGCAAGGGTTAAAACAAAGTAAAACAAACTTTTTAAAACAAAGCACACACGCAAGCAATTTAAAAATATGAGCAAGTACCTAAGAGCCCATGGAAAACCATGGATGGAAATGGTGCTAACACATTCCCTTCCTATAATCTACCTCCCGTACTCAAAATCTCGAAAAAGGAATTTTTCTGTGCTTTTGTCCTTTCCAGTTGGATAAAATAAAAGTCGATGGCGACTCTTGCTTACCGCGACATTTTGCGAATAAAAAAACGCAAAACGCAAACCAGCATTTTCAAAACAGTCGGTTCTGCCACCGTATCACACATTGTATTTTGTCTTTTCTTTGCAACTTCCTCATTTACGAGTTGTCTCCATGTACGAATGCTTATTCACAGGCCAAACTCATTAATAAAAAATTTCCCTTCCACCAAAAAGTCTTTGTTATGTCCTTTTACTTTATTTTTGTATGCGAGTTGTGACTTAAATTCTTTATTAAGCATTGCATTGAAAACAATAAGGCAATAATAATCACAAGATAAGATGAGAAACACGACATTACATGGATATAAAGGTATCCCAAGGGAATGCCATGGTGTTCAAGTGTGTGTTTTTTTATGCAGGTAGCAAGTCATAACGGTCACCTCGACCAAGCTTTCGTCCTCGTCACCTCCTTACAGACAACTGAGCACTCAATTCTCCAACACCGAGAAACTTGGGGAATTTAATGAGATCCGTGTCTTTACTCAGTCATTCACAAGAAGTAAAGCATATGAAGAAAGTCAGATCAAGCTACTCCTCCTCGGCAAGACTTAATCCCCTGTGAACTCGACAAGGCTATAATTCAATTCTCTCAGTTTTCAAGCACCAATCTGTTTTGGTATCTCAAGACAACAGGCAACATACCCCAATGAGTATAATATTTTGCACTATGCATATAATAATCATCACTTCATATTACATTGCATACTCAAACACATAACATATCCATGAATCATCATGCCACATTTCAAAATGCATATGAAGCTTAAGCTAGATTTGGTACCTTGTCCGAAAGCCCTAAATCAACCTCAAATGGCAAAACATCCCCATAAAGAATATCATCCTCATAATTCGTAGTTGACATCTGTCACTACACTACCAACCAAAAATAAGCCATGGTGCCAATACATTGCATTCCCCTAACTCTCAATACCCACATTATCTTTCTAGGGTCGTAGGTCGCATGTAGGTCTTACCCTCATGTTATCTTTCTAGGGTCGTAGGTCGCTAGTAGGTCTTACCATCATGTTATCTTTTATAGGGTCGTAAGTCGCTCGTAGGTCTTACCCTCACGTAACTTTTTATAGGGTCGTAGGTCGCTCTTAGGCATTACCCCCATGTTATCTTTTATAGGGTCGTAGGTCGCTCGTAGGTCTTACCCTCACGTTATCTTTATAGGGTCGTACGTCGCTCGTAGGTCTTACCCTCACTTTATCTTTATAGGGTCGTAGGTCACTCATAGGTCTTACCCTCACGTTATATTTCTAGGGTTGTAGGTCTCTCATAGCTCTTACCCCCATGTTATCTTTTATAGGGCCGTAGGTCGCTCGTAGGTCTTACCCCCATGTTATCTTTTATAGGGTCGTAGGTCGCTCGTAGGTCTTATCCTCACGTTATCTTTTTAGGGTCGTATGTAGTTTATAGACGTTACCCTCACATTATCTTTTTTAGGGTCGTATGTCGTCCATAGATGTTACCCTCACAATATCTTATCAAAGGTCGTAGGTCGCCCGTAGATCTTACCTTCGCATTATCTTTTTTAGGGTCGTAGGTCATCCGCGGATCTTACCTTTGCGTCATCATTCCTAGGTTCATAGGTCGTCCGTAGACTTTACCCTCGCGTTATCTTTTTAGGGTTGTATGTCGTTCGTAGACATTACCCTCACATTATCTTTTTTAGGGTCGCATGTCATCCGTAGAAGTTACCCTCACGTTATCTTATCAAAGGTCGTAGGTCACCCGTAGATCTTACCTTCACATTATCTTTTTTAGGGTTATAGGTCGTCCGTAGATCTTACCTTTGCGTCATCATTCTTAGGGTCATAGTTCATCCATAGACTTTACCCTCGCGTTATATTTTTAAGGCCATAGATCGTCTATAGATCTTACCTTCGCTTTATCCTATTTTGGGTCATAGGTCGTCCATAGATCTTGCCCCCACACTATCTTTTCTAGGGTTGTAGGTCGTCCGTAGATCTTACCCTCGTGTCATCTTTTATTGGGTCATATGTTGCTCACCGGTCTTACCCTCATGACATCCTTTCTCTGAGTCACCGATCATACGTCAACCTTTACTCGTCGTCTTTACCTTTCTTTATGGGTCGTGAATCCCTCACGATAGATTCTCCTTCATCGTCGAGTTCTACTCACCGCCTTTAAGTTATCATGCTGTCATTAATCCTACTTTTAGTCACCACAACATTGTAAACCATATCTTTTCAGTTACTTTAACACCCACTTCTATGAGGACCCTGTATTGGCACTGTTACCCCAATACAAGCTATCATTATTCAACCACTTTTACCCATCATGACCAATTCATCTGTAAACTCAATTTTCTCATCCCCAGCAGACGTCACAAACAAATAACACTCACACCATCTCTCCAGGACAAATTTTAGGTCCTGGTATTTAATCATCTTCCACCTTGAACTTTTGAAAGGCCGACGCCAATTTTATCTTCAGGTTCAAGACGATTAAATAGGGGCAGCTGTCGTACACCAAATTTTCCTTACCTGTTACTTTTTTATGGCTTGGAGTTTGCATCCCATTTACATCATTTTCATTAAGTCGTTTGCATATCATGTATCTCATGGAATCAGGCACTTTGGTTTAAAGCATTAGGGTTGTGCCATCCTTATGTTTAATTTTGGTTTGAAGTTTCTTCATCAGGTTAAGGGCAATTTCATTTGGTCCTTGAGTAGTGGATTATGAAGTGAAGTGTTGAGGCATCGTGGATTTCTTTCTCATCAAGTTACAAGGTTGTTTCCTACTCAAATTCCTCAGAGCCTGGATTAGGGTTTATTCCCCTATTATTTGTCAAAAATCTCTAAGTCACCAAGTCAAGAGTTTGAAGTTTAAATTGATGAACATGGAATCCATCCACAAGAAATAAGGTTGGAGGTTCATGATAATCAAGGCATGTTTTTGTTGCTTCAGTTACAAGTTACTTGTGGTTTGGACATCAAGGTCATGGTTCCCATTGAGGGCGCGAGTTTGATTTGGACACAATATGAAGAGTGGGGTTAGAAGACACGGTGCATGGTTTACTTGAAATACCAGTTACAAAGGTCATATGTGATTTCTTGAAGTTCAAGTTACAAAAGTGAGGGGTATCATTCAAATCATTCAAGTAGAGAATTTCCAATTTCAAACAAGATTCAAGGGTTGTCTAACTTCCATACAACAAAGTTCATCATTCAAAGAAATATCATTCAAGTTACAGTTTTTGGGCAATTTACAAAGCAAGTTACCAAACTTGAAATACAAGTTACAATTGTTTTGTTTGCAAAAAAAGAAAGAAATATTGGTTCTTCAATTTTCTTTTGCTTCATCTTCAACCAACTTGTCCTCACTCCTCGCCAGGACTTTTTCTTCACCTTTCAACCATGCTCTTGCCATCCAAAGCTCATTTGATCATGAAACAAGAGAGAGAAAAAGTTAGTAAACATCAACATGTGAAAGAATTCCAAACAAGAATTAATGGTTAAGAAAGAATGTTCATTTCATCATTAGGGTTTGCATTTGGAATTAGAAATTAAAATGGGTTTTCAATCACAAGTTATCTTCTCCTATTTTGAAAATCACAAAAAATTTAGGTTCTTGGTTCACAAAAGGAAAAGGAATTTGCAAATGTTTTCTTACTGCAAAAGTAAAGTTAAAACTGTCAAATATACAAACAACAACATCAAAAACAGTCGCAGCAACCCACTGCAATCACAAGCCCAAAACAACAAATATATGAGCAAACAGGAAGCAAATACAAACAACAAGCAAAGCTGCCAAACAAGGCATCATATGTAAAACAGCAGGCGGGCCTAAACCAAACAACAGAGTTGTAGCCCAAAGCGGAAAAAATACAGTAACAACAGCAGCTGCAATCAAGAGCAGCAACACTGCTAAACAAAAACAGTAATAGGCAAACCAAAACAGTAAAGTAGCAGCGCAACAGGCCATAAACAGCAACACAGTATATAACAACAAAGCAAAAACCAAGCACAGTAGCAATTCATGAAAACGCAGCAAGCTAGCAATAGCTCACCAAACCCTATGCATCATTTTCCTAAAATGCAAACCCTTCAGAAAATTTTAGAAAGCAGAATAGCTTTATATCATAGAAAGATAAAGAGAAAAAGAATAGAGTTTATGCCTATTATGAACCACCAAAACCAGTCCAAAAAACCTGTTAAAATAGTCCACAACATGTCAAAAGTCAGCCCTACAAAACCTGGGCCACACCTGCTCCAAACTGCCTGAAAATAACATCAGATAAAGCAACATAAAACATGGATCCTAAAGCCCAAAGTCAGCATACCAAATTTTTTCAAATTCACCAAAACCTTCCCTCTAATTTCCACCCTTATCTCAATATAAAAAGAACCATTGTTTCATTGACCAAGAAAAGGGGGAATCTGATAAAAAAACAACACTTCAAAGCCTCTGATAAAAAACCAGTCCTCAAGATATTTTGAACTCCCTTAAAATCCACAATTCATTACACCAAAGAATAGGCAATCGCCATATCCTGCATTCATCATCATCCTTGAATTTTTTTCAAACCCTTAAGAATCCATTCCTTCCAGTCTCAACATCATGTCAACATATAATACATCACATCCATAACAATATCCAAACTAGAAATAGTAGAAAAGCATTAGAAATACATATGAAATTCACATGAAAAAAGCTCTGCAAAACTTGTTCTAGCTTCCTCTAAACCGCATATTACCTGCACACATTCAACCTGCCAAATCGTAAAAGATTCAATGACTCCTCAACAACATAATATGGATTCCTAATATCGAGTTTTAGCAAAAGATAGTAAAGAAGAATAAGAAATCGCAATCAAAAGAACTAAAAGACAACAATCGTACCTGGATTCAAATCAAAATCTGTCGCGGTAATTGGTAGATTCTTCACCTTTTCAAGAGTTTTGGCTCTAATATTGCGATACTGTATTAGTTTTTGCATGCTTGTTCAAACTGATTGCTATTCTCATGAACATATTAAGATTTGGGGTTTAGGGTTATTGAGGGGTTTGGGTTTGAATCGTGAGAGAGTAGCGATTGAGAGGTAGAATTGCTATGGTGGTTTGTTTCAGTGTGAGAGATGATGAAGATCAGTGTTGGAACTGGAATAAGAGGATCAAATGAATCGGTGACGATGTTGAGCATGCAAAAGGCAGAGGAAACAGAGGAGGCCATTTGAGAGAGAGAAATCGTTTGAGTTGAGGGAGTGAATAGCTTTTGATTTTTGAGCGATGATAGTGAGAGAAGGAGGTGTGCGGCGTTTGTGAGGGGCGGAGTAAGGTAGAAAACTTGTGGCACTGTGAGAGAGATGGTAGGAGTTGAGGAAGAATAGAGGAAACAAGGGTAGAGCTGGATGATAGAGTTAGGGTTTCCAACCCATTTTGTTTCTCAAGAGGTCGCTGGGTTCGGACCTCCCTGACCCGGTCCGGCCCAACACATTTTTGTATATGTATTTTATTGGTTTTTTGTAGTTTTATTTTATAAATCTTTTTATATAATTTATGGGCCTTACAAAAAAATTATTTATCCTTCAGCTTATTCCGAAACTGCTAGCTATACCACCCCTTTTGCCAGTAGCACCCCCAAGCTCAATTTTGTATTTTTACTTCTTAATTTTACATTTTTATTTATTTGATACAAAAAACAAAACACGGTCTTTATTTTCTTAATCAAGTTATAATATAAAATCACAAAATATATACCTTTAGAGTTAGATTTTTAATTTTCTTTCAATATTTCCTTTACCTAAAAATCCCAAAAATAGTATTAGAATATTTTAAATTAGGTTCTAATTTACTCTTAAATTTATTGTTTACTTAATTTAATAAAACCATAAAAACATTTAGAATTTAAGTCTTTATTTTCTCATTCAAAACCTTGATGTCATACTCCCTTAGGTAGCTCCATGAGGCGATTAAATCTCGTTTTGATCGCTTTATGTCGAAATAGACTTTTAGCTCATCACTGTACATGACAACATTAAGATATTTCTTAGTCCCCCTCTTAACCTTTTTCTTCTTTTGTAATTAAAACTTATCATTCACAAATCAAACATTCAAAAACACTTAATCATTACTTGAATTCATTTTAAAACTCGTAAAACACTCAACAAATCAAAACTTTCCCCGAAGGGCATGTTATCACCGTTCTACCGCGATACAGGCCGTGCCTATTGCTAGAATGCGTGCGTTAACGTCTTCCACTAAAAAATACCAACAAACCAAAATTTTCTAGAGGAATTATGATGTTCTGATTCCTTCACTGGATACGTAGGAAAAGGTTTGCAAAACCCTCACGAATGCACTAATAAAAAACCATTTTCTTTCCCCTTAAGCAAGTATAGTTATAGATAAACACACCCTTAGAAGCAAAAAACTAAATGGATCCCGTTGAGTAAAATTGATATGAAGGGTGCTAATACCTTCCCCTCGCATAACCGACTCCCTTACCGTTTCTCTTGGTCGTGAGACCATCTTATCCATCCTATTATGGTTTTCTCGAGATTTCCCCTTCCTTCAGGATAAATAAAGTTCGGTGGCGGCTATGTTTTTTTTGCCGGTAGCTTTAGTAGACAAGCATAGACCTCTTACGGGTCAGATTAAATCGAGCGTGGATTTATTCTGATACTTCTTCCAGTTGAAGACGGTCGTAGATAACTTCTGGCTCAGATTAAATCGAGCGTAGATTTATTTTGATACTTCTTCCAATTTTAGACAAGAATAGACATATTTTGGCTCAGATTAAATCAAGCGTAGAATTATTCTGATACTTCTTCCAGTAGGCATCTTCTGGCTCAGATTAAATCAAGTGTAGATTTATTCTGATACTTCTTCCAATAGACTTTTTATGGCTCAGATTAAATCAAGCGTAGATTTATTCTGATACTTCTTATAGTTGAAGACGGTCGAAGATAGCTTCTGGCTCAGATTAAATCAAGCATAGAATTATTCTGATACTTCTTCCAGTAGGCATCTTCTGGCTCAGATTAAATCAAGTGTAGATTTATTCTGATACTTCTTCCAATAGACTTTTTCTGGCTCAGATTAAACCAAGCGTAGATTTATTCTGATACTTCTTATAGTTGAAGACGGTCGTAGATAGCTTCTGGCTCAGATTAAATCGAGCGTAAATTTATTCTGATACTTCTTCTAGTTGTAGACAAGCATAGACATCTTCTGGCTCAGATTAAGTCAATCGTAGATTTATTCTGATACTTCTTCCAGTAGGCATCTTCTGGCTCAGATTAAATCTAGCGTAGATTTATTCTGATACTTCTTCTAGTAGACTTTTTCTAGCTCAAATTAAATCGAGCATAGATTTATTCTGATACTTATCCCAGTCAAAGACATGCATATACATCTTCTGGCCCTGATTAAATCAAGCGTTAATTTATTCTAATACTTCATCCAATTGAAGTCGAGCGCAGACTTAGTCTAATTTCTATCAACAATTACTTTGGATGGCATCTATAATCCCATCTCTGATGACTCACTGTTACCTCTCCAAATGGCATCTTTAAGTCCATTCCTGGTATAATAAACCAATGGCGTTACTTCGTGCACCGACGAGTGAAATTTCTGGGCAATTATATATTCAATCATCTTCTACCTTTAAGTCACGAATGGTGGACATGCCAATCTAACTCTTCAGGTTTAAAAAGATTGAACAGGGGCAGTTGTTGTACCCCAAAATTCTCCTCCCATTTTCTTCAAAAAAACATGCTCAAAAAGGTCTCAAGTACTCAAAGCTACTCAAGAGTTGACTGGTCAAACCTCCTCCTAAGTTAAGGTCTACAAATAGGGTTTTGTGATTCTTAAGGAAGATTAGGTTTCAAAGTTTCAAGTGGTTTCCATGATTCTCCATAGGTCTTTAAGAATGTTTATGTCAAGTTTCAAATCTTGCATCACAAGTTTGCTCAGTCAATTGCTCAGATGATTGAAATTCAACAGTATTGGGTAAAAAGTCAGTTGTGGTCAACATATAGTCAAATATCAATATTTTTGGTCAAAATAAACATTTTGAAGTTATATTCATAATTTGATCAAGGATTAATCATAATTCCTCAAGGAAAGCTCTCAAATCATCAAAAGTCCAAAATTGCCAAATTAGGGTTTCCTCGGGAGAAGTCAACTGAACTTTGACCAAGCATAAATTTCACATGCTTCATCAAATTTTATCCAACCAAATCCAATTTTGAAGGAAATTCAATTCTCTACAACTTTGTTTTTATGATCAAGTCCAAAAAGTGCTTCATTTGAGAGGTATGAGCCCATACATTATAGGTCTTTTCAAAAGTCAACAAAAAGACACTTTTTGTCAAGGCAACTTACATCAAGATAAATTCTCCAAATGCAAAAATGATCAAAAGATAAATTGTAGAAGACATCTTGATATTTCCAAAACGTTAAATATCACCTTCAAAAGATTCAAATTGAGCGAGTTATGACCTTTGCAAGTTAGGAAATTTTGAGAAATATGCATGAAATGCAAAGTGAGTAAACTTGAAATTTTGAACTAGTGGGCCTAACTTTTGATGTTCAACCATGTTCATAAGGTGTTAGAGGACCTCTAAATCCATTCACATATTTTTTTATGATTTTTATTTCTTTTATTTAAATTTTTATTCATTTAAATACAAATAAAATCAAATAAATGTGAGATAATAGTATAAGGGCTTGGACTTTTGTTTCAATCATCTAAAGGCCCAATACAACACATGCTAGTCCATCACAAAACATGCCAATATGGTGCAAGACTCAATAAGGCAAGATATATTTAAAATATGGAAGGTTTTAAAGTGTTTGATTCTTGGCTTGATAAAATGATTTCTTGCCTTGTTATTTGAGTTATTTCCCTTCCTCTATATAAGTACAAGCAAGTCAGACCAAGAGGACACAGAATCTCTACTTGAAACAGCTTGCAAAACTCTCACATTTTACCAAAAAAACCTAAGTTCCATAACAACCACTACCAGCCTTCTCTTTCCACAATTCCAATTACATTCATCTCTTGGACCATCAAAGGGTAGGTTTGGATCAATCATGATGATCCTGCACTCATGAAATTGCATATCATCACCTTGCCGGTTTCACGTTTTTTTAAAAGCATATCTTTAATCTTGCCATATTTTAATTCGATTTGATGTTTCTAATGTGATCTTGAGTGTTGTTTGAACAGGTTTAGATCCCCAACATGGCCCCATGCACAGTAGTTGGTTATGAGCCATTTTTCCTTTGATCAGTGTAACTTATTTCGAAATGCATGATCCAAGAGCTTTTGGCCAAAACTAAGGTCGGATTCGGATTCAGGAGGGTCAAATTAGGGGGGACATAATATTTAGATTCCTGAAAAATTGATTTTTATGCATTTTGTGTTTTGTAGGTCGCCGAAGAAGACGACCGGAGCTAGGGCTCTGGCGCTTCTCCGACCATTAGTGTTCTGTTTCCTTTTTTTATGATTTGATTTATATACTAGATGAAATGACCTCCCCAGCGGCAAGCGTGTGTGTGTTAAGGTGTTAATGTGCCAAGGCATGGGTGCGATCCTTGTCCCTGGCATAATATTTTTCAATACATTTCTCTTGCAGATCCGGTATGAGGCAAGTCCAACGCGCATGCCATACACCTCCTCAATCATCACCATCAGATCCAGATCTAATGGACTCAGATCAAGCCCCATGATGCACCTCCTGGAATCAATCACATGGGATCATACATGCAGCTGGGCCATCGCATTTGGGCCCAGTAATTTTATTCTTTTCACACCCCCAGATTTCTATTCTTGCAGGCCCATTAACTTCTTTTTCTTTCTTTTTTATATTATTTCTGTTATCTTTTTTATCAAAATAAAAACAAAAAATATTTTTTAAAATAAATAATTAAATTGACAAAATTTTATTTAATATTATTAATTATTCTATTAATTAATTTTGTTAAATAAAAATGATTTAATTTAATTAGTTATTTAATAGGTTAATTAGATTTTTAGGTTTAAATTTAATCAATTTCTTTTAAGTAAAATTAACTAGATTTGTTTTAAATTAATCACAAACTTTTTCTTTTCATATATAAACAACCACTGAACAATTTCTTTTCTTGTTTCGTTTTTTACCGCTTCGCGCATTTTATTTTTGCATTAGTATTTTTTCTAATTATTGTAACTGCTCAAAAGTTTGTAATAGATAATTAGGGTTTACTGCTTTTCTCCCTAATTTTATGGTGTGTACTCCCCATTCCCGAGGCGTTATAATATTGCTAGTTTAATAGGATTGTATGGCAAAGACTAAAAGCAAACGTTAGATAATCATAAATCCAAGACAAAAATAACTGAAACAAATCACTTTGCACACGCGCACCTCTAGGGTAACCCTCACTTGTTGCCTAAGATAAAATCATCTGTATCCCTCGAATGTGGGAAACTAGCAAAAAAACATCAGTTAAAAGATCATGGTCCCTCGATGTTGCCTCGCGATCTTAGTCCCTTACGATAATTTGCTAAAGCATCCTACAAGTTGCTTTTATGATTGTTCGATGACCCACACCCATTTCTCAAACATCCAATGATAGGGCTTCCTACTAACTAATGGTAGGATAACACTATCTAAAGGAGGAGGGAAAGAATGAAATACTTTTGAGTAGGTAGATAGCTCGTAATAGCTTCCTCACAACAAAATTTCAAAACAAACATCTTTTACACAATCACATTTTTTCTCTGAAATATTTTTAAAATAACCTTTTTTGTATGCATTCTCAACGATACGAGAATCATTGCAAAATTGCAGCACTTAGGCATTTTTCAAAATATTTTCAAACAAAACACATTCACAAAGCATTTTTAAAAGTGAGCTAGCGATTAAAAGCCCATAGATAACTATGGATGAAAAGGGTGCTAACACCTTCCCTTTTCATAACCTACCTCCCTTACTCAAAAACTCTCAAAAGGTCTTTCCTGTTCTTTTCACCCTTTCCTTTATTGGATAAACGAAAAGTCGGTGGAGACTCTTGCTATCCGCAACATTTGCGATAAAACGCAAAACCTAAAAGTCAGTTCTACCATCGTATTACAGTAGTGTATGTTGAAATGGGTGAGGATGATCAGGAGATATATAGTGATCCTCTAGGTTTCGATGATAGCGAAATTGATCTGGCCAAATTGAAACAAGGGCCACCTTATTCTTGCAAATTTCTAGCACCTTCGAATGGGAAAAACCCTGTCGAACCAGAAAAGAATGATAAATTCCCTAAGAGAACATACACTTTCGACGTTACAAAGTGTGATGACATTTTTGACTTATTAGTTAAAGATGGTCAAATGATAGTGCCACCTGGTACTAAAATACCACAGTTAGAACAACAGAAGAAAATAGGATTTTGTAAATATCACAAGTTTTAGGCCACAAAACCTCACAGTGTTTACTTTTCAGGAATCTTGTGCAGAACGCAATAAAGGGAAGAAGGTTGAAGTTCAGAAACAAGGGAAAGCCCCATATGAAGATTAATTCAGATCCCTTGCAGGTAGTAAATGCTCATTATATTGAGCTTGATAATGTCAACATGTTCGAGGATACTAAAGGCCTTCGCATGGAAAGCACTATGGTTTAAGCCACTGGGAGCTTAAAATATGAAGTCGAAATGGATGAGGCTACTGAGGGCCTTAGGGTTAAGTTGCAGAAGGTTAGGATTACTGATGGTTCTAACTTGGAGGTTAACATGGTCGAAATAAGTGAAGATGCTGACAGGGAAGCAAATGAAGAAAGCACCCATAGGAATGAGGGTTGCATATCTAAAAAATGATGATAACTTGGTCGAGTTCCTCCACCGTTGCCAAAAAAAGAAGTCTGAAGTGATGTTGTTCCCCAGGTGCAACTCTGTTTTCGACATGAAGAATGCAAAAAATCTGGAAAGAGTTCAAATATGAGCCACAAGGGAAACTGGAAGGATGCTCGAAGTCAATACATCTTCGACAAGATGGGATTCCCTAGAAGGCAAGAACAAAGAGGCCAAAATCTCAAGGAAAACATTCCATCCACATTTAAACCAATGATTGATGCTCCAAGAGGCAAATGGGTGAGGCCTACTGAAAGGAGGGAGCAAGGTCAGTAGAAGTGGCGAAGCTTCAAGGTTGGTTGAGGATCTTTAGTTTCTTATCGAAAAGAGTTCTAGGTGTTAAAGAAACAAACATATGGGTATGGAAATTATAAAGGTAAAAACCCCATGTCAAGATCCCAATGGACGAGGTAATAGAGGAGAAGAAAGGATGAAAGAGAAGTTGTCGAAACAAGCATGGTGGAATCCAATAGTAACCGGCCTCAAAATAAAGATAAAGGCGGAGAAAAGAAACCAGTTGGGAGGAAATGTTTGGGTCGAAGAAGGAAGAACCCAAAGAGAAATCAATGGAGCAACCAACAATAGACGATGATGTTGCGACTGGTTTTTAAATCAGAGTCTCCACTACTAGTTTTTATCCTAAGGAAGGGAGTCTAATAGAAAACCCTAATTTGCAGACAGAGATTCTAGGTTTCAGACTTCTTTAGACGAAAGGAAGGTGTTAGGCACCTTTCATCTACCTTGTTCATAAGGATACTAAGTTTTAGGTATAGGTTTGGGTAAAATAGGGTTTTAAGTTTTAATAGGAGAACTCGCCACGATTTTTAATCGTAAGCCTACGTATCCTCTTATGAGGAATAAGAGTCCCAATTCGTAGTTTGTATGGGGTTGGTGTTTTTTAGGGGTTGCAAATGTATTTTGAATCACCTCGCATTTTGACCGGTTGTAGTGATTGCGGAGATTTTGGCTAAATGCGCGATTAGTCAAAATCCGTTTGAAACCCTTTTGCAAAAAAATAATTGTGTTAGATTAATTTGTTGCGAAAAATAGTTTGATATTTGTTGAGTGTTTTTTAATCGAATGAACTGCAAAAACTCTTGATTAATGCATGACTAAAAAATATTTAATGCAATAGGTAGAAAATAATATATGCATTTTTTGAAAAAAAATAATTTACATGTTAATATGAGTAATATTAATATTTACATATAATAATTAATAATATATAAAAAAATTAATAATAATAATAATTAATTATGAAAAGAAATAATTAATTATAATAATAAGATAATAACAATAATAAAAATAATATTAAAATATAATAATTATATAAAAATAATAGAAAAATAAATAATTACCAGGTGGTGTAGTTATAGTTAGCAAGTAAAACTAGGGGGTTGTTTAGTAATCTGGGTTTAGGCCTAAAAACAGTTTTTAGGGGGGGTGCCAATCTGTTTAGGATTTTAGAAATTAAGTGAAAAAGGGGGGAGTGGAAAGTGTTGGCTTAGACCCAAACACAGTAACAAGAGTGGTTGGCTGGATCGTATGAGGCGAGGCGTATGTGAGTTAGTGTGTGACTTGGCCTAATGGCCGTCAGATCAAAATACAACGGATAAGAATGAGGGAGTATGTTAGTTAATGTGGGCCAACACGCATGGAATCGAAACTGAAGCTTAACATGTTTTTAATATTTCATCTTTCATTTTCTCTATTTTTTTATTACAGCACCCTCTTTCCTCTCTCCTTCACGATACACAAACCCTTCTTCTTTTTTGACCCAAACCCTAACTCTCACCCTTCACCGTGGTGGCTCAAACAACCCACCTTACCCATTGTAACTCGAAAATTCCTCCCCACAACCCATAAACAAAAATAAAAAAAGTTAAGTTGTTTTACCCCTTTTGTGATTTCGTTCCGGTTTTGAGCTTCAATGTGCTAATCTCTCTTCTTTTGTATTTTGCAGGTAGCAGTAGAGTAGTGTGATGGTGGTGGATGATTGAAGTGGCTTATTAGCAGCAGAGATGGAGATTAGGGTTTCGGATATCGAAACCCCAATCGTGCCCTTCGTCTTTCGTTCAGTTTCTGTTCTTCTTCAGTCTTCGTATTCGTCCTCCCAACTCCGCGGTTTTCTCGAATCAAGCTTCTTTTCCTTCTGTATATCGATTCCCTCTTCCCTGTTCTTCTCCAATCCCCCCTGTTATTTAATTCTTTGTAGTTATTTATAGGGTGATTTTAATTTAGGGTTTTGGTTAGAATTAGCATAGATTTAGGGAGATTTAGATAGAAATTAGGGATTTAGTTGTTGATTGATTGAATTTGATTTTTTGTAAAGAATGTAATTGGATTTACAGTATTGTAACACAAATTTGATGTTAATTCCGATTTAGTATTTGATTGTGCTTGATTATAATTTTCCAGATTTTGATTTGTTTTCAGATTCAATTTCTACAGTACCTGTTCACTTGTGAAACACAAGCGCAATTTTAGGAGATGATTAGAACAGATGCTATTTATCTTACCACACACGGGCATGTGCGCTAATTACTGATTGGGCCTTAGCTGTTTTTATTTTATTTGTATCCAGCAATAACCTTTTTTTTTAAATTCCATTGGGCTTTGCGCGTTTACTCTTGTTCAGCCCAGCCAGACTGCATTTTTATTACAGCAACGTATTTTTTTATTCAATTGGTCCACTTGACCTTTTTTAGCAACAATAAAACTTTAATAATAAAGGTAATTTTTAACAAAAAGACTTATCGGCAATATTACGTTTTTTCCCCTAACAAAGAAATTCATTTATTATTTATTATAAAAATAACAAATAATTTTAATACTTAATTCTTCCTAATATTTTAATAAACAAAAATAAATTAATATTTAATGAAACTGTTATTATAAGAGCTTAACAGTAAAACAACAAATATATTTGTTTTATCCAAATCTTAATGGGCTTGTAACTTGTAAATACACCATCCTCTTGCTATTTGCCAACATGAAATGGAAATGGGCCAACATGAACCATTCTTAAATGGATTAACGAATTAAAGACTTAATAATTATTATTATTTTGAAATAATTTTCACTTTTGAATCGCATGGGCCATTGGCCAACATGCTTCGCGAAGGAGTTTATGAGTCTTTTAGATTTAGAAAGTCGCACTCTCCTGGGTTGAAATACACCCCCTAGTCTTGGATAAAGATGGGCCATCCGATACTGCTGTACCATCTTTAACTAAACATTCTTTTTAGTTTAATCTTAAAAAATAAAATCATCGAGGTAGGGAAAATTTATGGTACGACATCTGCCCCTATTCAATTATCTTCCAATCGAATAGCGTGAGAGTACACGAGTCTTTCATATTTTGATTGGGAGTTTATTGAATACTTGGAATACCCAGAATTTATCTGACCAATCATAAGGTTATGCTGATATAGCATACCCTTATGAGTCTTGAGGAAATAGGCGAAGCTGATGATATATCGTTTACCCGGGTTTGATGACGAGGCATATGGTCTTGGTCTTGAGAGAAATCTTGTGTCTTGGTTTTGCTTTTTCTTATTCATCCTTTTGGTGAGATAAATAAAACAAAAATTGATGATGCAAGGCTGCTTGGAGACTGAGGCCATGGGTTATGTTCGCTAATCGCCACATGACGTCTTAGGTGATAAGATGGATTTTGTATTTTGAGCATCATTGCATGAAATCTGAGGCGATAGTCTTGTGATTTTGGTTTTTGAGCATCGCTGCATGAAGTCTGAGGCGATGGTCTGTGTTGCGGAATAAAGAAACACATTTCTGCATGAAGTCTTAGGCAATGGGTTAGGTTCTCAAATCGCTGCATGAAGTCTGAGGCGATAGGTTAGATTTTAGTTTTCAAGCATCGCTGCATGAAGTCTAAGGAGATGGTCTGTTTTATAGAATAAAGAAACACATTTCTGTATGATGTCTTAGGCAATGGTATTTATTACCGAACAAGGAACCACATTGTTGCACGATGTCTTAGGCAGTGGGTTAGGTTTGTGAATCGCTGCATGTCATCTTAGGCGATAGGCTAAGTTTTAGTTTTAGAAAATCGTTGCATGTCATCTTAGGCGATGGTCTGTATTGCAGAATAAAGAAGTGCATTGTTGCATGACGTCTTAGGCAATGATCTATATCACCGAACACAGAATCGCATTGCTGCACGATGTTTTAGGCAATGGGTTAAGTTGCATTGCTGCCCGAGGTCTTAGGCAATGAACTAGGTTTTATTTCTGGACATTGCTGCATGTCATCTTAGGAGATGCTTGGTTTGCAGAATAAAGAAGCAAATTGTTGGACGACGTCTTAGGCAATGGTCTATATTACCGAACAAGGAACCGCACTGCTGCACGATGTCTTAGGCAATGGGTTAGATGAGGAGAATACATTGCAGCATGGAGGCAATGTATCGAGCTTCGTACATTACTGCATGGAGACTTAGGTAATGGACTACTTTGTAAGGAACTCATCACTGTATGGAGACTTAGGTGATGGGATGAACGCGTCACGGCATGGAGACTTAGGTGACAGGTTGAATTGTAGGAGAAGTGTTTTGTTTGATTGACCCTTAGATGATTGAATCAAGGGTGAGGTTGTTTGTTTTCTATTTGATACAGGCGTATGTTGTCTGATATTGAGATGGAACCCTAGGTGTATGTGTGTTGAATTTTTGTATGTATGCAAAATGTATAGTGTATGTATGCTTTGTAAAATGTATGTGTGAAATGTGTGTAAAATGCGTGTATGCCTTGAAATGTTATGGAGACTATTTCTGGCATTCTCTCCTTTAAGCCATTGGTTTTGAATTACCAGTTCCATGGCGTTGTACATTGCATTGTTGTAGTTTCGTTGAATTGATTTGATTATGTTGAAGAGTGTTAGCGAGTTTTTGACTATTGATTTTGTTGTATTGTGAGCACGAGCGTAGACGTAGACGTATGTATTGGCATATGTGTAGATTTGTATTGTAGGTGCAGACGTAGGTATAGACTTTTTGTGTTGTGGGCGTAGACATAGGCGTAGACATGTGTATAGACTCTTGTGTTGCAAGTGCAGGCATAGGCGCAGACATGTATATGGACGTAAACGTGGATTTTCTTTTTGATGCTTTTCTAAACAAAATGCTTTTTCGATGTTTTGTTAAATGCTTTTTATTTGTGAATTCCCCAAAATGATTTCAAGATAATATTCAAAAGCAATAATCGTAGTATTTTGTAAACAAGTTTGAGAAAAGAAAAATCACAATTTGAAAGATGCAAAGAAAGCAAATGTTTTATTGATATGCCTTTTAATAGGCGAGAGTACAAGATGCAATTCCTAGAAAGAGGTAATTACCAAAAGTTTTAAAACTGTAAATGGCAATGAAAAATGATAATTATTTCTATTGTTCCCCTAATATCCTTTTAATAGCCCTTATCTCCTTTTCTTTTGAGTTGTATGATTCAGATCTGTGATCGGTGGAAATAGAACTGACTGTTTTTTAAGCTGGTTCGCGAAATGTCGCGGTAAGCAAGAGTCGCCACCGTCTTTTATGTTCTCCAACATGGAAAGGACAAAAGCACAGCAAAATTCCTTTTCGAGATGTTTCTCGGTTCGGGAGGTAGATTATAGAAAGGGAAAGTGTTAGCACCCTTTCTATCCGTGGTTATCCACGGGCTCTTAGGTACTTGCTCTTATGTTTTCAAAATTTGTTTGCTTTTCAAGTGTGCGTGGGTTTTGAAAAAGTTTCGTTTGAAAAATTTCTAGGTAACTCTTGTATCTGTCCTCAAGAGTGTATGAAATATTTGTTTGAAAACCTTTTGAAAGTGTAGGTGCGAAAAGATGTTTTTGTTTTTAGAAAGAGCAAGTACCCAGGAGAAATCTACCTACTCTAAGGAATGAGACTGTGTAAGAGTCCTTTAGATAGTACTATCCCACTATTGACAAGTAGGTAGCATCGTCGTTGGAGTTATTCGGGTCAATTCGATTATAAGGGACATGTGTGGTCACCAAAGCAATGGTAGGACGCCTAAGCGGTAACCCTAATGTCCTAGATCCTTTTTATCCGAGGCAACCGTTTTGAGGCAACTGGATCTTTAGACAGGAGGGCAACCTCTAAAACACCCTATACTTGACGACCACGTCGAGGCAACCAGGTGAGGCGTACCCTAGGAGTGGCATGTGCATGTGTGTTGTTTCAGTTTATGTTATCTTTGTACATATTAAGGTGAGCTACGATTGATTTTATTTTAAGAGAAATCTTGTCATGCATAGCCTAGTTAACATACATCTAACAGTTAATGGTTGCGGAAAATAAAACTAAGCTATTACAAGGCGTCGGGTATTTACATCGCCAAAAACAACCCTTGAAATTAAAATGCGGAAAGTAAAATAAAGCGATAAATAATTAAAGTCCTAATTAAAAGATATTACATTCCGGGAAACAGATGCAATAATGTGATAAAATGGATCGCGTGCGGGAAATTAAATCGGATGCGAGTTTTTTGGGGTTTTGACCCTTTTTGAAAGAAAGTGATTTTTTTGGTTATTTTTGAATTAAATGGAATTAAATTAAATGAACAATTAAATTAAATTAAATAATGAAAATATTTTTGGATTTTTGAGTTTTTAAAGAAATAAAATAAATTGAATTAATGCTAATAAAAATCTAATATTCTAAATTGATTTTAAATATTGCAAAAAATATTAAAAGTTAAATCTAATTAAAGCTAAATTGATTAAATTAATTTATTTACAAAAATAAAAGTGATGAACTTAATTTTAATAAATAAAATATTTTGTGTTTTTGATTTTATTAGGAAAAAATGTTAATTGGTTAGTGATTAATAAAAATAATAACGATTAATTAATTAAAGGAACATAATACAAATAGAGAGAAAGTTTAGGAGTATACGAGCCTGATTGGAGGGGTGAAACAGCTATTGGCGTTATGTGTAAACTGTTTTGTTTTGGCCATTTGTGTTCTGGCTTTTGACCATTTGTGTTCTGGCCTCAACGTTCCTTAACCTTCTCAGGATGTTTGTCTCGCCATGTATTGGTGTCATGTGTAAACTGTTCTGTTTTGGCCATTTGGCTTTTGGCCATTTGTGTTTTGGCCTCAACGTTCCTTAATGAACCTGCATGGGATCCTGTCTAAATCTGCAGTGTTGAATCTCATGAACACATTAAATAAATTATTATATATCATAAAATACAAATAAAGTCAATATATGAAGAAATTTAATGTTTAGGCCAATATGACATGTATGAATGATTATACCCTTTTGATCATGGAGATCAATTCAACCTTACCCTTACTGGAAAAGTAGTGACATGAATGCTTTTATGCCCTTTTGATCATGGAGATCAAGCCAGCCTTACCCTTACTGAAGAAGTAGTGAGATGTTGGTTTGTAACTGAGATGACTTGTTTGTAGTGAGATGTTGGTTTGTAAATAGGATGGCTTGTTTGTAGTGAGAGAGGGATTTGTAATAAGGATTTCAAGGTTTTAGGGTTCTTGAAAGAATTTGATATTCTGAAAGCGTTGTGGCAAGGGTTTTTTTCTCCCTTTGTTTGTGTGAAAAGAATGTGATTATATAATGGAAATTAGGGTAAAGAAAATGGGCTTTGAATGTGCAATTGGGCCTCCAATGTTCACTTGAGTTCGTCACTTTCCAGGCTAAATCGCAGGGACTTAAGTGCAATTTTTGAAGTTGAAATGTGAAAACAAAATGTAGCCGACATCGATAACTAACTCCTGTCCTAAAATCGGCTCAATCGGATAAACGGTGAATTAGTTATGAATTTTTGAAGTTTCAGCTCAGACAAACTTATTTTGGGCTCCAGTGTCGACTCTGACACGTTCTTCAATAAAAAACTGGTATTGATCGGAGCATAATCCGGTCACGACTTTTGAAACAAAGTTGTAGATCTATGAGTCAGTGACCTTGTGTAAAAATATGAGCCCAATCCGATAAAAATTGACCGAGTTATGAATTTTCGAAGTTTCGGCCCAGATGAAATAATATTCAGCATTCAGGATTTTCAGCGTGTCACGCACTCTGAGCAAAAAACGAAGGCCTTTTGAATACCGTTTGAACTCAATACCTTCTGTGAAACTGTAGCCAACTCAATTTTTGAAATTTTGGCGCCGGAACCAGCTCGATACGATGAAAATTGACCAAGTTATGATTTTTCGAACATGACGCAAATAAATTTCTGACACAAATTTCCTGTACGGAAATACTTGATAAATCCGCATTTTTGAAGACCTTCTGATCGAAATTGGCTTCCAGCTGTGAGAGATGAAAACATAGATAATGTCAAGACGGAATTTTGGCCATCAGAACGGGTTCAAAACGAGCCACGATCTTCAAGTTATAAATTTTTTAGCGCGTAAAAACTGCACTTTCAGCACACTTTTTCACCATATTTCTTCGAGAAAACTCACACATTCGGATACCTTCTTTAAAGAATTGACTCTTGAGCCGAACCTGAATTTGAGAATACGTTATCAGAGATATCTTGGCGAAAGAACACCTGAATATGACGCGCCGGGTTGGACTTGTGAATTTTTCTTGAAATGTTTTGAGAAATATGGGAGGGCAAATTTTGGGGTACAACAGTTGCCCCTGTTCAATCTTCTTAAACCTGAGGATATAGATTGGCTTTCGGGCCTTTCGTGATCTGAAGGTGGAAGATGATTGAACACTAGAGTGCCCAGAAATTTGCACTCGCATAGTGTAGTATCAGCAATGTGATGTCGGGAATGGGCTTACAGATGCCATTTGGAAGTGTAACAGATAGTTGTGGAGATGGGCTTAAAGATGCCATCGGGAGATTGTCGATCGCGTAAGAGATTCCGTAGCGAGAACTTGCGTACCTGAGAAAGAAAGATAATTTCCTGGCCTGTTACAGGGGTTGATTTTCAAACTCTTCATGTAGATATGCCCTGGCTGGATACAGGTATCGAATCTACAATCAATTACTCACAGATATGCCCTGGCTAGATACAGGTATCTAATCTGGAACTTCAAACTCTTCATGCAGATATGCCCTGGCTAGATACAGGTATTGAATCCACAATCAATCGCTCACAAATATGCCCTGGCTAGATACAGGTATCGAATCTGGAATTAGTCGTCTACAGATATGCCCTGGCTAGATACAGGTATCGAATCTCTAAACTCTTCATGCAGATATGCCCTGGCTGGATACAGGTATCGAATCTACAATCAATCACTCACAGATATGCCCTGGCTAGATATAGGTATCGAATCTAGAATTAGTCGTCTATAGATATGCCCTGGCTGGATACAGGTATCGAATCTCTAAACTCTTCATGCAGATATGCCCTGGCTAGATACAGGTATCGAATCTACAATCAATTACTCACAGATATGCCCTGGCTAGATACAGGTATCGAATATGGAATTAGTCGTCTACAGATATGCCCTGGCTGGATACAGGTATCGAATCTCTAAAGTCTTCATGCAGATATGCCCTGGCTGGATACAGGTATCGAATCTACAATCAATCAATCACAGATATGCCCTGGCTAGATACAAGTATCGAATCTGGAATTAGTTGCCCACAGATATGCCCTGGCTGGATACAGGTATCGAATCTCTAAACTCTTCATGCAGATATGCCCTGGCTGGATACAGGTATCGAATCTACAATCAATCACTCACAGATATGCCCTGGCTAGATACAGGTATCGAATCTGGAATTAGTCGTCTACAGATATGCCCTGGCCGGATACAGGTATCGAATCTCTAAACTCTTCATGCAGATATGCCCTGGCTGGATACAGGTATCGAATCTACAATCAATCACTCACAGATATGCCCTGGCTAGATACAGGTATCGAATCTGGAACTGGTCGTCTACAGATATGCCCTGGCTGGATACAGGTATCGAATCTCTAAACTCTTCATGCAGATATGCCCTGGCTGGATACAGGTATCGAATCTACAATCAATCACTCACAGATATGCCCTGGCTAGATACATGTATCGACTCTGGAATTAGTCGTCTACAGATATGCCCTGGCTAGATACATGTATCGAATCTCTAAACTCTTCATGCAGATATGCCCTGGCTGGATACAGGTATCGAATCTACAATCAATCACTCACAGATATGCCCTGGCTAGATACAGGTATCGAATCTGGAATTAGTCGTCTACAGATATGCCCTGGCTGGATACAGGTATCGAATCTCTAAACTCTTCATGCAGATATGCCCTGGCTAGATATAGGTATCGAATCTACAATCAATCGCTCACAGATATGCCCTGGCTAGATACAGGTATCGAATCTGGAACTGCGAAAGTTGATGGTAATCGTCTTTTGATTGACCTTTTCCTGAAAAGGCAAAACATTAATTGTATGCAATGTCATGATGTATGAAATGATGTCATGATGTTCTCAAGAATAAATGAGATTATGCGATATGATGCGTATATGCATGCATGTGTCATGATGTATGACAATGTGATGTTTATGAATGTATTTTCGTTTGGGAAAATAAATCCTTGACGAATGCTGGGAGTTTGTTGAATCCTGGGCTGATGTTTGAAGAGTAGAGTTCTTCGTGTCCGCTGGGGATGATGATTGCAAGAATAAACCGGTAGGAGAAGATGACTCTGTTGGGGAATAGACCTGGCGAAGAGATTACTCTGCGGGGAATTACTCTGTGGGAAGAGATACTTCGCTGAGAATTTGATGATAACTCCGCTGGGGATTCCGTTGATAAGTTCTTGTTGAGGATTTGATGAACTCCGTTGGGGATAGGAAGAACTTCGCCAAGGACGGTCTTTCCGTTGTAATTAGCTGAGGATAACCCAGTTATAGGTTCTGGTGGGGAATAACCTCTGAACATGGTCGGGGAGAGATATTTGTACTCTGCAGGGGACAAGCTTCCAGAATTTACTGGGGATAAGCTTCTAGAATCTACTGGGGATAAGCTTCCAGAATCTACTGGGGAGATGGTTCAACTCTCCTGGGGAAACTTTGGACTGTACTGGGGAAATGGCTCCACTGGGGTGTCTGGTATTCCACCGGGGAATAATCTTATACTAAGACTTCTGGGGATGCTTGCTGAGGAATATTTATACTCCGTTGGGGAATGTTAAGATCTTTTGGGGATACCCAACTTCCTTAAGGCTGATAGTAGGCTAACTCTGCTTGGGGAGAGTGTTGCTGACTTGCTGGAGATACTGTGCCTTTTCGGGGCTGATGGGAGATCAACTCTGCTCGGGGAGAGTATTGCTGAATCTTGTCTTACTCGCGGGGAGTGAAGGTATCCTGATCGTATTCTTCAGCCGAGCCTACCTTGTACCTGGAGGACAGAGCAGCTTGTACAGTTTAGACAATTCTTATTGCCCCAGCTTCTGTGGGAGAGGATACCTGTGGAGGTGTTTGATAACTGCCGATTGACAACTCTTCTTCTGGAAGGTAAGTGACGAGATGACGGGACATAGTCGTACGCTTTTGATCCCTAACTTTTTCCTGGACCGCCCTTTCGGGTTTTCAGTCCACCGGGATACCCATTTTTGCCCAAGCCGCCTTTTCAGGTTTTCGACTTGCCGGGTGTACAGATTTTTTCATTTTCATCCCTTATTTTTGCCCGAACCCTTTTGGTTCGCCGGGAAGCCCTTATTTTTGCCTAGGTGTGTCAACCTAGCGGGTCTTTGATTATGCGCAGTATTTTTTTCCGACTATGTCCATTCCCTCAGGATGTAGAGAGGTGTCACTGTCAGTAGTGTTGCCATGTTACCAGAAGATCTTCGTTTGATCATGCATGATTCGTAGCTGGAATTCATGTCCAATGCCCCAAGTGACTCAGGCGGAGATTTGCCCCCGGCTGTTTGGCCTCTGAAAGATTCTCTGAATCTTGACTGGACTGCCCCAGATGATGGACAATGATCATGTCTGCCCCTTGATTGGAAGTGCTTTTGTTCACTAGATATTCTTCGTGCGAACTTCTATGTTGTTCAAACAAATAGTCATATACAAACAATGTTATATCAAAAATGCAAAGCTTATGTCTGTCTTGAAGTTTTTGAAAATGCAGTTTTTAATAAAACAAGCGAACTTTTGTAAAATGTGATGCCAACTCAGGATTTATCAGCGAGCCTTAAGGAGTCAGGATACCTTTCGTAACAGTATGCTTTCGAACTAACCCATGCTTTAGCTAGGACTTTTAAGGGTTGTAGCGTGGCCTGGTTCACGGTTTAAGAAACAAAGGATAAAGGCTCAAATTTTATTTGTACCCACCCGTTCTTCGTGATGTTCTTTAAACCTAAACTCAGCTGATCGTGCATTAGACCTTGTTTGAGTCTTTGTCCTGATATTCCGGTGATGGTTCGGATATTGATAGTTTATTTTGAATAGGCAGTCATTTCTTTTTGTTGAGGGTTTGTAGGACTTCTTTCTTTTTTATTTTGTTATCCCTGTTTTTTGCCTGAACTTTTTCTTTTGTAATTACAGTCAGCGGGATGCCCTAGTTTTGTAAGTCTCCTTCATAGGTTTTGACTTAGCGGGCTTTTGTTTTGAGAGATAATGACTGCCTGTCTTTATGATTATTCGGAACCATCACTGTCTTTTATTTCAGAAGGACTCCTTTGATGCTATTCGTTGTGCACCTGGATCAACTGAGAAAACTACCCTGCCCCAGGTTATGATTAAGGGTTTTAATTATTGTGAAAAGAAAAAATCCTACTTCTTTGGCTCGAAGGGGTTGACGAGGGATTATCTTCCTTATAACTCCAGTGTTTAGGATTTGAAACAATGCCTGTACCTCATCAGCGGGGTCTGTTCAAAAGCATACTGTAAAGATTATGGTATCATTTTCGTCATCCTCCCTCAAAAGGTTTAGAATTCTTTTAATCGAGAGTTGAACATCACAAAAAATGAAAGTAATTTGAAAATAGTGAATACGAATGGATTAATTCAAAACAGACATATGCGATGCATTAATGAAATAACAACGTTTGACATGAATAAATGTTTGAACCATCAAAAGAAGATTACAAATTGAAAAAAATTCTAATGAGCAAAAAGTCTTCTCGTCTCAGGACTTGTCACTTCAAATGGTGAACCTTGGAGGGATGGTAGAAGAACTCCGCCTGACCATCTTGTGTGAATTCCAATTCTCCTTCATCAATCAGGTCTTGGATCTTGTTCCTTAGAGACCAACAGTCGTCGGTGTCATGTCCTGGACTGGCAGAGTGGTAGGCACACCTTTCATTGGGATGATAGTTAGGAGCGGAAGTGTTTGGATTCCGGAGAGGAGCCCTTAAGGTAATCAGCTCTGCCTTCAACATTTGTTGTAGCGCTTGATCCAGTGACATGTTGATCTTAGTGAACTTCCGTTTGGGTGCGACCTCCTTACGTTGCTGCCCCTGTCTTTGCTGAGCAGGCATAGGATTAGAGATCTGGGTTGCCCCTATATGTTGATCATGACGACTCTTTTTACCATGCACAACATTGGACTCTTTTTTTCCATGGTAAGGCTTTTTCTGAGTGTCAGAAGGTGTAGCTTCTTGAATCTTCCCAGCCTTGATACCAACTTCTATCCTCTCACCAATCAAGATGAGGTCTGTAAACCCTGCAGAAGAATTACCAATCAGATGGTTGAAGAACGGACCAGACAGGGTCCCCAGGAACATGTCAACGAGTTCACGGTCAGTCAGAGGTGGTTGCACTCTTCCAGCTAAGTCTCTCCACTTTTGCGCATACTCCTTAAAACCTTCACCCGTCCCTAGTGACATACCCTGGAGTTGGGTACGCGTAGGAGTGAGGTCGGAATTATACTGATACTGCTTGTAGAACGCAGTAGCCAAGTCCTCCCAGTTACGAATGCTGGTTCCATCCAGCTGATAGAACCATTCGAGTTGAGTCCCTGAAAGACTATCCTGGAAGAAATGGATCCATAAATTCTTGTCATCCGTGTAGGGCTAGATCTTCCTTACGTATGAACGGAGGTGCAGCTTAGGACAGGAAGCTTCGTCGTACTGTGCAAAGGCAGGTGCTTTGAACTTATGTGGGATCACCACCCCAGATGATAGACCTAGATCTTCGAAGTCCAGGCCGGACACTTTTTGTATCTCCATAGCACTCAGACGGTCCTCTAGTTGCTTGTACCTGTCTTCAGCGGGAGGGTACTGTTCATCGTTGTAGTCTGTCTCGTTGTCGGAGACCACAGGACTAGGAACCCTTCCCCCTTGGGGACTATCCTTCCCTACAGAGGAAGTAGCCTGATCAGCCTCATTCTGCAGTGTATTCCCAAACCTCCGTCCAGTGTTAAACAACACAATCCTCTTCTTCTTCTTCTTCAAAAGCAAAGTCTTCAATTCCTGTTGACCCTGGGCTAAGCTCATGACCAGCTCTTGAAACTAGGCATTCTGGGCCTAGAGGGCCTTGATTGCTTGTTCAGTAGTAGGTTCCAGATTCATGATGATTGCTGAAATAAACAACGAAGAAGATTAAGAAACCTGTAGAAAAAGAGTACTTGTTATGCATATGATGCATGGAATGCGTATGATTTATGTTTTCAAAGACAATCGGGATTCAACTTTGTAGATAAAAAGGAAACACACTTTATTAGATTCAAACTTTAAATTGTTCAACAATTTGCCCTTAGGCGTTACAAGAATGAAAATACTGAAAAGGAAATAAAAGCTGTAAAAGAAACATCCAAAGTCCATCAGTGCTCCCATGGCCTCCTCTTCTCAGTACAGATATAGTCATTCAGGATCCGCTCATTCTCCAATTGCTTAGTCAGCTTCTGGATCTTTTGTTCCTGTTCGTTGGACCTTTCCCGATAAGAATCCTTCTCTTCCTGTAGTTGTGCCCAAGACCTCTTTAGTGTATCAACATCAGTGGGTATCTGAGGAGGGAGGACAGTTGGAGGAACCCCGTCTCTATCAGGAAATTCAAGAATGATAGGTCTGACAGCTTCGTATGGCATACCTAACTTCTGAGCACGGATGCGGACCCATTTGTAGTAGGATTCCATAGGCAGAGAAGTCTTCGGTCCCAACTCATGTGGGTCAGCTTTGTGAATTTTGTCCCAAGCCTTGATGAATCTACGGCGTAGCTCGTCACTGTCTACCTGAAACTCAAAACTGATGTGAGGTACCAACATCTCATGAGGTCCTGCTCTTCTGGCTCTTCCAAACTGACGGAGATCTAAACACGGGTTATAAGAGATTCCTCCCTGGGTACCAATCAAAGAAACATTAGGATATTCTCCGCAACGATCAATAACAGCTACTTCATCCAAACCTCTGAGAGTCCAAATGATGTCATTATCAGTGAGAGACATTAACCTATGAGCCCAGCCCCTTCCTTCTTTGTTCTTCAGCACGAACTTAGGGAGGTGCGAAATAAACCACCTCACTAACAAAGGAGCACAACACCACAGAGTTCCCCATCTTCGGGAAGTACGAGCATAGAGTTGTTGCAGGATATCACCCAAGAGAGTGGGCACAGGGTTCCGAGACATGAAGATCCTTATGGTGTTGACATTGACAAAGTTATCAGGATTTGGAAACAGAACCAGACCATAGATTAAGAGAGCCAGAATGTCTTCGTACGCCCTGAAGTCTAAGTCATTTCAGAAACTATTAGCTTTGCCAACCAGAAACTTAGCCAAAAAGCCCTTAACTCCACTTCTGGTTACCCAGTTATCCATTACCTCTTTGTTGGTCAAAGGAAGGGCTGCAACAATCTCCTCAAGCCTAAGAGTCTTTTCCCAACCAGTGAATGGAGTCTGATCCAAGATAGGTATACCAAGCAAATCAGAGAATTCTTCTAGGGTAAGGACCAGCTGGAAGTCTTGAAAGGTGAAGCAACGGTACAGGGGATCATAAAACTGGGTCAGGACACTCATCAGTTGTTGGTCCCACTTTGAAGTGACTAAACCGAGAAGAGAACCATGCCTCTGGATGAAGGAAGTAGTGTTTGGAATTCTGTCAACCAATTCTTTAAGCAAATCAGGTGGGTGAACAAAATTGAGTCGGATAGTATTCCTTCGCACAGGCATCATGATGTCCTACAAAACAGAGCAAAGATGAAACCCTCTTGTCTTTGAAACGGGTCAGTCCTTATGCAGGATGCATGTAATGGTATGATGGTATGATGTTATGATAAAGCACACCACAAGTATTCACACAGGCAAACATGATAAGGCACACAAGTCACACAAGACAACCCTTAGAGTTTAGGCCAGCATGAAGTTCAGGTACTACCCTCTTTCAGTTTCGTTGGTTAAGACCTGTCCTAGAAAATAGTAATCGGGTTCTAGAGGATCTCAATATCACTAACTACCCTCAATCGGTCATAACTCCAGCATCGCAATCTTTTCTTGCGGCCAGAACCATCGCGAGAGTTTAGCCTCAATGAGTGTAGCATACTGCTACTGTTCTATGGCCAAGTTGGGTCATTTTAGGGTTCTAAGGTCGGTTGGTGCTTAATGACTCCTCAGAAGACCCATATTCTCCTCGTTGCAACACAAGGGATATCGGTACAGACCAAGGTGTCACACCAACGTAGCCACTGCTTCACCCGTGTCGGTCTATGCCGGACAGGTCCCTCACAGCTTATGCTACCTAAAAGGGTATTCCCCAGATCCGGGTTAGGATCTATGAAACTCCAAGACATGCCCATAATATTAAAGCAAACAAATCAAGCAATTGAAAACAAGAGTGGTCTAATCCTAAGGTACACCTCACTTATATAAGTGTCCCCAGCAGAGTCGCCAGTTCTGTGATCGGTGGAAATAGAACTGACTGTTTTTTAAGCTGGTTTGCGAAATGTCGCGGTAAGCAAGAGTCGCCACCGTCTTTTATGTTCTCCAACATGGAAAGGACAAAAGCACAGCAAAATTCCTTTTCGAGATGTTTCTCGGTTCGGGAGGTAGATTATAGAAAGGGAAGGTGTTAGCACCCTTTCTATCCGTGGTTATCCACGGGCTCTTAGGTACTTGCTCTTATGTTTTCAAAATTTGTTTGCTTTTCAAGTGTGCGTGGGTTTTGAAAAAGTTTCGTTTGAAAAATTTCTAGGTAACTCTTGTATCTGTCCTCAAGAGTGTATGAAATATTTGTTTGAAAACCTTTTGAAAGTGTAGGTGCGAAAAGATGTTTTTGTTTTTAGAAAGAGAAAGTACCCAGGAGAAATCTACCTACTCTAAGGAATGAGGCTGTGTAAGAGTCCTTTAGATAGTACTATCCCACTATTGAGAAGTAGGTAGCACCGTCGTTGGAGTTATTCGGGTCAATTCGATTATAAGGGACATGTGTGGTCACCAAAGCAATGGTAGGACGCCTTAGCGGTAACCATAATGTCCTAGATCCTTTTTATCCGAGGCAACCGTTTCGAGGCAACTGGATCTTTAGACAGGAGGGTGACCTCTAAAACACCCTATACTTGACGACCACGTCGAGGCAACCAGGTGAGGCGTACCCTAGGAGTGGCATGTGCATGTGTGTTGTTTCAGTTTATGTTATCTTTGTACATATTAAGGTGAGCTACGATTGATTTTATTTTAAGAGAAATCTTGTCATGCATAGCCTAGTTAACATACATCTAACAATTAATGGTTGCGAAAAATAAAACTAAGCTATTACAAGGGGTCGGGTATTTACATCGCCAAAAACAACCCTTGAAATTAAAATGCGGAAAGTAAAATAAAGCGATAAATAATTAAAGTCCTAATTAAAAGCTATTACATTCCGGGAAACAGATACAATAATGTGATAAAATGGATCACGTGCGGGAAATTAAATCGGATGCGAGTTTTTTGGGGTTTTGACCCTTTTTGAAAGAAAGTGATTTTTTTGGTTTTTTTGAATTAAATGGAATTAAATTAAATGAACAATTAAATTAAATTAAATAATGAAAATATTTTTGGATTTTTGAGTTTTTAAAGAAATAAAATAAATCGAATTAATGCTAATAAAAACCTAATATTATAAATTGATTTTAAATATTGCAAAAAATACTAAAAGTTAAATCTAATTAAAGCTAAATTGATTAAATTAATTTATTTACAAAAATAAAAGTGATGAAGTTAATTTTATTAAATAAAATTTTTTTTGTGTTTTTGATTTTATTAGGAAAAAATATTAATTGGTTAGTGATTAATAAAAATAATAACGATTAATTAATTAAAGGAACATAATACAAATAGAGAGAATGTTTAGGAGTATACGAGCCTGATTGGAGGGGTGAAACAGCTATCGACGTCATGTGTAAACTGTTTTGTTTTGGCCATTTGTGTTTTGGCTTTTGGCCATTTGTGTTCTGGCTTTTGGCCATTTGTGTTCTGACCTCAACGTTCCTTAACCTTCTCAGGATGTCTGTCTCGCCATGTATTGGTGTCATGTGTAAACTGTTCTGTTTTGGCCATTTGGCTTTTGACCATTTGTGTTTTGGCCTCAACGTTCCTTAATGAACCTGCATGGGATCCTGTCTAAATCTGCAGTGTTGAATCTCATGAACACATTAAACAAATTACTATATATCATAAAATACAAATAAAGTCAATATATGAAGAAATTTAATGTTTAGGCCAATATGACATGTATGAATGATTATACCCTTTTGATCATGGAGATCAATTCAACATTACCCTTATTGGAAAAGTAGTGACATGAATGCTTTTATGCCCTTTTGATCATGGAGATCAAGCCAGCCTTACTCTTACTGAAGAAGTAGTGAGATGTTGGTTTGTAACTGAGATGGCTTGTTTGTAGTGAGATGTTGGTTTGTAACTAGGATGGCTTGTTTGTAGTGAGAGAGGGATTTGTAATAAGGATTTCAAGGTTTTAGTGTTCTTGAAATAATTTGATATTCTGAAAGCGTTGTGGCAAGGGTTTTTTTTCTCCCTTTGTTTGTGTGAAAAGAATGTGATTATATAATGGAAATTAGGGTAAAGAAAATGGGCTTTGAATGTGCAATTGGGCCTCCAATGTTCACTTGAGTTCGTCACTTTCCAGGCTAAATCGCAGGGACTTAAGTGCAATTTTTGAAGTTGAAATGTGAAAACAAAATGTATCTGACATCGATAACTAACTCCTGTCCTAAAATCGGCTCAATCGGATAAACGGTGAATTAGTTATGAATTTTTGAAGTTTCAGCTCAGACAAACTTATTTTGGGCTCCAGTGTCGACTCTGACACGTTCTTCAATAAAAAACTGGTATTGATCGGAGCATAATCCGGTCTCGACTTTTGAAACAAAGTTGTAGATCTATGAGTCAATGACCTTGTGTAAAAATATGAGCCCAATCCGATAAAAATTGACCGAGTTATGAATTTTCGAAGTTTCGGCCCAAATGAAATAATATTCAGCATTCAGGATTTTCAGCATGTCATGCACTCTGAGCAAAAAACGAAGGCCTTTTGAATACCGTTTGAACTCAATACCTTCTGTGAAAATGTAGCTAACTCAATTTGTGAAATTTTGGCGCCGGAACCAGCTCGATACGATGAAAATTGTCCAAGTTATGATTTTTCGAACATGACGCAAATAAATTTCTGACACAAATTTCCTGTACGGAAATACTTGATAAATCCGCATTTTTGAAGACCTTCTGATCGAAATTGGCTTCCAGCTGTGAGAGATGAAAACATAGATAATGTCAAGACGGAATTTTGGCCACCGGAACGGGTTCAAAATGAGCCACGATCTTCATGTTATAAATTTTTTAGCGCGTAAAAACTGCACTTTCAGCACACTTTTTCACCATATTTCTTCGAGAAAACTCACACATTCGGATACCTTCTTTAAAGAATTGACTCTTGAGCTGAACCTGAATTTGAGAATACGTTATCAGAGATATCTTGGCGAAAGAACACCTGAATATGACGCGCCGGGTTGGACTTGTGAATTTTTCTTGAAATGTTTTGAGAAATATGGGAGGGCAAATTTTGGGGTACAACAAGATCCATCTCTCCCTTCGTGCTTCGTAGTCTCAGTTCTTAGATCGCAGTCTTTTTGTTCATTATTTCTTTGTATGAAATCCCTAATTTTTTCCTGGATTTCCCTTTCGAGTTTTCAATCCACCGGGATAATTTTTTTTTATATGCCCCTAACTTTTGCCTGGAACTCCCTTTAGGGTTTTCGATCCACCAGGATGCTCCTTTTTGCCTAAGTCGTCTGTTTAAGGTTCGAACTTAATGAGCTTCTTATGCATAGTATTTTTTTTAACTACTTCTGAGTTTGCCGGATGCGGTAGTTCTCCCCCATCCATTGTTGCGAGGATAAGACCACCACCGGAGAATGTTGTTTTCACTACATATGGACCTTCGTAGTTGGGTATCCATTTACCACGTGAATCAAGGTGAGGTAGCGAAATCTTCTTGAGTACTTGATCATGTTTTAGTTTCTCTTATGAAGTACACCGTTGCTCAGAAATAATTTTTAGGCTAATTTCGGAATTGTTCGTTTGTCAATGATAGAGGCATCTTCTGGATATTCTTAATTTTCCAAGTATTTCCTGATGTCATTATACCAAGGCTTGTCATCTGGTCTTTCTTTGATAGAAAGACAATGTGCGGGATCTTCGAAGTGCCTGATTGTAATGCGAGGTTTGTGGTTTGGCCAAGTTACTTTGAACATAGCTGATATAATTTCTAGAGTGTCTTCCATTTGATTTTCTTCTCGTGGGATATGACTGAAAGTGATCTCTACAAATTCCGCAACCAACTTTAAAACATGATTCCGATATGGAACCAGTTTTGTATGTTTTAGTATTCCATTCGCTGTTGACTTAGTATATGACTAATGCAAAGTCTTCAAATACTTCGAGGTGCTTTATTCTCAGATTGATGGCAGCTTCTAGTCCTAGTATACATGTTTTGTACTCGACGATATTGTTGGTGTGGTCAAAACATAATCTTATAGTATAGGGCTTGTGATAATTCTTTGGAGAAGTCAAAACTGCCCTTATATCATGCCTCAGTGCATTTGAAGCCCCGTAGAACATGAGTGTCCAACGTGCCCCTGGATCGGGTGCTATTATCTCATAGTCGCCTATAACTATGACATCTTTGTCTGGAATGTCGAACTTTTATAGGTCGAGATTTGGAAGTGGTTTATGAGCTAGATAATAGCTTGATCAACCTTTCTTTGATGCTCTGCTCTAACATTTCCCTTAGGTTGATTTCTTTCTTTGTACCTAGATTAATAGTCTCATTAGCCTCTTGATACAGTTGTATCTTGTCGGCCTTTCGCTCTACTTACCTTGCCATTTACTCAGAGAGTTCATGATCTTCATCACCTTCCTCTTTGGCTTGGTTGATAGGAGTATCAAAATTATATCGGGTCGCAGTAGTAACATTATCGGTGATTTCGGGTATGGATTTGCACCTTTATCATGTTTTGGTGCATATTTTAGTATGTGAAAATGCATATGCAGAGAAAGTATTGCCATTTTGAATTTTCATAGATAAATGCAAAAGAAAGACAAAGGTCTTAATTAAAAACAAAATATAGCTTTTATTGATTGTAAATATTGTCTGAAATAAAACGGAGAGCCCTTACAAGCAACCCCTATGCCTCGGGCTTGACATAGGTTCTTTCAAAAACAAGAAAGATTACTTAGGAAAGAAAAAGATCTCGGGAATATCCACAGCGGTCCATATTTTGAGTTCTTCTCCTAGGGTGTATTCTCTGATGAATTCAGTTGCCCCTTTGGTGTTGACTTTGTTGGATATCTTCGCCACATGCCCGCCATGCTCTACTCCCTTGTTGACAAAGGTCTCTTGGATCGGAGGAAAATGTGCTTCGCCTTTCAGAGTAGATTTATATTTTTCTTCAGGGTATTGTCCGAACTGGACTATCCCCTGGTCCACTAGTTCTTGTAGCATTCTTTCGAAGGCTTCATTATGTCCCAACAGGAATCCATATTCGAACAGATATTCCTTCAACCAGTTGATTAGGGTTTTTGCATGTCTGGTTGCACCAAAGTCGATGACTACTTCAATTGCATTTATTGTTGGCCCACCATGCGGAGTCATATGGTTTGATTTGATGTTAGGTTTCTCGAAAGTGATTTCTTGAGATTCTAACAAGTCCTGCAATTTATGTTTAAATGCCCAGCATTGTTTTATGGTGTGCCCCAGAGAATTAGCATGGTATTCGCATCTGACATTAACATTGTACCTTCGCGGCAGTGGCTCGACTGGGGGAGATAGTGGCTTGATTTCCACCAAGGATGCCTTAACCAAGTGTTGTAATAATTGGATAGGCGGCATAGGGAGTGGATCAAAATTCCTTTGTGGCATTTCGAATATGCCTTGTTGTTGTCCTTGTGGGATCATTAATGGTTGTTGTGCCCTTGGTTGTGATGCCGCAGCATTAATTTCTCCCTCTTTTCCTTTGGGGAAGTTTGAAATAGGCCTTTTGGAATTGTAGGGGGAATTTGATGGTCGCCTTGTTATTTTTCCATTCTTTATTCCAGTCTCGATTCTTTCTCCGATAGTTACTAGGTCTGTGAATCCCGAAGAGACACTTCCAACCATCTTCTCATAATATAGCCCTTACAAAGTTCCCATGAACATATCTACTAGATCCTTTTCCAACAACGGTGGCTGCACACGAGATTCCATCTCCCTCCATCTCTGAGCATACTCTTTGAAGGACTCTTCTCTCTCCTGGGACAGATTCTGGAGTTGCATGCGGGTAGGCGCCATGTTCAGGTTATATTTGTAATTCTTTAAGAAAGCATTAGCAAGATCTGCCCAGGTTCGAATATGTGTTCGCTCCAATTGCATATACCAGTCTAAAGATGCCCCACTTAGGCTATCTTGAAAATAGTGAATCACCAGCTTCTGATCGTGGGCATGGGCATGCATCTTCCTGCAATACATGTGCAAATGATTTCTTGGACAGGTGAGTGCCTTTTACTTCCCAAAGTCAGGCACTTGAACTTTTGCGGAATTACCACATCAGGAACTAGGCCCATTTCGATAGCATCTACTTCAAAGGCATCAAAACCCTCAGCGGCTTTCAATCTTTCCTCCAGAGGTTTGTACCGATTCATGCCCAGTGGATCATTAATAGCATGAGTACCCGTTGTCTTTAAGGGTGCCTGGTTGGCATCCTCTGGGTCATGGTCTCCGTATTGCAAGTCCAAGTAGTTGTCTGCATTATTGGTTGGAATCTGTAGGGTATATGATGCCCCTGATTTTGGTGGCGGTGGGACAAACCCTTCAGTTTCAACCTCTCTGGTCTCTTGTTAGGCCATGACGGACTTTTGGAGTCCTGCTTCTGGATCTTTCCTTAGTTGGTGACCGCTTGATGCACCAATGGTTTGAGCCACTTCTTTGAAATCTACCTTGGGAATCTGATCCGGCCTATCAATGATGTTATTTAAAGCTAGGAGAACATGACTTAGATCTCCCTTCATTGAACTTACATCACCCTTTACTTGGTCGAGGTCCTCTTTGAATGCAACTTGAGTTTCCTCGATTTTCTCCATTACTTTTTGTTGGTAGGCCCTTGTTTGATATGGAGGCCAAAGAGGTGGAGATCTTCTTCTACCGATGGTTTACTGGAGAGATTATTTTTATTTTAAAAAAAGATGAGTTTTGTATGATATGCAAGTGTTTATGAATGCATGCATGCGAATGAATATGTATGAATATGAGCGGGGTTAAATGTCTTATTCACTTGGGTATATATTTATTTTTCGCTTCTTTTTTTTATTTGGTGATCAGCTTAAAAATAGATACGCAAACGAGATGCAGAAACAAAATGCCTTTATTAAAGATAACATAATTCAAATATTGAAAATATTACAATCTTAAACCAAAACTTATTTGCGTGAGATTAAGCCAAGGGAAATAAGTCTTCTAGGTGCACCTGCGGATGTCTGCTCTTGAAACCATCCACCATTACTCGATAAAGCTTGAGAAAGTCTTCAACATGTTATTTCCCTCTTATGGCTTTGATTTCAGACATGTTTGACATATTGACGTGGACAAGTTGTTTCCGACTAGTATCTATTTTTAAAGACAATCATCGAGATCTTGATTTTATTATTATTTTTTATACCCTGTGAATAAGACAAATAAAAAGAAACAGGTGATGAATATATGAAATGTATGAATGTATGAATGTATGAATGTATAGATGTATGGCCGAGTGACGGGATTTTGTGATAAATATCCTTATAAAGTAGGCTCCTTAATTTTGACCTACAATTAGTCTACCCTCCCAAAAGGTGGTTTCCTTAAGGGTATCATGAGTAAACCAGAGGGAAAAGGAACAAGGACCTCCCTTAGGTGGAGCCTCTTTACGGACTGAGACTTTCATCTTAAAGTCATGAAAGGTCTCGTCATGAGATTTTAGGTTAAGGTCGTTACAAAGAGTCATGGGTGGCCTTCCAAAGTCCTAATCGTCAAGAGGGTATCTCTCGATAAGTATTCCTTTTTCAGAAGTTTATCGGCTCTAGGCTAAGTCATCACATAAACTTGCAGGGATGATGTATCCCCTAAGCTAATAGACGAACCTTCTTTCTAAGGGTTATATGAGAATATTTTTTGAAATAAAAATTCCCGCCACGCAGTAAATATATAACGATGAGAGAAATTGATAATAAATAAATGTAGTAAATAGATAAAGGTAATAAATAAATAAATAAATAAATAACCCCAAGGTAAAAACCTAAAACCTAGAGTTAAGGGTCCCCAGAGAGTCGCCAGCTGTTGTGACTGGTTTTTAAATTAGAGTTGCCACTACTAGTTTTTTATCCTAAGGAAGGGAGTCTAATAGAAAACCCTAATTCACAGACAGAGATTATAGGTTTCTAACTTCTTTAGACGAAACGAAGGTGTTAGGAACCTTTCATCTACCTTGTTCACAAGGATACTAGGTTTTACGTTTAGGTTTGGGTAAAATAGGGTTTTAAGTTTTAATAGGAGAACTCACCACGATTTTTGATCGTATGCCTACGTATCCTCTTATGAGGAATCAGAGTCCCAATTCATAGTTCGTATGAGGTTGGTGTTTTTTAGGGGTTGCAAATGTATTTTGAATCACCTCGCATTTTGACCGGTTGTAGTGATTGCAGAGGTTTTGGCTAAATGCGCGATTAGTCAAAATCCGTTTGAAACCCTTTTGCAAAAAAATTGTTGTGTTAGATTAATTTGTTGTGAAAAATAGTTTGATATTTGTTAAGTGTTTTTTAATCGTGTGAACTGCAAAAATTCTTGATTAATGCATGACTAAAAAATATTTAATGTAATAGGTAGAAAATAATATATACATTTTGAATAAAATAATTTACATGATAATATGAGTAATATTAATATTTAGATATAATAATTAATAATATATAAAAAAATTAATAATAATAATAATAATAATAATAATAATTAATTATGAAAAGAAATAAGTAATAATAATAATAATATAATAATAATATTAAAATGTAATAATTATATAAAAATAATAGAAAAATAAATAATTACCAGGGGGTGTGGTTATAGTTAGCAAGTAAAACTAGGGGGCTGATTAGTAATCTCGGCTTAGGCCCAAATACAGTTTTTAGGGGGTGCTAATCTGTTTAGGAGTTTAGAAATTAAGTGAAAAAGGGGGGTGTGGGAAGCGTTTGGCTTAGGCCCAAACACAGTAAGAAGAGGGGCTGGCTGGATCGTATGAGGCGAGGCGTATGTGAGTTAGCGTGTGACTTGGCCTAATGCCCATCAGAGTAAAATCCAGCGGATAAGAATGAAGGAGTATGTAACTTAACATGGGCCAGCGTGCATGGAATCGAAACAGAAGCTTAACATGTTTTTAATATTTCATCTTTCATTTTCTCTATTTTTTTATTACAACACCCTTTTTCCTCTCTCCTTCACGATACACAAACCCTTCTTCTTTCTTGAACCAAACCATAACTCTCACCCTTCACCGTGGCGGCTCGAGCAATCCACCTTACCCAATGTAACTTGAAAATTCCTCCCCACAACCCATAAACAAAAAATAAAAAAAGTTAAGTTGGTTTACCCCTTTTGCAATTCCGTTCCGGTTCTGAGCTTCAACGTGCTAATATCTCTTCTTTTCTCTTTTGTAGGTAGTAGTAGATTAGTGTGATGGTGGTGGACGATTGAAACGGATTATCAGCGGTGGAGATGGCGATTAGGGTTTCGGATATTGAAACCCCAATTTCCCCCTTCGTCCTTCGTTTAGTTTCTGTTCTTCTTCAGTCTTCACATTCGTCCTTCCAGCTTCGCGGTTTTCTCGAATCAAGTTTCTTTTTGTTCTGTATATCGATTCCCTCTTCCCTATTCTTCTCCAATCCCCCATGTTCTTCAATTCCTTGTAGTTATTTATAGGGTGATTTTAATTTAGGGTTTTTGTTAGAATTATCATAGATTTAGGGAGATTTAGATAGAAATTATGGATTTAGTTGTTGATTGATTGAATTTGTTTTTTTTGTAAATGAATGTAATTGGATTTGCGGTATTGTAACAAAGATTTGATGTTAATTCCGATTTAGTATTTGATTGTGCTTGATTATAATTTTCCATATTTTGATTTGTTTTCAGATTCAATTTCTACAGTACTTGCTCACTTGGGAAACACAAGCGCGATTTTAGGAGATGATTGGAACAATTGTTGTTTATCTTACCACACATGGGCCTGCGTGTTAATTACCGATTGGGCCTTAGCTATTTTTTATTTGATTTGTATCCAGCAATAACAATTTTTTAATTCCATTGGGCTTTGCGCGTTTACTCTTGTTCAGCCCAGCCAAACTGCATTTTTATTACAACAACGTATTTTTTTATTCAATTGGCCCACTTGACCTTTTTTAGCAACAATAAAACTTTAATAATAAAGATAATTTTTAACAAAAAGACTTATCAGCAATATTACGTTTTTTCCCTTAACAAAGAATTTCATTTATTATTTATTATAAAAATAACAAATAATTTTAATACTTAATTCTTCCTAATATTTTAATAAACAAAAATCAAATAATATTTAATGAAACTGTTATTATAAGAGCTTAACAGTAAAATAACAAATATATTTGTTTTATCCAAATCTTAATGGGCTTACAACTTGTAAATACACCCTCCTCTTGCTATTTGCCAACATGAAATGGAAATGGGCCAACATGAACCATTCTTCAATGGATTAACGAATTAAAGACTTAATAATTATTATTCTTTTGAAATAATTTTCATTTTTGAATCGCATGGTCCATTGGCCAACATGCTTCGCGAAGGAGTTTATGAGTCTTTCTGATTTAGAAAGCCCCACTCTCCTGGGTTGAAATACACCCCCTAGTCTTGGATAAAGATGGGCCATCAGATATTGTTGTACCTTCTTTAATTAAACATTCTTTCTATTTTAATCTTAAAAAATAAAATCATCGAGGTAGGGAAAATTTGGGGTATGACAGATGACATGCTGACTGATGACTCTGATTCAGGGTCAGAGTCTTCTTTGAATATCAATTACAATGTAGTCTTTGTGCTACCGTTAAAATATTATTAGGTAACCAAGGTCAAATAGACCGAGGAGGTTGATGAAGCAAAGATGGCCAGACACATGCCAATTTGTTATTACGTTATAAATAAAAAATGTGTCAAATGTGTTATTTGAGAGACCTGATGAAAGAATGAGGAGCCACCTGAAGCCCTTGTTCGTTCAAGGGAAGGTTGAGAATACTGGAGTCAATGAGATTCTAGTGGATGGTGGGGCAACAGTTAACTTGATGCCACACTTCATGTTGAAGAGGATTGGAAAGTTTGACACTGACCTAAAGCCACATAATATGGTCTTGTCGAATTATGAAGGGAAGGTTAGACACACTTTATAAGGGATTCAAGTTAACCTAACCGCTAGATCTATTACTATGGCAACTATGTTTATGGTCATAACATCAAAATTCAACTACAATCTGCTCTTGGACCGTGAATGGATACACGACATTTGGGTGGTTCCACCTTTTCTACATCAAAAGGTTTCGATATAGAGAGATGATGGTATAGTGGAGAATATTGAGGCCGACCAAATCTATTGTATGGCGGAGGTTAACCATGTGGATAGACGACATTTTGATGGGAACTTGGCAAACATAGTGCCTTGTTCCCCTGCTGAATTTGCTTACATGCCTTCGAATAAGGAACTTTATTTTCTTAATCTGCACCCAACCCATGGCTTTCAATTAGATAGAGAGACCATGGGAGAAAAGGAAGAAGTTGAAGGGGTTCCAGGACTCCGACCTACTGGTTGGGGAGACGACGATAATGATTATGTCCGAGTCTAGTGTGATGGATAAGATTTTAGCTTACATAGCTGAAAATAGGTTGAAAGCGGCTTTAGAGGCTGAAGTTAAATACATGGCTATCAAAGCCAACAAGACTAAAGTGCACCTTGAAGGGCCTGGATGGATTTTGAACCAGAGCCACCTAATAAATTACAAGTTGATATGATAAGCTAGAGGTTTGATGCCATTTATGATTATTAGCCTTTGGGATTTGAAAAGGATCCAATAGCATCAAACATAAAAATGCTAGTGCAGGACCCTCTAAAAGAAGTTGACCTAGGAGATGGAGAAAACAAGAGGACAACATACATTAGTGCCAACCTTAGCCCATAACTCAAGGTCAAAGTAATCAAATTGTTGATGGAGTACAAAGACTACTTTGCGTGGGACTTCGATGAGATGCCTGAATTGAGTAGAAAGTTGGTGGAGTTAAAGCTTCCTATAAATCCTGGAAGAAATCTAATCAAGTAAACTCCAAGGAAATTTGCACCATAAATCCTGTCAAAGATCAAGGCAGAAATCGAAAGGCTTCTCAAGTGTAAGTTCATATGTACAACAAGGTATGTTGAATGGACTACTAATATTGTTCTTGTTATAAAAAGAATGGGACTTTGAGGGTTTGTATTGAATTTAGAGATATGAATGTTGCGACCCCAAAGAACGAATATTCAATGCTAGTGGGATAAATGATTGTTGATTCAGCTACAGGCTTTGAGTATCTTAGTATTCTCTACAGATATTCTAGATTTAATTAGATATTTATTGCTGATGAAGATGTGCCAAAAATGGCATTTCAATGCCCTGGAGCCTTAGGCACTTACGAGTGGGTGATGATGCATTTTGGTTTAAAGAATGTTGGGGAAACTTACCAAAGAGCAATGAATTCTATTTTTTAAGACTTTATTAAGACATTTATGCAGATTTACATTAATGATATAGTCGTTAAGTCTGTCTCAGAAAAAGATCATATAGATCATCTTCAACAGTCATTTGAAAGAATGAGGAAGCATGGTTTAAGGATGAATCCTATCAAGTGTGTTTTCTTTGGGAAGACTGGGGATTTTCTAGGCTTTGTGTTCCATAAAGGGGATTGAGATAAACCCAAATAAGACCAAGGCCATCATGGAGGCGAAAGCGCCATCAACAATGAAGGAATTGTAGTATTTGCTGGGATATATCAACTTCTTAAGGAGGTTCATCTTAAATCTAAGTGGAAAGACTCAATCCTTTTCACCTCTTCTTCGACTGAAAAAGGAAGGTTTTGAATGGGAGCAAAAACATCAGGAAGTGTTCGACAAGATTAAAGAATATATCATCCGCCCTCCAATTCTATTACCTCCTAGTATAAGTAAGAGTATGAGGTTGTATATTTTTGCATTTGATGTAACCATAGAGAGCATGCTTGCTCAAGAGAATGAAAATGGCGTCGAAAGGGCCATTAATTATCTTAGTCGGGTTCTCAATGATGCAGAAACTAGGTATAGTATGGTTGAAAAGTTGTGTTTGTGTTTGTACTTTTCTTGTATAAAATTAAAGCAATATATAAAATTGGTTGATGTGTATGTTTCATCTTACTTTGATATTATTAAACATATACTATCTAAGCTAATCTTGCATAGTCGAATTAGAAAATGGGCCCTTTCTTTGGATGAGTATTCTTTAACTTATATGCCTCTAAAGGTTATGAAAGGACAAGTGGTTGTAGACTTTATAGTTGACCATGCCATGGTCGACAACCACCAAAACTATATAGAACTTGAGCCATGGAAATTATATTTTGATGGTTCTAGTCATAGAGATGGAACATGTATTAGAGTGTTAGTTATTTCTCCTAACAAAATTCCAACAAAATCCAAGTATAAGATATATGGTCCTTGCTCAAACAATGAGGCTGAGTATGAAGCTTTGATAGTTAGCCTCGAAATTCTATTGGAATTGGGGGCAACTAGAGTTGAAATAAGTGGAGATTCTGAATTGTTTGTCAAACAAATGACTGGAGAATATAAATGTGTCAAAGAGAATTTAATAATGTATTTTGTTGAAGAAAATCGACTATTGCAAAAATTTGAACGGGTAAATTACATTAGACACATCCCTCGACTCAAGAATCAAGAGACCAATGACTTGGCTCAAATTTCTTCTGGATACAAGGTGTCAAAAGAGAAGTTGGAGAATTTGATTGAAGCTCAAGGAAGAGTAACGGAAACTAGAGTATCTCCATCAGATTTGGAAATGACGAAGTTGGGTTATGCAAATAAAGAAAATTTTGAAATATTGGCTATTGACAATTTAACAGACACATATAGGAGAAAACTAATAGTTGATTATTTGGAGAATCCAACAACATCTGCAAGGCGAAAAATCAAGTATCGTTCTTCAAGTGACACTCTTATGGAAATGAATTATTTAAGAAGAGGCCTGAAGGAGTTTTTCTCAAATGCCTTAGTGAAATTGAGGCATATTTAGCCCTGTCGAATGTCCATTGTGGGGCATGTGGGGCTCATCAAGTTGGCCATAAAATGAAATGGTTATTGTTTCGATAAGGAATATATATATATATATATATATATATATATATATATATATATATATGCCTACTATGTTGAAGGATTGTATTGAGTTCGCTAAAAGGTGCCAAGAATGTCAGATACATGGAGATATTCAATAGGTCCCTTCAAGCGAATTACACTCTATAGTAAAGCCTTGGACTTTTAGGGGATGGGCTTTAGATCTGGTTGGTGAAATTTGACCAACATCATTTAAAAGTCAGAGATACATCTTAGTGGGTATTGATAACTTCACTAAATGGATTGAGGCCATACATTTGGTAAACTTTGATCAAGAAGAAGTCATTGAGTTTATCCAGAGGCATATAATTATAGATTTGGAATCCCGTAGAACATTACAACTGATGAAGGATCGGTGTTTACTGGTCGAAATATCCAATAGTTTGCTAAAGAAGTAGGGATTAAACTGGTGACATCCACACCTTATTATGCCTAGGCGAATGGTCAAGTTGAAGAAGAAAACAAGGTGGCAATTATATTGATAAAAAAACATGTGGGGAAAAGGACAAAAAAATTGGCATATGACATTAGACCAAATTTTATGGGCCTGTCCAACTTCTCCTAAGGAAGCTACAAATGCTACACCTTTCTGATTGACTTATGGGCACGATGCAGTTTTACCAGTCCAAATTTACCTCCAATCAACTAGAGTTCAGAGACAAAGTGAAATCCCATATGAATCCTATTGGAACATGATGTTGGATAAACTAGTTGATTTATATGAGGAAATATTGAGTGCCATAGAATTTTTAAGAAGGCATGAGAAGAGAGTAGAAAAAGCGTATAAAAAGAAGGTCAAGATTAAAATGTTTTCAACTAGATATTTGGTATGGAAAGTGTTGTACCCCAAAATTTTCCCTCTCATATTTCTCAAAACATTGCAATAAAAATCTCCAAGTTGCTCAAGATTTCTCAAGAGTTGGACAGTCAAGCTATCTCCTAAGGCAGTCAACCTCAAATTAGGGTTTTGTGTTGCATCAAGATCCTTGAGTCCAAATGACATCAAGTGCTCCCCAATGTCCTAATATGTTCTCAAGTTCATCCATGTCAAATTTCAAGCCTTGCAGAGGAGGTTTGCTCAGTCAATTGCTCAAGGGGTCTAAAAATCGACTATGTTAGGGCAAAAGTCAACAGTGACCCAAATACAGTCAAACTTCAAGATTTTTTGTCAACATTCTCATTTTGAATGATATTTCATCATTTTATCAAGGTTTGATCATGATTCACCAAGGATTTCTCAAAATTCATCAAGACTCGAAAGTTGCTAAATTAGGGTTTTGTAGGAAAAGTCAACTCAACTTTGACCAAGCATACCTTTCTCATACTTTATTAGAAATGACCCATCCAAATCTCATTTTGAAGAGGATGCAATTTCCTACAATCCATCTTCATACCCCAAGATCAATAAATGCACTCACAAGAAGTTACAAATTTGGACATTATAGGTCATTTTTGAAAGTCAACAAAAACACCTTTTTTGCCAAAGCTTGTAACTTGAGCATGGAATATCAAAATGAGATGCGACCAAAAGGTTTGGTTATGGGACATCTCAAGCTTTCTAAAAAGTCCAAGAAAACTTCCAAAAGTTCAAAATTGAAGAAGTTATGCATTGTTGAAGTTGGGCATTTTTGCAAAATTGCCAAAAGTCAACTATCCTCAAAACTTCAAATTTTGTCAAATGGGACCATTCTTTTCCACTTGATTTGATCTTGTAACACTACACACGTGTCCTAGCTTCAGCCTTGTGACCATTTGTCAATTTTATTATTTAATTTGATTTTTTGATGAATTATTTCATTTTAAATCAATTTAAATCAAATAAAATCCAATCATTGATTATTTGATCTCTTTTTGGCTATTTCAGGACCTAATCATCATCATCAAGTGAATCAAATTCATATCATACATTCCATGTGCAAAAAGATTGGATTTTGGACAAAATTGGAAGGTTGTCAATGGTGAATCAAATCAAATCTCCAAGCATTGATGTACAAGGATTCAGCTCAAAATTGTTGACCTAATACATTGCAGCATACATATACAATGCAAAGGACACGGATTCAAGGGTTAGAGGCTGCAGAGTAACCAAGAACAAAACTTGAAAAATTGACCAAAAAGTGTGAAACTGAAATCATGCATAGAGGCAAATTCAGGGGCAAATCTCAACACTAATCCATTGCTGGACATCCACTGAAGCGAAGCCAACTCAAAACCAATCTCCATACACGCAAAAAAGCCATGTAAGTGTCTCAGGAAAAATGCTTTTCATTTGAAATCGTAGATCCTTATTCTTGCATTATTCTTGTAAAATCTTTGCATATTCATGATTATCATCCAATTTGCAAGCTTTCTGCATTATTTGATTGCATTTATCTGGCCTGTAGCACCATAGCCAAACCTAGGGTTCGTGGTTTGTATTTTTTGGGTATTTCTGTTACAGGCAAAATCAAGGTCCAAGAATGGTATAGGTTTGTTCAGGAAGCCTATACGAACATAACCATGGTCTTGGAAGGAATTTTCATGGCTTAGAATCAATTTTTGGAATGTCCTGCGAATTTAGCTGCGGATATAAATCCGCAGGTAAATATCCAGGGTCAAACGAAGAAGATGAAGACGTGGCCCTCTCCCAATGCTGGATTCAAAATTGGCGTGTGTTTTTTTTATATTTTCTGGCATTTTATTTGTTTTCCCATATTATTATTATTATCCAATATCATAACAACTAAAGCATAGTGGTGCAGTGGTAGAGGCACGTGTACAATGATTCACATGACCTGGGTTCGAATCCCAGGTCCCCCATGCATTTGTTAATATTTTTCTTCAGGTTATTCAGTACAAAACCAAGCGCGTGGTTCATCATACTCCCTCACTCAGATGCTTGCCAGATGGCTCCAGGGCAGATCTGGTGGTCCAGATGTGATGTCCACCATATGCTCTAGTCAACGTGCCACATGGAATTCCAGAAAGTCAGTCAGGCCTGCATGTTATTGGGCCATCAAATTGCTATCAAAACCTCCTTTTTCAGGCCCATAACCTCCTAAACTCTTTCTCTATTTTTATTATTTCTTTTATTTATTTATTTATTGTTATTATTTTTAATTAACCAATCAAAACTTTTTTCTTAATAAAATTAAAAACCAAAAATATTTTCTTTATTAAAATTAAATTTCAGTATTTTTATTTTTATTAACTAAACCAATTAATTAATTTAGTTTTAATTAGGAATAACTTTAATATTTTTGCAATAATTAAAATTAACTTAGATAATTAGGTTTTATTAACATTGATCAAATTATTTTTATTTCTTTAAATATCAAAAATCCAAAAATATCATTTTTATTAATTAATTAATTTGTTTATTAATTTAATAATTAACCTAATTTAATTTCTTCCATAAATTCAAAATAAACCAAAAAATCTTTCTTTAATAATGAAAGGGTCAAAACCCTAGAACTCACTCAATTTAATTTCTCGCACGCGATCCATATTTATTTCAATATTGTATATGTTTCCTGGAATGTAATAGTTTAATAGGACTTTACATATTTTTACCGCTTTATTTATTTTTCGCATTTTAATTTCAAGGGTTGCTTTTGGCGATATAAATACCCGACTGTTGTACCCCAAAATTTGCCCTCGCGCTTTTCCACAAGAAATCTCGGCTTCAAACATTTCCTGACTTCTCAAACTGACTCAAGAATCGGACAAACGGACTTTTCTTGACAGTCAAACAAAACTAGGGTTTTTACTGATTTTCAGAGCTCTGAATTGTTTCGTACAGTGGGCTTAGGGTTTGGTTGATTTTTGGTTCAATTTTGATCAAGCAAGCGTGATTTGGCATTTAATCGGGAATTAGGGTTTTATGGGCATATTCTCAGAAGAATTTGAATTCCACAGCACTTTGCGGTCTATTTCAAGATTCGGATTAAAAGTAGCGTTATCTTGGTTTAATCAGTAAAAGAGACAGTGGTTTGAATTCAGTACGTTTTGATTGGGCCAGTCAGATATAAGATGCAGTATTGGATTCACAGTGTTCATGTGTTTGATCAGTCTATCTGGGTTAATTGCTGCTTTGCTTTGGATTTTGGATAAGACAGGTTTATTGGATCAATGTTGTTTTATTTTAGTTATTTATTATTCTGAAATTAAATGATTGAATTTATTTTTCAATTGTTTTAATTCTAAGAATTTTAAATAAATAAATAAGCAATAAAGAAAATGGAACCAATTGGATAATTTGGATTTTTATTGATAGTTGAATTATTTACAAATTGTTGTTACAAACAATAATTTACATTTAATTTAAATAGAATGAAAAAACTATCCTATTTTCTAAATACTCTTCGTTCTTCACTCCGCTCCGGCATTCCATCTTTCATCTGCAAAAAGAAACAAGAAAAGTCAGAAAGCATTTAATTAAAGGACAGATAAAAAGTTGCTCATCATTAGAGGCCACTGACTGGGATCAGTTGACCCTCTCTGCAAATCACGGGATTTCTCCCGGTTCACAGAGAGGGAAGATTATTTTTATTTCATGAATGCAAATGCAAATGCATAGTTTCTAAAAAGTTTGCAAGCTGCATAGAATCTCAATGCCCAATTCAAACCATATAGTTCAAATCCAAACTGAAAAATCCAATCCAAACTTTCTATCCAAAAGCAAAAGGCTACTGTCAGAATGCCAAAAGATATCAAAAGGCAAAGTCAGATCAAAATTGTCAAAAAGATAAAGATGCAAAATGTAAGATGCAAGAAATCTTTTCATCATTTCCCTAGTCATGGCCCCTTCAGAAAAGTACAATAAACATTATAAAATTTCTTTGTTGTACTGTAAAGAGAAGTAAAGAGAGATAAAGCAAACTGAGTTCAGGTTAGGCATAGACATCAGCACAGCAGGCAAAAGGAAGAGAGAGGGATGTGTACCAATTTCATCAACTCTGCATAATAGCAGTTCACAGCAGACAGTAGCAGGAAGAAAAAGATACACAAAATCAAAAAGCCAATGAAACAGTTCAACATAGGCATAGTTCAGAATAGACAGCAGAAAAAAGATATACAAATCTACAAGTCCACAAGTTCAGTACAGCAGGCAAAAGGTGAAAGAGGAGAGAAGCATAAAAAACTGTCAAGGCAAACACAACTGGGTAGCTGCATCAAGCACTTAACTCTGCCTCACCACAATACACACTAGCCAATATAGCAGTTCAGAGGATAAAAGAGAAATATACAAACTCAGTTGAGGGAGCAGCATAGCAGGTTAGAGAGAAGAGAAAGTATACAAAACTGAGCTCATAACTCTGCATAAGAAAAAAGAAGAAATACCCAAAACCTGCATAAAACAACAACTCTGCAACAGAAATTCAAAACCATGAAACCAATACCCTGCCTCAACCTTCAAAAACACCATAACCTGTCAAGCCTAAGCCCCCAGTAGAACATCACTGGGCGACACAAACAAGCATAAGCATCAGTCATAACCTCACCATACCAACATCCTCAAACCCAAAAAAAAACTCAAAGACTACTGAACCTGTAAAAGTCAAAAGCTCCAACCAATGTCATACCTACAAACTGATCAAAACCAACCCAAGCCTACAACCCTGTGAAGCTGAACATCTCAAGCCACAAAGCCAAGCTCCAACACTGAACATTCAAACACCAAGCCTCAGAAGGGGGACTTCATCATAGGCCAAACAGAAAGGCATATCCAACAACATACTCAAGCATATAGGCAACGAATACGAGCCCCTCAGAACTGTAAGTTCATCATGGGGGGAACCAAATCAAGTCACATAGCATCAAGCTCACAAACAAGCACATAGCCTCTCAAGAAGAAGAAGAAAGAAGCAATTCAAAGTGAACTCAGTAGCAATCTCAAAAGGCAGTTCAAAGAGCCTCAGAAGCAAGCTTCATCATAGGCAAGCACACATAGGCAAGCACACAAGCAAATACTCAGACATATCATACTCAGGCAACAAGACTCAAGGCAACGGTTGTTCCAAAATATTCCACACAAACAGAAGCAAAGGCATCACAGTAGGAAAGAGGAAGATGAAGAAGTGAATACATTAGGGTTTCTCAGTGAATATCATCATCAAAAACCTAAGCAAAAAGGTAAAAGAACGAAAGTACCAGAAAGCATCAAAAGCAAGCATCAAGCTTCACCGCTCCGGCCTCCTCAACATCTCGCTCTCCGCCTCTCCTCCATCTCCCAAACGAAGGTAGCCATTCTTCTCCCTCTTTCTCCACCACCTCACAATAGCACAGGTTCAACTTAAAACTCAAATCAAACATGCAATTTGTAAAAAGACAAGAGATAAGAACATAAGGCATTAAAGCGAACCATGTTTCAAGGACGCTAGGCTCATATCAACGGAGGGAAGAAAGGCTTCTGGAGGAAGAGTTGGTGGCCGGAGATAAGCACTCAGGGAAGCTCGAACGGAGAAGACAAAACTCAACGCGCCGTCGCTGCCTCAAGCTCTAGCCCTCATTCCAAACTGAAACATTGCCTAAACCCTAAATTTCGTTTTTGGACCAAAGGGCCTGACCCGTTTCCTAATTCACCTCTAAAGCCCAACGAAAATTACTTCCTTTTCTAACACTAACCTTATTTTATAAAACATTAACTCTTTTCATTTTTATAAAAAAAAAACAATGTTTACTTCTTTTTTTTATATATACTAACTTAATTAAATCATTTTTTTAACATACACCAATTTAATTAAAAAATACTAACCCAATTAAAACACTTTTTTTTATTATATGATTAAAACAGTTTTTTTTAAAATACATTTGTACATAAAAATAAAATACCTTTCTTAACACACATAATGTAATTTTGGACATAATTTAATACATTTTGTACATACATTTTAAAACATTGATTTGTATATATTATACATTTTTATACATAATTAAAATTGAAATTTTTTAATTAATTAACATTCTTTTTTCATACATGACAATTCAATACATTCATTTTCTCTAAATATTAAATTCACAAACATTTTGACTAAAATACTTTTTTAAAACTTAACATTTAATCAAAACACTTCCTTTCCTTTGTACATAATTAACATACAAAAAATCAAGATTCATCTAAAAAACATGTATCTAGGTCAAAACCCTAATACGACTCAATTTCACATTTCGCACTTGTACATAATTACACAATTCACGTATATATACACCTGTACATAATTACACATACACAATTCACATACATATACACTTGTACACTTACACAAATATATTACACATACACAATTCACATTTTATCTTATATTCGTACATTCGATATTTACATTTTGATGGCGACATTCGATTTGGTTGTAAATTATTGGGTACTATAAGTCTCATCCCCTTGTACATTTATACCCCCACTCCCGGACACTATTTTGTAATAGCGTAGATTTACATTCCGCAATTTACAGCTTTTCAATTATACCATGGTTAGACCTAGGGTTTGTATGTACATAAAATCAAACGCTAGATAACCTAATACAAGACAAATACATGTAATCAATACACAATCACACTTGCACCCCCTAGGGTAATCCCACATGTTGCCTTCCAAAATGGGCCATGCTTGCACGTCGAGTTTCTTTGGCAAAACGAATCAAATGATCATAAGTCCCTCGATGACGCTTTCGAAAGTCTCCTATCAAAATGATCAAGTCCCTTCAAGCAAATTGCCAAAGACACTTGGCACCATTGCATTCATGGTCTATACGATGACCCGCGCCCGTCCCGAATAAACTTCCTAAACGCAAGATTGTCCATCAATTTCAATGATGGAACAAAATTGTTAAAAAGGGGTTAAAACATGACAAAAACCTTTGAGTACAATAGGGTAGACAAAACTCTTAGTTACTTGAGATCAAACTTGCAAAAACACTTGCCTTCTTTTCAAAAACCACAATCCACAACACTTTCAAAAATCAACTTTTCAAACTTTTGAAACATCTTTTCGAAAAGATATGCACCTTTGTAAAACATTCGAGTAAAGAATTATTACAAGGTTGGCCTAAGACAAGGCATCTTTTTCCAAAACATTTTCAAAACAACCCACAAAGCACCATTTCACACAATCGAAAAACAAGGCAAGTGATCTAAAAAAAAAACAACAAGTAACTAAGAGCCCATGGATAACCATGGATGAAAAGGGTGCTAACACCTTCCCTTTTCATAATCTACCCCCCGAACCCACGAAATATCTCAAAAGGTTTTTTGCTGTGCTTTTTAACCTTTCCTTTAGGATAAAATAAAAAGTCGGTGGCGACTCTTGCTAACCGCACAAGTGCGAATACGAATGCAAAACACTAGTCAGTTCTCCCACCGTATCACAGAACTGGCGACTCTGCTGGGGAGAAAGTTTGAAGTGGGGTTACCTTAGGGTTTAGATCACCTTTACTTTCAATTGATTGCTTTGTTTGCTTTACATTTATGGGCTTTGTATCGGAGCTTTATAGATCCTAACCCGGATCTGGGGAAACCTTTTTAGGTAGCAACAAGGCTGTGAGGGAACTGTGCGGGGTATACCGACATGGTTGAAGCAGTCTGCTACGTTGATGTGGCACTTTGGTGTGTACCGGTAACCCTTGAGTTCAGTCAAGGAGAGTACGGGGCCGCCGCGTGGTGTCGTGAAGCATCAACTGACCTTAGAACCTTAATTGACCATCTTAGCCTCTTTAGGGTAGTGAGATGACTACTTTGGTGTACTCCGAAGTCGGTTGATACTCGATACTACACTCAATTGAGGGTTGCTTTCCTGGGATATTTCGGTCGCCAGTTCAGTGGCTAAATCGAAACGATGAACAATGAAAGTAATCCAGTGATATTGGGACCTCTAGAACCCGGTTACTTTTGATAGGACAGGTTTTTAACCAACAAACTGAAAGAGGGTAGTACCTGAACCTCATGCAAGCCTAAACCTAAGGCCTTGTGTGCTTTGTGTGAATCTTGTTTGCCTGTATATACACTTACTTGCTTGTGCATACATAACATCATGACATCATACCATAGCATTTTAGCATTTTTAATAACCATTTCAAGGATCTCGAGGGTTCTGTTGATGCAGGGTTACGTTGAACCAGACATCTATCAAGGAGCATAGGTCTCTCCTCTAACCAATCCAGTCAAAGATCAAGTGCAACGACTTGAATCAGTGGCTATGACCCACTCGACATGGTGAGCTTGATTCTCGTGGAAAGACATCCGCCGATACAAAGTTCTCCAATCAAAATTCAAGTACAACAACTTGAATCAGTGGCTATGACCCACTCGACATGGTGAGCTTGATTCTCGTGGAAGGACGTCCACCGGTGCAGAGATCTTCAATCCAGGAGCAGAGTTCAACCTCTAACGTTTTTCTTGTGTTTACCCCAAGAGATCCTTGAAGGCATGCATCCACATATCATGCATTGCATTTTGACAATCTTTCCTTTTTCAGGTTTCCTTACTCTCCTGCTGTTTATTTCAGCAAGAGATGGCTCTAGAACGGTCTGTCAAAGACATCCAAGACCAGACTGCTCAACTGCAGGAGATGTTCATGAACTTGTCTCTGGGGCAAGAAGAGATGAAAGCTCTCCTCACCAACGGCCTGGGGAATTCCAACAATGCCAGAAATGATCAGATTGCGGAGCTGCAGTTTGATCTGACAACACTGAGGACCCAAATGATGGGATATGTGGTGGGCCAGATGGCTCTCATCCAAGACCTATCTCAAAGACAAGAGGAACTCAGAGTTCTGGTCCGCCAACTGCTTCCAAACAACCGACTGGGGCAAACATCTGAGGTCGAAGAGCAAGTCACCGCTCAGCCTCCATCCACTCAAGAAGACAAGGGGAAAGCTCCTTTGCTAGCTTCAGGGTCACAAACCCATCAACAACCTCGCCAGCGTCAGCGGGGCAGTCGACGTAAGCAAGAAAAGTCGGGAAGACAATTTACGGAGACTGAAATACCATCATTCTTCATACTGAAGCGCCTGTTGGAGGTCAATTTGCTTACTGTAAAGGACCCTCCTCAGAAGCCCAATATCTCCTCTCCTCACTTTAATCCCGACGCATTTTGTGTTTACCACTCCTGCAGCCCGGGACACAGTACCAACGACTGTTGGGCCTTGAAGAACAAGATTCAAGATCTGATCGACATTGGGGTGCTGGAATTCATGCCAAACGGCGAGATGAAGATATTCCGTTAAAGGGGTTCTCCGCTTGAAGTGACGAAGCTCGAAACTGAAAGACTTTTGCTTCTTTTTGAATTTTCAAAGTTGTAATTTCTTTTGCTGTCAAACAATTATTTGTTGATGTTAAACTCTGTTTTCATTAATGCATTGCATATGTTTGTCTTGAATTCATCCATTCGTTTCACTATTCTTATGCTTTTCTTTATGATATTTGACTCTTGATAAAAAGCTGTAAGCCTTTAGAGGGAGGATGACGAAATAATACCGTGATCTTATACAGTATGCTTTTGAACAGACCGTGCTGATGATGTGCAGGCATTTCTTTCAATTCCCAAACACTGGAGTTATAAGGAAGTTAATCCCTAGTCAACCCCTTCGAGCCAAAGAAGTAGGAGTTTCCCGTTCTAAACAATCGAAACCTTTGATATAAACCCGGGGCAGGGTAGTATCTCAGTTAATTCAAAAGAAAACGCGCGTTGAAGTCGCAAACTCTCAGTTCGTAACACAACGAACGACGTCAAGAAAGAAAGCATTCCTTCGGAATCAAAAGACAAGGGTGGTTCCCTATCGCATAGACAGTCAATCTCTCAAAAGAGAAAGAGCCCACCAAGCCAAAACCTATGAAGGAGGCTTAAGAAAGCTGGGGCATCCCGCTGACAGTAATCCCGAAAACGGTAACAGTCAGGCAAAAGTTAGGGATAACAAATCAAAATCAAAACAGTGAGGTCATTACAAAATCCTCAACAACATGAAAAATGTTGAAAAAGAAAAAGGAGATGATGATTGTCTCCCAAATTCAAACCGGTGAACCATCTCCCAAAAGTCGTTCCAAACTCAAAACAGAGTATGACGCGCAATTAACTGAGCTTAGGTTGAAGGACATCACGAAGAGCGGGTGGGTACAAATATGCTTTGAGCCTTTATCCTTTGTTTCTTAAACCGTGAACCAGGCCACGTTACAACCCTTCAAAAGTCCTAATTGAGGCATGGGTTAGTTCGAAAGCATACTGTTACAAAAGGTATCCTGACTCCTGTAGGGCTTTGCTCTAAATCTTGTGTTAACTTGTCTTATAGTTTTCTGCTAAAAACGCATTTTTCAAAACTTCGAGACCAACATAAACTTTGTATTATTCAAATATCACTGTCTGCATTTGACCCTTTTTGTTTGACAGCGAGGAAGTTCATACAGCGAATGTTTGGAGGAACGAAAACTCTCTCAGTAAGTCTAAATCACTTCAAGAGGATAACACTTCCATCAATTCCCTTATCAACAAAGGGCATGACATAGCACAATTCAGTTAACCTGGGGCAGTCCAGTCAAGGTCCAACAGATTATTCAAAGTACAGGTAACCTGGGGCAGTCCAGTCAAGATTTCAAAAAATCTCTCAATATGCAGAGTAATCTGATTCAAGACTCCTCCACAACCACTTGGGGCATTCGAATGTCAAAAGTGTTCAACAAATCAACTACAACATCTCCAGATTCGACTCCTGTATCCAGCCAGGGCATGTCTGAAGAATTCCAGATCAACACCTGCAGCAACCCAGGAAACATCTGTGAACGACCGATTGTAGACCAACACCTGTAATAAACCAGGATTTTATCTACATCACCACTTAGGGCATTCGAATGTCAAAAGTGTTCAAAACCGATGCGGTTTTACGCAAGCTCATCATCAGGAAGCCCTACACCGGTTCCTCTTCAAGATTTCTGAAAACAGTTCACGGGTTCTCCAAGTAAACGGATGTTAACCTATCGCTTGTTCAGAATCTTCTCAAGACTTCTGAAAACAGTTTATGGATTCTTCCCAAGTAACGGATGTTAATCTATCAGCTTGTTCAGATGCAACCTTTGAAATTAGTTTCCAGACGCTTCCCAACAACGGATGCGACTCTATTGCTAATTCAACTTCAAGACTTCTGAAAACAGTTCACGGGTTCTCCAAGTAAACGGATGTTAACCTATCGCTTGTTCAGAATCTTCTCAAGACTTCTGAAAACAGTTTATGGATTCTTCCCAAGTAACGGATGTTAATCTATCAGCCTGTTCAGATGCAACCTTTGAAATTAGTTTCCAGACGCTTCCCAACAACGGATGCGACTCTATTGCTAATTCAACTTCAAGACTTCTGAAAACAGTTCACGGGTTCTCCAAGTAAACGGATGTTAACCTATCGCTTGTTCAGAATCTTCTCAAGACTTCTGAAAACAGTTTATGGATTCTTCCCAAGTAACGGATGTTAATCTATCAGCTTGTTCAGATGCAACCTTTGAAATTAGTTTCCAGACGCTTCCCAACAACGGATGCGGCTCTATTACTGATTCAACTTCAAGATTTCTGAAAACAGTTCACAGGTTCTCCAAGTAAACGGATGTTAACCTATCGCTTGTTCAGATTCTTCCCAAGACTTCTGAAAACAGTTCATGGATTCTTCCCAAGTAACGGATGTTAATCTATCAGCTTGTTCAGATGCACCTTTGAATTCAGAAGCCTCCCAACAACGGATGCTGCTATTTACTAATTCAACTTCAAGACTTCTGAAAACAGTTCACGGGTTCTCCAAGTAAACGGATGTTAACCTATCACTTGTTCAGATTCTTCTCAAAGCTAACAACCACGGAAGATCGCATTCCCAGAATTCTCCCTATCCCCAGCGGAATTCATCAAAATTCCCCAACAGTAACTTATCTTTGCAAATCCCCAGCCAGGGAATTCCCCGGAATTCAATTTCCCTCAGAGTTTAAGCTTCAGTATCCCCAGCAGATCAAGAGCTTCAAGCGGACAATCCCCAGCGGAGTCAGACTTTTAAACCTTCTCCCCACAGAATTTTGGAAGGACAAATCTTGAGTTCCCCAACGAGGTCTCCAGAGTTACCCCCCATCAAGCTGACGATTCTCAAATCTGATCTCCCCAGCATAAGTCTACTAATTGGGATTCCCCAGTAGAGGTCATCAGGGATTCTCTTCCCCAGCAACGGCCAAGGATTTATTTTCCCTGGCGGCAGTCAAGACGCTTTTATCCTCAGCCATCTCAGATTCATGTATCCTTGGCAAGATCAGCTCATCAGCCTACATGCGCATTCATTACATTCATGTCATAAATATTAATGTCACATGCATTGCATCATGCATCATAACATTGCATCCGACTAACCCTTTACCTTTTCAGGTAAGATCAGTCGACAAACACAGATCATCTCCTGAGATTCATCCAAAAATAGTTCAGATGTGACCCGGACACGGCAACATTTTGATACATATTCCATATTCATTCAGACGCATCAGCAGAAACCTTACACCGGTTCCTCTTCAACTTCTCAACTTCAAGATTTCTGAAAACAGTTCACGGGTTCTCCAAGTAAACGGATGTTAACCTATCACTTGTTCAGATTCTTCTTCAAGACTTCTGAAAATAGTTTACGGATTCTTCCCAACGACGGATGTTAATCTATCGGCTTGTTCAGACTCTTCTCAACCTTTGAATTTAGTTTACGGATTCTTCCCTACAACGGACGTCAATCTACCAACTAATTCAAACTCTTCTCAATTTTTGAAAATAGGTTACGGACGCTTCCCAACAACGGATGCTGCTCCATTGCTTGTTCAGTCCCAACTCCTGAAAATAGTTTACAGATTCTCCAGACATGGAAGTCAATCTGTTGCTTGTTCAGACCCCAATTCAGGGACATTCCAAAACAGGGATGCCCTTCTGATACTCGTCCACTCACCATTGACGTACAGTTCAACATCACCGGATGGCATCTATAAGCCCATCCTCCTACCAGCAGTCGCCGAATGGCATCTGTAAGCCCATTCTCAGATGGCATCTCTAAGCCCATCCCCCGACAAAATTCTTTCGCGCCGTATGGCATCTATAAGCCCATTCTCCTACCAGTAGTCACCAGATGGCATCTGTAAGCCCATCCCCCGACAAAGTTCTCTCGCACCAGATGGCATCTTTAAGCCCATCACCAAATGGCATCTTTAAGCCCATCCACCTCCACCGTCACGTTGACGAGCGCAAATTTTCTGGGCACATTAGTGTCCAATCTCCTTTTACCTTCAAGTCGCGAAAGGCAAACTGGCCAATCTAACTCTTCAGGTCCAAGAAGATTGGACAGGGGCAACTGTTGTACCCCAAAATTTGCCCTCGCGCTTTTCCACAAGAAATCTCGGCTTCAAACATTTCCTGACTTCTCAAACTGACTCAAGAATCGGACAAACGGACTTTTCTTGACAGTCAAACAAAACTAGGGTTTTTACTGATTTTCAGAGCTCTGAATTGTTTCGTACAGTGGGCTTAGGGTTTGGTTGATTTTTGGTTCAATTTTGATCAAGCAAGCGTGATTTGGCATTTAATCGGGAATTAGGGTTTTATGGGCATATTCTCAGAAGAATTTGAATTCCACAGCACTTTGCGGTCTATTTCAAGATTCGGATTAAAAGTAGCGTTATCTTGGTTTAATCAGTAAAAGAGACAGTGGTTTGAATTCAGTACGTTTTGATTGGGCCAGTCAGATACAAGATGCAGTATTGGATTCACAGTGTTCATGTGTTTGATCAGTCTATCTGGGTTAATTGCTGCTTTGCTTTGGATTTTGGATAAGACAGGTTTATTGGATCAATGTTGTTTTATTTTAGTTATTTATTATTCTGAAATTAAATGATTGAATTTATTTTTCAATTGTTTTAATTCTAAGAATTTTAAATAAATAAATAAGCAATAAAGAAAATGGAACCAATTGGATAATTTGGATTTTTATTGATAGTTGAATTATTTACAAATTGTTGTTACAAACAATAATTTACATTTAATTTAAATAGAATGAAAAAACTATCCTATTTTCTAAATACTCTTCGTTCTTCACTCCGCTCCGGCATTCCATCTTTCATCTGCAAAAAGAAACAAGAAAAGTCAGAAAGCATTTAATTAAAGGACAGATAAAAAGTTGCTCATCATTAGAGGCCACTGACTGGGATCAGTTGACCCTCTCTGCAAATCACGGGATTTCTCCCGGTTCACAGAGAGGGAAGATTATTTTTATTTCATGAATGCAAATGCAAATGCATAGTTTCTAAAAAGTTTGCAAGCTGCATAGAATCTCAATGTCCAATTCAAACCATATAGTTCAAATCCAAACTGAAAAATCCAATCCAAACTTTCTATCCAAAAGCAAAAGGCTACTGTCAGAATGCCAAAAGATATCAAAAGGCAAAGTCAGATCAAAATTGTCAAAAAGATAAAGATGCAAAATGTAAGATGCAAGAAATCTTTTCATCATTTCCCTAGTCATGGCCCCTTCAGAAAAGTACAATAAACATTATAAAATTTCTTTGCTGTACTGTAAAGAGAAGTAAAGAGAGATAAAGCAAACTGAGTTCAGGTTAGGCATAGACATCAGCACAGCAGGCAAAAGGAAGAGAGAGGGATGTGTACCAATTTCATCAACTCTGCATAATAGCAGTTCACAGCAGACAGTAGCAGGAAGAAAAAGATACACAAAATCAAAAAGCCAATGAAACAGTTCAACATAGGCATAGTTCAGAATAGACAGCAGAAAAAATATATACAAATCTACAAGTCCACAAGTTCAGTACAGCAGGCAAAAGGTGAAAGAGGAGAGAAGCATAAAAAACTGTCAAGGCAAACACAACTGGGTAGCTGCATCAAGCACTTAACTCTGCCTCACCACAATACACACTAGCCAATATAGCAGTTCAGAGGATAAAAGAGAAATATACAAACTCAGTTGAGGGAGCAGCATAGCAGGTTAGAGAGAAGAGAAAGTATACAAAACTGAGCTCATAACTCTGCATAAGAAAAAAGAAGAAATACCCAAAACCTGCATAAAACAACAACTCTGCAACAGAAATTCAAAACCATGAAACCAATACCCTGCCTCAACCTTCAAAAACACCATAACCTGTCAAGCCTAAGCCCCCAGTAGAACATCACTGGGCGACACAAACAAGCATAAGCATCAGTCATAACCTCACCATACCAACATCCTCAAACCCAAAAAAAAACTCAAAGACTACTGAACCTGTAAAAGTCAAAAGCTCCAACCAATGTCATACCTACAAACTGATCAAAACCAACCCAAGCCTACAACCCTGTGAAGCTGAACATCTCAAGCCACAAAGCCAAGCTCCAACACTGAACATTCAAACACCAAGCCTCAGAAGGGGGACTTCATCATAGGCCAAACAGAAAGGCATATCCAACAACATACTCAAGCATATAGGCAACGAATACGAGCCCCTCAGAACTGTAAGTTCATCATGGGGGGAACCAAATCAAGTCACATAGCATCAAGCTCACAAACAAGCACATAGCCTCTCAAGAAGAAGAAGAAAGAAGCAATTCAAAGTGAACTCAGTAGCAATCTCAAAAGGCAGTTCAAAGAGCCTCAGAAGCAAGCTTCATCATAGGCAAGCACACATAGGCAAGCACACAAGCAAATACTCAGACATATCATACTCAGGCAACAAGACTCAAGGCAACGGTTGTTCCAAAATATTCCACACAAACAGAAGCAAAGGCATCACAGTAGGAAAGAGGAAGATGAAGAAGTGAATACATTAGGGTTTCTCAGTGAATATCATCATCAAAAACCTAAGCAAAAAGGTAAAAGAACGAAAGTACCAGAAAGCATCAAAAGCAAGCATCAAGCTTCACCGCTCCGGCCTCCTCAACATCTCGCTCTCCGCCTCTCCTCCATCTCCCAAACGAAGGTAGCCATTCTTCTCCCTCTTTCTCCACCACCTCACAATAGCACAGGTTCAACTTAAAACTCAAATCAAACATGCAATTTGTAAAAAGACAAGAGATAAGAACATAAGGCATTAAAGCGAACCATGTTTCAAGGACGCTAGGCTCATATCAACGGAGGGAAGAAAGGCTTCTGGAGGAAGAGTTGGTGGCCGGAGATAAGCACTCAGGGAAGCTCGAACGGAGAAGACAAAACTCAACGCGCCGTCGCTGCCTCAAGCTCTAGCCCTCATTCCAAACTGAAACATTGCCTAAACCCTAAATTTCGTTTTTGGACCAAAGGGCCTGACCCGTTTCCTAATTCACCTCTAAAGCCCAACGAAAATTACTTCCTTTTCTAACACTAACCTTATTTTATAAAACATTAACTCTTTTCATTTTTATAAAAAAAAAACAATGTTTACTTCTTTTTTTTATATATACTAACTTAATTAAATCATTTTTTTAACATACACCAATTTAATTAAAAAATACTAACCCAATTAAAACACTTTTTTTTATTATATGATTAAAACAGTTTTTTTTAAAATACATTTGTACATAAAAATAAAATACCTTTCTTAACACACATAATGTAATTTTGGACATAATTTAATACATTTTGTACATACATTTTAAAACATTGATTTGTATATATTATACATTTTTATACATAATTAAAATTGAAATTTTTTAATTAATTAACATTCTTTTTTCATACATGACAATTCAATACATTCATTTTCTCTAAATATTAAATTCACAAACATTTTGACTAAAATACTTTTTTAAAACTTAACATTTAATCAAAACACTTCCTTTCCTTTGTACATAATTAACATACAAAAAATCAAGATTCATCTAAAAAACATGTATCTAGGTCAAAACCCTAATACGACTCAATTTCACATTTCGCACTTGTACATAATTACACAATTCACGTATATATACACCTGTACATAATTACACATACACAATTCACATACATATACACTTGTACACTTACACAAATATATTACACATACACAATTCACATTTTATCTTATATTCGTACATTCGATATTTACATTTTGATGGCGACATTCGATTTGGTTGTAAATTATTGGGTACTATAAGTCTCATCCCCTTGTACATTTATACCCCCACTCCCGGACACTATTTTGTAATAGCGTAGATTTACATTCCGCAATTTACAGCTTTTCAATTATACCATGGTTAGACCTAGGGTTTGTATGTACATAAAATCAAACGCTAGATAACCTAATACAAGACAAATACATGTAATCAATACACAATCACACTTGCACCCCCTAGGGTAATCCCACATGTTGCCTTCCAAAATGGGCCATGCTTGCACGTCGAGTTTCTTTGGCAAAACGAATCAAATGATCATAAGTCCCTCGATGACGCTTTCGAAAGTCTCCTATCAAAATGATCAAGTCCCTTCAAGCAAATTGCCAAAGACACTTGGCACCATTGCATTCATGGTCTATACGATGACCCGCGCCCGTCCCGAATAAACTTCCTAAACGCAAGATTGTCCATCAATTTCAATGATGGAACAAAATTGTTAAAAAGGGGTTAAAACATGACAAAAACCTTTGAGTACAATAGGGTAGACAAAACTCTTAGTTACTTGAGATCAAACTTGCAAAAACACTTGCCTTCTTTTCAAAAACCACAATCCACAACACTTTCAAAAATCAACTTTTCAAACTTTTGAAACATCTTTTCGAAAAGATATGCACCTTTGTAAAACATTCGAGTAAAGAATTATTACAAGGTTGGCCTAAGACAAGGCATCTTTTTCCAAAACATTTTCAAAACAACCCACAAAGCACCATTTCACACAATCGAAAAACAAGGCAAGTGATCTAAAAAAAAAAACAACAAGTAACTAAGAGCCCATGGATAACCATGGATGAAAAGGGTGCTAACACCTTCCCTTTTCATAATCTACCCCCCGAACCCACGAAATATCTCAAAAGGTTTTTTGCTGTGCTTTTTAACCTTTCCTTTAGGATAAAATAAAAAGTCGGTGGCGACTCTTGCTAACCGCACAAGTGCGAATACGAATGCAAAACACTAGTCAGTTCTCCCACCGTATCACACCGACGCATTGTAATAGTTAGTTTAATTTCCGCAATTTAAATTCCGCAACTTATAAACTGTTAGATGTTTGGTAATAGGGAATGCATGACAAGATTAATCGTTTAAAACCTAAAATCAACATAGATCACCCATGACATGTACAAAGACAACTTAACTGAAAACAACACACTCGTACATGCGCACTCTTAGGATACACCTCACTTGGTTGCCTTCGAACGTGGTCATTGAGTATAGGAAGTTTTAGAGGTCGTCCTCTTGTCCAAAGATCATAGTTGCCTCGAAACGGTTGCCTCGGAAAAATGATCTAAGACATTAGGGTTACCGCTAAGGCGTCCTAACATTACTTTAGTGACCGCACGTCCCTTAACAGAATTGACCCTTAAAACTCCAACGACGATGCTACCTACTCATCAATAGTGGGATAGCATTGTCTAAAGGACATTAGCACATATTGATTCCTTTTTCGAGTAGGTAGATGTTTCTTAAGTACTTGCTCCTTTAAAACAAAACAAATTTTCGCACTTACACTCCTTTCAAACAAAAACTTCTTTCAAACCCACAAACACAAAGAAAAGCAAATTTTGAAAACACTTTGAGCAAGTACCTAAGAGCCCGTGGATAACCACGGATAGAAAGGGTGCTAACACCTTCCCTTTCTATAATCTACCCCCCGGACCCAAGAAACATCTTGAAAAAGGAATTTTTCTGTGCTTTTTTTTCCTTTCCTTGTTGGATAAAATAAAATACGGTGGCGAACCTTGCTTACCGCGATATTTTGCAAAAACAAACGCAAAATCCGAACCAGCATTCCACAAGAAACAGTCAGTTATCTCCCACCGTATCATAGAACTGGCGACTCTGCTGGGGACGTTTTATAAGTGGGGTGTACCTTAGGATTAGATCATTGTGTTTTCAATTGTTTTCTTTGTATGTTTTATATTTGTGGGCTTGAATATGAGTTACTATAGATCCTAACCCGGATCTGGGGGATACCCTTTAGGTAAGTAGCAATAAACTGTGAGGGAACTGTACAGCATAGACCGATACGGTTGAAGCAGTAGCTACGTTGGTGTGGCACTTTAGATTGTACCGATATCCCTTGTGTTGGAACGAGGAGAATATGGGTCATCTAAGGGGTCATTAAGCACCAACTGACCTTAGAACCTTTAAATTGACTAACTTGGCCATATAACAGTAGCAGTATGCTACACTCATTGAGACTAAACTCTCGCGATAATTCCGGCCGCAAGAAAAGGTTGCTAAACTGGAATTATGACCGATTGAGGGTAGTCAGTGATATTGAGATCCTCTAGAACCCGGTTACTATTTTTAGGACAGGTTTAAACCAACTAAACTGAAAGAGGGTAGTACCTAGACTCCTTGCCAGTCTGAAATCTAAGGGCTCTCTATGTGACTTGTGTGCCTTTACCATGTTTTCTATTTGTGGATACTTGTGACGTGCCTTCTATCATGACATCATGACATCATAACATTGCATACATCTTGCATTGGACTAACCTATTTCAAAGACAGGAGGGATTCATCTTTGTTCTGTTTTGTAGGTCATGATGCCCATACGTAGGAATACCATTCGGATCAACTTTGTTCAGGTTCCCACTATGCTTAAAGAATTGATTGCAAAGATTCCTGATACTACCTCCTTCATCAGGAGACATGGATATCTTCTCAGTTTGGTCACCTCCAAATTGGACGAGCAGATGATGAGTGTTCTGGTCCAATTCTATGATCCACTGTACCATTGCTTTACTTTCCAAGACTACCAGTTGGTTCCCACCTTAGAAGAGTTCTCTGATCTGCTCGGTATCTATATTCTGGAGCAGACCCCGTTTACTGGTTGGGAGAAGATCCTTAGGCCAGAAGAGATTGCTCCAGCCCTTCATATGACCAAGGATGAGGTAATGGCTAATTGGGAGACTAGAAGTGGAGCAAAGGGCTTTCTGACTAAGTTCTTGGTTGGTAAGGCTAATTATTTCTGGGATAGTCTAGACTTCAAGGCATTCGAAGATATTCTGGCTCTTCTGATATACGGCTTGGTATTGTTTCCGAATCCTGACTCTTTTATTGATGTGAATGCGGTGAAAATCTTCATCTCTCGTAATCCTGTACCCACTCTCTTGGGTGACATTCTTCATCAGCTTTACGCATGTACTTCCCGAAAGCGGGGAACCTTGATGTGTTGTGCTCCATTATTGGCGAGGTGGTTTATTTCGCACCTCCCCAAATCAGTGTTGAAGAACAAAGAAGGCATGGGCTGGGCCTATAGGGTTATGTCTCTCTCTCATAATGACATCATCTGGATTGTCAAGGGTATGGACGAGGTGGCTATTATTGATCGATGAGGGGAGTATCCCAATGTTCCACTTATAGGAATCCATGGAGGAATTTCTTATAACCCATGCTTGACCTTACGTCAGTTTGGGCGAGCCAGAAGAGAAGGACCTCATGAGCTACTAATGCCTAGTATCATCTTTGATTTTCAAGGGGATAGCGACGAGCAACGCCGCAGATTCATAAGGGCTTGGGATAGAGTTCACAGATCTGATCCATATAAGTTGGGTCCAAAGACTTCTCTTTCGATGGAGCCATATCTCAGATGGGTCCGTATCCGTGCCCAAAAGTTGGGTATGCCGTATGAAGTTGTCTTGCCTATCATTGTTGAATTTGATAATGAATAGGGGGTTCTTCCTACCATCCTCCATCCTTACATGCCCACAGACATTGGGGCACTGAAAAGGTCTTGGATGCAGCTGAGAGAAGAATGGGATGCTTACCGAGAAAAGTTTAACGAGCAAGAGCAGAAGATCCAGAAGTTGACTAGGCAGCTGGAGAACGAGCGGATTCTCAATGATTATGTCCGCACCGACAAGAAGCGACCATGGGAGCACTGATTGTCCTTTGATTATTTCCTTTCCAGTTTTTATTTGCTTTTCAGTATTTCCTTCCTTGTAATGCCTTAAAGGCATCTGTTGAAAAATTTGAATTTCAAAGTTTATCTAATAAAAGTGTGTTTCCCTTTTTGGTTTACAAATTTGAATCTCTCGATTGTCTTTGAAATCATATCATACGCATTTCATCCCATGCACTCCATAACAGGTACCCATTACAGGTCTCTTATCTTCTTCGTTGTTTATTTCAGCACTCATCATGTCTGCTGAACCATCAACTGAGCAAGAAATCAAGGCCCTACAGGCCCAGAAAGCCCAATTTCAAGAGTTGTTCATGAATCTAGCTAAGGGTCAGCAGGACCTGAAGACCCTGATTCTGAAAGAGAAGAAGAATAAGAAGAAGAGGACAGTCCTGTTTAACACAGGTCACAGGTTTGGAAACAGGCTACGGGATGAAGTTGATTTGACCACCTCATCTAGAGGGAAAGGCAGTCAAGAGGAAAGGAGGGCTCCTAGCCCTGTGGTCTCCGACAACGAGATGGACTTCGATGAAGACCAGTATCCTCTGGCCAAGGATAGATAGAAATAACTGGAAGACCGGTTGAGTGCGATGGAAGTCCAGAAAGTGCTTGGTCTGGACTTTGGTGATATGGGTCTATCATCTGGGGTGGTGATTCCCCACAAGTTCAAAGCACCAGCCTTTGCTAAGTATGACGGAGTTTCTTGTCCGAAGCTGCACCTCCGGTCATATGTAAGGAAGATTCAGCCGTACACCGCTGATAAGAACCTTTGGATCCACTTCTTTCAAGACAGTCTCTCAAGGACTCAGCTTGAATGGTTTTACCAGTTGGACGGAGCCAGTATCCGCATTTGGGAAGATTTGGCTACTACTTTCTACAGGCAGTACCAATACAATTTTGACCTTGCTCCCACGCATACCCAACTCCAGGGTATGTCAATGGGAATGGGTGAAGGTTTCAAAGATTATGCTCAGAAGTGGAGGGACCTCGCCGGAAGAGTGCAACCACCCTTGGTTGATCGGGAGCTTGTGGATATGTTTCTGGGGACTTTGTCTGGTCCATTTTTCAACCATCTGATTGGAAGCTCTTCGTCTGGGTTTACAGAGCTAATTATGACCGGTGAGAGGATTGAGGCTGGTATTAAGGTTGGTAAGATACAAAAGGGTGCTTCATCAAGCACCAAGAAGAAGCCTTTTAAGAAAGAGTCAAGTGCTGTCTACAGTTCGAAAAGCCAAAACAAACCTGAACACCACCAAGTTGTTAATGCGGTTGTTATTTCAAGACCCGCTGGTGCTCCTCAGCACAACAATCAACAAAAGGACGAGAGACCTCGAAGGCAATTAACCCGTCTCAGCATGACTTTGTCTCAGATTCTACCACAGTTGCTGAAGACCAGTCTAGTGATTCCAAGGGAAGCCCCGAAGAATCCAAATACAACATCACCGAAGTATAACCCTAATGCCCGATGTGCTTTTCACTCTGATAGCCCGGGGCATAATACAGATGATTGTTGGTCTTTGAAGAATAAGATACATGACTTAATTGATGCTAAGGAGATTGAGTTCGAGGCGCCCGAAAGACCTAATGTTGTGACTGCTCCTATTCCCAAGCATGGAGTGAATGCTATAGATGAAGACTCGTTTGTGGTTTCTGTGAATGACATTGTTACCCCTTTTATGACTGTGAAGAAGAACCTTTTGCTAGCCGGTTTATTTCCGGGTTGTGACAAAGGTTGCCGTATGTGTTATGTTATACCTACTGGTTGCCATCTTTTGAAATCTGGTGTCCAACGCCTGATGGATAGTAAAGAAATTATGTTTGAGAAGACTGTTGTTCCCTTAGTTCATACTGAAGAAGTTGCCATCATTACCATTTTTGAAAATTCTTCCAAGGCTTCCTCGAGAAAGCCTGTTAGAATTACATTTGTTCCAAGAATCGCACCATTGATCATCACTATTCCTGGGCCTATCCCCTACACCTCTGATAAAGCTGTCCCTTGGCATTACAGGGCCGATGTTTATTTTCATGGAGTTAAACAAGAGTTGGATGCTGATACTGACGTCAGCAATATTGTTGGACCTGCTAAAGTCACCCGCAGTGGAAGACTTTTCTCACCTGATATCTCTCCACCAACTGCCTGAAAACCTGTTATTATTACACCTGCTAGTGTACCTGCTACTATTCCTGTTCAAGTTCCTATTCTTACCCCTGTCGCCGAGTCATCTGACACTCGGGGCAAAGGGATCACCAGTGAGCCTGCCCAGACAGAGGCACCAAAGACGATTACTGTTGAAGCTTCTAAACAAGAGATGGAAGAAATTCTGAAAATTATCAAAAAGAGTGACTACAATGTGATTGAGCAGCTGGGGCAAACCCCGTCCAAGATTTCTATGTTGTCACTGTTGCTATGCTCAGAGGCCCATGCCAAGGCTCTGATTACATTTCTGAAGACTGCACACATACCACAAGAGACATCAGCTGATCAGTTTAAAGATTGCATGGCCAATCTGACTGCTGATAATGGGTTGGGTTTTTCTGACGCCGACTTGACTGCTAAAGGGAAGAATCACAATGATGCCCTGGATGTCTCCATTGAATGCAGGGGCATCACTCTTGCTCATGTATTAGTGGATACTGGTTCCTCATTGAACGTCTTGCCTAAGAAAGCTCTAGACCGGTTGGATTGTGAAGGATTGGAGCTGAAGCCAAGCAACATTATTGTTAGGGCCTTTGATGGGTCTAAGAGGATGGTGCACGGAGAAGTTGATATCCTGATTAAGGTTGGTTCTCAGGTTTTCAACTCTACATTCTATGTGATGGACATTCGGTCATCTTATTCTTGTTTGTTGGGTCGCCCATGGATCCACAAAGTTGGGGCCGTAACCTCAACGCTCCACCAGAAGCTGAAATACCCGGTCAAAGGGAAGATTGTGACAGTGCAAGGAGAGGAGGAGTACATGGTGAGCCACCTCAACTATTTCTGATATGTAGAGATGGATGGGGAGTTCATTGAGACCCCATTTCAACATTTTGAAGAGGTTCCCCAGACATTGGCATCAACTGAGACTGTTATTGAAGATTCTCCTATGAAGATGGCTTCCTTTAAGGATGCTCGGGCCGTTGTTGAGAAAGGTGGGTGTGCAAAGTGGGGCCAACTCCCTGTTTTACACAGAAGACTAACAAGTTTGGTTTGGGTTTCACTGTAGAGGCTCAAAAGGTTGTTCGGAATGCACGGATCGGAAGACCTCTCGTGTTCATCAGCAACTCGGGAGTGAATGCCATTGAAGACGATGTGGAAGAGTCTGAGTTTGACAGCTGGATATATCCTACAACCGACGGTGGACCAAGCAACTGGACAGCAAAGGACTTCATCCCTATTTCTTTTGTTACCCAGTAATGAAACTTTTTGTTTTGAATATGTAACAGACAATGTTTTAAACCTTATGGCCCGGTGTCTTACCCGGGGCACGGTGGCTTCATTTGTGAGGGCTTTATGTGTGTCATTTTCATATATCATTAATAAAAGCATTGGACGTTTCTTGCATTTCAAATTTTTGCGCTCCTTGTTTTTCTTTAATATATATTGCAAAATAGCTATTTTACACACACTCACATATACAGGTCTACATCCACTCTGGATCTCACTGGTAACGACTCTGCTACTGCCAGTTATGACTTTGAAAATCCGATCAACTTAGCCGAAGACGAAGGTGAAGATGATTGCAAAGTGCCTAGTGAACTTGCAAGACTGTTACTCCAAGAGGAGAGGGCTATACAGCCACATGAAGAGCCAGTGGAATCAGTGAATCTGGGTACAGAAGAGGACAAGAAAGAAGTTAAGATCGGTGCAAATCTGGAGCTTAGTGTGAAACAACGGTTGATTCAGATGCTGCGTGACTACGTTGAGATCTTTGCCTGGTCCTACGAAGACATGCCTGGGTTGGACACTGATATTGTGGTCCATCGCCTACCTACCAAGGAAGACTGTCCTCCAGTGAAACAGAAGGTCCGCCGAATGCGCCCAGAGATGTCTGAGAAAAACAAGGTTGAAGTTATGAAACAGTTTGACGCCGGTTTTCTAGCAGTTACCTCTTACCCACAATGGGTGGCCAATGTGGTTCATGTGCCGCTGAAGGATGGTAAGGTTCAAATGTGTGTCGACTACAGGGATTTGAATAGGGCAAGCCCCAAAGATGATTTCCCTCTGCCTCATATCGACGTTCTGGTCGACAACACTGCTCAACATAAGGTATTATCTTTTATGGATGGTTTCTCCGGTTATAATCAGATTAAAATGGCTCCTGAAGACATGGAGAAGATCACCTTTATTACTCAGTGGGGTACCTTTTGCTACAAGGTCATGCCTTTTGGATTGAAAAATGATGGGGCAACGTATCAGCGTGCCATGGTTGCTTTGTTTCATGACATGATCCATCATGACATTGAGGTATACTTCGACGACGTGATTGCAAGATCTCAAACTGAGGAAGAACATCTAGACCACCTTCAGAAGTTGTTTGACAGGTTGAAGTTGTACAAGCTGAGGTTAAACCCGAACAAGTGCACCTTCGGGGTGAGGTCCGGTAAGCTGTTGGGTTTCGTCGTAAGCGACAAAGGTATTCAAGTGGATCCTGCAAAAGTGAAGGCTATACAGGAGATGCTAGCTCCCAGAACAGGGAAAGAAGTTAGAGGCTTCCTGGGACGACTGAACTATATTGCCCGATTCATCTCGCACCTGACTGCTACTTGTGATCCAATCTTCAAGTTGCTGAAGAAAGATCAAGTGGTACGTTGGAACGATGAATGTCAGGCCGCTTTCGAAAGGATCAAAGAGTATCTCCAAGAGGCACTCATTCTGATGCCTCTAGTTGAAGGGAGACCTCTGATCTTATACTTGACAGTACTCGACAACTCAATGGGGTGTGTGCTGGGTCAGCATGACGAGTCTGGCCGAAAAGAGCATGCTATTTATTACCTTAGCAAAAATTTTACCGACTGCGAGACCCGATAATCGTTGCTCGAGAAAACTTGTTGCGCTTTGGCATGGGTTGCTCTCCGGCTGAGACAGTATATGTTGACTCACACTACTCTATTGATTTCAAAGATGGATCCAATCAAGTATATCTTCGAAAAGCCTGCCTTGTCTGGAAGAATAGCAAGATGGCAGATGATCTTGACCGAGTATGACATCCAGTACACGACCCAAAAGGCAATCAAGGGAAGTGTGTTGGCAGACCATTTGGCACATCAGGAAGTGGATGATTACCAGTCTATGAACTTTGAATTTCCAGATGAGAATATCATGTTGGTAACTGATTGTGAGACACCCGGACCAGATGAAGGACCTGAGGAAGGATCCTGATGGTCTATGTACTTTGATGGAGCTTCGAACGCTTTGGGTAATGGAATTGGCGCTATGATCATATCTCCTAAAGGTTCTCATACTCCGTTCACCGCCCGACTATGTTTCAACTGCACCAACAACATGACGGAGTATGAAGCGTGCATCATGGGTCTTCGAGCAGCAATTGACCTAAGGATTAAGTTTCTAAGTGTCTTCGGAGATTCCGCTCTCGTGATCAGTCAGATCAAAGGCGAGTGGGATACGAAACACCCAAATCTTATTCCTTACAAGGAGTATGTGTTGACATTGCTTCCCCATTTTGAGGAGATAACCTTTGAACACTTCCCTAGAGAGGAGAATCAGTTGGCGGACGCGCTAGCTACGATGTCTTCTATGTTCAAGGTCAATTGGGACAACGAGGCTCCCCGAATTATCATTGAAAGATTGGACGAACCTGCACATTGCTGTGACATTGAGACTGAAGAGGTAACAGAAAATCCCTGGTATCATGAGGTGAAGAGGTATCTTGAAGCTCAGGAATACCCCGAGGGTGCATCTGTTAATGACAAGAAGTTTCTGAGGAGGTTCACGGCGAAGTTCTTCATCAGCAATGGCATACTTTACAAGCGTAACCATGATTCGACCTTAATGTGTTGTGTGGATAAGAATGAAGCAGAAAGGATCATGGAGGAATTACATGAAGGTACGTTCGGGACTCATTCCAGTGGACACACCATGGAAAAGAAGATCCTTCGGGCAGGATATTATTGGTCCACAATGGAAGCTGACTGTTATCAGCATTCTCGGACATGTCACAAGTGCCAAGTCTATGCTGATAAGGTGCATATACCTCCAGTACCTCTGAACGTCTTGACAACACCTTGGCCTTTTGCAATGTGGGGCATTGATATGATTGGCGAGATCAGACCTACAGCATCCAATGGGCATCGTTTCATCCTGGTAGCAATTGATTACTTTACAAAATGGGTTGAATCAGCCTCCTTTGCTACTGTAACCAAGAACGTCGTGGCACGGTTCATTCGGCACAATCTGATCTGCCGATATGGTGTACCAGAGAGGATCATTACGGACAACGGTACCAATCTCAACAATAAAATGATCACTGAGCTCTGCAAGCAGTTCAAGATACAGCATCATAATTCTTCTCCCTACCGGCCGAAGATGAATGGGGTTGTCGAAGCGGCTAATAAGAACATTAAGAAGATTGTGCAGAAGATGACAGTGACCTACAAAGATTGGCACGAGATGTTGCCATTTGCTCTTCATGGGTATCGTACCTCAGCGCGGACGTCAACAGGGGCAACACCCTATTCCTTGGTTTATGGCATGGAGGCAGTCTTGCCCATTGAAGTTCAGATACCCTCTCTTCGGATCATGAAGGATGCAGGTTTGAGTGGAGATGATTGGATTCAGACCCGGCTTGATCAGTTGATTCTAATCGACGAGAAGATACTTACTGCTATTTGTCATGGTCAGACGTACCAAAAACGGATGATCAAGGCATTTAACAAGAAAGTCAGACGACAAGAGTATGAAGTTGGGGACCTGGTTATCAAGCGCATTATCCTACCTCAAGGTGATCCCAGGGGCAAATGGATCCCTACTTACGAAGGGCCATTTGTGGTTAAGAACATTTTCTCAGGAGGAGCTATGATTCTAGCCACCATGGATGATGACGACCTTCCTCACCCCGTCAATGCAGACATAGTGAAAAGATACTACGCATAATCAAAGACCCGCTAGGTTGACTAGCCTAGGCAAAAATAAGGGCTTCCCGGCGAACCAAAAGGGTTCGGGCAAATATAAGGGATGAAAATGAAAAAATCTGTACACCCGGCAAGTCGAAAACCTGAAAAGGCGGCTTGGGCAAAAAAGGGTATCCCGGTGGACTGAAAACCCGAAAGGGCGGTCCAAGCAAAAATTAGGGATCAAAGCGTAACACTATGTCTCATTGGATCACCTTGCATCCAGACTTCAGTATCGACTATCAAGCTCGGACGGCACTAATCAATCTGATCTACCTTCAACCAAGTAGTAAAGTGATGAGATGCTCGAGGACATAAAGGCAATAGCAGAGTTGGAACCCAGCGGGATTGTTCACATAGCTGTTTTGTTTTTCACAATTTGTGTAAACTATACCTGTTCGGCGGTGTTCTCTTTCTAGGACGTCAGCCTCTTGTACAAAAATGCCTATTTACAGGCCAAATGTCAAAATCAATACAATTCATTTTCAAAGAAATTTCAAACTGTTTTTCCTTTATCTGTTTTGCTTTGCAAAGAACGTCCAATGTTCATTTTTGATATATGCATTTGACATTAATTGCTGCTCATGAATATTTACATGCGAAACAAAAGACAATTACGGGTAATATCAGAAACAGGGGCAAATAAGAATTGTCCGAACTGTACAGTTGCTCTGTCCACCAGGTACAAAGGTATATTCAGCTGAATAATATGGCTAAGGTACTTTCACTCCCCGCAGAGTAAGGCAGTAATGGTAGCTCTCCCCAGCTGAGACTTGCAACTATGAACGAATCAGCAATGCTCTCCCCAAGCAGAGTTGGTCTACCATCAGCACTAAAAAGGCTTGATATCCCCGACACTCTTAATATTCCCTAGCGAAGCATAAGAATATTCCCCGACAGAATACAAGATACCCCCAGTGGAGTTAAAATTTTCCCAGCACAGTCTGAAAAAGCTTCCCCCAACGGAGTTGAAGCATCATCCCCAGTAGACTCTAGAAGTTTATCCCCAGCGGAGTACAAAATAAATCTACCCAGCCGAATTCAAAGGATCATTCCCAGCATAACTCGGAGGATTATCCCCGTAAAAGCCTAACAGGGTTATCCCCAGCAAGTCGCAACTGAAAGATCATCCCCAGCGAAGTTCTTTCCTTTCACAAACAGGAATCCAATCCTCAACAGATTCAATATCACCAGCAACGATAATTCATCCTAACGGAATTTATCAGTGGAATTCTCAGCAGAGCATCTCTTCCCCACAGAGTAATCTCCTCATCAGTTTATTCCCTAACAGAGTTATCTTCTCCTACAGTTTTATTCTTGTAACCACCTTCGTTCACCATCCCCAGTGGAAATGAAGAATCCAGCTCTATTCTCCAGCAGCTATCCAGGATTTATTTTCCCCAGCTAAAACATTACATTTCCATACATCATGATACATGCATATACGCATCATATAATGCAATCTCGTTTATTTTGAGAACATCATTGTTTGATCCATATCATGCATTGCATATAAATGACCTTTACCTTTCAGGAAAGATGCAGTTAAATTCTCAACTATATCAAAAGACCTCCTCTGGTTCAGTCAGATCGCTGCGAAGATCTCCTTGATTCGTATTCCAGTTGAAGTTATTCCTAGACTTTCGTCTGGTCCAGTTAAATCGATTCGAAGATTTTCCTGATGCCGATCCAGTCAGAGTTAATCCAAGACCTCCTCTGGTTCAGTCAGATCGCCGCGAAGATCTCCCTGATTTGTATTCCAGTTGAAGTTATTCCAAGACTTTTGTCTGGTCCAGTTAAATCGATTCGAATATTTTCCTGATGTTGATCCAGTCAAAGTTAATCCAAGACCTCCTCTGGTTCAGTCAGATCGCTGTGAAGATCTCCCTGATTCGTATTCCAGTTGAAGTTATTCCAAGACTTTTGTCTGGTCCAGTTAAATCGATTCAAAGATTTTCCTGATGCCGATCCGGTCAAAGTTAATCCAAGACCTCCTCTGGTTCAGTCAGATCACTGCGAAGATCTCCCTGATTCGTATTCCAGTTGAAGTTATTCCAAGACTTTCGTCTGGTCCAGTTAAATCGATTCGAAGATTTTCCTGATGCTGATCCAGTCAAAGTTAATCCAAGACCTCCTCTGGTTCAGTCAGATTGCCGCGAAGATCTCCCTGATTCGTATTCTAGTTGAAGTTATTCCAAGACTTTTGTCTGGTCCAGTTAAATCGATTCGAAGATTTTCCTGATGCCGATCCAGTCAAACTTAATCCAAGACCTCCTCTGGTTCAGTCAGATCGCCGCGAAGATCTCGCTGATTCGTATTCCAGTTGAAGTTATTCTAAGACTTTTGTCTGGTCCAGTTAAATCGATTCGAAGATTTTCCTGATGCCGATCCAGTCAAAGTTAATCCAAGACCTCCTCTGGTTCAGTCAGATCGCTGCGAAGATCTCCCTGATTCATATTCCAGTTGAAGTTATTCCAAGACTTTCATCTGGTCCAGTTAAATCGATTCGAAGATTTTCCTGATGTCGATCCAGTCAAAGTTAATCCAAGGCCTCCTCTGGTTTAGTCAGATCGCCGCGGAGATCTCCCTGATTCGTATTCCAGTTGAAGTTATTCCAAGACTTTTGTCTGGTCCAGTTAAATCGATTCGAAGATTTTTCTGATGCTGATCCAGTCAAAGTTAATCCAAGACCTCCTCTGGTTCAGTCAGATCGCCGCAAAGATCTCCCTGATTCGTATTCCAGTTGAAGTTAGTCCAAGACTTTTGTCTGGTCCAGGTAAATCGATTCGAAGATTTTCCTGATGTCGATCCAGTCAAAGTTAATCCAAGACCTCCTCTGGTTCAGTCAGATCGCTGCGAAGATCTCCCTGATTCATATTCCAAGTGAAGTTATTCCAAGACTTTCGTCTGGTACAGTTAAATCAATTAGAATACCTTCCTGATGCCGATCCAGTCAAAGTTAATCCAAGACCTCCTCTGGTTTAGTCAGATCACCGCGAAGATCTCCCTGATTCGTATTCCAGTTGAAGTTATTCCAAGACTTTTGTCTGGTCCAGTTAAATCGATTCGAAGATTTTTCTGATGCCGATCCAGTCAAAGTTAATCCAAGACCTCCTCTGGTTCAGTCATATCGCTGCAAAGATCTCCCTGATTCATATTCCAGTTGAAGTTATTCCATGACTTTTGTCTGGTCAAGTTAAATCAATTCGAAGATTTTTCTGATTCTGATCCAGTCAAAGTTAATCTGAGATCTTCCCTGGTTCAGTCAGATCGACGATAAGATCTCCCTGATTCATATTCCAGTCGAAGTTCAGACCACCTATCTACAGTCTCCAAATGGCATCTGTAAGCCCATTCCCGACATCATCGGGCTGATACCACTTCATGCGAGTGCAAATTTCTGGGCACTCTAGTGTTCAATCATCTTCCACCTTCGGATCACGAAAGGCCCGAAAGCTAATCTATATCCTCATGTTTAAGAAAATTGAACAGAGGCAGCTGTTGCACCCCAAAATTTTCCTTCTCATATTTCTCAAAACATTGCAATAAAAATCTCCAAGTTGCTCAAGATTGCTCAAGAGTTGGACAGTCAAGCTATCTCCTATGGCAGTCAACCTCAAATTAGGGTTTTGTGTTGCATCAAGATCCTTGATTCCAAATGACCTCAAGTTCTCCCCAATGTCCTAATATGTTCTCAAGTTCATCCATGTCAAATTTCAAGTCTTGCAGAGGAGGTTTGCTCAGTCAATTGCTCAAGGGGTCCAAAAATCGATTGTGCTAGGGCAAAAGTCAACTGTGACCCAAATACAGTCAAACTTCAAGATTTTTTGTCAATGTTCTCATTTTGAAGGATATTTCATCATTTGATCAAGGGTTGATCATGATTCACCAAGGATTGCTCAAAATTCATCAAGACTCAAAAGTTGCTAAATTAGGGTTTTGTAGGAAAAGTCAACTCAACTTTGACCAAGCATAACTTTCTCATACTTTATGAGAAATGACCCATCCAAAGCTCATTTTGAATAGGATGCAATTTCCTACAATCCATTTTCATACCCCAAGATCAATAAATGCACTCACAAGAAGTTACAAATTTGGACATTATAGGTCATTTTTGAAAGTCAACAAAAACACCTATTTTTCCTAAGCTTGTAACTTGAGCATGGTATATCAAAATGAGGTGCGACCAAAAGGGTTGGTTAGAGGACATCTCAAGCTTTCTAAAAAGTCCAAGAACACTTCCAAAAGTTCAAAATTGAAGAAGTTATGCATTGTTGAAGTTGGGCATTTTTGCAAAATTGTCAAAAGTCAACTATCCCCAAAACTTCGAATTTTGTCAAATGGGCCCATTCTTTTCCACTTGATTTGATCTTGTCACACTACACACGTGTCCTAGATTCAGCCTTGTGACCATTTGTCAATTTTATTATTTAATTTGATTTTTTGATGAATTATTTCATTTTAAATCAATTTAAATCAAATAAAATCCAAACATTGATTATTTGATCTCTTTTTGGCTATTTCAGGACCTAATCATCATCATCAAGTGAATCAAATTCGTATCATGCATTCCATGTGCAAAAAGATTGGATTTTGGACAAAATTGGAAGGTTGTCAATGGTGAATCAAATCAAATCTCCAAGCATTGATGTACAAGGAATCAGCTCAAAATTGTTGACCTAATACATTGAAGCATACATATACAATGCAAAGGACATGAATTCAAGGGTTAGAGGCTGTAGAATCACCAAGAACAAAACTTGAAAAATTGACCAAAAAGTGTGAAACTGAAATCGTGCATATAGGCAAATTCAGGGGCAAATCTCAACATTAATCCATTGCTGGACATCCACTGAAGCGAAGCCAACTCAAAACCAATCTCCATACACGCAAAAAAGCCCTGTAAGTGTCTCAGAAAAATGCTTTTCATTTGAAATCGTAGATCCTTATTCTTGCATTATTCTTGCAAAATCTTTGCATATTCATGATTATCATCCAATTTGCAAGCATTCTGCATTATTTGATTGCATTTATCTGGCCTGTAGCACCATAGCCGAACCTAGGGTTCGTGGTTTGTATTTTTTGGGTATTTCTGTTACAGGCAAAATCAAGGTCCAAGAATGGTATAGGTTTGTTCAGGAAGCCTAGACGAACATAACCATGGTCTTGGAAGGAATTTTCATGGCTTAGAATCAATTTTTGGAATGTCCTGCGAATTTAGCTGCGGATATAAATCCGCATGTAAATATCCAGGGTCAAACGAAGAAGATGAAGACGTGGCCCTCTCCCAATGGTGGATTCAAACTTGGCGTGTGTTTTTTTTATATTTTCTGGCATTTTATTTGTTTTTCCATATTATTATTATTATTATCTAATATCATAATAACTAAAGCATAGTGGTGTAGTGGTAGAGGCGCGTGTACAATGATTCACAGGACCTGGGTTCGAATCCCAGGTCCCCCATGCATTTGTTAATATTTTTCTTCAGGTTTTTCAGTACAAAACCAAGCGCGTGGTTCATCATACTCCCTCTCTCAGATGCTTGCCAGATGGCCCCAGGCCAGGTCTGGTGGTCCAGATGTGATGTCCACCATATGCTCTAGTCAACGTGCCACATGGAATTCCAGAAAGTCAGCCAGGCCTGCATGTTATTGGGCCATCAAATTTCTATCAAAACCTCCTTTTTCAGGCCCATAACCTCCTAAACTCTTTCTCTATTTTTATTATTTCTTTTATTTATTTATTTATTGTTATTATTTTTAATTAACCAATCAAAACTTTTTTCTTAATAAAATTAAAAACCAAAAAGATTTTCTTTATTAAAATTAAATTTCAGTATTTTTATTTTTATTAACTAAACCAATTAATTAATTTAGTTTTAATTAGGAATAACTTTAATATTTTTGCAATAATTAAAATTAACTTAGATAATTAGGTTTTATTAACATTGATCAAATTATTTTTATTTCTTTAAATATCAAAAATCCAAAAATATCATTTTTATTAATTAATTAATTTGTTTATTAATTTAATAATTAACCTAATTTAATTTCTTCCATAAATTCAAAGTAAACCAAAAAATATTTCTTTAATAATTAAAGGGTCAAAACCCTAGAACTCGCTCAATTTAATTTCTCGCACGTGATCCATATTTATTTCAATATTGTATTTGTTTCCTAGAATGTAATAGTTTAATAGGACTTTACATATTTTTACCGCTATATTTATTTTCCGCATTTTAATTTCAAGGGTTGCTTTTGGCGATGTAAATACCTGACGCCTTGTAATAGTTAGTTTAATTTCTGCAATTTAAATTTCGCAACTTATAAACTGTTAGATGTTTGGTAATAGGGAATGCATGACAAGATTAATCGTTTAAAACCTAAAATCAACATAGATCACCCATGACATGTACAAAGACAAATTAACTGAAAACAACACACTCGCACATGCGCACTCTTAGGGTACACCTCACTTGGTTGCCTTCGAACGTAATCATTGAGTATAGGAAGTTTTAGAGGTCGTCCTCTTGTCCAAAGATCATAGTTGCCTCGAAACGGTTGCCTCGGAAAAATTATCTAAGACATTAGGGTTACCGCTAAGGCGTCCTAACATTGCTTTAGTGACCGCACGTCCCTTAATCGAATTGACCCTTAAAACTCCAACAACGACGCTACCTACTCATCAATAGTGGGATAGCATTGTCTAAAGGACATTAGCACAGATTGATTCCTTTTTCGAGTAGGTAGATGGTTCTTAAGTACTTGCTCCTTCAAAACAAAACAAATTTTCGCACTTACACTCCTTTCAAACAAAAACTTCTTTCAAACCCACAAACACAAAGAAAAGCAAATTTTGAAAACACTTTGAGCAAGTACCTAAGAGCCCGTGGATAACCACAGATAGAAAGGGTGCTAACACCTTCCCTTTCTATAATCTACCCCCCGGACCCGAGAAACATCTCGAAAAAGGAATTTTTATGTGCTTTTTTTTCCTTTCCTTTTTGGATAAAATAAAAGACGGTGGCGACTCCTGCTTACCGCAACATTTTGCGAAAACAAACGCAAAACGCGAACCAGCATTCCAAAAAAACAGTCAGTTCTCTCCCACCGTATCACAGAAAGTAATTTTATCTATGGATTGAAAAGATAGAACATTGGGTAAATGGTCCCAAAATTGGGAAGGTCCATTCCAGATTATCCAAGTCTTTTCAAATAACTCTTATGAAATCGAAGAGTTAGCATAAGATCAAGGACTCTTGAGGGTAAACGGGAAATATTTGAAAAAAATATAAGCCTATACTTCAGGAGGTTAAAATCTTAATAAAATAACACATGTGCAAATAAGAAGCCAAAATGGTAACTAAAATTAAGTGCCAAAATGGCTAAATTCGTTACAAAGTTATCCAAGGTTGAAACCATAAGTTAAATAGTTACAATAAATGATAAAATACAGAAATCAAAAGGGTAGAGTGGACTTTATTTGTTTATACTTTATCTTGGACAACAACTGGCGAAGTTTGATCACAAACTTGCTGGAAGTAAGGGTAGCAATTTTGGTTCCCAAATTTTGGGCCAGTTCGACATGATATACACCTACTTTGATCTCGTCGTCAAGTTGTTTATGATCAAGTTTTTGAATTTCTTCTCGAAGTTCCTTGGTTTTTTGAATATTGGCCTGCAACTCTTTGATTTGTTGTTGCCAATTAGAAATATTGGTAGCACATGTATTGAGCTCCTCTTGACTTTTCTGAAAAGTCTTTTCCAATTCTCCGACTTTGTTGGTGGACTCAGTGGTTGCATCCCATTTTGCTGTTTAGGTCTTCATCTTGTTTTGGATCTTGGTCGAAGCTTCTCGTTTGCGTGTGAGATATGCAGTAACTTGATCAATGAGAAACCTGAGTTCTAAAATGACATATGTAACTTATGGATGAGTTGTTAGAATTTCAATTTGTTTCATCAAATCCTTAATCCCATAGCAGGAAGTTGTATCATTTTATAAAACTTGGATCAAGTCGATGTCAAAGACTTTCTCTTTGATATGTTGAAGCAGTTTGTCAGTAAGTTCAACATTAGGGTGACCACCAGAAGCGGTAGAAGAACCGGAACACTTATCAGTTGAACTGCCTCTTGCGTTCATCATAAATCTAAGATATTCAATTGGTTTATTTTTCTTCAAATTCTATAACACTTCTTGGGAAAGAACAACAAAGGAGACATTTGAAGGGGCCTTGAAACCCTTAATTATCCTAAAGGGTTGGTTGATATCAGTCATGTCATCCAGTTGGGAATTGTCATTTCTAGGGCCTTCTTTTCCTTGAGGATCTTCAAAGATGTTAAACATATGTTCGTCTTCATCATCTTGCCCATCTTCGCCATGGTGTGGAATTTTAGGTGAAGAATCATCTGATTTTTCTTGACTAAGCTCTTATGTATCTGGAATCTCCATGTTGATTTGATCTAAATCTTCACTATCACTTCTAGAGTCAGATGGTTGAGATTGTTAGGGTGAAATAGGGGGTGGAGGAACGTCTTGTTGGACTTCGGCAGGTTGATTCACTTTGCCTGTGGATCCTTTATTCGAACTTTTATTGGATATAAGATGGATTGAAGAGGAACTGGTACTTCTGAGAAAAACATATTTGATGCTGGAGTATTCGGTACCAGTTTTATTATATTTGTTTTACCCCAAAATTTTCCCTCCCATTTTCTTCAAGACATTCTCCTAAGGTTCTCAAATGCTCAAGGTTGCTCAAGAATTGATCAGACAAATTATCCTCCTAAGAAATGGGTCCACAACTAGGGTTTTGCATTTCTCAAGGAAGATTTGGTTTCCAAGGTCTCAAGTGGCTTTCATAGTTCTTCATATGTCTTCAAGAATTCTCATGTTAAGTTTCAAGCCTTGCATCACAAGTTTGCTCAGTCAATGGCTCATATGACTGAAAATCAACTATATTGAGTAAAAAGTCAACTATGGTCAACATATAGTCAAACTTCAAGATTTTTGGTCAACATCAACATTTTGAAGTGATATCTATCATTTGATCAAGGGTTGATCATGATTCCTCAAGGAAAGTCCTCAAATCATCAAAAGTCAAAAGTTTCTAAATTAGGGTTTCCTTAGGAGAAGTCAACTGAACTTTGACCAATCATAACTTTCACATGCCTCATCAACTTTTGATCGCATTTGTGCGGATAGCAAGAGTCGCCACCGACTTTTCTTTTATCCAAAAGGAAAGGTATAAAAGCACAGGAAATACCTTTCGAGATTATTTCTCGGGTTCGGAGGGTAGATTATGAAAAGGGAATGTATTAGCACCCTTTTCATCCATGGTTTTCCATGGGATCTTAATTATTCTCTTAGATCACTTGCTTTTGTTTTGACAGTGTGCTTGTGGTGTGGGCTTTGAAAGTGTTTTGAAAAATCTCTTTGTAATGGTTCTCGTTTCTATAAGAACGCATACAAAGTTTTGTTTCGAAAGATAGTTCAAAGATGTGTTTGTGGATTGTGTTTTTGAAAGTGGTTTTGAAAAGACGTTTTGCAATGGTTCTCGTCTCTATAAGAATGTATACAAAATGTTTTGTCTTTTTGAAAATGTTTTGAGATGAAAGTGTTGGTGTAAAAATGTTTTTGTCGTGAGCAAGCGAGCAACTAGGAGCGAATATACCTACTCGAAAGGTCTCAAGGTTTTTTTTTCTTCCTCCTTTTAATGTTGCTACCTTACCATTGATTTGGTAAGAAGCCCCATCGTTGGATGTAAAGAGACGGGCGCGGGTCAATTTTATAGTCATCGAAAGCAACTTATGAGACGCTTTAGTAATTTTCGTAAGGGACTAGATTGTTTTATTGAAGGCAACATCGAGGGTCATCGAGGGACTACGATATTTTTTTATTGAAGGGGTCATTGCTAAAGTGTCCCATATTCGAGGGGCATGACTGTGTTTTTGAGGCAACGAGCGAGGTTACCCTAGAGGTGCACGTGTGAAAAAGTGTTTTTGATTCAAGTTAATTTTGTTGAAATTAGGTTATCTAGCGATTGATTTTAAATCTTGCCATACACGCCTAATTACTATACAGTAATAAGTAAAACAGTAAAATGCGGAAATTGAAATTCTACGCTATTACAGAGCTTCGGGAATGGGGGGTACAAATTAATGAATGGGGGTGATAATAAGAAATAAATATTTAAATCACATAACACAAGTCCAAAGCGTTAAATAATTATTTAAGTTAAAACTATTTTCATTTGATAAAATTAATTAAGGATTTAATTAATAATGTCAAACAAAAATTATTTTAAAGTTAATAATTATTTAAAACAAATATTAACCTATTTGCAATTTTTAAATATATGTTGAAATATAAAACAAAAATAAAATAATAAAAAAATATTAATAACAAAAAATATAAAGGCAAAGTTTAGAAACAGGCCTGCAAATAGAGCAAAACTAGGGGTGTAGAAATCAAAAGGCCCAACGCTCATGGCTGATCAGGTGCAGCAGCCCCCTGGAGGTGCACCATGGGCGTGCATCTATGGAGCGCTAAAGGGTTATGATAGATTATGATATGAAACAGACGGAGGGATGATGAAGGTGCATCAATGACTAACATGGAGATGCATGCATATGATCACTCATGATGATTAAAGGGGTGGTGACAAGTGTCACCACCGAATTAGGCCAAGGGAGTAATTAACAAACAAAACAAAATTAATTAAGTTTGAAACACAGAATCCTCATAATTCATATCTCTTTCTCTCTCTCTCTCTTAACACGATGCTTCTCTCTTCTCTCTTGTTAGGAGCCTTCACCGAAGAAGACCACCTGGCCGCGCCGGAATTGCCTTACGGCGGTGACGGCGGCGTGACTCCAAACACTATTTTTCTTACATCACTCTGATCGTCTCCTTTCCCTAATTACTAATCTGTATTCAATTTTTGCAGATTCTCACTCTAAATCCCTAGATCTAAAGAGGGGTGGACGGAAACCCTAGGTCAAAGATGTAGCAAACAACGACGATTTATGATGAAGCATGCAAAATGGAAAAGCAAAACATATAGAAAAAGGGAGAACGAAGGCCGTGTTCTCCAAATCTGTGAGCTTCGAACCTTTTATGAAATTTGTGCTTCCAGTATTTATCTAAGTCTCTTTCTCTTCTTCTGAATATGTTGGGATGATTGTTGGGTAGGATAACAATGAGGATTAGGGTTTGGCTTTTGCTATCTTTCTGAGTTCTTGATTTGCTGTGGTTTTTTTGTGGTGATATTTGATGACAATATTTGGTGATGGACTTTGGTGATGGAACTTGGTGATTGAATTTTTGGTGTTGCAAACTTTTGTTGGTTTTCGTTGGTTCTGGTTTTGTGGCTTTTGGTTTTACAATGATGGTCTTTTGGCTTCTGTGATGTTTGATGATTCTGGTTCTGGTTTTTTGTGATGTTTTGATGGTTTCTGGCTTTTGTGATGTTTGATGATTTGCTGGTTCTGGTTTTTTTGTGATGTTTTGATGGTTTTACAGTGATGGTCTTTGTGATGTTTTGATGGTTTTACAGTGATGGTCTTTGTGATGTTTTGATGGTTCTGTTGGCTTATTTTTTCGTTCAAATAATCTTATCCTCTTTTATAAAACAGTGGTTCTCCTTATTATCAGACCAGGCTGAAAATAGGAGGGGAAAACTTGTGAATTTGGACAGTTTTGGTTTTTCTAGCTTTGGGCTTTAGAGTGCAGATTGAACTAAGTCCATTTTGGTGCAAGTTTGGGCAGATTTTTGGACTGTAATGCAAGATGGTTTGCTGGTTGTTTTGGGTTGCTTTGCAGGGCTGCCAGTTTGTTTGTATGTGCACAACAACTTTGTACAATTTTGGGATTGGTTATATGTCCTAGGTGATATCCTCCCAACTCTACTTTTTCCTCTTTCATTTTTCTGTGAAATAAAGCACTTTTTGCTTTTGATATATTTTCTGAAGGGTTTGCTTGATTTAGGAAAATGATGATGTCTAGGGCATGCTTGCATGTTTGCTATATTATGGATTTTACTTGTTGCTGCTTTGGTTGTTCTTGCTTGTTGCACTTGTTGTTGCTTGTTGCAGGTTTTGGTTCTGCCTTGGATAGCTTGCTTGTTGTCTGCTATTTTGGCAGCTTGACTGCTGCATCTGGCCTGTTGTTAGCTGCCTTGGGCCATTTTGGGTTGCAGCCTGCCTTTTGCTCGGATCCTTCTATTTTGTTTTATTGCTTGTTTGAACTGTTGGCATAGTTTGACTTGTGCATTTGACTGTTGTTGTTTGCAGCCTGTTGTTTTTGTTGCAGTTTGAACTGTTTGTATGTTATGCATCCTGTTTGTATTTGCTGCCTTGCCTGTCCAGTTTGTATATTTTCTTTTTCCCCTTTTTTTTTTGTGAACCAAAATCTAGGTTTTGAGATTTGCAAAATAGGGAGAAATGGATGGTGATTAAAACAAACAAAATTATGATTCCTAAAAGCAAACCCTAGTGATGAAAATCATTTTTGCTTGGATTTTTCAATGCTGATTGTTTGCTAATGTTTTTTTTTCTTTTGTTACATGTACAAACAATTGAATGGCAAGCAAGACAATATAAAGAGAAGACCATGGCTAGCAATGAGGAATTTCTTGAAGATGAAGCAAAGAGTCTTGAAGAAGAAGCCTTTCTTTCTTTGTAAATATAAAACTTGAGATTCTTTATAAACAAGACAAACAATTTGCAATTTATATTTTACATTGTAAACCCCTTTTTTTTACAAATTGTCAAAGAATGTAATCATAACATAACATTTGAATGAAATGTATGAATGATGAATTTGTTGTACCAAACTTTGAGTTCTATTTTAAACTTTGCAACTCTTGATTGAATGCTTCGAATAAATCATCTTGGCTTGGTAACTTGCATTTTAAGCAAACACAATATGATAGGATAAATCATGTATTTTGCACTCTTAAACAAAATAAATGTTTAAGAGCTCAAACCCAACTGATTAATTGAATCCACAATCATGATTATTTAAAATGGTAGTCTTAAACTTTATACCTTATCCAAATAGAACATGCTCCCAAGAATAACATCAACCCTCAGAAAATTGTGGTTAAGAAAATTTTATAATCACACAAATGCCTTTTCAGTTATCTGGGCCATGGATTGGACAAACTTGCAATGTGAGGTTTGAAAACTGACTTAAACAACTTTAAGGAGACATGGTGACTTATTTGAAACCTTGACGACTCAATTTCCTTTGAGAAGTGCAAAACCCTAATTGCTGACTGGTTGCGTAGGAAAAGAACCTGCTTGATCAACTTTTGAGCCAAATTGAGTGTTTGAGAAACCTTGGGATAGCATCTTGAGTGAAAAATGGGAGGCAAATTTTGGGGTACAACAATGGGCCTTTGGTTGTTTGTTAACATCATGCACCCTACTGACTTGTGACACCCCTGGTCCATTATCATTTTATTTATTTATTTTATTCTCATTCTATTTTCTTAAATATATTTTTCTTAAATATTAAAAATCATAAAAAAAAATAAAAAAAATGTTAGATTTATATTTTGGCTTATTTTATTTTATTTTTCTCACAAAAAATATTTTTATTTAGTTATATATTATCTATTTTTATTAAATAACCTTGTAAATTAAATTAGAACTAGGTTAATATTTATTTTTTTCTTCATACCCATTAAATAAATTATTTTAATATAAAAAAGACCAAAAATATCTCATAATGCCATATGTTATTTTAAAGACAAAAAAAAATACAAAAATACTTTTTCTTAAAAAAATTATTTTCTTTTAATCAAATAGAATTAGGGTTTTATTCAAAAAATCTTTTCTTAATTATTTTCTTTTCTTAATTGATTTAAGTTAATTTAATTTTTATTTATTTATTTTTCTCTAATTAGGTTTAGGTCAAAACTTTTTCACATAAAAAACCAAACAAAAATCTTCTTTGCATACACATATTCTTGCATATTTAATCTTGTATATTTCAATTCTTGTATAAATTTAATTTGATTGTAATAGATTAATTAGGTTTATATTATTGCAATCCCCATTCATAAATTTTATACCCCCCTCCCACAAGTGTTGTAATAGTGTAGTAACTTTAAATTTCGCAATTTATCGCTTTTATATAACATGCTAGTAATTAGGGTTTTATATGGGAAGATAAAAAATAAATCAAATAGAAAACCCTAATTCAAGACAAACACAGGCATGAAAATGACACACTTGCACACAAGCACCCCTAGGGTTATCCCACTTGGTTGCCTTATAAAAATGTCCATATTACGCGTGTAAGGTATCTTAGCAAAAACAAACAAATACAAGGTCATAGTCCCTCGATGACGCTATTCAAAGTTGCCTTATAAAATGATCTTAGTCCCTCAAAAATAATGCTAAGATACCTTGCAACATTTCTAATCATGGCTATACGATGACCCACGCCCGTCCCATTTACATCCAAAGATAGGGTTGCTTACCAAATCAATGGTAAAACAACCATGTCAAAGAAAAAGAAAATGAACAAGAAAGACATTTGAGTAGGTAGATTGCTCCTAATTACTTGCTCCATTTCAAAACAGACATCCTTGCTATTTTCAAAACAAACACATACACCTTCAAACATCTTACAAAGATTGAAAACATTTTCAAAAGATCAAACATCTTTGTATACATTCTTACGAACGAGAATCATTAAAAAGATTGCCTAAACAATGACCTCTTTACAAAATACTTTCAAAAACCACACAAAGCACAATTTCAAGCAAAAGCAAGTGATCTAGCAAGTAACTAAGAGCCCATGGAAAACCATGGATGAAAAGGGTGCTAATACCTTCCCTTTTCATAATCTACCCCCCGAACTCAAGAAACAATCTCAAAGGTCTTTCTTGTGCTTTTTCACCTTTCCTTTTAGATAAAAGAAAAGTCGGTGGCGACTCTTGCTAACCATAACATTTGCGATCAAACGCAAAACCCTTAAGTTAGTTCTCCCACCGTATCACACATGTCAATGCCCCACATTGCGAACGGCCAGGGAGCAGTCAAGACGTTCAAGGGAACCGGGGGCACATGTACTTTATCAGCATAGATATGGCACTTGTGACAAGTTCGTGAATGCTGATAACAGTCTGCCTCCATAGTGAACTAGTAATATCCTGCTCGTAGGATCTTTTTAGCCATTGTGTCCCCCCAATAGAATGGGTGCCAAAGGTACCTTCATGAAAATATGTCATAATCTTCTTTACTTCACTCTTGTCTACACACCGAAGCAAAGTAGAATCGTAGTTGCGCTTGTAGTGGATTCCGTTACTGAGGAAGAACTTGGCAGAGAACCTTCTTAGGAACTTATTATCATTGACGGAAGCTCCCTCAGGATACTCTTGGGCTTCGAGATATCTTTTGACTTCATGGAACCAAGGTTTGTCCACTACTTCTTCAGTGTCAATCTCATGACAGTATGTTGGTTCGTCCATTCTCTCAATAGTGATCTGAGGAGCTTCATTATCCCACCTAACCATGAACATGGATGACATAGTAGCTAGCGCGTCCGCTAGTTGATTTTCCTCTCGTGGAAAATGCTCAAAGGTAACTTCTTCAAAGTGTGTAATTAGTATCAACACATGCTCTCGATAAGGGGTGAGATTAGGATGCTTTGTGTCCCATTATCCTTTGATTTGACTAATTACTAGGGCTGAGTCTCCAAATACACTCAAAAATTCAATTCTCAAGTCGATAGCAGCCTTGAGACCCATAATGCATGCTTTATATTCATCGATGTTGTTGGTATAGTTGAAACATAGCCTGGCAGTGAAAGGGGTATGACAGCCTTCGGGAGAAATGATCATAGCACCGATGCCATTGCCAAGTGCGTTGGAAGCTCCGTCAGAAACCATAGTCCATTAGGATCCTTTTTCAGGTCCTTCATTTGGTCCAGGTTCTTCATAATCAGTTACTAACATGATGTTCTCATTCAGAAACTTAAAATTCATGGATTGGTAGTCGTCCACAGCCTGATGAGCCAAATGATCAGCTAATACACTTCCCATAATTGCTTTCTGGGTTGTGTACTGAATACCATATTCAGTCAGGATCATTTTCCATCTTTCTATTCTCCCAGAGAGAGAAGGCTTCTCAAAGATGTATTTGATAGAATCCATTTTAGATATCAATAAGGTAGTGTGAGTCAACATATACTATCTTAGTCGGCGAGCAGCCCATGCCAAAGCGCATCAAGTTTTCTCGAGCAGTGAGTATCTTGTTTCACAGTCGGTACACTTTTTGCTAAGGTAGTATATTGCATGTTGTTGTACCCCAAAATTTTCCCTCTCATTTATCAAAACTTTTCTCACAAGATCTCTTTGACTCAAGACTGGATTAGGGTTTGGTCAACTCAAGACATCTCATCATGCAATGATGACCCAAAATTAGGGTTTGAGATTGCACAAGGATTTTTGGACTATCAATGCTTCATGTGACTTTCAAACATCATTACGGACCCCTAAGATCACTCATGACAAGTTTCAAGCCTTGAACCACATTTTTTATCAGTCAATTGGACAGTTGACCTAAAAATCAGCGGTATTAGGGAAAAAGTCAACCATAGCCAATTTACAGTCAAACTTCATAATTTTTTATCCACATCAACATTCTAGACTCATATGTATCATTTTATCAAGTTTGGATTACAATTCCTCAAGAAATTTGATCAAATCACCAAAAGGGCAAAATGGTCAAAATTAGGGTTTTGACTGAGGAAGGGCAATTTCTGATTTTTGATCTAGCAAATGACCAATTGAGTTAAAGCATGATTCCAAGGATTCAATGGCATCATCTTGATCTAATTATATGGTTCAAAACATTCCAATTTCATTGATAGACAGATGAAATTTGCAGTCAACTGATCAAAAGTCAACTGTATACTAAAAAGTCAAACTTTGACTTTTTGGCCAAAATCATGTACCAAGGGTCACAATTCATCAAGATATGTCAAAATGTGAAGCTTGGTCATCAAGAAATCAAATATTGAAGATTAGGGTTCAAAATTGAAATTTTTCTTAACTTAGAAATTTTTCTAAGTATAGAAAATTTCTTATTTTTTCTCAACTTTAGGCCATTTTTTCACCATGATACAAGATGATTCAAAGGAAGTTCCCAACATGAAAGTTGTAGACCTCCATGAAATATACAACTTTTATTCACACACTTTTACCTAAAGATTCTTGGATCTCAAGATATAAATTTATGAATACATGCTCATGAACTAAATAACTTAGTGAATTTTTTGCCCTAATTTAGGCAGGTTTTGGACCCAACTTCATGGAAATTTTTCACCTAGTTCCAAGAGGTATCTTGAAATTAATTTCAAATATGAGTTATAGAGCACATTTCAAGCTTTCCAAAATGTCCAAGAACTCCTCAAGATCATTTTTGAGTAGGGAGAATCGAAGAGATGAAGTTGGCAATTTCTCACTTTTGATTCAAGCCATTTCATGAAGAACAAAGTTCCAATCAGTACCTATGCTGCCTAATCCATGCTTTACAGGTCTAAAAATTGTTTCTTACTCCATAATTTAATGCTTAATCAGTTGACAAAGCTTTAATCTAAGCCCTAGAACCTTTATCCAAGTTGTAATTCCATAAATGGCATAAAGTGGCCATTGCCATTTTGAAAAAGCTCCACTTTTGCAAACTTTACAATCTTGAGCATTGAACCCGTCTCCTTTACATATACAAGTACCACAGACCTAAGTCAACTTGTATAGAACTCACACCAACCCTAAACAAGCCAGTACAAGCAGGTAAGGCCTTGTCCCTTCACTTTACTTCAAAAGCAAGAAAGTGTGCAAAAAGGTGGGAACTTGAAAATCTGTTGGAGAGCTAACTCTAAATTGATTCCATACTAATATACAAACACAATACAACATAACACACGATTACTAGAAGCCCGAAACACTCCCAAACTCCATATCACCCAAAAATTGTCAAAACATGCAGTTTTGGCATAAGCATAGTAATCCATCATTTGGCTCGTGTGTTTCAAGTTTTAATCATCAAAACACTTTACCTACCTGATATCTAACTGATCCAGACCCTCATCCCTATACTGTAACCCCTTCTCCATCATCTTCCATTTTTTTTTCAAAGCTTGCAGGTTGACTTGGATAGAGAGTTTCAGACACTCTCAAAGCAAGGCAAGGGTTGGAACACACTCAGGGAGGTTCAAGCAAGCTCAAGCAATCATCAGGCCTTCATAAAACTCACTCCATTTCCATCCATGATTTCAACTGAAAGAGGTAAAAATCTCAACTCCTATCTCTTCATACAGGTATCCATTGGCTACGATTTGTGAATAAACAATGTAGACCTCATTGCAACGAAGTTGTACATATACATATCGTGCATTTATTTGGCCTGAGTTGAGAGAATTTTGAACTTGAAGTTTCTAGAAAAATTAGGTTTAAATTTAGGGCTTTTAAAATTTATTCTGATCTTTGATGGTTAGCTTACGTAATTTATATGGTTAGAATCGTGAGACAAAATTCTAGAACTTTCATGTTATGAGTTTTCATTTTCATGGAGAAATGAGAAAGTTACAGAGCATCTGGCTGGCTAGAGGAAGAAGACGAAGTACAGGGCAAGGGATTTGTTTGAGTTATGTTATTTTTGTTTCACATTAATCAACGGATGTATAGCCACCCCAATGGCAAGGTAGCACGCTGGTGAGACCCATGTCCTGGGTTCGAACCTTGGCGCTACCATTTGTTTTCTCACATTTTTCCATTTTTAGTTTTGGGCTTATTTTGCAGGATTGGGCCTCCACGTTGGGCCTATTGTTTTTTTCTAACATCCACTCCTTGATTGCTCAGAATACCCCCTGGCCCAACTATTTTCATATATTTATTTATTTGTTTTTATTTTCATTTTTATTTATTAAATATTTCTTAAATACACAAAAATCATAAAAAATATGAAATATGATAATTTTGCATTTTGTTTATGTTATTTTTATTCTCACATTAAAAAATATATTTTTATTAAACTATATATTAATTATTTTTCTTGAATAAACTTGTAAACATAAATAAAATAGGTTTAGTTTAATTTGTTTTATTTTATTTTCATTTCATGCTTGTAAATATTAATTTTAGCATATAAAAACTAAATATTTTCATACAATATTATTTATTATTTTTACATAAAAAATATGCAAATAATAATACATGAAAACCTTATTTTCTTTCAAACTAGAAATTAGGGTTAACCCCTTTTTAAGAAATAATTTATTTTCCTTATATTTTTAGGATTAGGTTAAAATTTCTTTTCACACAAAAAGCAAAACAAAATCTTTTTTTACATGTACATAATATTGCATATTTAAATATTGTATATTGTTTATTCTAATATTCGTACAAATTCGATTTGGCTGTAATAATTTAATTAGATTTACATTCTTGCAAATCCCCATTCAAATTTGTATTCCCCCCTCCCATAAATTGTTGTAATAGCTTAGTAATCTTTACATTACACAATTTACCGCTTTATATGCCATGTTAGTAATTAGGGTTTGTATGGTAAGATCAAAACAAAGCAAATAGAAAACCCTAATACAAGACAAAATCAAAGCATGAAAATAACACACTTGCACACAAGCATACTTAGGGTTTCTCCACTTGGTTGCCTTATATAAAAAAATAGCCATATTACGCATGCGAAGTATCTTGGCAAAACAAACAAAAATAAGATCATAGTCCCTCGATGACGCTATTCAAGGTTGCCTTACAAAATGATCTTGGTCCCTTAAAAAATGCCAAGATACTTTGCAAACATTGCTAATCAAGGTTATACGATGACCCACGTCCGTCCCGTTTACATCCAAAGATGAGGTTGCTTACCAAAACATTGGTAAGACAACAATGTCAAAGGAATAGAAAATATATAAGAAAGACATTTGAGTAGGTAGATTACTTCTAGTTACTTGCTCTATTTCCAAACAACTATCCTTGCTATTTTCAAAACCAACACACACATTTCAAAAACATCTTTCCACACATTGAAAACATTTTCAAAAAGACAAACATCTTTGTATACATTCTTACGAACGAGAATCATTACAAAGATTGCGTAAACGAATGGCCTCTTTTACAAAATACTTTCAAAAAACCATACAAAGCACAATTACAAAATGAAAAGCAAGTGATCTAGCAAGTAACTAAGAGCCCATGGAAAACCATGGATGAAAAGGGTGTTAACACCCTCCCTTTTCATAATCTACCCTCCGAACTCAAGAAAACATCTCTAAAGGTCTTTCCTGTGCTTTTTCACCTTTCCTTTTGGATAAAAGAAAAGTCGGTGGCAACTCTTGCTAACCGCAATATTTGCGATAAAACGAAAAACCCTCAAGTCAGTTCTCCCACCGTATCACACATGCTCTTTTCGACCAGACTCGTCATGCTTCCCCAGCATACACCCTATTGAATTCTATAATACTGTTAAGTACATGATCAGAGCTCTTCCTTCAACCGGCAGAATCAAAATTGAAGGTTCTTAAAGATATTCCTTGATTTTGTCAAAGGCGGTTTGGCAATCATCATTCCACTTCACTGCTTAATATTTCTTTAGTAATTTGAAGATTGGCTCACAAGTAGCGATTAGATGGGAAATGAATCTGGCAATGTAGTTTAGACGTCCCAAGAATCCTCTAACCTCTTTCTCAGTATGGAGAGTTGGCATTTCTTGTATGGATTTAACCTTTGCAGGGTCTACTTCAATACCTTTTCCACTGACAAAAAAGCCTAAGAGCTTACCAGATCTTACTCCAAAGGTGCACTTATTTGGGTTCAACCTCAGTTTGTACTTATTTAGTCTTTCGAACAGCTTCAGTAGGTGATCAAGGTGCTCCTCTTCAGTCTGAGACCTAGCTATCATATCATCAACGTAGACACTATCTCGTGATGGATCATATCATGAAACAAAGCTACCATAGCATGCTGTTGTACCCCAAAATTTTCCCTCCCATATTCTTCAAAGTTTTGACAAGCATCATCTCAATTTGCTCAAGTTTACTCAAGGGTTGCACAGTTCAAACACCCTCCTAAGCCAGTCAAATTAGGGTTTTGGTTCTTGCAAGGAAGTTGAGGTTTTCAAGGGTCCAATCAAGTCCCATATGCCTGTATACATTGCCAAGCATCCATATGCCAAGTTTCAAGGCTCACAAGGTCAAGTTGCACAGTCAAAAACCCTATTTGCTCTACAATCAACTATAGGGGTAAAATGGTCATTTGGCAGTCAAAAGTTAAAATTTTTGGTCAACATCTTAATTTGAAGCCACAATCATAATTTGATCAAGTCTTGATCATGATTCCACAAGAATGGCTCAAAAATCATCAAGATGCAAAAGTTTCCATTTTTGGACAGTTGAAAAGTCAACTGTAAATTGACCAGGGCATAACTTTTTCATGGTTCATCAAAAAAATCCCATCCAATGCTCATTTTGAAGGGGATGACATTTCCTACAACTCATATTCACATTCCAAGTCCAAGAAATGCTCCCACAAAAAGTTATCAATTTCAACATTATAGGTCATTTTCAAAAGTCAACAAAAAGGCACTTTACGTCAAAGACCATAACTTGAGATTGGTAAATTCAAATGACATGGGACCAAAGTCATTGGTTAGAGGACTTCAAGACCTTTCCAAAATGTCAAAGAACATGTTCATATGATCAAAATTGAGCAAGATATGCATTGGAGAAGTTGGGAAATTTTTGTGAAATGGCAAAAGTCAACTATCCTTGAAACTTCAATTTTTGACAAAAGGGCCCACTTTCTTCCACTTGATTCAGCCTTGTCATGCCACCCACGTGTCCCATGATCAATTTCAAGACCAAAAAATTATTTTTATATTTTTATTTAATTTTTATGGATTTAATTCATTTTTATCCATAATAATTCAAGTAAAATCAAAAAAATTGATTAAATGGTATCTTGTGGTTTGATTAGCCTTCATGAAGCATATTCTAGTTGCCAAATTCGTGTAAGGCCATTTTAAGCACGAAAATTCAAATTTGAACAAAGCTTTGAAAGGCCTTTAATGGTGGTTATGAAGAAATCCAAAAACTTAATTGCAATGGTTAAAGGCTCATCATGTGACTTGATTCTCATTCAAACATACATATGCAAGTGTTCCATACAGTATTCACGACCTGAACATCCCTCAAACGGCCAAACCAAAATCCAAAAAAGTCAAAGAAAGTTTGAAACTGAATTCCACCTTAGAGGCCCTTTCAAGGAGATTTAGAGATTCAGACATATTGCTGGAAGCTTCAGGAGCGATTTGGGATCAAAACCACTTGCTAGAACTCAAGGAATCGTCCACCATAGTCATACGGTTTGCATATTTGTCTCACAATCATAATTCATTATTCATGCATTATTGATGAAATTTTTTATGTGCTTTACATTGCTAACACTCTTCTGAAGCTTTTGGTACAATTCAATTTGATTATGGTGCCTTGGAATGAAAGACACCATTGTTGAATGCTAGGTTTTCAGAGCTCTCAGATTAGGGCTTTTCACATACTGTAAAATTAGACCTCAAGATGCACATGGTTGAAACCGCATGAATGAGACGAAGACATTGGACACCTCGCGCCATATTTATATGCCCTGGATTCCTATTCGCTAATTTTGGCCATTCAATATTGTGGGGGTTTAAAACCCCCACTAATTGCTTTGTTTTTTTACAGGAAAAAGGAAAGAGACAAATACGTGGAGGAACATCATTGGCCATTTCAAAAATAAGCACGTTTTTATTTTTTTTCCAGGGCATCGTTTGATTTACTAATATAATATTTTGTTATTATTATTATCTCAACTGAACAAGACAGCTCAGCTGGCCAAGGCACTTATGCATAATCCCTTGGGACCTGGGTTCGGATCCCAGGTCCCCCATAATTTCCATGTTATTTTGCTTAACTTGATCTCATGCAGACGCTCAAACGTGACCCATCATACACCCCATCTATCCAAACGCCAGGTGGCTGGCAAGGCAAATCCATTGGCCAAAAGGTGATGACTACCTTATTCCTGGTCAACCAGCGCCCCAGACAACTTCAAAAGTCAAACAAGGTTGGCTTCTTGATGGGCTCAGATTGCCAATACACCCTCAATTCTGGCCCAACACCCCTATGGTTCTATTTTATTTTCTTTTGTTTTCTTTTCCTTTTTTTATTTTCTTTTAACTAATTATTATTATTAACTATTATTGTTATTTAATTACCTCATAAACTAATATTTTTTATAATAAATTCAAAAAAACCTAAAAAAACATTTTATTATTTATTAACTTATTTTGTAAATAAATTCTAATATTAATTAATTAGTTGTGTAATTAGGACAATTTTAACATTTTTTTAATAAGTAAAATTAATTTAGAATTAGGTCTTTCACTTCCAATTTTTAATTTCTTTTTTTATTTTATTTCATTAAAAACATAAAAATACAAAACAAAAAAACATTTCTTCTTTAATTAAATAATTAATTAGTTAATTAGGTTTAATGTTTAATTTAATTCTCAAAAGGGTCAAAACCCTAAGACGTCCCAATTTAATTCTTTCGCGCGCAGTTTATTTTAATTCAATATTTTATATTTTTTGTATATGTACAGAGTATGTAATAGTTAATTAGGACCTCCTTTATCGCTTTATTTATTTTCTCGCACTTTATTTCAAAACGGGTTTTTGTTTTTGGCGATGTATAGACCCGCGCCTTGTAATAGCTAGATTTACATTTCTGCAATTTATTTTCCGCACTCCTAACTGTTAAAAAATGCATGAAAGAATGTATGAAAAATAAAACCAATCCGTAGCTCACAAATAACATGTTCAAAGATAAACATAAACTGAAATTCAACGCACCAGCACACGCCACTCCTAGGGTACGCCTCACTGGTTGCCTCGACGTGGTCGTCAAGTATAGGGTGTCTTAGAGGTCGCCCTCCTGTCTAAAAGATCCAGTGGCCTCGAAATGGTTGCCTCGGATAAAAAAGGATCTAGGACATTAGGGTTACCGTTAAGGCGTCCTACTATTGCTTTGGTGACTACACATGTCCCTTAATCGAATTGACCCGAATACCTCCAACGACGGTGCTACCTACCTCTCAATGGTAGGATAGCATTATCTAAAGGACTCTTACATAGCCTAATTCCTTAGAGTAGGTAGATTTCTCATGGGTACTTGCTCTTTTCAAAACAAACAAAATAACTTTTCGCACTCACACTTTCTAAAAGTTTTCAAACAAATTTTTCACACACTCTTGAGGACAGATACAAGAGTTACTTAGAAATTTTTCAAACGAAACTTTTTCAAAACCCACTCACATTTGAAAAGCAAACAAATTTTGAAAACATAAGGACAAGTACCTAAGAGCCCGTGGATAACCACGGATAGAAAGGGTGCTAACACCTTCCCTTTCTATAAATCTACCTCCCGAACCGAGAGACATCTCGAATAAGGAATTTTGTTGTGCTGTTGTCCTTTCCATGTTGGAGAACATAAAAGACGGTGGCGACTCTTGCTTACCGCGCCATTTCGCGAAACCAGCTAAAAAACAGTCAGTTCTATTTCCACCGGTCACAGAACTGGCGACTCTGTTGGGGACTTAAAAGTGAGGTGTACCTTAGGAATAGTTCATCATCATGTTTTAAATTGCTTGCCTTGCTTGATTTAAGATTGTGGGCCTGTTTTGGGAGTTTCATAGATCCTAACCCGGATCTGGGGGATACCTTTTAGAAAGTAGCAACAAACTGTGAGGGAACTGTGCGGGGTATACCGACATGGTTGAAGCAGTTTGCTACGTTGATGTGGCACTTTGGTGAGTACCGGTAACCCTTGAGTCAAGTCAAGGAGAGTACGGGGCTGCCGCGTGGTGTCGTAAAGCATCAACTGACCTTAGGAACCTTACTTGACCATCCTTGCCTCTTTAGGGGTAGTGAGATGACTGACTTTGGTGCAGTCCGAAGTTGGTTGATACTCGATACTACACTCATTGAGGGTTGTTTTCTTGGGATATTTTGATCGCCAGTTCAGTGGTTAAATCAAAACAATGAACACAGAAAACAACCCAATGATATTGAGCTCCTTAGAACCCGGTTACTTTTGATAGGACAGGTTTTTGAGCCCACCAACTTCAAGAGGGTAGTACCCCAAACTTCATGCTGGCCTAAACTTTAAGGGCTCTCTCTGTGACTTGTGTGCCTTCATACTTGAACTACTTGCATACTTTTTATCTAACAACACGAGTTCCTTGCAGGTTTTGTTTACAGTCCTTAATTGGGACTCATTACAGGGCCTACTTACATCACTCCATGCATAGCATAGCATCATACCATTGCATACATCCTTCATAAGGACTAATCCATTTCAAGGATCTCAAGGGTTTGTGATGCAGGTCATGATGAATCAACTGTCTAGCAAGGGGCAAAGGGGATTTATTTTCCTCTAGCCAAGATTGTTCGGAGATCAAACATGATAACTTGAGTCAGGGGCTATGACCCACTCGATATGGTGAGCCTTGACTCTTGAAGAAGAACTCTCAACAAAATGAAGTTCCTTCAATCAAGCTACCCAAATTCAAATTCTAACAAGTTTCTCTGTTTACCCCACGAGATCCTTGAAAACATCGCATACATACATACATATCATTGCATTACAGGTACTCTTTTCCACAGGTTGCTTAATCTTCTTCGCTGTTTATTTCAGCCATCATCATGAATCCTGAATCATCCAATGAACAAGCTATCAAGGCCCTCCAGGCCCAGAACGCCCAGTTCCAGGAGCTGGTCATGAGCTTAGCCCAAGGACAACAGGAATTGAAGACTCTGCTTTTGAAGAAAAAGAAGAAGAGGACTGTTTTGTTCAACCCTAGACGCAGATCTGGGAATACACTGCAGAATGAAGCTGAGCGGACTACTCCATCTGTTGGGGAAGGCAGTCACCAAGAGGGAAGGGTTCCTAGTCCCGTAGTCTCTGACACCGAGACAGATTTCAATGATGAACAGTACCCTCCTGCTGAGGATAGGTACAAACAGCTGGAGGACCGGTTAAATGCTATGGAAATTCAACGTGTGCCTGGGTTGGACTTTGGGGACCTAGGTTTATCTTCTGGGGTGGTGATCCCTCACAAGTTCAAGGCACCTGCCTTTGTGAAGTATGACGGAGCTTCCTGTCCTAAGTTGCACCTCCGTTCTTATGTAAGGAAGATCCAGCCTTACACTGCAGACAAGAACTTATGGATCCATTTCTTCCAGGAGAGTCTTTCAGGGACTCAACTCGAATGGTTCTATCAGCTGGACAGAACCAATATTCGTAACTGGGAGGACTTGGCAATTGCTTTTTATAAGCAGTATCAGTATAATGCCGACCTCACTCCTACGCGTACCCAACTCCAGGGTATGTCACTGGGGACGGGTGAAGGTTTTAAGGAGTACGCGCAAAAGTGGAGGGACCTGGATGGCAGGGTGCAGCCACCATTGACTGACCGCGAGCTCGTTGACATGTTCTTAGGGACCCTGTCTGGTCCGTTCTTCAACCATCTGATTGGGAATTCTTCTGTTGGGTTCACAGATCTGATCTTAACTGGTGAGAGAATAGAAGCTGGTATCAAGTCTGGGAAGATACAAAAGGGTGACTCTTCGAACACTGAGAAGAAACCATTCAAGAAAGAGTCCAATGATGCGTACAGTTAGAAGGATCGTCGTGACCAACACGTAGGGGCAGTCATGATCTCAGGTTCTGCGTCACGCCGACAACTGCCAAAGGGAAATCAGCGAAGGCCAGACGAGCCTAAAAGACAATTCACCAACATCAACATGCCATTGTCACGGGCATTGCAACACATGTTGAAAATGAATCTGATTGCGGTGATCAACGCTCCTGCAAATCCCAAAACCTCTTCTCCAAACTACAACCCAGATGCGAGGTGTGCTTATCATTCCGGAAGCCTGGGGCACGATACTGAGGATTGTTGGGCGCTGAAATACAAGATTCAGAACATGATTGACGCCAAGGAGATCGAATTCGAGCCTGCTGAGACTCCCGATGTGATCACTGCTCCCTTGCCAAAATATGGCTAGGATTGAGAGACTCTTGTTCATTTAAATTCTGATATTGTATTTTTCTATGCTTATCCAAACAATTATCATGTCGAACTCTATTATTTCATTAATGCATTACACGTGTCTGTTTTGAAGTAATTGTGTTCTCTATATTTAAAATTTCTTTTATTTTTATTTTTTTCTTGATGTTCGACTCTCGATTGAAAATTCTAAGCCTCTTGAGGGATGATGACGAAAACGATACCATGACCTTTACAGTATGCTTTTGAACAGACCCCGCTGATGAGGTACAGGCATTGTTTCAATCCCTAAACACTGGAGTTATAAGGAAGATAATCCCTCGTCAACCCCTTTGATCCAAAGAAGTAGGAGTTTTTCTTTTCACAAAAATTAAAACCCTTAATCATAACCTGGGGTAGGGTAGTTCTCTCAGTTGATCCAAGTGCACAATGAATGGCATCAAAGGAGTCCTTCCAAAAACAAAAGACAGTGATGGTTCTGAATAATCATAAAGACGGGCAGTCATTATCCCTCAAAATAAACGCCCAATAAGTCAAAACCTATGAAGGAGACTTACAAAACTGGGGCATCCTGCTGACTGTAATCACAAAAGAAACAGTTCAGGCAAAAAACAGGGATAACGAAATCAAAAAAGAAAGAGGTCCTACAAACCCTCAACCAAAAAAGGAATGACTGCCTATTCCAAATAAATTGTCGACGTCCGAACCATCACCGGTATATCAAGACAAAGACTCAAACAAGGTCTAACGCACGATCAACTGAGTTTAGGTTTGAAGAACATCACGAAGAACGGGTGGGTACAAATAAAAGTTGAGCCTTTATCCTTTGTTTCTTGAACCGTAAACCAGGCCACGTTATAACCCGTAAAAGTCCTAGCTGAAGCATGGGTTAGTTCGAAAGCATACTGTTACCAAAGGTATCCTGACTCCTTAAGGCTTGCGGTAAAATAACGAGTTGACATCACAGTTCAAAAAAAAAATTCACTTGTTTTTATGAAAAAATGCATTTTTAAAAAAGACATAAGCTTTGCATTCTTGATATAACACTGTTTGCATATGACTATTTGTTCGAACAACAGAGAAATTCGCACGACAAATATCTAAGTGAATAAAAGTACTTCCAACCAAGGGGTAGACATGATCATGGTCTATTATCTGGGGCAGTTAAGTCAAGATTCGGAGAATCTCTCAAAAGGCCAACCAACTTGGGGCAAATCTCCATCTGGATCACTTGGGGCATTGGAAGATCTTCTGGTAGTAGGGCAACGCAACACTACTGACAGGGGCACCTCCCTACATCCTGAGAGCACGGACATAGTCGAAAAAATACTGCGCATAATCAAAGACCCGCTAGGTTGACACACCTAGGCAAAAATAAGGGCTTCCCAGAGAACCAAAAGGGTTCGGGCAAAAATAAGGGATGAAATAAAAAAAATCTGTACACCCGGCAAGTCGAAAACCTGAAAAGGCGGCTTGGGCAAAAATGGGTATCCCGGTGGACTGAAAACCCGAAAAGGCGGTCCAGGCAAAAGTTAGGGATCAAAGCGTATGACTATGTCCCGGTATCTCGTCACTTGCCTACTAGAAGAAGATTTGTCAACCGGCAGTCATCAAGCGCCTCCACAGGTATCTTCTCCCACAGAAACAGGGGCAATAATGAGTTGTCCGAGCGATCTAGTTGCTCTGTCCGCCAAGGTACCAAGGTAGGTTCAGCTGAAGAGCGTGACCAAGATACCTTCACTCCCTGCAGAGTAAGATAAGATTCAGCAATACTCTCTCCCGAGCAGAGTTGGTCTCTCATCAGCCCTGAAAAGGCACAGTATCTCCAGCAAGTCAACAACACTCTCCCCAAGCAGAGTTAATCTACTGTCAGCCTTAAGGAAGTTGGGTATCCCCAGAAAATCTCAATATTCTCCAGCAGTATGCAGATGTTTCTAAGCAAGCGTCCCCGGCCGTCTTAATATAAGATTATTCCTCGGCGGAATACCAGACACCCCAGTGGAGCCATTCCCCCAGTACAGTCCAAAAGTCTCCCTAGGAGAGTTGAATCAATCTCCCCAGTAGATTCTGGGAGCTCATCCCCAGTAGATTCTGGAAGCTTATCCCCCGCAGAGTGCAAAAGCCTCTCCCCGGCTTTATTTAGAAGGTTATTCCCCACCAAGGACTAACTGGGTTATCCTCAGCTAATTACCACGGAAAGATCGTCCTCGGCGAAGCTCTTCCTACCCCCAGCGGAGTTCATCAAATTCCTCAACAAAACTTATCAACAGGAATCCCCAACGGAGTTATCATCAAATTCTCAGCGAAGTATCTCTTCCCACAGATTATTCCCCGCAGAGTAATCTCTCCAACAAGTTTATTCCCCAACGGAGTCATCTTCTCCTACTGGTTTATTCTTGCAATCATCATCCCCAGCGAAAACGAAGAACTCTACTCTTCAACATCAGCCCAGGATTCAACAAACTCCCGGCATTCGTCAAGGATTTATTTTCCCAGACGAGAATACATTCATAAACATCACATCTTCATACATTATATCATGCATACGCATCATACAACACAAATCTCATTTATTTTTGAGAACATCTTAAAATCATGCAGTTCATGCATCATGACATTGCATACGACTAATACTTTGCCTTTTCAGAAAAAAGTCAATCAAAAGATGATTACCATCTACCCTTACAGTTCCAGATCAACACCGGTAACAAGCCAGGAAAATTCTGTGGATGACTGATCGTGGGTTAATATCCGAAACCAAACAGGACAATTATCTATTTGATCATCAACAAGCAACCCTACACCGGTTCCTTCTCAACCTCAGATGTACTTTTACACGAACTCATCATCAGGCAACCCTACACCGGTTCCTTCTCAATTTTCAGACGAAGTCTTACACGGACGTATCATCAAAGTAACCCTACACCGGTTCCTTTTCTTTCAGAAGAAGTCTTACACGGACTTATCTCAAAATGACCTTACCCCGGTTCATCCAGAAGTTTTACACGAACTTATCCTGCAGTAACCTTACCCCGGTTCATCCAGAAGTTTTACACGAACTTATCCTGCAGTAACCTTACCCCGGTTCCTCCAAAAGTCTTACACGGACTTATCTCAAGATAACCTTACCCCGGTTCATCCAGAAGTTTTACATGAACTTATCCTGCAGTAACCTTACCCCGGTTCCTCCAGAAGTCTTACACGGACTTATCCCGAAGTAACCTTACCCCGGTTCCTCCAGAAGTTTTACACGAACTTATCTCGAAGAAACCCTACACAGGTTCTCTCTTCCCAAAGATGCAGTTTTACACGGACTCGTCATCAGAAACCCTACCCAGGTTTTACTTCTTCCAGGATGCAGTTTTACACGGACTCATCATCAAAGTAACCCCACACAGGTTCCCTTCTCAAACTCCAGACGTAGTTTTACACGGACTCGTCATCAGTAAACCCTACACAGGTTTCCTTCTCAGCTCTAGATGCGGTTTTACACGGACTCGTCATCAAAGTAACCCTACACAGGTTCCTTCTCCACTTCATATGCAGTCTTATACGGACTCATTATCAGTAAACCCTACACAGTTTTCCTTCCTCCAAAGATGCAGTTTTACACGAGCTCATCATCAGTCAACCCTACACAGGTGTCCTTCTTTCCAAGATGCAGTTTTACACGAGCTCATCATCAGGCAACCCTACGCAGGTTCCCTCTTTCAACTTACAAAAATTACAATTCAACAGACAACCTCCAGATGGCATCTATAAGCCCATCCACCTACCAACAGTCTCCAAATGGCATCTATAAGCCCATTCCCGACAAGGTTCTGTCACATCTCCAAATGGCATCTATAAGCCCATTCCCGGCAAGGTTCTGTCACATCTCCAGATGGCATCTATAAGCCCATCCTCCTATCCACCATCTCTCCAAATGGCATCTGTAAGCCTATTCCCGACATCACATTGCTGATACCTCACTATGTGAGTGCAAATTTCTGGGCACTCTAGTGTTCAATCATCTTCCACCTTCGGATCACGAAAGGCACACAAGCCAATCTACATCCTCAAGTCTAAGAAGATTGAACAGGGGCAACTGTTGTACCCCAAAATTTTCCCTCCCATATTCTTCAAAGTTTTGACAAGCATCATCTCAATTTGCTCAAGTTTACTCAAGGGTTGCACAGTTCAAACACCCTCCTAAGCCAGTCAAATTAGGGTTTTGGTTCTCGCAAGGAAGTTGAGGTTTTCAAGGGTCCAATCAAGTCCCATATGCCTGTATACATTGCCAAGCATCCATATGCCAAGTTTCAAGACTCACAAGGTCAAGTTGCACAGTCAAAAACCCTATTTGCTCTACAATCAACTATAGGGGTAAAATGGTCATTTGGCAGTCAAAAGTCAAAATTTTTGGTCAACATCTTATTTTGAAGCCACAATCAGCATTTGATCAAGTCTTGATCATGATTCCACAAGAATGGCTCAAAAATCATCAAGATGCAAAAGTTTCCATTTTTGGACAGCTGAAAAGTCAACTGTAAATTGACCAGGGCATAACTTTTTCATGGTTCATCAGAAAAATCCCATCCAATGCTCATTTTTAAGGGGATGACATTTCCTACAACTCATCTTCACATTCCAAGTCCAAGAAATGCTCCCACAAAAAGTTATCAATTTCAACATTATAGGTCATTTTCAAAAGTCAACAAAAAGGCACTTTAAGTCAAAGACCATAACTTGAGATTGGTAAATTCAAATGACATGGGACCAAAGTCATTGGTTAGAGGACTTCAAGACCTTTCCAAAATGTCCAATAACATGTTCATATGATCAAAATTGAGCAAGATATGCATTGGAGAAGTTGGGAAATTTTTGTGAAATGGAAAAAGTCAACTATCCTTGAAACTTCAATTTTTGGCAAAAGGGCCCACTTTCTTCCACTTGATTCAGCCTTTTCATGCCACCCACGTGTCCCATGATCAATTTCAAGACCAAATAACTATTTTTCTATTTTTATTTAATTTTTATGGATTTAATTCATTTTTATCCATAATAATTCAAGTAAAATCAAAAAAATTGATTAAATGGTATCTTGTGGTTTGATTAGCCTTCATGAAGCATATTCTAGTTGCCAAATTCGTGTAAGGCCATTTTAAGCATGAAAATTCAAATTTGAACAAAGCTTTGAAAGGCCTTTAATGGTGGTTATGAAGAAATCCAAAAACTTAATTGCAATGGTTAAAGGCTCATCATGTGACTTGATTCTCATTCAAACATACATATGCAAGTGTTCCATACAGTATTCACGACCTGAAAATCCCTCAAACGGCCAAACCAAAATCCAAAAAAGTCAAAGAAAGTTTGAAACTGAATTCCACCTTAGAGGCCCTTTCAAGGAGATTTAGAGATTCAGACATATTGTTGGAAGCTTCAGGAGCGATTTGGGATCAAAACCACTTGCTAGAACTCAAGGAATCGTCCACCACAGTCATACGGTTTGCATATTTGTCTCACAATTATAATTCATTATTCATGCATTATTGATGAAATTTTTTATGTGCTTTACATTGCTAACACTCTTCTGAAGCTTTTGGTACAATTCAATTTGATTATGGTGCCCTGGAACGAAAGACACCATTGTTGAATGCTAGGTTTTCAGAGCTCTCAGATTAGGGCTTTTCACATACTGTAAAATTATACCTCAAGATGCACATGGTTGAAACCGCCTGAATGAGACAAAGACATTGGACACCTCGCGCCATATTTATATGCCCTGGATTCCTATTCGCTATTTTTGGCCATTCAATATTGTGGGGGTTTAAAACCCCCGCTAATTGCTTTGTTTTTTTACAGGAAAAAGGAAAGAGACGAATACGTGGAGGAACATCATTGGCCATTTCAAAAATAAGCGCGTTTTTATTTTTTTTCTAGGGCATCGTTTGATTTACTAATATAATATTTTGTTATTATTATTATCTCAACTGAACAAGACAACTCAGCTGGCCAAGGCACTTATGCATAATCCCTTGGGACCTGGGTTCGGATCCCAGGTCCCCCATAATTTCCATGTTATTTTGCTTAACTTGATCTCATGCAGGCGCTCAAACGTGACCCATCATACACCCCATCTATCCAAATGTCAGGTGGCTGGCAAGGCAAATCCATTGGCCAAAAGGTGATGACTATCCTATTCCTGGCCAACCAGCGCCCCAGACAACTCCAAAAGTCAAACAAGGCTGGCTTCTTGATGGGCTCAGATTGCCAATACACCCTCAATTCTGGCCCAACACCCCTATGGTTCTATTTTATTTTCTTTTGTTTTCTTTTCCTTTTTTATTTTCTTTTAACTAATTATTATTATTAACTATTATTGTTATTTAATTACCTCATAAACTAATATTTTTTATAATAAATTCAAAAAACCTAAAAAAACATTTTATTATTTATTAACTTATTTTGTAAATAAATTCTAATATTAATTAATTAGTTGTGTAATTAGGACAATTTTAACATTTTTTTAATAAGTAAAATTAATTTAGAATTAGGTCTTTCACTTCCAATTTTTAATTTCTTTTTTTATTTCATTTCATTAAAAACATAAAAATACAAAACAAAAAAACATTTCTTCTTTAATTAAATAATTAATTAGTTAATTAGGTTTAATGTTTAATTTAATTCTCAAAAGGGTCAAAACCCTAAGACGTCCCAATTTAATTCTTTCGCGCGCAGTTTATTTTATTTCGATATTTTATATTTTTTGTATCTGTACAGAGTATGTAATAGTTAATTAGGACCTCCTTTATCGCTTTATTTATTTTCTCGCACTTTATTTCAAAACGGGTTTTTGTTTTTGGTGATGTATAGACCCGCGCCTTGTAATAGCTAGATTTACATTTCTGCAATTTATTTTCCGCACTCCTAACTGTTAAAAAATGCATGAAAGAATGTATGAAAAATAAAACCAATCTGTAGCTCACAAATAACATGTTCAAAGATAAACATAAACTAAAATTCAACACACCAGCACACGCCACTCCTAGGGTACGCCTCACTGGTTGCCTCGACATGGTCGTCAAGTATAGGGTGTCTTAGAGGTCGCCCTCCTGTCTAAAAGATCCAGTTGCCTCGAAACGGTTGCCTCGGATAAAAAAGGATCTAGGACATTAGGGTTACTGCTAAGGCGTCCTACTATTGCTTTGGTGACTACACATGTCCCTTAATCGAATTGACCCGAATACCTCCAACGACGGTGCTACCTACCTCTCAATGGTAGGATAGCACTGTCTAAAGGACTCTTACACAGCCTAATTCCTTAGAGTAGGTAGATTTCTCATGGGTACTTGCTCTTTTCAAAACAAACAAAACAACTTTTCGCACTCACACTTTCTAAAAGTTTTCAAACAAATTTTCCACACACTCTTGAGGACAGATACAAGAGTTACTTAGAAATTTTTCAAACGAAACTTTTTCAAAACCCACTCATATTTGAAAAGAAAACAAATTTTGAAAACATAAGAGCAAGTACCTAAGAGCCCGTGGATAACCACGGATAGAAAGGGTGCTAACACCTTCCCTTTCTATAAATCTACCTCCCGAACCGAGAGACATCTCGAATAAGGAATTTTGCTGTGCTTTTGTCCTTTCCATGTTGGAGAACATAAAAGACGGTGGCGACTCTTGCTTACCGCGACATTTCGCGAAACCAGCTAAAAAATAGTCAGTTCTATTTCCACTGGTCACACATGCTGATAGGTTGCCCCGGCGTTCTTTAACCCAAATGGCATAACTTTGTAGCAAAAAGTTCCCCACGATGTGACGAAAGTTGTTTTTTCCATGTCTTCAGGTGCTATTTTGATCTGATTATACCCAGAGAAACCATCCATGAAAGAGAGTACCTTATGTTGTGCGGTGTTGTCAACCAGAACATCAATATGGGGAAGCAGAAAGTCATCCTTGCGGCTTGCCCTATTCAGGTCTCTGTAATCCACACACATACGTACCTTACCGTCTTTCTTAGGTACCAGAACCACATTAGCAACCCATTATAGATAAGAAGTAACAGCTAAGAAACCGACATTGAATTGTTTCATGACTTCAGCCTTGATCTTTTCTGACATCTTTGGCCGTATACGACGAACCTTTTGCTTCACGGGAGGGCAGTCTTCTTTTGTCGGAAGGCGGTGAACCACAATATCAGTGTCCAGCCATGGCATGTCTTCGTATGACCAGTAAAAGACCTCAACATAGTCATGTAAAATCTGAATTAACCGCTTTTTGACACTATGCTCCAGATCGGCACCTATCTTGACTTCTTTCTTATCCTCCTCAGTACCCAAGTTTACTGTCTCAACCAGATCTTCATGAGGTTGTATTGCCCTTTCTTCCTGTTGTAATAGTCTGGCAAGTTCTCCTGGTACTTCACAATCTTCCTCACCTTCGTCCTCGGCTTGGTAGGTTGGATTTTCAAAGTCATAATTGGTAATAGCATAACCGTTATCAATGGGATTCAGAGTGGATGTGGATCTGCAGTTTGATACATGGGTATGTGTAAGAGAGCATGGCTATTTTTGATAAAATAAAAGCAGAAAAGAAAGACAGAGAGTGTAATATTTGTATGCAAAACGTCTAATGATTTATTAATGACATGTGAATATGAAGTAATAACCCTTACAAAATAGACCATTGTGCCTCGGGTAAGACACAAGGCCTTAGAGTTTATATTGTTCAAATATTACATATCCTAAACAAAAAGACAATTACTTTTGAATAAAAGTAATGGGAATAAAATACTTGGCCTCCCAATTATTGAGTCCACCACTGATAGTTGGGAAGATCCACTTGCCCATGGCACAGTAGCTATCATTGTCTTCCAGAGCATTGACGCCGTGGTTACTGATGCGTAGTGGTGGTCCCCCAACGCGAGCACGACGAACAGCTCTTTGGGCCCCTGAAGTAAAATCCAGACTAAATTTGTCAGATTTGTAAGGGATATCAGAGAGTTAGCCCCAGATGGTACACCCACCTTCTTCTACTACTGCTTTGGCATCCTTCTGAGAAGCCATCTTCAGCAGAGGTCTGGTAATCTTTGGAACATTGATAGCAGTCTTGGTTGCAACATTTGTCTGTGGAACCTCCTCAAAGTTCTGAAAGGGGTCTCAATGAAATCTTCGCCCATCTCAACATACCTGAAAGAACTCAGGTGGCTCACCATGTATTCTTCCTCTCCATGGACTTTGATAATCTTTCTGTTAACTGGGTACTTCAACATTTGATGTAGAGTAGAAGTAACAGCACTGGCCCCATGGATCCAAGGGCGACCCAATAAGCAAGAGTAAGACGGGCGGATGTCCATCACGTAGAAAGTGGAGTCAAAAGTATGAGTACCAACTTTGATAGGGATGTCCACCTCCCCGTGCACCATTCTCTTGGAACCATCAAAGGCCCTCACCAGAATACTACTGGGCTTTAGTGTGAGTCCTTCATAATCCAACTTGTCCAAAGCATTCTTAGGTAAGACATTCAGTGATGAACCTGTATCCACCACAACATGAGCTAGGGTAGTTCCCCTGCACTCAATGGAGACATGCAGGGCATCATTATGCTTCCTTCCTTTGCACGTTAAATCTGCATAAGAGAAACCCAATCCATTGTCAGCTGTCAAACTAGTAATGCATTTCTCGAATTGATCGGCAGAGGTCTCTTGAGGCACATGGGCATACTTCCGGAATTTTACCAAAGCCTTAGCATGGGCTTCAGAGTATAACAGTAGGGCCAGCATTGAGATTTTTGAAGGGGTCTACCCCAACTGCTCCACAAAGTTGTAATCACTTTTCTTTATAATCTTTAGTATTTCTTCCATTTCTTTTTGAGAAGCCTCGGGAATGACTTCTTTATGTGCCTTTGTCCAGACAGACTCAACCAGTACCTCTTTGCCCTAAGTCTTAGCTGACTCAGTAGCAGGAATAACAACAGGGATGATAGTAGGAGTAGCAACCAGAGTAATAACAGGAGTGGCAATAGGAATAACCAAAGGGGTAGCAACAGTCTTTGGAGAGATTTCAGGAGAGAAAACCCTTCTGCTTCTGGTAATTTTACTGGTTCCAACGATGTTGTCGACATCAGGATCAGTATCTTCAGCAACTTTATATTTAACAACCAATAGGTCTTGCTTGACGCCATGGTAGTAGACGCCAGCCCCATAATTCCAAGGAACAACTTTATCGGAGGAATGTGGTATTGGCCCTGGAAGAGTGATAATCAAGGGAGCAAACTTATGAACGGATGTAATCCTGATGGGTATTTTGGAGGAGACCCTAGGAGGATTGTCGGAAATGGTAATTATTGAAATGTCTTCACACAAATTTCTTGCAGGGTAAATTTCTCAAATAGAATTTCTTTGTTACTCATCAGGCGCTGGACACCCATCTTTAACAACAAGCAACCATTGGGTAGAGACATACACAGGTGGCAACCTTCACCACAGTCCGGAAATAAACCGGCTCGTAATAGATTCTTTTTAACAATCAGAAGAGGAGTAATTAATTCATCAATAAACAGGTCATCCTCAACGGCATTGACACCCTGGCCATGTTTGGGCATTGGTGCAGTTATTACATTAGGGGTCTCCGGAGGGTCAAACTCAATCTCTTTCGCCTTGATAAGATCCCGCACCTTATTTTTCAGAGCCCAACAATCGTTTGTATCATGCCTCAGACTTTCAGAATGATAGGCACATCGAGCATTTGGGTTGTAGCGGGGAGATGCAGTATTTGGATTTTTAGGAGCTTCCTTTAGAGTAACCAGATTAGACTTTAACAAGTGTGGCAAAACCTGAGATAAGGTCATGTTAATTCGGGTGAACTGCCTTCTGGGTGCATTCAGTCTACGCTGATTGTTTCGTTGTTGGTTTGATGCAGGATTCGAGATTATAACAGCCCCTACCATTGGACGACATTCATTCTTGCTTTGATTTCTTTGACCGTAGGCAGCACTTACTTCTTTCTTCTTGGATAATGGTTTCCTTACTCTACTTGAGGATGCATCCCTCTGAATCTTACCATTCTTGATACCAGCCTCTACTCGATCACCAGTCAATATCATCTTAGTAAACCTAGCTGAAGAGCTTCCAATTAAATGGTTGAAAAGGGACCAGAAAAAATGCCCAAGAACATGTCTACCATCTCTCTATCACAGAGGAGGCTGGACACTTCCCGCAAGATCCCTCCACTTTTGGGCATAATCTTTGAAGCCCTCGCCCGATCCCATAGACATACTTTGAATTTGTGTACGGGTTAGAGCAAGGTCAGCATTATATTGGTACTGCTTGAAAAAAGCAGCATCCAGGTCTTCCCAATTATGAATGTTGGTTCCCTCCAGCTGATAGAACCATTCCAATTGCGTCCCTGACAAACTTTCCTGGAAGAAATGTACCCACAGATTCCTATCAGTAGTGTGGGGTTAAATCTTCCTGACATATGACCTTAAGTGCAACTTAGGATAGGAGACATCATCATACTTAGCAAATGTGGGGACTTTGAACTTCTGGGGGATGACCACCCCTGAGACCAGTCCTAACTCTTCAAAATCCAGATCGGGTACCCTCTGAATCTCCATAGCATTGAGGCAATCCTCCAGTTATTTATACTTGTCATCGGCATGAGGATATTACTCTTCAACATAGTCTGCCTCTTCCTCATCAGTCTCGGGGTTGTTGTCCCCTTCCTTGTTCTTTTCTTCTTGATTGTCTCCCTCATCCGACGGGGTTGCGAAATCTAGAGCTCGCTTGGCCGGTCCTTTGAGCCTTCTTCCCATATTCAAGACATCAACTGGTTTCTTTGCCTTCTTTGTCTTCTCCTTAATGATAAGAGCTTTCAGATCTTCTTGTTCCTTAGCCAGAGCCAGGAACATTTGTTGTAACTGAGCATTTTGAGCTTGAAGATCCTTAACTTTTTGTTCATGAGCCATTTCTTTTTACTGAAATAAATAGCAAAAAGATAAGAAACATGTCTCAAAATACCTGCTTATGTAATGATATGCATGATATGCTTATGCAATGTTTTCAAGGATTTTTAAGATTTAAATTTGCTTAGACAAAGAGAGAACAAACATTAATTGAATTCATAAGTTTAAATGGTTACAACGATGCCTCTCGGGCTTACAATGGAAGAAACAAAGATAAAATAAAACTCCTAAATCAAACATGACTCAGGCTTCCCATGAGCGCATCCTCTTTGGTGTAATGTAGGCATTCAAACTCTATTCTTCATGCAATTGTCTTGTAAGCTCCAAAACCTTCTTCTCGCTTGTGTAGAACTGGGTTTCAAAGGTGTCTCGTTCCTCTTTGAGTTGAATCCAAGATCTTTGCAACTCATCGAGAGTAGTGAGCATGTCAGGATGGATAATAGTATGAGGTATATCTCTCTCGGAAATAGGTTCCATGATGATAGGTAGGATGGCAGGGTAGGGCATCATGAGGTTTTGAGCGCATACTCGCACCCACTTAAGATAAGGATCCAAAGGGATGGAGTTCTTATGCCCTAATGTCTTGCTATCCACTTTGTTAACCATGCGCCAAGCTCGAATGAACCTTTGACGGTACCCTTGGACATCGTTCTCATAGTCGAATGCAATTCCTTGAACCAGTGCATCATGAGGACCATCCCTCTTAGCATACCCAAACTATCACAATGCCAAACAAGGGTTATAAGTGATTCCTCCCCTAATTCCTAGGAGAGGGACATTAGGGAATTCCCCATAGCGATCAATGATGGTAACGTCTTCCAAAGATCGAGGGCACCAGTAAATATCTGAATGCGTAAGGGACATCAACCTATTAGACCACCTCATGCCTTGCTCATTCTTCAACACAGATCGAGGTAGGTGTGAAATAAACCACCTAGCCAACAGAGTAGTGCAACACATAAGGGTCCCTCTTCTCTTTACGGTGCGAGTGTGAAAAGAGTGCAAAATGTCTCCAAGTAAAGTAGGCATCGGGTTACGAGACATAAAAACTTTGACCGCATTCACATCTATAAGTTGGTCAAATTAGGGAATAATATGTTAGACGATGTGGAAAGTGATCGAGATGGGGGTGAATAGATCACCTGCTAATTATTCAAGGATTTAAAAATCTTTTATCAAAGCTTATTGAAAGCAGCGGAAAATTAATGTCCTGAATCAATTCTGTCTATTTTGAACCGACTACTAGAAAACCGGACATGTGAAAAACTTGCTTGATTTTATTAGATGAAATGGATGAATATACAACACAGATTCCTTAACATTTTAATGCATTTATCACTAAAGAAGTATTTCCAATGAATTAAGAAATTTGTTAGGAATTTTGTCAAACACTTGGCATATGCTTGTTTGATGATTTAATAATGGTGATTTGATGAATGTATTTGAACCACTATTTTATCATTAAACTGAAAAACTCAGCAAGCCAATTGAATCACAAAATTATGGAACATGTAAGGATATAAAGAGAAGTAAAGAACAATATGTAGGTAGTTTGGTAAGGAAGTTCCCCAATATCGTCCTCGCGTTTGGGTATGTCTCTCTCTCTCAATTTCAGAATTGAAACTGAGAACTCTTATAACAATATGCTGAATGTTTGAATACAAGGTTACCCTACACAGACAGATAGAAATCCCTATGATCATCTTCTTCTTGTAAGAACCACCACTTGATATGAGTTGTATCAAGATTCCCTGCAAGATCCACAATCGATCCTCCGCTTCCACGGCCTGTTTGCAAAAATCCCTCTGATTTCCAAACCCCTCGCTATGGCTGAATCCGACTTGTGCCACCGTGACTAAGAAACCCTCAAGAACACACTCGTTCTTGAAGGACATACCCCTTGGTTTTTCCTTGAAGCCCCCTTCAAAATCTTCAACCCAGCTGAGATCCTTTCAATACACAGCTGAACGTTATCTCTGACCTCTTGATCCAATTCAACAAGGATGTTTGATTTTTGTTGTTGTTTAACGAAGATGATTGAGAAGATGATGAAGATGAAGTTTCTTTCAGGCTTCTTGCTGCTCACAATTTTATGCATATAATTCTAATATGTGACTTCTTGTTTACTACTGAAAAATACTTGCTTATATATGTAACGGAAAACGGTTAGGCAAAAAAAACATATTATAAGTCGATGCATGTTGGTCATGAGTCGACTCATGTTAGTTATGAAATATCGGATGAGTCGATACATGTTGTTTTGAGTCGATGCAAGAACATATAATAACATGTTACAGAACTAACTATTTTATATGAGTCGATGCATAACACGTATGTGTCGATGCATACTGACTGTATTTTTAATTTTTGAATATAAAACATGGTATGAGTTGATGCATGATATTATGTATCGATGCATATAAATTCAAAAATGTTTTCCAGGAGCATCAGAATGTCATGTGTCGATGCATGAGGTTTTGTGTCGATGCATACAAGTTTAAGTTTGCATTACAAGGGCAACAATATGTTATATGTCGATGCATAAGATTTTGTATCGATGCATAATAGTTGGAGATAGCATTCCAGGGACTTCAGCGTGTTATGAGTCAATGCAAAACCTGTTGTGTCGACTCATAATGATGCTTTATGAATAAAACACATTTTTAACTCATTTTAAACATGTTATACTATATTTTTGTAATGCACACATGTATTTATTATTTCACATATATTTGCAATCATTCAAAACCAATTATGAAGGGGTTGCTCACAAACCCCCCTTTTTGATGATGGAAAATATTTGATGATGTTTGGTGATATAGTGTGGATGAATAAGCTTGCTCCCCTGAGTTTGTGCATCTTCTTTTCTAACACTAACACAATCTTCTTCTCCCCCTTTGACCACATCAAAAAGAGAATAAGAAATATTTTCAGCAATCTCAGCACATAAGAAAATTAATATGCAATTTCAGCAATCATTGTAATTAAAAGAGAAACCAATGTCATTCAAACACAATGAGTCTTGGCATAATCATAGTAATAACTGAGTAAATAATTGAGTAAACAGGAAATAATTAGGATGAAAGTAATTAATGCAGATAATATTTAGTTTACATAAGCAAAATGGTATGAAATGTATGACATGGAGACATATGCTAAGGATTATGCCCATCACAGGATTTGTCATAGTTGTAGGGCGGGGGAGGCGGTGGAGGTGGATTGATGTTAGGATTCTGGGTCATGAACTGATATCGTCGAAATCTATTTTGGATATCGATGTTTCTGAAATTTTCCATGATTCCAGGATTCTCACGACAGTCATCCGTGAAGCTTGTCATTTCATTGTAGAATACCTGGTGCCATTTGACCAAATCTAAGTGCCACGAATGCTGATTTTGGTACATCCGTGTATGCTCATCATGCCATTGTTCATGCTCCTTGTGCCATTCATTTTGTTGGTTATGCTAACGTCTCGCTTCTTCATGTCGAGAATCATTAGCAACCTCCATTTGTTGAAACATGGCAGTGAGATAAGCAGGAGCTTCTGAGGAAGAGCCTGCGGCAGTAGTGGGAGTAGCATGAGGTTGTGCGGTTTGATCAAATTGATAATCTGTTGGAGACCACCGGTTTGGCACCCACTTACCCCAACCAGTTCCAGCCTGAATTGCCTCAGGTTGGGCAGTCTCATTTATATCTGGCATGTCTGCATCAATAGGATCCTCGTCCTCATAAATTTGTTCAGAGGGTATATCAAAATTATATACCCTTACATTTGACCCTTTTTTCTTAAAATAAAGGCATTGACGGTTTTTGTCCCATCTGTATCCCATATGAGATAGAGTTTCCTTATTGAACTCTTGGGCAGCAGTAGGGGAGATAAGAGGAATAGAAGGAATAACAAGATTCTAAAACTTGATAATTCTCATAATTTTGGTAGTATATCAAAGGGCTGTATTCTTCTCACTATTACGCATAAGAAACATGCGCTTGACAAAGTAGTTTGGCCAATTTAGGGGAACCCTATCTAGCAAAATATGCAGAAGATGAATATCTGACTTGTCTAGCATAGAGTGGCAACCAGGTCATGGACGCGGTATATATGAAATTATCTAGTGAAGCATTATAGGAACGCTTTTGATTGTGCCAGTGGTTATGGGCTCAAACTCACCTAGAGGTCTATCAAGTTTCAGAATTGAGGCTATGAAAGCTTCCTCATCATAGTCAATATCAAAGCTTTGGTCATGATAGCTCTTCATTATTTACCTTCCAAATGGAATGCCAAAAACATTTTTCCAGTCAATTGCTTCAAAAACATATCTTCTTGTCCCAATTTTAACTTTAAAACACCAGCCCTTATTCGTTTCTAAACCAGCATAGAAGGCTTTTATAATGTCTTCGTGATAATCTTATCTGACATTAAGAAAGGACCCTAATTGTTGAGCATCTAGGATATCACATACATCTGTGATATGAAGAGACAAAACCTCAGCCTTATTGAAGACATGAGGCTTCATAACTAACCTTGTTGTAATGGATTGCTCAAATTCTTCAATGATAGCGGGATGCTTGATAGACAAAGCGCTCGGAGAGATATATGTGGTAGATCCAAATGGTCCTGCACCAAGTTTTCCCTTGCCTTTTGTCTTTGGAGGCATTCTTTTTGTTGAAGAAGGGTAGTTAAGAGTTTGGGGATGAGGGTTTTGGAAGATGAAATGAGTGATGAGAGTAGCGAACGATGATTAGGGTTAGATGTTGTATGTAATGAGTTAGATAGTTGGAAAGAGTTTAAAAACATATAATTGGGTAGATGGGTTGGCCAAACTCAAATTAATGACATTTATTATCCTTATGTGTCGACACGAAATTTGTATGTGTCGACACATCCTATATTAAAGAACTGTTTTTTTTAATGTTTTGCATCGACTCAAGAATCCTATGAGTCGACCGATAGTAATATGTGTCGATGCAAATCTTGATGTGTCGACCTGAGACCAATTCTTAATTTCTGTTTTTATATTTTTCTTCAGCATGAGTTGACTCATAACTGTATGTATCGACTCATAACACGAATTTTGACAGAAATGCAGTTTTCTACAAGTTCTTGTTAACATATGGATATGGTAACCAATTTGTCACAATGTCGGACCGTTGTAAGTACAGGTCTCGAGAAATCTCCTCAGGCTTTGGGTCTCTTTCCACACCGTTGAATGGTAATAGATTGAAAATAGGCATTTCCAATAACTGAGAAAACTCTTCCATGGTAGGCACCAACTGGTAATCGGGAAATGTAAAGCAATGATGTAAAGATTCAAAGAACTGAAAGAGAACTTTCACAATGTCTTCATCAGGGCTTGAGGTGACCAAATTGAGGAGTCTACCATGTCTTTTGGTGAATGGAGAATTCTCAGGAACCCTTGATGCCAACTCTTTGAGTTGAGGAGGCACCCTTACGAGGTTGACTTGGATAGTATTTCTGCAAGTGGGAGCCATGTCCTACAAAACAGACACAAAGATAAGTCCTAAAATTCCTTGAAATGGTTAGTTTGACATGCCATGTTATGATGTTATGATGTTATGTATAAACAAATATATACAAGCATACAAACAAGTCCTTAGGTTTAGGCTTGCATGGATTCCATAGGTAAGTACCCTCTTGAAGTATAATTGGTTCAACTTGTCCTAGAAAGTAACTAGGTTCTAGGGAATTTCAATATCACTGATCTTTCTTCACCGGGCATTGTTTTAGCGTAAGCCTCTTTATTGGTGACCCAAATATCCCAGAAGTTCGATCTCAATGAGCGTAGTATCGAGTATCAACCAACTTCGGACTGCACCAAAGCCGGCTATCTCACTACTTCCTAATGGCCAAGTTTGTTCAATTAAAGTTTCTAAGGTCAGTTGGTGCTTCATGGCACCACACAGCGGCCCCGTATTCTCCTTGACTACTCAAGGGCTACCGGTACCAACAAATGTGTCACATTAACGTAGCTATCGTTTTAATAGTGTCGGTTTACCTCGCACAGTCCCCACGATCTATTGCTACTTACCTAAAAGGTGCCCCAGATCCGGGTGTAGGATCTTTACAAGTAAACCCAAACAAACCCTTAAAGTAAAGCAAGCAAAGCATACAAGGAAATCAATTTTAAAATGATCTATCTCTAAGGTAACCCCAATTTTTATTCAAAATCCCCAGTAGAGTCACCAGTTCTGTGATACAGTGGCAGAACTGACTATTATACTGGTTTTGCGTTTGTATTTGCAAATGTTGCGGTAAGCAAGAGTCACCGTCGACTTTTCTTTTATCGAACAAAGGAAAGGGTGAAAAGAACAGAAAAAGACCTTTTGAGATTATTTCTGAGTAAGGGGGTAGATTATGGAAAGGGAAGGTGTTAGCACCCTTTCCATCAGTAGTTATCTACAGGATCTTAGATGCTAGCTCATTTGAAAATACCTTGTGCTTTGTGTTTTTTTGAAAAAGTATTTGAAATGCCAATGGTAAGGATATTTTCTTTATGATAACTCGTGTATCAGTCCTCAAGAGTTTGTATAAAGTGTTTTTGAAAATGTTTTTGAAAGTTGTTTTATGTAAGTGTAAATTTGTTTTTGAGAAAGCATCTAGGAACTATCTACTTTACTCGAAAGGATTGTTCTTTTCCTCTTTTCCTCTAGATAGTGCTATCCTACAATTAGTGAGTAGGTAGCCCTAGTCGTTGGATGTTTGAGGGACATTTACAGTCACAAAGGCAACTGGGCAAGAAATCTTAGTAACTACCCTATGGTTTAAAGATCATTTTTACCGAGGCAACGTGAAGGGACTTATGATCTTTAAACTGGAGGGTAGCCACTAAAATCTCTCACGTTTTGAGAGTTGTGACTTTTTTCCGAAGGCAACCAAAGTGGGAATACCCTAAAGGTGAGCATGTGCAATTGTATTGTGTTTCAGTTATTTTTCTTGATGTTAGGTTTTGCTAATGTTTTGTTTATTATTCTTGCCATACAGTCCTAATTAACATACATCTAAACAGTTAATAATTTACAGAAATTAAAAGTACGGGAATTATAAATCCTAGCTATTACAAGGCTTCGGGGAGGGGGATTATTACATGTCCAAACTTTGGGGAAAGTAAAGAAAAAAACAATAAAGTAAAAGTCATAGTTATAGTCTATTACATCCGGTAGGCAGTTACAGAAAATATGAAAATAAAAATGCGAAAGATAAAAACGCGCGTGAATTGAAATGACGTCTAATCCTAAACTCATTCTATGTTAAAAAGAGAACTCTTTTTGTTGTTTTTTGTTTATTAAACTAAATTAAGTCTAATTATTGGATTAAAATAAAACTAAAAGAAAATTATTAATTAAAAAAAGTTAATTCTAATACAACCTAATATTTTTGGTGTTTGTTTGAGAAATAGAACTAAAATTGATTAGAATCTTAAGTCTACTAATTTTAGATTAAACAAAATGTTAAAGTAATTAATTTATTTATTTACAAAAATTAGCTTAATTAATAAAAATATTAACCTAATGTTTTTTTGTGATTTTATTTAGTTTATACTAATTAAAAAAATTAAAATAAATTAAGAAAAACAATAAAAGATAAAACAAAAAAGAAAAAATAAATGGGCCTGAGTAGTAAAAACGAAAACGGGGGGTGTGAAAAAAATGCTAGGCCCATGTTGTTGATGCCCGAGTTTCCTGTGAATCCAGTGAGGAATGCCTTGGAGAGTGCGTGGTGGTCTGTGTGTTTGGGTACATTGGATCTGGATCAGCTGTGATCTGATGGCTTAGATTGATTGTTCGTGATGCACGCGTGGGACAAGCCAGCACTGGATCTACAAACAATATGTTAGAAAAATGAAAATGCATGACCTAGGATTCGAACCCAGGTCCTCTCTCCAATGCACACGTTCCTTTACCATCTGAGCTAGTTTTTCAATCGTTATTATATCAAAACAAAAAACAAAATAAAGGAAACCAGCGTTGAATCCTAGTCAGCCCAACGCGTGCGTCGTAAAATTTAAATGGGCCAATCATAACGCGCGATATTGCCACACCTGCTCCCAAACGGAGTCAACCAGTCAAAGACGCCGGAGCACAGCTTCAGTCATCTTCTCTGACCATGTTCATCACCAAACCTGCACTTTTGAACGTTTTAAATCCAGAAATAAAGCTTATTCCACACAAAATTCAACCCTGAGTTCGAATATGGCCTTAGATTCTACAGATCATGGCTATATCATCCAGTTTGAAACATGATCCAGATTTTTCCCTAAACATGACAAAACCTTAATTATGCATCCAATTTCTCATGTGTTACGTTAGAACAAATCAACATAAGGGTATAAACATAGATGTATGCATTAGATTTGCTTAAACTGCATGTATAAAGAGATTCAAATCATGGAAATTTTACCAATATGGAGCGATCCAATTGGATGATTTCAGGGCACCTCAGGCGTGGGTATGGACCTGAATAGACTCCTGGAGGTCTCAGAAGCATAACACAAGGCTTCTACTTGATGAAGGTTGGTTGGGACGTGAGTTGTGAATTTTTGCAATTCTTTGAAAAATGATGATCTTGAAAGGGCTTCTTCAGGCAACGTGTGCGTCTCTGGAAGCAATGTTTTTGTCTGGATAATGTGTGTCTGTCTGCTTGCGGTTTGGCTCTGTATTTATAGGGGAACAGTGGTGAATGAAAGTGGAAAGAATCAGCCATTAACCATGGCTTTGAAGGCAGAATCGAAAGTTTTAAAAGGTTACCTTTTTTGATGATTTTCTATCCTTTTGGGTTTTGAATGAACCTGGACAGGTTTCTCATCTTGACACCTTCGAATGCCCTCAAGCCTTGTTCTTCGATGGCTCTGAGCTTCTCCCTTCGATGGCTCTAGGCTTCAATTCGATTTGCTCACGGTTTCATCCTCATGGCTCCTTCGATTGAGTCCATCTACATTAATTGTTTGATCTGGAAAATTCTCCTAGTCGAGCTCCATTCTTATTCTCTTCGATTTCCTTTTCTTGGAGTTTCATTCTGTTCACCTCCTTCGAACACAGTTTCGACTCCAATCCTAACTTTTGTTTTTTCATTTACAAGGCCATCCTTATTGATCCTTAGTTCACCTTCGATTGGTGATTACAGCTTGTATGCACCAATCGAAGGATAACCTATGAGCACCTTCGATCACCCAACTCCCTTGTACGTTCAGGCACATGCCTAAAACATATTGATCCTAAAACTACAAGATGACTCATACCTGGCTGACTCGTTTCTAGCTGTCCTTCGATCATGCCATGTTTAAAGGTTGCATGTCCTTTGAATCATTAGCCTTCCAAATGTTTCTTTGGATAAAATAAAAGCTTTTTGATTCCAAAATATTCTTCTTTTCAAAGTGCCCATTCAAACAATGTGTCAATCGAAAGGTCCTTCCTTGTAGTGCTTCGAACAACTTATATTTCCCTGATGCGAAAACTAAACCCTTTGGTAACTTTACTAGCTCTTCCAATCGAAGACTTTAGAAAAATTTTCCTCACGCTTTCTTTCGAGCTAGCCTTCCTTGGATGTTAGCGCTTTGTTGGGAATTAAAATAGGCTGCATACTGCTGTCAAAGTTGTTTCGACCCAACAGCTCTTAGGCACATTTTCAGTTTTTGACCTACACCTTGTCATGCATACTTCTTTTCTTTCTTTCAGCTATGCCATTATGCTGAGGCATATAGGGTGCCATGAAAATCATTTGAAGCCCTGGAACTCACACATCTTGGTAAAAAATTAAATTAGTTGAAAGGCCACTGCTTAGGAGGAGAATTTATCTGATCAATTCTTGGTCAACCTTGAGCAATTGGGGACCTTAATGAGCACGCCCCTAAATAAAATGGGAGGGAAAATTTTGGGGTACAACAGTTGCATATGGGTATATAAGATCAAATATAAGGCTAATGGTTTCATTGAGAGGTACAAAGCTAGGCTTGTAGCTAAAGGTTACACACAAATGGAAGGTGTCGATTATTTTGATACTTTTACCCTGTAGAAAAGATCACCATGGTAAGAGTGTTACTCCCATGCTGCAATCAAAGGTTAGCACTTAGAGCAGTTAGATGCTAACAATGCCTTTCTCCATGGTGAGTTGAATGAAGAGGTATATATGCCACTTCCTTCTGGTTTACCAATCTTCGATTCCTCTCAGGGGGGGAAAGCTTCAGAAATCATTATATGACTTAAAGCAAGCTAGTCGCCAATCATATTCTAAGATTTCTTCCTTTCTAAATTCCTTGGGTTACAACCAATCACATGAAGATCACTCACTATATGTTAAATCAAATAAGAACAACTTCATTTCTTTACTTGTGTGTGTTGATGACATAATTCTGGATGGTAACTCTATTAAGGAAATCAATTATATCAAACAACTTTTGGACTAGACATTCAAAGTTAAAGACCTTGGTTAACTCAAATTCTTCTTGGGTTTTGAAATTTCTAGATCCAATTCATACATCTTCTTGAATTAGAGGAAATACATCCTTGAGCTTCTTGAGGACACATTATTTCTTGCCTCTAAACCATCTTATGTTCCTTTTGTTCCTTTTGATCCCACTCTCAAGTTATCTACTATAGATGGCCAACCTCTAGCTAATTCGTCTTCTTACAGAAGATTGATTGGTAGGCTCATCTACTTGACAAACACAAGGCATGATATCTCATATGTTGTCTAGAATTTGTGATAATATGTTTATAACCCACTCATACCCCACTGTCAGGAAGCTACATGAGTTCTCAGGTATCTCAAATCTTGTCCTGGTAAAGGCATAATATTTTCTTCTTCCAGCTCCTTGAAATTATATGGATTTGCTGATTTTGATTGGGCTAGATGCTCTGAAACAAGAAAATACACCACTGGTTTTTGTGTCATTCTTGGTTCATCACTCTTATGTTGGAAATCCAAGAAATGAAATGCAGTGTTAAGATCTTTAACTAAAGTAGAGTATCATGCATTGGCTTCTTTGAATTGTGAGCATCAGTGGCTTCAGTATTTATTTAAAGAATTTTTGATCTCATTCTCTCAACCAGTTTTTGTTTTTCGTGACTTGTGAGCTACAGTAGCTCATAATCCTACATTTCATGAAAGAAGAAAACACATAGAACTTGACTGTCATGTCATTAGATAAAAACTCCAATCCAAACTCATCATTTGTTGCCTATATCCACTACTGCTCAACTTGTTGACATGTTCACTAAACCATTACATTCTTCGGCTTTATCGACTATTTTAACCAAATTAAGACTTTGTAGTATCCATAGTTCAACTTTAAGGGGAATATTAACTTATACATTCGGCTATGTATTTATTTTGTATAATCAAAATAGTCTAAGTACATTTTATGTGTATATCAAGTTGGTTAATATAGCCTAACTAACCTTATATGGTTTTTATACTTGTATATATAGCTAACAACTATCACTCAAAGTAATAAAACATAGTTACCGTTCATATTATCAGTTGGAACTTTTTCTCTAATTTTTATATTTTCACCTTCAATATTGTGTGATATATTCATCTTCAGCAGATATTCATGAATATATATATATATATATATATATATATATATATATATATATATATATATATATATATATATATATATATATATATATATATATATATATATATATATATATATATATATATATATATATATATATATATATATATATATATATATATATATATATATATATATATATATATATATATATATATGTTACATCAAGATCAAAAGATAGGCAAACAAATATGAGTGATTACATCTAATCTAAAAAATGATATAGTTAGCTACCTCATGGTATCTTTGCAATAGTAAATGAGATGAAAGATCATCGATAGTTGATTCATCAACTCCCTTAAGCTTAATCTCTAAAGATCTTGTTGTTTTTATTACTCTTATTTGTTTCTGAAAGCTCCAAAGATTTGAGCTCTAAAGGTTTGACTAATTTTGTTAAAACTGGATGTTGAACAAGATGTCTCATCATTATCATCCGACATCTTGTCTGGTATAACTTGATATTTGGATTCTGTGAGTGGGTTACAAATATGGGAACATTTGGTAATCATATGTTGTGTTCAAGAAGAAGAAATCAAAGATGTTGTTCAAGAAGGTTTGCCATGGTTTTATGTAGATTCATAAGCCTTTAGGTAATGAATCGTGTACTATTCTTGGAGGAATCTTTGAAGCAACTCTAAGTGTTGTTATTGGTCAAGAGTCGTGGCTAAGTTGTGTGTCATTGAAGAATGTATTTCAAGTTATTATTGTTTATCAACTTTGATATCACTGCGGTGATTGGAAGTGAATGGGTATACTTATATTTAAGATTTCCTAGGTAGAAGTTGCATTAGGTAGGGGTTAAGTGATAAGTTGAAAACATGGGAGTTTAGCTTTGAATTAGTACTAATGATAGTGGATTTCCTTCCTGGCTTGGTATCCCCCATAGTATGTGTTGTTGTACAGTGAACTGGGTTAACAATTCCTTGTGTTCTTTATTTTTCAGTACTATTTTGATTGGTTATGCCTTGCGGTTGATGTTTAATTAAGAGATCAGATGTCTCGACATGTCATAGGACTCTGATCTGTATACCAGAATTTCAATAGGTATCAGAGTAAGCATCTTGTTTTGCTTCCAGGTGAGATCCTGGGAAGATACTTTCTGGTACTGTGGACAAGGAAGGAAGTTTTTACTGAAAAGATGTGTGAATGTGGTCATTTCATATTGTTATTTAGATGATCCCTTGAGAAGGATCATTGATTATGTGTGACAGGGTATGTAATGATCATGTCTGTAGTTGTTAGGGCATGGTGCTTTGGTGGAGAGTTGTTGTGTTAGGTTTGATTTATTTTCATTTCTATGTTGTTCTGTTGGCACATGGATTATGGTGCTTGTGTGAAAGGGTGATTAAGTCGTGCCTAAATGTTGTTGAGGAGTATTTGTTTGTTCCGCTGCATCTGATAGAAAACTCTTGTTGTTGTATCTGGGTGTAGAGAGGTTTTCCCTTGCAATAAAATAAGGAAGAACTTTGTGATATGTTCCTCTATGAAGGTGTATCATGTATTATAGTGATACTTGGAGGTTGTTTCAACCAGCCTGCTAAATTTGCCAAAGATACTTTAGGGTTATCTCAAGTCCACTCATAAAGGCACTTTTATATGAGTTTGTTGAAAAGAGATCTGAAGAAAGTTAGAAGCAATTTATTTTTTCTTTCAACCCTATAAGGCCAATCTCCAGCCTTTGTCAAAGGATCTCATGGTGCGTTCCTGGGAATGATGTCCTACCTGATATTAGAACATCATATCAGTAAGTTATGCAGAACTCTGGTGGCTAAAGGAATGGCATTGCAGATGCTCTGAGGGATAATCAAATGTGTGTTGATCACATATGTTTGGAACCTTATCCTGAACTAGAAGAGGATGCATCTTGGTTGTGTGTCTAAGAAGTTTCTGTCCTAGAGACTTGTCTTAGATAAGTGTGCTGGTCAAGAGATGATCAACACCTTACTCCTGAGGTTGTGCTTCTATTGAGAAGGAGGAGTTATGATTTCCAGAGTATTCTTAGCAGTTATTAAGGGGGAGTCCTTGTTGTTTTAAAGATTATAAGACCTTGAAGAAATGTCAGATATAAAGTCTTGACCTTTCTGTTTGAGAATTTATTTTCCTTAACATGCATGGATGGTGTTTCTCTTAAACAGGATGGAGGTTGTTTACTCTAAAAGTCTATGAGAACATGGAACTCTTATTTTGCTAAAGTAGAAGATGTTAGAACAAGATTTGGTTCTGCAATATTATCTCTGAGTTTTGATGATAACAAATGAGTATGCTTGTATGAACAATTTTGATAATCTAATGTTTGTTATTTTTTAGTATTTAACAAACAGGTTTTGCTTCTGATGTATGGCATGGCCAAGACATTAGAAGAGAATTAATTTTGTTTGTGCTACACAAGTTTTGATGAACAGTAGAAAGACACTCCAGAAGACTCTACAGTGTAGTCTCTGATAAGAAGTTTAAATAAACCAGTTAGAAGATCTGAAGACATAAGTTTCTACTGAAGTCTAGATACTAAAGACTCGTGTTTCTGAAGATAATGTGTTATAAAGAAACAAGTCAGAAGATCTAAAGACAGAAGATTCTACTTAAGTCCAGATGCTGAAGACTAATGTTTCTGAAGACAAAGGGTTCTAAAGACCAAGTGATAAATATTCTGATAGACAAAGTTCTAAAGACTCTGAAGACTTGAAGTTCTAAAGACCCATGGTTCTAAGAAAAGGGTTCTAAAGACCAAGTACTATAGACTTTGATGGCAGAAGTTCTAAAGACTCTAAAGACTTAAAGTTCTGAAGACCCAAGGTTATAAGAAAAGGTTCTCACGACCAAGTGCTGAAGACTCTGAAGACGAAGTTCTGAAGACTCTGAAGACGAAGTTTTGAAGACTCTGAAGACTTGAAGTTCTAATGACCTTGTGTTATGTTCTCGCTTCTAAACTCATGCTCGCAGAAGCCTCAGAAGTGCAGAAGGAAAGAAGATAACGTTAAAGTGGTAAAAATAGTACATGGTACAATCAACATTTCATTCCACTACCATGAAAGGATGGACGCATTGCACAATCTTGTCCCCCATGTGATTGCTCAAGCTGCCAATGTTTCTGGAAATCCCAAGAGTACCCCTCAACATATATATTATTTTACTGGATATATAAAGGCTTGAAGACTAAGAGAGAAAGTTGTCAATCAATGAAATATCTACGCACAAAGTGTTGTTCATAGCTTTCATATTCTTAAGTCATTGTTCTTAAAATAGTTTACATATTCAGCTTGTGTAGAAGCAATATTATTGTAAACAAAACATGTATTTAACAGTTGTTTGATTTCCTTAAGGGACCAGTTAGGTCTGTATTCTTAAGAATTCTAGGACTAATGTGTCTTAGAGGTTTAATTTCCCTTAAGGGACCGGTTAGGTCTGTATCTTTAAGAAGTCTAGGACTTGTGTGTCTTAGAGGTTGTTAGTCACTTGCGGGTAGCTTGTGCATTGTAATAATCATTAGGATTATTGGATTAGGTCCTCGATTGAGAGAGGAAAAATCACCTTGGTGGGTGGACTAGACTAGCTTGATAGCTTTCAAGTGAAATAGTGTAAACATACCTTGTTCTTTACTTCATGTTCTTAATTATTGTTATTATCAAGAGTGGAAGAAAAAATATTTTAATTAAAGGGGAATATTTTTAAAAGAAAAGTTTTGAGTTAAAAACCTAATTCAACCCCCCTCCCCCCCCCCCCTTATTGTGTTTTTCACACCTTCAATTTACATCAAAGCTCTGGTTCTGAGGAGATAAAAATTTTGCATTTTTATCAACACTTAACAGTGTTCAATACTGATCCAGTGTGTGTGAAAACCAATGGCTACACCTACTTCCGTTGTTGATAATAGGGATAATGATAGATATCATTATAGTTCAAAACCTCATATGTTTGATGGGGAGAAATTTGACAATTGGAAGGATAGAATCGAAAGTTACTTTCTGGCATATGACTTGGATCTATGGTATTCGGTAGTTGATGGCTACACTAACCCAGTAGATGATAAAGGTCAGAAGATTGTAAGAAGTGCAATGTCAGATGCTCAGAAGAGAGTTTACAAGAATAATTACAAAGCAATAACTATCATGTTTAGTGTTATTTCATACAATGAATATGAGAAGATCATGTATAGAGAGACTACAAAATCTATCTTTGATTCTCTTCAGATGACGCATGAAGGTAATGCACAAGTAAAGGAAACAAAGGCTTTGGCCTTAATTCAAAAATATGAAGCCTTCAAGATGGAAGACAACGAATCTGTGGAAATGATGTTTTCAAGATTTCAGACTCTTGTGGCAGGACTTAAGGTTCTGAATAAAGGTTACTCTACAGCAGATCATGTTAAGAAGATTATCAAAATTTTGCCTAAAATGGAGAACAATGGTAACTGCTTTAAAATTGGCAAAGGATCTGAACAACATAAGTCTTGAGGAACTTATTAGTTATTTAAGAAGTCATGAGATAGAGCTTGATCAAGATGAACGTCAGAAGAGGGTAAAATCAGTTTCTCTAAAGCCTACGTCTGGAAAGACGAAGGCTTATCAAGCTAAGGAAGAATCAGAAGATTCTGAAAAAGATTCAGATGATGAAGAACTTTCATTGATATCCAGAAGAATCGGTCAAATCTGGAAGCATAGACAAAGCAAATTTATAAGTCAATGAAGGACTTATGGAAGAGGTGAATCTACTTTTGGTCAAAAAAATGCTTCTAGAAAAGAAGTTACTTGTTATGAGTGCAACGAGCCTAGACATTACAAAAATGATTGCCCAAAGCTCAAGAAAGACAAGAAGCCTAAGAAGGCTTACAAAGCTAAGGGTCCCATGGAAACATGGGATGATTTAGAATCATAAGACAAAGATTCTGATGAATAGCATGCAAACGTGGCACTCATGGCCAGAACCAGCACATATGAAGAAACATCAGAATGTGAGCTGGCATCAGATGATGAGTCAAACTCCAAAGACGAAGCTGAGGTAATTGCTTCCCTTTCTCGTTTTCAACTTGAATCTTGTTTTTCTGAAATGGTGAGAAAGTATCAAAATCTTCTAAGTAAATACAAAGCTCTGAAAAAGAAGTTTGTAGCTACTTCTGAAAACTCTACTAATGATGAGCAAAACGTTTCTAATTTAAATGAAAAATTATTTATTTTAGAAAAATCAAATCTAGCTCTCAAAAGTAAAGTTTCTAGGTTGGAAGAAGATATAATCTCTTCCACATCTATTACTAATAAAGTAACAGATATGATAGAGTTTTTCAGCATTTCCTAGCTAAGAGCATAAATAGAAGCAAAATTGCTTCAATGATCTATGGTGTTAGTAGAAATGGAAGCAGAGGCTTGGGATATTCAGGACCATCAAATAAAATTGATGAGACTATGAATGTCAAACCAAAACCTTTTTCTGAATATTTCGTGCTTGCTGTCACAAAATTGAAATGTCCAAAACAAGAAGGTTTTGATACTACTATAGCACAAACACAGACACGGAAGGAAACTTCTAAACCAAAGTATCATCCACACATTTCACATGATTATTTTGTTGCACAAAAGTCCAAATGACTCAAAACCTATGGAAATGCTAACAAGAAAGGACCCATAAAATGGGTACCCAAAGATCAGATAATCTATGTTGCTGATGTTCTTGATGGTGCAACTGAAACACCAATTATGGAACCTGGAAAATGGATGCTTGCAACACATGATGTGTGAAAGGAATATGTTCCAAGATTTAGAACTTAAGTCTGGAAGTCTTTATAGTTTCAGAAGGCAATCAGAAAAGGAAGATCATTGGCTCTGGAACTATTGATGTGAAGATAACTTTCGATGAACCAAAGGACAAAACTCAAGAAGATAAAGAATATGAATCTCGTACTTCTGATATTATTGTTGTTCCTTCTAATAAACCTCAACAAAAGAAAAGCAGAATCTCATCATCTCTTTCTGAATATCTAACTCTAGAAAAACAAAGATGCTCTAGTCAGAACTGAAGAAGTGAAAAACACAAGAAGGGGGGTTGAATTGTTAAAACTTGAACTCAAATGCAGACAACACGTTATTTTTATCCTGGTTCGTTTGATCTCAAACTACTCCAGTCCACCCGTCAAGGTGATTTCGCCTCTCTCCAACGAGGTATTAATCCACTATATTCAACTGAATATTACAACTGCTTTAACAACTGCTAAAGCCTTCTTGAGTCTAAACCACAGACTGGTTTCTCAAGGAAATTCTTTCTTACAAATAAATGAACAATATGTGTGTTTGATGTTTTCTACAAAAACTGTATATCACAACTGTGACAATACACAAAGTAAGCTTATGATGATACTAGATTGCTAGAGCTATAAAGTAATCAATTGAGAGCTTTTGCAAACTGTATGAGTGAGGATGAAGATGATTGACTTTAGGCGTGTAGAGTATTGTAGAGCATTAGCCAATTCCTTTCTCACTGATTTGTTTAAATACTTCTTGGAAAAGATACGTTGATGCCAATAATTCCATTTCAATGCTCATTACATTCTTTCCATTTTGAGAAGATCTTTGTCTTGGAATAAAGCTGTTGGTAATTAATCTGCCTTGAATGCAGTAACGTTAACTCTTCAGAATGTTCTGCTTGATTAAGATCAGAGTGTGTTGGCTTTAGCTTATTCTGATTGCTTCTGAGTGCTGATGACATTGTTAAGATCTTGATCAGAGTCAGAGTATGTTGAGCACAGATTCTGTTCATCAGACTTCAGCGTAAGCACATGTATTGATCTTCTGGTTTGACACATCTTCTGATGCTGATATTCTGATGCTGATTCCATCAGAGTTTCCTGTAAATAAATAGCATAATTTTAAGTAGCATCTATGTCAAATATAAAACTCATAATTCATTTAATCTTGTATTTTGTTATCATCAAAACTCTAACTGAGGGTTGTAGAATCAAACTATGTTCTAACAATCTCCTCCTTTTTGATGATGACAAAAACTAGATTTTTTCAATTAAAATAAAGTGATGAAAGTATCAGAGTTTAAGGATAAAAAGGAAACAGTATCAGATATAATCCATTAACGAGAAGAAAGGTATCAGAGCTAAGAAGGTAAGGAATGGAAGTATCAGAGTAATGAAGAGAAAGACTCCCCCTGAGTTGATTATTTCCCTCTGATTCCTTGAGACCTTGAGTATAATAACTTTAGACCTTTATTGAACCTTTATTTTAGCATCAGGATTTTGCTTCATCAAAGTTCTTCAGATTCTTGTACATGTAAGCTTTTCAGAACAGCAAATTTGTGAATGTTAGAATGTTTGAGACTTTTGTCTCAGTAAACCGTTATTGAAAAATATCGTTCTTTCTCCCCTTTTTTGTCAACGATCAAAAAGCATATATAATCAGAGTTAAAAAGATTAGAGTAAAAACATGCTTGTATTGAAACATAAGCAATGATAGTTTAGAACAAGTAGAAATATTACAGACAAACATGTAAAGAAAACAATGAAAACATAAGAAAAATCTAAGAAGAAGGAGGAAGACGTGTGAACAGAACTTCTAACATGCTCTTGATTTGTTCGCTGGTTTCGTTCTGCTTGGCTACCATGCTTGCTATAGAATCAATCTTGATATCCTGCTTGTCCATCCGTTCATTCATCAGCATATCTGATCTCTTCAAATCCTCCAGAGCTTGCCTATCAACAAAGAAAGATTGAGGATCTTCAGATACAGGCTGCTTCTCAGAACTTTCTGTAGCTTCTTCTGCTTGACCCAAGTCTTCAGCTTGAATAACATGTTCTTCTACAGCTTGAATTGTAGATGCTGGACGCTTTTCAGACCAAGGCTCACTATCCAGATGGAGAACTTCTTCCTTCAGCACTTTGCTCAGAACTGGACCTTCCATTTCCTTCAGCAGTTTGCTAAAGTTCTGTTGAGCCTATCCATAGTTCTGGTCTTGCAGCTTGAAGGTTTCAGCACTTACCCATCTTCTGAATTGAGTCCAGAGATGATCTGATACAGCAGGATCAATCACTTCCAAACTTGCTTGTTTCAAAGAAGATATCCATTTCTGCATATCTGTTTCAAATTTCAACATGCTGCTACCAACATATGGTTGTTTAGGTTTGGGGATGGCAGTTTTCTGGTTTATTGCAGCAAGGCGTTCAAGGACTGTTAAGTCAATGACTGTCTTGCTGTGGTTTTCTGTATTTTTCTTAGGAGAGGGAGTAGGAGAATCAGAGATAACGATTGGACTATGTGGAGTATGTGGTGGAGTTGTTTCTGGTGAGGAGGGAAGTTGAGCCATATTGACAGTAGTACCACAAGGCAATTGAATGGCCAAGGGTTGTGGTTCAGGAGACTCAGAGGTTTGAGCCTCAGAGTTTTGTGTCTCAGGTTGTGGTGATTGAGCATGTGGAGGAGATGGTGGATTACTTTCTGGTTGGGGAGAGGAAGGTTGTGGAATTTCTGGTTCTGGTATGGGAGTTTCTGGTATTGGTGAAAGTGGAATGTCGGGTTGTGAAGAAATGGGAATTTCAGAGTTTGGATTTGGATTTTCTGTATGGGGAGCGAAAGAGTGTTGTTCTATATCAGACAGAACTTGTGCAAGTTCTGGTTCTGGAATGGTTGTAGTGTTTGGATTTTGTGGTTTGGAGCGGGATCTTCTGAGGGTTAATGACTCAGAAGGGTCAAAATCAGTGTCAAAATCTTCAAAGGTTTGTGGTGTTGGGATATCAGCTGGAATTAGAGTTGGAATGGGAGTAGGAATAGATGTGGAAACAGCACTTGAACTTAAAACAGATACAGAAACATGATTACCTCTTTTCTTTGGTGTATGTTGTGATGATCCTTCTGGAGCAGCTTTTCTCTTCTTAGTCTTCTTCAGAGCTACCTCAGGTGCCTTCTGCTGAAGATCTTGAATGTTTAGATTGGGTGTTGTACCATCATCTTTGCACGCATCCAAGTATATCAGAACTATTTGAGGCTTGGAGTCAATCTCTGAGAACAGAGGGAAGTCGTCCAAAGGAACTCTTCTGCTGGAGATTTCAGCAAAAGGAGTGATGTTGGGCTCCTTCTTAATGTTCTCTATCAGCTTCATCTTCTTGAGATTCTTGGCATTCAGCTGCTTGCCAACAGATGGTTCCAAGGTGCTGATCTCTTGTGCTTCTGTCAAGTGCTCAATCAGCCTATTCTCAGTCAGAATATTTGATATCAATCTGCCCAAGGGTATCCAATCCCTTTTAGTGCGTTCTTTTTCTCTAGTCTCCTTGACGCTTGTCCTCAGATTGTTGAACAGAAGATGAGCTAGATTAATCTTTACCTTCTGATTAATAAAATAGATCAGAAACTGTTGATCTATGTTTATGTAATCAGGGGAGCTTGTGGGCTTTCTGTGATTGAAACAGCCCAGAATAATCTTTGCCCAAATTCTGTGCTTATCTCTCAGATCCCTTATCTTGCTGGAGGGAAGCCCCAGCGTGAAAATTTCCCTTGCTACAACAGCAACATCTGAGCACCTTTCAGCCATGTCTATACAGCGAATACCACCACCACTGTATCCAATCAGTTTTGCTATCAACTCTTCTGTAATCACTATCTTCTTCCCCATTATGTAAGAAGTGACTTGGTGATTTGATGAAGAGGCGTGAATCCAAAATTCTTTAACTAAAATAGGGAAAGTTGGACCCACCAACCTGTCAAAATACCTTTCCCATCCTTGAGCTTGAATCTCTTTTGATAAATCAAAACCATTTTCCTTCAAACTGTTGAAATCCACTATAATCTCTGACAGAACTTCCAAGTTCTTGACTGGAGTGAGTAGAGTTCTGAGAGGAACCTCATATTGCTCAGCTGATGCATCTTTCTGGGAACCAGATGAAAGATTGCTTCTAGAAGCCATGTTCACACGAGTTCTTGAGAGAAAAAAATTGAAAGGGTTTTCTTGATAGAGAAGAACACAAACACAGATTATCAGAAATATTGCTAGAAAACGAAAGTTAGGGTAAACGTTGTGAATGGTGTTTAAATAGGTTTTGAAAAAGATTTTGAAAACATAAACGGTTAAGAGAGAGAAAATAAATCATGATTAATAGCATTAATGATGGCTGATTTTGGGGGATTTAAGAAAGATACTTAAACGGTTACCAGTGACATGTGTCTCAATGCAACCAATCAGCGCTTTTCCTTTTCAGAAGCGTGAACGCGTGTTCAGCCTCAGGAAACAACTGATGCCTGGATGACACTTGTTTTCTTTGAGTGAACATCACTTCTATCCTTGAACTGAAGAGCTCAGAGCTTCATGGATAGATCTGATACAATCTGCATTTCTAAAAACTCTGAAAGAAGATTGATCAGAAGTTCACAGAGAAATAAATATAATTCTAAAGGTTAATATATAAAATTAAAACAGTTTTATTCTGGACAGAGCTTCATGCTGAGATGTTTCAGAATGAAGTTGAACCTATCTTCAGAAAGTGGTTTTGTAAAGATATCAGCCCATTGATGGTCTGTATCAATAAATTTTAAGTTTAAAATGCCTTTCTGAATATAGTCCCTAATAAAGTGATGTTTTATTTTTATATGCTTAGCCCTAGAATGCAAGATTGGATTTCTACTTAAGCAAATGGCAGAAGTATTATCATAGAGTATAGGGATGTTACTCTCATAAATCTGGAAGTCCTCAAGTTGACTTTTCATCCAGAGCATTTGTGTGTTGCATCCAGCTGCTGCTATGTATTCAGCTTCTACTGTTGATAGAGCAATGGTGGATTGTCTTTTGCTGGACCACGAGATCAGATTTTCTCCTAGAAACTGGCAGCTTCCAGAAGTGCTTTTACGTTCAACTCTGTCTCCAGCAAAGTCAGCATTACAGTAACCTACTAAGTTGTAATCACCAGATTTTCTATAAAACAAACCAAGATTAGTAGTACCTTTCAGATACTTGAAAATTCGCTTAACAGCTGTTAAGTGAGATTCTCTAGGATCTGATTGGAATCTTGCACAAATGCATACACTGAATAAAATATCAGGCCTTGAGGCTGTCAGATAAAGAAGAGAACCAATCATACCTCTGTAGACTTTCTGTTCTACCTTTTTGCTTACCTCTTCTCTTTCCAGAATGCACGTGGGATGCATTGGAATCTTTGATGGCTTACATTCTGAGAGATCAGATTTCTTCAGAAGTTCTCTGACATATTTGCTCTGATGAATGTAAGTTCCTTCTGGGGTTTGATTGATCTGAATTCCCAGGAAGAATTTCAGTTCCCCCATTAGGCTCATCTCAAATTCTGCCTGCATACACTTAGCAAACTTTCTTCCCAGAGAGGGATTAGTAGATCCAAATATTATATCATCAACATAAATCTGGCAGACTAAGATGTCATTCTTAACTGTCTTGCAGAATAAGGTTGTGTCCACCTTCCCTCTAGTGAATTCCTTTTCTAACAGGAAGTTACTTAGTCTTTCATACCAAGCTCTGGGAGCTTGTTTCAGACCATACAGTGACTTCTTCAGTTTGAAAACATATTCTGGATTTTTTGAACTTTCAAAACCAGGGGGTTGGTGCACATATACTTCTTCTTCTATATAGCCATTTAAGAATGCACTCTTGACATCCATCTGATACAGAGTGATGCCTTTATTAACAGCAAAAGAAATTAAAAGTCTGATAGATTCTAACCTGGCGACTGGAGCAAAGGCTTCTGTATAGTTTATCCCCTCTTGCTGACTATAACCTTGTGCTACCAATCGTGCCTTGTTTCTGATGACTTCACCTTGTTCATTCAGCTTGTTTCTGAACACCCATTTTGTTCCAATGATGTTGAATCCTTTTGGTTTAGGAACTAAATCCCACACGTCATTCCTTATGAATTGATTCAGCTCCTCTTGCATTGCTAGAATCCAGTCATTGTCCAGAAGTGCTTCATCAATTGAAGATGGTTCAATCAGAGAAACAAGTCCCATGAGGGATTCTTCAGAGTTTCTGAAGCTGGCTCTTATTCTGATTGGATCTTCCTTTCTTCCTAAGATTGTTTCTTCTGGGTGATCCATGCTGCTTCTGGATGGTCTTTTATGAGGTTGATCAACAGAAGATGCTGGATTGCTTGCAGTGCCTCTTTCTGATGTTGAGGGAGTGTCTCTGTTAAGAGCTTCTGATGACTTGTCTTCAGTACCTGTGAATTCAACTTCCATACCTGCAAATACTTCATTCTTCTTTGACTTTTCAGAGTCAAGCTTATCATCAAAACGAACACTGATTGATTCTTCCACAATCTGTGTTTCTGTATTGTATACTATGTACCCTCTTGAGCGTTCAGAGTATCCTAACATAATACACTTCTGTGCTTTAGAGTCAAACTTGTTCAAATAATTTTTAGTATTCAAAATAAAGCAAGTACATACAAATGGATGAAAATATGAAATATTGGGCTTTCTGTTCTTCCACAATTCATATGGAGTCTTTTCCAGAATAGGTCTTATGGAGATTCTATTCTGAATGTAGCACGCTGTGTTTATTGCCTCTGCCCAGAAGATCTTAGCAACGTTAGTCTCATTGATCATGGTTCTGGCCATTTCTTGCAATGTTCTGTTCTTTCGTTCTACAACTCCATTTTGCTGGGGAGTTCTAGGACAAGAGAAATCATGCAGAATGCCTTTGTCATTAAAAAATGATTCAAAATCTTTGTTTTCAAACTCTCCACCATGATCACTTATGACTTTGACGATTCTAAGATCCTTTTCATTCTGAACTTGGTTACAGAAGGTAACAAACACAGAGTGTGACTCGTCCTTGTGTCTTAAGAACTTTACCCATGTCCATCTGCTATAGTCATCTACGATTACTAACCCATACTTCTTGCCACTGACTGAAGCAGTTTTAACTGGTCCAAATAAGTCAATGTGCAGAAGTTCTAATGGCTTAGAGGTGGAAACAACGTTTTTAGATTTGAAAGCATGTTTTGCAAACTTGCCTTTCTGACATGCTTCACACAGAGCATCTGAATTGAACTTCAGGTTAGGAAGTCCTCTGACCAGATTGAGTTTGTTAATCTGAGATATTCTTCTCATACTAACATGCCCCAATATTTTGTGCCAGATCCATTGCTCGTTGTTAATAGACAGAAGACACTTTACATTCTGACTTTTCAGTTCAGAAAGTTTGATTTTGTAAATGTTGTTTCTCCTCTTTCCATTAAACAGGATAGTCCCATATTTCTGACTAACAGCTTTACATGAATTTTGATTAAAGATTATATCATAACCGTTATCACTTAATTGACTTATGGATAATAGATTATGCATTAATCCATCTACTAATAATACATTACTTATAGAGGGAATATTTTCGTTACCTATTGTTCCAGAGCCAATGATCTTTCCCCTCTGATTGCCTCCAAAGCCTATGTGGCCTCCAGGCTTAAGTTCCAGGCTTTGGAACATATGCCTTCTTCCCGTCATGTGTCGCGAGCAGCCAGAGTCCAGATACCATGACTGGTGTTTCTACTTTGCTGCTAAAGATATCTACAACATGTATTATTTTATCCTTAGGTACCCATATTTTCTTGTGTCCTGATTTGTTAGTTTTACCAAAACTCTGGTTGAATTTTGGTTTAACAGAATAATTGCTACTGGTATATTTGATGTCGTGTGTGTGCCCGTATATAAAGTGTGACTTAAGAGGAGTTTGTTTAATAACTAAATCCATGGCATTCTTTGGTGTAGGTACCTTACCTTGGTATCCTATTCCCTTTCTGCCATTTCTGCTAACTCCATAGATCATTGAAGCCATCTTGCTTCTATCTATGCTTTTAGCAAGAAACTTCTGAAAGTTGTGATCATACTCCTTGATGATCTCATCAGCACTACTGGGAGTTTCAATAATTGTTTCCTTCTGAGAGTTTTGTAAAAGATTTTCTAATTTTGAAACCTTATTTTTCAACTCAGAATTTTCCAACTTGAGACTCTCAGTTTTATCAGAGTCAGAAGCAAGATCCCTTTTCAGGTTTCTGAATTTGACTTTGATCTGCTGATATCGTTCCAGAATCTCATTGAGGCTTTCAGCAAGTTCAGCCTTAGTAAAATTAATAGCAAAGTCAAGAAATACCTCTTCTGTGTCTGATTCAGAGTCTGATTCAGAAGCTTCACTGTCTTCTGATATGTTCGCCATGAGAGCTATGTTTGATCTCTCATCATCTGATTCTGAGTCAACTTCAGATGTGTCAGAGTCATCCCATGTGGCCATGAGACTTTTCTTCTTTTCCTTGCCAAACTTTCTTCTGGGCTTTTCCCTCTGAAGCTTTGGGCAATCACTTTTGTAGTGTCCTTGCTCATTGCATTCATAGCAGATGATGTCCTTGTTGTTTAGCTTTCTGCTTCCAAAAGAGCCTTCAGATCTTCTGTGTCCAGATTCTGACCTTCTGTATCTGGAGGAGGATTCGTTCTGGTTCTCAGATCTTCTGGGAGTCCTGAACTTTCTTTGCCTCTGCTTCCACAGTTGGTTCACCCTTCTGGAGAGGAGATACAGTTCATCTTCTTCTGATGAGGACCCATCAGAGGTTTCTTCAACAGACTGCAAAACCTTAGAGTCTGATTTTCTGTTAGATTTTAGAGCTAAAGGCTTACCTTGCTTTTGGGGTTCATCAGCTTCTAGCTCTATCTCATGACTTCTGAGGGAGCTGACAAGTTCCTCCAGAGAGATTGTATTGAGATCCTTAGCAAGCTTCAGCGCTGTGACCATTGGCCTCCACTATTTTGGCAAGCTTCTGATGATCTTCTTGACATGATCAGCAGTAGAATACCCTTTGTCCAGAACTTTGAGACCAGCAACCAGAATCTGAAATCTTGAGAACATTGTTTCAATAGATTCACTTTCTTCCATCTTGAATGCCTCATACTTCTGGATGAGCGCAAGAGCTTTAGTTTATTTCACTTGAAGGTTGCCTTCATGTGTCATTCTGAGAGAATCAAATATGTTCTTAGCAGTGTCTCTGTTTGATATTTTTTCATATTCAGAGTAGGAGATAGCACTGAGAAGAATAGTTCTGGCCTTGTGATGGTTTTTGAAATCACGCTTCTGTTGATCAGACATTGCTTTCCTGTCAATCTTCTGACCATTTGCATTTACTGGGTGCGTGTATCCATCTGTCACCATATCCCACAGATCAGCATCATGGGCTAGAAAGAAGCTTTCAATTCTGTCTTTCCAGTAATCAAAATTCTCTCCATCAAAGACTGGAGGTTTGCCACTGAATCTGTCTCTTTCTTCGTTGTTGTCATTGCTGATGTTGTGATGTGTTCCTGCCATAGTGTTTTTCAATGCTGGATCTTGTACTGACACGGTTAAGTGTTATGAACTCAGAACCAGACGCTCTGATGCCAATTGAAGAAGTGAAAAACACAAGAAGGGGGGTTGAATTATTAAAACTTGAACTCAAATGCAGACAACACGTTATTTTTATCCTGGTTCATTTGATCTCAAACTACTCCAGTCCACCCGTCAAGGTGATTTCGCCTCTCTCCAACGAGGTCTTAATCCACTATATTCAACTGAATATTACAACTGCTTTAACAACTGCTAAAGCCTTCTTGAGTCTAAACCACAGACCGGTTTCTCAAGCAAATTCTTTCTTACAGATAAATGAACAATATGTGTGTTTGATGTTTTCTACAAAAACTGTATATCACAACTGTGACAATACACAAAGTAAGCTTATGATGATACTAGATTGCTAGAGCTATAAAGTAATCAATTGAGAGCTTTTGCAAACTGTATGAGTGAGGATGAAGATGATTGACTTTAGGTGTGTAGAGTATTGTAGAGCATTAGCCAATTCCTTTCTCACTGATTTGTTTAAATACTTCTTGGAAAAGATACGTTGATGCCAATAATTCCATTTCAATGCTCATTACGTTATTTCTATTTTGAGAAGATCTTTGTCTTGGAATAAAGCCGTTGGTAATTAATTTGCCTTGAATGCAGTAACGTTAACTCTTCAGAATGTTCTGCTTGATTAAGATCAGAGTATGTTGGCTTTAGCTTATTCTGATTGCTTCTGAGTGTTGATGACATTGTTAAGATCTTGATCAGAGTCATAGTATGTTGAGCGCAAATTCTGTTCATCAGACTTCAGCGTAAGCACATGTATTGATCTTCTGGTTTGACACATCTTCTGATGCTGATAGTCTGATGCTGATTCCATCAGAGTTTCCTGTAAATAAACAGCATAATTTTAAGTAGCATCTATGTCAAATATAAAACTCATAATTCATTTAATCTTGTATTTTGTTATCATCAAAACTCTAACTGAGGGTTGTAGAATCAAACTATGTTCTAACAAGAACGAGATCAACGTTCAATCTTATGAAGAATACTAGACTATGAGTTTAACAAAGGTAGTGTATTTCTTTCAGAACCTCAGTAATCAGAAGATGTTTCGGTCAAAAATGTCTTTGATTAGATGGAAACCTTTTGGTTCTCCAGACTATGAGGATATCAAATGTGTCACTTAGTTAGATGTATTGATAAACATGTGTAACCCTTGGTTATGCTTAATCATCACACGCTATCTAAGCTATGCAATGAGTTGTGTGCGTATTTTTTTGAATTGATTAAAATCATAATATTGCTCTCATTTAATGCTCCTAATTATTGTGTTTATTTGTATTCTTATTATTTTATTTGCTCTCACTTCTAAAACACTATAAAACACACACTTTACTTCACTTCCATACTTTAGAAACCCTAAACCCTCTTTTTCTCTCAAACCATTCAACAAGTTCTTTGTGTTCATCATCCTCATCAATGCTCTTCATCAAAGATCATCACCCTCGTCAACAACCTTCATCATCTTCAACATGATGAGTGCTCAACAATAAGAGGTTGTTAATTTTTCTAAAGAAATGGAACAAGCCCTAAATCCTTCGGGGCCATCTTCTTCAACTATTCCAACCAGTTCTTTTTCTCCTATGGTAACTGGTTCATCTTCTCTATCAGTTATTTATGAACACCACATAACACAGAAATTTGTTCAAGTTCACTGTAATATGAAACCACATGAGTTAAATGTTCTTCGTGAATATATGGTGGATTTCAATAACCTTTTTGCAAATGGTGCAAACCTAATTGTTGACTTGAATTCCCAAGGATGGGAGCACTTCTTCATGTGTCTTCATGGTACTACTTATGATTATTTGGTTAAGGATTTTTGGATTCAAGTGGATTGTGACAATCTTCATGTAGTTGCTCATGTGTTGGGTCTGAAAATTGTCATTACTGAAAAGTCTATTGCTGATCTTCTGGGCATGCAACATCTGAAAGGTAAACAAATTTATAAGATGCATAGTAAATCTATATATGTGAAGGATATGATCAACAAATCCATCTTCAAGAACTAATCTCCTGAGAAAACTGAGTATAAGAGTAAAGATATCCATGATGAACTCAGAATTTGGCACAAAATCATTCTAAATTGTATCAACCCCAAACCTCCGTCCAATTCTTCTGACTATTTCAATGTCAATTAGAAGTACATGTTGTACTATTTGATGACCCATCATAAGATGTGTCTTCTAGCTCTTCTGTTTCATTATTTGAGAGACTCTGTTATAAAGACTAGAACTACCGATGATCCCAAGAAAAAGGACTCAAACTATATTCTTTTTGGATGTCTCATTACTGGCATCCTGGTAGAAAGTGGCTTGGTGAAAACTCTGGTTGAAGAATCTAAGTTTATAGAGGATTTGGCTTCTATTCTTGGAGATTCCTTTAATGGACAAACTCTGTAGAATATGAGGCTAATAGAGGAAGCCAATGCTAAGCCTCTACTTGTTCCCTCTAAAAGCATTGGAATCTCAAGAATTCCTGTGAATAACTACCCTTTGTTTACCAAGGGAGATAACATGTATAGAATTGCTATCTACGTCAGAATGATGGAAGTAGAAGGATATGATATGTCTAGTTTCAACTATTCTAATTTACCTCCTGCTCAAGAGTATGCTTACTTTTCAAGAGGTAAAAGGAAGAAGAGTTCAGAAGCTTCTGACCCAGGAAAGAAGAAGAAGAAGAAGAAGTCTGGAACTTCTAAGACTATGACTCTAGCTGCTTATCCAGAAACAACAAGTAAGTCTGCTACTGGTACTTCTGCACCTGTTCCATTGTCTGTCTCTAATACTGCTAATGCATGTTTGTCCACAACCTCCAATGCATAAATTAATCCTCTTCCACCACTAACCAGAACTGCACTTGTTTCTGACTCTGTTACCACTTCTATCCCCTTTCCATCTATTTCCTTTACACCATCATCTTTAACAATTCATGTATCTGAACCAACACCTAAAACCATACATGTTTGTGTTTTAACTACAACTCCAATAACCATAAATGTCTCACCAACAATAATCATATCTCTATCTGATAATTTTAACTCTTTTTCTATTCCACCATCCACCACAACTATTCCTGCTTTTGATCCTGTTTCCTCAACCATTCCCTTAACTACAGAAACTTTTGTTTCTAAAGTTGTCTCTACAATGTTACCTGCAATAACAGCTGCTTCTACCCCAAATACCATAACCACTTCTGACCTTGTGACTTCACCAATCCACACTTCTACATCTCCATTAACTTCATATCAATCACTTCCACAAACTTCTCACTTTCAACTTTCGATACCAACCTTCATTTTGCCTTCTTTAACAAAGAAACTAATTTTCATGACTCACCCATTATCCATCTTGATCCAGTTTCTCCCTCTGATCACGAAATGTCTGAAAGGACAATTTCTGATAACTGTGGAGCTATTGAAACTTCCACAACTGAACCTTTCACTTGTTCTGAACTTTTCAATATGACCAAGCAACCGATATCACAAAATCCTCCTGATCAAAATTCTAAACCAAACCATCCTAAACCTACCCAGGCCTTGGTTGTTTATGAAAAAACTTCTCCTAAGACCTTGGATGAATGCATTAACATTTTTAGAATCAAGGCAAAGAAAAAGTTTTCTAAGTTAAGGGAAGAGGAAAGTACAAGCACTGATCCTTAGAACATGGATGGTTCTTGGAAACTTTTTCAAAAGTGGATGTCTTCTGAAGTTGAAAGAATGAATTCTTTTGCTGAAGCATCTAGAGTTTGGGATGTTCAGATGGTAACTGAAAGGAAAGAAACAAGAGAAATAATCAGACTGTTTGAACTGCTTGCTGCTAAACAACGAGAAGATGATGCCAGAGCATTAAAATAAGCAAAAGAAGCAAGACTTAAAGCTCAAGAAGAAGAGGAAGCTAGAAAAGCTGAAGAAGCAAGGCTGACTCAAGAGGCAGAAGAAGCTCGTAAAGTAAGTCAAGATGTTGTAATAGTATCTTCTTATAATTCTACCATTGTGAGTCTGGGAAACACAATTGGTGAGATTAGAGGAGAAAAACGGGTTTTCATAGAAAGCATCATTGAAAAGAAGGATGTCAATGAGAATGTTCAGAATATGCTACAGCTGATTCTGCAAAAGATTTGTGCTTCTGCTTTTGCTCCTCAAACCTAGGCTCTAGGATTTTCTTTTTCCTTTTTCTTCTGAACCATAGGACTATGATTTCTACTTTTAGTGACTACTGTTTTTCTTTTGATTATATGATATTTGTGCAAGTCTTCTTTTTGGATCTTAGTTGGTTCTACTTTCTTCGAATCGCTTCTTATGTGACCTTTTGAAATTAATGAATTCTTCTTTTGGCATATCACTTCTTTTATTACTTGTTATCTTCTTCTGGTGTTTATGTTTTTCACACATAATTACCTTTTTTGATTATGACAAAAAGGAGGAGTGTTTAAATGAACATAATTTTGATTTCAATAATCAAGTTCTGGAAAATATTCTCTGAAAAGAGTTGCTTACATTCTAACCCAATTAAAATTCTGTTTATGTTAGAATTGCTTTCTTTTTCAAGAAATGAGAAATATGATTAAAGACAAAGATCTAAAAGCATTATGCAAGGCTTATGTCTAACCTGTTGGCTTCAGACTTGGATCTAAGAATTGAAATCTGGAATCAGACTCCAGGAATTTAAATTTGGAATTAGACTCCAAGAATTGAGAATCTAGAAGTTGTCTTAGTGACATTAAAATTTCAAGATTTCAATTGATTTCATTTTCATTGGCATCTAGAGTCAAGACTTTCAAGATCTCAATATCTGATCTACTGGAACCAGGGGGTTTTACTCAAATGGTTCAGAGTCAGAATATTCGATCTTCATCAAGCCATTGACTCAGTGGGAGTTTCATAAAAGGATAAGTATTCCTTACCTTTTTATTTTTACTTTTTTTGATTATATGAACAAAATTGTGTCATCAAAATACAAAGTTTTGTCATCATCAAAAAGGGGGAATTTGTTAGAACAAGATTTGGTTCTACAATATTATCTCTAAGTTTTGATGATAACAAATGATTATGTTTGTATGAACAATTTTGATACACTAATGTTTGTTATTTTTGTGTATTTAACAAACAAGTTCTGCTTCTGATGGATGGCGTGGCCAAGACATTATAAGAGAATTAATTTTGTTTATGCGCTACACAAGTTATGATGAACAGTAGTAAGACACTCCAGAAGACACTGAAGTGTAGGCTCTGATATGAAGTCTAAAGAAACCAATCAGAAGATCTGAAGACATAAGTTTCTACTGAAGTCCAGATGCTAAAGACTCATGTTTCTGAAGACATCGTGTTATAAAGAAACAAGTTAGAAGATCTGAAGACAGAAGTTTCTACTCAAGTCCAGATGTTGAAGAGTAATGTTTTTGAAGACAAAGGGTTCTAAAGACCAAGTGTTGAAGATTCTGATTGATGAAGTTCTAAAGACTCTGAAGACTTGAAGTTTTAAAGACCCATGGTTCTAAGAAAAAGGTTTTAAAGACCAAGTGCTAAAGACTCTGATGACAGAAGTTCTAAAGACTCTAAAGACTTGAAGTTCTGAAGACCCAAGGTTATGAGAAAAGGTTCTCACAATCAAGTGCTAAAGACTCTGAATACGAAATTCTGAAGACTTGAAGTTCTGATGACCTTGTGTTATGTTCTTGCTTCTAAATTCATTATCATAGAAGCCTCTGAAGTGTAGAAGGAAAGAAGATAATGTTAACGTGGTACAAATAGTACATGGTACAATCAACGTTTCATTTCACTACCATGAAAGGACGGACGCGTTTCATGATCTTATCCCCCACGTGATTGCTCAAGCTGCCAATGTTTCTAGAAATCCAAAGAGTACCCCTCAACGGATATATTACTTTACTTTTTATATAAAGGCTTGAAGACTAAGAGAGAAAGCTGCCAATCAACGAAATATCTACGCACAAAGCGTTGTTCATAGCTTTCATATTCTTAAGTCATTTCTCTTAAAATAGTTTACATATTTAGCTTGTGTAGAACTAATATTATTGTAAACAAAACTTGTATTCAAACAGTTGTTTGATTTCCTTAAGGGACCGGTTAAGTTTGTATCCTTAAGAAGTCTAGGACTAGTGTGTCTTAGAGGTTTGATTTTCCTTAAGGGACCAGTTAGGTCTGTATCCTTAAGAATTCTAGGACTTGTGTGTCTTAGAGGTTGTTAGTCACTTGCAGGTAGCTTGTGCATTGTAATAATCAGTTGGATTATTGGATTAAGTCCTCTATTGAGAGAGGAAAAATCACCTTGGCGGACGGACTAGACTAGCTTGATAGTTTTCAAGTGAACTAGTATAAACATACCTTGTTCTTTACTTACTGTTCTTAATTATTTTTATTATCAAGAGTGAAAGAAAAAATATTTTAATTAAACAGGAATATTTTTAAAATAAAAGTTTTGAGTTAAAAATCCAATTCAAACCCCTCATTTCTTGTGTTTTTCACACCTTCAGAAGAGACATTCAAGGGGTTGTATACAATGCAAATGTATCAACCTGAGTTAAGGGAGATTAACTCTTAGTTGTGGTATGTATCACTTAAGTGGTTTAAGTGTTGTCTGCATCTTTGAAGTGTTCTTATAATTGTGAAGAGGATAACATTATTTGTTGCTCATGTGTAAGGAAATGTTTCTCTGGTAAAAGTATGCATCTGACTGATTGCAAATACTCTGACGGGAGCTGGGTATCTATCTAATGTGTTTGTGCAGAATTATGTTCTGATATAATGATTCATAAAGTGATTGGGAGTTTAATTATCTTCTTGGGTCTATGGTGTGTGATAACATTATCTGCAGTGTTCCTTTGATGAAGATGTGCATGTGAATGATGGCAAATATCTTGACGGGAGCTGGATATTTGTCTGATGGGCGATTGCAAGTCTCCACTCTGATCTCTTTACTTCAGAAATTTATTGAGAGGTTGTTTCTCTTCATGGTATATTGATAAGTATGGTGAATTTTGTTGATGAGGTTGTGGTTTAGTTTCTCGTGCAAGAATATCACCTAAAGATAATCAAGATTGTCATGCTCTCAAAGATGATGCTTGTGTGACATTGTTGATAATGATATTTGTTCCTTATGTGTGATCTTGGAAAGCTCATAGTTGTTTATTACTAAAGTTTCTTATTTCTCAGGTTTTCTCCTTGAGAGGGAGAAATAGTAGTCTAAAGCAAGAGAGTATGGTTGATCATTCCTTTTGAGAAGACAGCTGGTACAGGAGATTCATCATATGTGGAGGTATTCTCATTGGAGTAATCTAAGGTTTATGGTGTTGAGAATTTAATATCCTCTGAAGATTGAAGACAAGATAACTAAAATATCTCTTGAAAGGAGTACGTGTGAAATCTAAAGGAGTGCATTATGACTATATTTACAGGGAATCTTTTTTGTGTGCCTAGCCTGAAAAAGGTGATGGCTCAGTTGAAGACAAGTGAGAGCAGACAATGTCTGAATAGATGTCAGGACATTGTTTGGGACTTGAATCTGTGTAGATCATCAAGTGGTGTCTGTAGACAGTGAATTCGAATACATGTTAGGAGGTCGTTTGCCACGTATCTTTGACCATGCATGTGCATTCATTGGGACTTTAAACTTCCAGGATAAATTGTCTAAAGAGAATAAAGGCAAGAAATATGTGTTATGGACGGTTCTCATTAAAGAAAAAATATTCTAAACAGACTTGGTCGGTGCATACTTATTGTTTGGAATTGTTATCTTCCTCAAATAATGCTCTCTTTGACTAAGGTTGTTGTTACTTTCGAGGATCATTAATCACTAAGTAATATCCTGGGTATTTAAAGGAGTCGTCTCTCATCTTGTGTTAATTTCTTATGGGTTTTATCCGGATTTAGGTGAGTACAGTCGGGGTATGGTGTTGTGGGGGATTTCTTTGTCAATTTTTGGCTAAAAAGTGGGAGAAAGGTGGTCATCATATGGGTGGTGTACATCTTTGCTGATGTTTTGCAAGGATATTCCAACATCTTGTGGGAGTCGGGTCTCATGTTTCAGTTTTGCACATCTCTTTGTGTCTTGTGATATGAGTTATGAACACAGTTGTGTCATGTGTTCTGAGTTACCCAGAATTAGAATTTGCATGTGCAAGGTTCTCTTATGCCACCTGAAGTTACAAGTAAAGGTTCCTGGGTTGAAGGGGAGTGTTAGACATCTTCTTCATATACACCAAATGACCTCAAGACTTTCTAATTTTGTCATCCTGAGGTTGTTATTCTTTGGTGTTTGGTTGCTGAGGGTAAAGTTCCTTGTTCTTATTAAAGGTACTCTTATGCCACCAGAGAGTACAATTTATCCCTTTGACAAGAATCAGCTTCTGGATTAAGGGGGAGTAACTGGATAATCTGATGTGAGTTCTGGTTATCTTCTTCCTCATGTGCAGAAAGAATAAAAGTTTAAAGCTAAAATGACTTCAGGACTTTCTGCTCCTAGTTTTTTTCCTGGGTTTATTGTGCAAAAGGAGCTTCAGCCAAAGGTTTCTGGATCTGGAGTATAAAAGGAGTTTTAGCCCAAATTTTCCAAAAGGGGGAGATCAAAAGCTCCAAAGATTTGAGCTATAAAGGTTTGACTAATTTTGATAAAACGGGATGTTGAACAAGATGTCTCATTATGATCATCTGAAATCTTGTCTGGTATTACTGGATAATTGGATTCTGTGAGTGGGTTACAAATATAGGAACATTTGGTAATCATATGTTGTGTTCAAGAAGAAGAAATCAGAGATGATGTTCAAGAAGGTCTGTCATGCAGAAAGACAAACATGTCGAATGAAGATGTCCTATGAAGAGTCATTTGACATCACGCTTGTAACCAGCTGGACCGTTGGATTTAATTTATATATTTCAGATGCAGAATATTCAGGAATATTGTGTAATCCTATATGGCGCACAATTTGAAGATTGAAGAGATTCAAGCTGAAATCAAGGAGATAAATTAGTTTCTAATTATGGAGATAAATTAGAAAACTAATGATTGAAGTCCTATGATTTAGGAGATATTTCAGCCGCCTCTTCTGCAACAGGTCAACAGTGATTTGAAGCCCAAGTCTAGTACATTGAAGATTATAAAAAGAAGACTTAAACTTAGGGCTTGATAACTAAACCAAGTGTATCAAAGTTAGGAAAAAAAATAAGGGTTTAGGGTTTTGAAAGTTGTGTACTTTCTTGGGTTATAAGTCACCCTTTGTATCGATTTGATACATTTAGGTAGACATGGTTTTATGCAGATTTAGAAGTCTTTAGATAATGAATCGTGTATTGTTCTTGGAGCAAGATTTGAAGCAACTTTAAGTATTGTTCTTTGTCAAGAGTTTTGACTAAGTTGTGTGTCATTGAAGAATGTCTTTCAAGTTATTGTTGTCTATCAAGTTTGATATCACTGCGGTGATTAAAAGTGAGTGGGTATACTCGTATCTAGGAGTTCCTAGGTAGAAGTTGCATTGGGTAGGGATTAAGTGATAAGTTGTAAACGGGGGAGTTTAGCTTTGAATTAGTACTACTGATAGTGAATTTCCTTTATGGCTTGGTATTCCACAAAATAGGTATTGTTGTATATCGAACAATGTTAACAATTTCTTGTGTCCTTTATTTTTCAATATTGTTTTGATTGTTTATGTCTTGCTATTGATGTTTAATTCAGAGATCAGATATCTCGACATATCACAGGACATATGTGATCTGATTTATATATCAGAATTTCAATTTCAATCTCTCACAATGTATTAATCTGAATATCATTAAAAATATCTTTTCAAATTAAAACTTTGAGTTTTTTTTTAGTGCCAAGATAAGTGAAAATTTTCTAAGTAATGTGGCTCCTTTAGAGAGCTAGTTTTATTTTCCTTAAAAGTAGTTTTGAATCGTGCACAAGTGTTAACACAAGAAGAAAAAAAAAAGGCAATTGTCACTACTCTTATATTTAAACCATAATTACTAAGTGTATACAATAATTGGGGTAAAACAAACTATTTTCTAAGCAAATTTGAAATTTATCAATCAGAGATAGATATTTGTTCACCAATTTTCTATAATTAGATTTTAATATATATTCTCTCTAGACAATATTAAAACCAAAAATTCATTTTTAAATTTATTAAATAATTTATATATCTAATTTTTATATAGATCAGATATATTAACTATTTAATAAATTTAAAATATCACCAGTCACATTCTGATCTCAAGCACCACTTACATACATGTCTTTATTTTGTTAGGTCATATACTTAATATTTATTATATAAAATACATAAGTTTGTATGTTTATAATTAAATAATTGACGAGGTTGAAAATTTTAAAAAAATCTTACTACTAAAAAATTATCAATAGTCTTATATGACAGAAGTATTATTTAAATAGTATTCCTCCTATTTCAAAACAAATGAGGAAAATTGATTAAAAATGTATAAGGAAAATAGTGAAGACTATTTTTAATACAGTACATTTATCATATATTTACTTTAGCCATTAATGCAGTGGAATATTCATTTTAATAGAAAATGTAATTTAAAATATATTGAATTAAGAGGAGTACAAGTGATTTTAATTAAAATATACAATTAAAAATATTAATATTGTATTAAAAAATGAACTGAATCGATAAAGTTTTTTTTATAAATTAATGGTTATTTTAAAATAGTATGAATAACTATTTTAGAAATATGCTAATCATTACTTTCTCTATCTTAAATTTTTTTTAATGGTGAAACAATATATTATTAATAAAGGCTAAAGTCCAAAAAAAGAGATAATATAAGCATAAGAACTGTCAAGCCATAAATCTAAAAAAACACATACAACCAGCACTAAAATCAGAATCAAGACAGCAGTAAAAAAAAAACAAAGGAAAACTTCACATCAATCCCATAACATCATTCGATCATAAATTTGAACATAAAACTAAATTAGATCACGCACAATTATCTGTTAACTTTTTTCTCTTTTTATTCTTCTAATTTAGGGTATGATTTTTGATCATTTTTAACTTAAATCATTTCTATCATCGTTTTTTCTCCCTGTTTATTTAAATAAGTAGTTGTCCATATAGATTTGCTTATTCATTTTTGTGTTTTGAAGTTTTCGCCGTCTTGTGTGGTGTTTCTTGGTGATTTCATCTTAGTATGGTGTTCGTTGGTTCATATTGACATTTTACATTAATTCATTACAGATATGATGAAGATTTGGGTGTTAATGTTGCAGATCAGGAAATATGAATATTCTGATTATTTTTATTTTATCATATTTGTTGGTACTTTCATGTTGCTGTTATATGCTATTAATCTAGTATTGAGTGCTAAATTGTTGTGAATTTGAGTGTGTTAATTAGCATTCATCGACTTAATTCGTTTGCTTTTCGTCAATAAACCTCAACTTTTGTGTATATTTTGTATAGTTTATGTTATAGTGTATATTGTGCGTTATCGTGTAAATATCATTGAGTTTAATTGTTTTTATTCATTTTTGTAGGTATTCAAGTAATGATATTTACGCATTTCAATATAGAGCATTGAATAAGCTTTTCAGCGCTTCTGACTGTGCGTAAATCAGAGTTACGGTTCTCAAGTTATGGTGAAAGTAAGAAATGATTGTTCTGTTTGTTGTCAAAATCGTCGGGTGAGCTCGGGGCGATGTGAGCGCCTCTTGGTCGTCGGGCGAGCTCGAGACGAGTATGGCTGTTGTTGCGCTGTATTTTGGGAATAAAACATTTCGTTGGGCGAAGTTTTTGGCCGCCGGACGAAACTGTCTGGACAAAAACTTGTATTTAGGGGTTTGAAACACATTTCTAGGTTATGGTTTGGGTATTTTTGAGTCTCAACACCATCACAACCATTTTTTGAGTAGAAGAACTTAGAAACAACAATAGAAGTTGCATCTTGATGATCCAGAGCTCAATTTGTATGAATCGACGTTGACAAACCGAGAGATTCGAGTTCATCTTCTTTCTTCTCTTTGTAATTTCTCTTATTGGGGCTTTGTATAGATGTTTATCTTGATTGTGTGTACATTTATTGATAGTTGTATATAATCTCTTTTATAAATCCTTATTAATGTTGTCTATGATTATTTATGGGTTTGGGTGGTATAGAAATGAATGATTCGAACCTGATCTTAGATGATATATGTTAGATTCTATTTCTAGATATAGATTTAAGATTTAGCATTCATGAGTATCAAGTTATAATGATATGTGTTGTTCCATTGCGTGAGACACCACTGGTTGGACAATACAGTTGTAATCTCGTCGGTGTTTCAGAAATCGATATTGATGTAAGCGATACGTGAGGGTATTGATGAGTGATGTAGGTTGTATACATTTAATTGGTAGATTTTTTGATGTTTGATGGGTAAATAGAAATACAATTCCTGACGAGTTATTTCACGTATTTTATTTTACTTGTTAAGATCTTTTATTTTCTGCACATTTGCTTTTAAACCATTTTAATTCAAGCTCGAAAACACAGAAACTATTGAACAACATTCTTTCTCTCATACTGATTTCTATAGATACGATAAAATCCTAAATATTTCTAATCGCTGACTTGACTTGCCGCTTTACTGCATCAACACCTAAGTGTTGCAAGATTGTTTGTAGATTCGTCTTTTTCAATTTTTAACAATTTAAATTTTTTAATAATCTATATATTTTTCAATTTGAATGAATGATTATCTTTTGTCAAAAAAATCAACCCACTTCATAACACCCCCTAAACAAGACTAAGCAAGATCTTAGAGCATAAATATCACTGTGGCTTATGTCTATGTGTACTACTGTAGTCAGAGTAGTATTGATAATAGAAGACAAATGATAGTAGTATTAATTGGCACCGTATCCAAAAAAGGGATCGTAGCTTTTAATAAATATATTAGCTTGTAGCATGTATAGCTGTTGGATTAAATTTTCAAATAACATGTTACTGTTGGATTAATTTTGTGGGACCCATGTTAGAGTTTTAAGTAAGTAGTATGGATATTTAGAAAATATAATTAAGTGGTTTAAATAATTGAGAAGTGTAAAGTAATATATTATATTAGATGGGACCCACTTATACTATTAATATGAGTAGTATGGATGTGAATGCTCTTAGACATCTAAATGGCCAATCCCCACTAATTAAAAAATTGTAAATTTAACACACAAAAATAGATGAATAAAAGAGAGAGAAGACCACTTTTAATAAATATTTTTAAATGTATTAGTATTTATTTTTATCATAAATATAAACTGGAATATTTAGTTTAAAATAATGTAAGTAATACTAATTATAATATGTAATTTAAAAATAATTAATATTATATTAATAACTGATATTAGTTATTTATTATTTAAACAAATTGGATATTATTTTACAAATATTTTACATGTTTAATTACTCATAAATATAAATAATCTAAAGATAATACTGACATGTGTTTAAAGGGTACAAGTTAATAAATTTAAAAACAAAAAATTTGTTTTGAAAAAATCAATAAAAAGTTAATTATTAATTTTTAATTAAAATAATTTACAATTTTCAAAAAAAAATTCTATCTCTTAATTTATGCTCTTAGACATGTTAGTATTATCTAAAATTTTAAAATATTTTTACCTTAATCATATTTAAAGTAAAGCTGAAAAATTATACATATTATAAAATATGAAATTGATTTTGTTAATAAAAAAATATGTGAGTTGGATTATGTGACTTTCATCTTCATCACCATCTCACTGTTTAAAATATTTTTGTAAAGACATTTATAAATTTTTGAAGGGAATTTTTTTGACCACTTTTATATGGATGAAAAATATTTTTGAAAATCACAAAATATCATTTGGATATGTATATTTAAAGGTTTTATTTGTATTTTAGTGCGGACGGATCAAGGGTTTAGACTCTCACCCTCTAATGTGTCTACTTCGCTCTGTCTCATTTTTTTACGCAGGCTTTTGCGAACATGTGCATTTATATAAATTTTTGTGTTTTTAAGTTTAAAAGATACAGTGTCCGCGAGCTTTCTCCATCTCACCCCCACTTTTTTGAGGGGCGGTGATTGGTTTTAGGCTGCATCATCAACAATGTCCGTCCTGTCCGCCACGATTTTTTGCGAGTTTTTTCGAGGCAAGCCTAAACAGAGTGGGTATGTCTATTTGTCACCCATATATATATTCAAACGAACTCTTAAAAACTATTTTCAAGATGTTTCGGATATTCTATCTAAAACCCCTTTATTTAAGTGTTATAATGATTTAAATATTCAGTAGTATTTTCAGATATCCATATCTAAAAATACATTTATTACATAAATTGGGTAAAAGATTCCCTTTGAAAAGGATGGCGGAGCTTATCCGTTTGAAACAATTTAATAAAAAATAAAATATGATGAATTCAAATATTCATATATGATAAATTCAAATATTCATATTCGAAATTAAGAGATAAAATAAAAATTTCACCAATAGACTAAAGACATAGGAGTGGCTAAAGAAATCCACTTTTCTCAATCTCAAGAAGATCGTATTTTTATAGATTTTCTCAATCTCAAAAAGATCAATGAGTTGGATTTTTACGTATTGGACCACTTTTCGTTTAGGATGGGCCATTTATTTTTGAGAATTACATAACGCCGAAAAAAATGCTAATTGATAGGGTCATCAAAAAAATTCTAATAATCAATTACAGTGCCAATTAATTCAAGAATTACTAGTACTAATTTTAGAGAAAATCCTAAGATGTAAGAAATAATAACTGAGTCTCGTTGAGTTCCATTAACCGAGTCTCGTTAAGTCATTAACTAAGTCCTGTTAAGTCAACTCTATTAGTAGTTGTGGCCTGTGCAAGAACATAAAATGCAGGAGCATGAATTTGAATCCAAGACATTCCACTAAACAAATTGATCCCAAAAAAAATTGTAACTGAGATTTTTAACATTATGAATCATTCTTCCATATCTTTTGTATAAGCAAGAGTGCCAAAATAAACAAATTGAAGTTTAGAATGAACACATAATGCAGCCTTTCTTTGAAATGTTAGTAAATCATGTCAATGTATGCATGAACAAGTAAATGATAAATTCTTGTCCTAACTTAATTCCTAAGAAATAAAATAATAAAAAAAGGTGCGTCTCTTTGGACACATTCAAGAATATTTTGTCTAAATTCCTAACCTTAACCACTGCGAAGACATTCTTGTGTCCAAAATCCTTTTAACCACATCTCCTACAAAAGAATCAAAACAAGAGGAGCAGCAACCCTTAATCATACTCGTTTGTCCACCAGCAATTAATTCAATGTGGGGACAGACGGATGGTGGAGGCACCGTACAAACCTCGCTCGTCTTGTGCTCGAGTCCACAAGCAGCAAGTATTGTATGTGTAGAACTCCTCGCAATGTCTTTGAATGTACTATAATCTGAATCAATACACAAAAGACATGCTAAAATAAATTCAAATTCAAATTCAAATTGTATGAACAAAAAGCAGAACAATGGATACACAAGAAGAGGAATTTACCCAAATCAGTATCTTTTGACAATCTCTTCAGATGGCTTTTAACCATTGACTGCAATTGCTCCTTTACAATGTGCAAGTTATCTTCTTCTATGATAGTTGGAGGAATATTACTACGCTCGGTGACAATGTTTGATCTGCTGCTGAACGGGTGGATTGGTTCAATATCTGATAACGTGCGTGTCCCCGAAAATCCAGGCCATATAACTGTGTTCATAGCCCCGTTGGAAAACATGGTTGAATCCTGAACCACTGACCTTATTGAATTGCTTATTCTTGTGGAGAAGTGATCTCCATTCTGCATTAGTGGAGAGATGTTGTTGCCTAATCTTTCCTCAAAAAATGTGTGATAGGATGTTCCTACATCCTGTGCCATTGTATATTGAGAAGTTGGCTCCCTAGTTTGATCGATTTGAGAGCTATGCAAGTTACTTATTGTACTGGTAGCTGAAACATTGTTAACTCTGCCGGTTGTATAAGTCATTCTATCCATTGATCGTAGCTGCTGAATTTGACGGTGTATCCGTCGTCTCTCTGATACAGTTGGTGCCCCGCCACCAGACATCGGAGAAGCACCTTCGGCACTTCTGCCCGAAAATCTAGAGGATGAAAGATGCCCAAACCCTTGACCAAACGATGGATAGGGTGATGACATCAAGTTCAGGTCTATACTTTCTCGTATATGAACAGGCGATGGTCTGGAAGGCTGGCTTTGGGTAGTAGCTCTTAAATCAGCACCGCGTTCTTGAGCTTGGGAGTTTAAAGATGCCAAAGCAACTGGTCTACAACCATCACAGTACCAATTACCTTCAGGTACTTCTCTCCCCAAACCAACACAATAAGTATGCGCAGGAGAATCACATATATCACAGAGTAGCATGAGGGCATCATCTCCACCTAGATTGCACTCTGAACAAATAACGGACTCGTATGGATCAATGTAACTCCTCAGTTCTTCTTCAGTTGGCTGATAAACCTGAATGTAAAATCAAAACATTTTCATAAGAATCAACCAATTGAATTGCAAATCCATATGAAAAAAAGTCAAAATCTTGCAAGTGAAATTCAAATACCTGATCACGTTCCGGCACTTGTATCACTGCTTCTTGTGCTGTTGTTGATCGTGCGGGCTTACTGATTGTTTTGAATCTCTGCTTACACAGAGGGCAGCGAGATTCAACCTTTGACCACTCCATAATGCAAGCAAAGCAAAAATAGTGAGTGCAGCTGTTTAGTATTCCCCTTACTCTTCTTTTATTTTCCTCGGACAGACAAATTCCACAGACCTGCTTTGTCACCTCGATTTTTAACTCCTCGACTTTTTCCTTACCCTTTCTTCCTTGAGATTCCTCTATCTTTTCCTTACCCTTCTGTGCTGGAGGCTTCCGTTGCTGATGTAGATCTTCATGTATTTCAACCTCTTCATTTTTCATTCGAAGAGAAGCTCTCCTCAAGTTTCTTCTTATATTTCCGCACAACTCCTTGGCTTCTCTCACCTGTTCTTTTTCTTCTTCAGAAATAGTAAACTCATAATCAGATGGTCTAGTCTCACAATCTGAACAGGAATTGGCATCTTCAACGAGAACCCTTCTCCTTTTCTGGCCCGATTTCTTTCTGCTATTTGTTCTGATGGCGGGTCCATTATCCCAAAAATCGTCTGCATCTTCACACTTTACTTTCCTCCTTGATCCTTCACTCTTTCCTCTTCTCTTTCTCTTAGGCTTCTTTGAAACTCTAGAACCACTCCTTTTTCGACATCTGCTAGAAGCTGCAGAAACCCTTTTCTTCAAAGTGTTCTTCTTGCCCATTTTAATGCCATTATTTTTCTTCGTTATTCCCCTCATTTCTTCTTCTTCCTCATCCGTGTAATCTTCTTCCGTTGGTATAAATTCCTCATCTTCATAATTGAAATCCTCCTTTTTCTTCCTCCTGCCCCTTCTTTCTTCTTCCGTTGGTACAAATTCATCATCTTCATCATTGAAATCCTCCTTTTTCTTCTTCCTTCCCCTTCTTTCTTCTTCCATTAGTATAAATTCTTCATCTTCATAATTAAAATCCTCTTTTTTCTTCTTCCCGCCCCTTCTTTCTTCTTCCTCCTCATCTGTGTAATCTTCTTCATCAGGTATAAATTCGTCATCATCATAATTGAAATCCTCATCCTCGTCATTTCCATCTACCTCTTCCACTTCTTTTTCTTCTTCTTCTTTTTCTTCTTCTTCTTCTTCTTCTTCTTCTTCTTCTTCTACCTCTACTTCTTCCACTTCTTTTTCTTCTTCGTCTTCCTCCTCTTCTTCTTCATCATAATCTTCATCATCTTCTTCTTCTACTTCTTCTTCTTCTTCTTCTTCTTCCTCATCTAGTTCTTCTGCATATTCAATCCTCTGTCTCTTCCGCGCAGTTTTACTCACATTCTTCCCCGGACGCCTCACACCGGTTTTACCCCTCGATCCATTAAATTTCACCACCCCTCGAATCTCCACCTCGTCCACATCCTCATCTTCTATAAAGCCATCAAAACTATCCTCCGCCGCACATCCATCTAAAGAAAAACAATCATCCTCACCACAATCAGACACATTCCCCGCATCATCCGAAACCACATAATCCTCATCGGAATCATCCGAACCACCCCCCTTTGACCTAACCCTTTTCCTAAAACCACCTTTGCTATTAACCTTCCCTCCCTTTACCATCTGTTCAACACACAAAAACAAAACCCAAAATCACCAATTTATCAAAACCCCATAATCAAATTCATTATATTCATTTCCAATGAGGTAACAAAGATCTGATTCATCAATTTTCATATCATAATCACAATCAACAAAATAAAAACGAAAATTCAGCAATTAGTTGAATCATAAATTGTAACAGATCAAAAAAAGGAAAGACATAAAGATTGAAATTACGCACAATTAAGATGAGAATCTTATACCTGAGAGAGAGAGAGAGGAAGAACAAAGCGAAGCACAAAGGATCCAAATTCAACTTTGAAACAGTTTCTTTAACGGTTTGGATTTAATAATTATAATTAATATTTAATGATACATTTTCCTTTTCTTTCAAATTTCAGAGAGAGAGAGAGAGAAACACATTCAGATTTTTCATTCGCTTCTTGAGAGAGAAAGTTCAAATGGAGTTTGCAATTTTGCGATGGACCTGTGTGTAGGGTAGGCGGTGAATTACTAAAGTGCCCCGAGGAGGACGTTACCTTGCGGTTGTAGCTTTGCTTTTTTATCTGACAGTGTAAAACCATTTGTATAAGTTAATTATGAATTTTATTTTCATTCTTTAGTTGATATGAGATACATTATAAATCAGTTCAATATGATAATTAAATATTTTATCCATTTATCGTTATAATATATATCATTTGGTTTATCAAAAATTAAATGGTTAAAATATATTGAGATTAAAGAGGTGAATATGATCACTCCAAGAATGTGGAAAATAAGTAATCAATCTCCTTTTATTTAAGAGAACATGATGTTTCCATTTTCTTTCGCGTAGGCGACGTGCCACCTTGCCTGTCTTGAGAGAGTTCTTGCATCCCCAATGAGAACCTTTATATTTATATCGATACACAATTCCTCAAGAATAAGGTTTTTATAAAAGGTGAAATGATTTAGTTTTTTCCCTTACTTTGAGTAGTTTAGACGAGACTTTAAGTTGAACCTCTAAGACAAGACTTTAAGTCCCTCAGACGAGACTCTATATTGAGTTCTTAAGACGAGACTCTATGTTAAGTCTCTCATGAGAGACTTTAAGTTGAGTCTCTCATGAGAGACTTTATGTTGAGTCCCTCAAACAAGACTCTATGTTGAGTCCCTAAGACGAGACTTTGTGTTAAGTCCCGCAAGCGAGACTCTGTGTTGAGTTCCTGAGATGAGACTCTATGTTAAGGCCTTTGAGTGAGACTTTATGTTGAGTCCCTAAGACGAGACTCTATGTTGAGTCCCTAAGACGAGACTCTATGTTAAGTCCTTCGGGCGAGAGTTTAAATTAAATTCCCCGGAGAGAGATTTTATGTTAAGCGCCTCAAGCGAGATTTTAAGTTGTTGGTTTATGCTCCACGAGGGATATTCTCATGGAAGTTTGGTACTTATATTTCCCTAGGGACGACAAGGATATTTCGAGGGAAGTCTAACATGCGTATTGACTTTTAAGGGCAGCAAGGATCTTCCTCTGGAAGTCCATCATGTAGATTCTTTTAAGGGCGACAAAGACCTTTCCGTGGAAGTCCAACATTTAGATTGCCTTTTAAAGGTGACAATGATCTTTCCGTGGTGTCATATCTCAAATTTGTTCATCCTATCTCTAACATTCAAATGATCTTCAAACTTGGTGGTTATAAACTTCTTTGATTTATTTACACTAATATTTTGGAGTTTTCTAGTTGTTTAACTTTAAAAATATATAATAATTTATTTTAAATTATTTGTTTTCTTAAATAGCAAATATTTTTCTACTTTTATATACTTCAATTGGATTTTTATTTCAAATTAATTAGATAGCACAATTGGTAAAAAGACGAGAATTGCAAGTATAAGGTCATGTGTTTGAATCCTACCTCCCTAACTTTATTCTATCAACAAAAAAGTTCTCGTAACAAAAACAAACAAAAAGAAGAGGAATTGTAAAATATCGAAAAGAAGGCACGAAGGAAAAGAGGATCTCTAAAGAAAATATTTTTTTATTCTTTATTCACCCGAAGAAATCTCCCTCGCGTAAGTTGGTTTTTTTTCTACTACCTCAATTATAGCTCGTGTGTGTTCTAAATTATTTTATGTTTTTTGTTTGATAGTTTGCGTGCGGTTTTTGTTGTGGTGAATCATTTGTGTTTTTGTCTTTGATTGATGATCGATAGAAATTTGAGATTGATTTGTGGATGATATAATTTATAATCAGATTACTTGGTACATCTTTTTCCTGTAATTAATCTAATTCTTATTTCACTTAGTTTTTCTGCTTAATTTTTAATTTGTTGTTTATTATCATTTTATAAAAAGAATTTTACAACAAACATTATTTTAATTATAAATTTTATCATCCAAGCAAGCCTTCTAACTTTTGTACCTTCTTCACGGAAATAACAACTACACATGCTCTTTGATGATTTTTCTATAAAGCACTACTTATGTTCTTTCTCACATACTACAAGCATAAAAATCACAAAAAACAATAAAACACAAAAAAATTAAAAGAAATGTATTTAACTCATTTAATTCAAAATATTTTCTTGTGATTAATTTTTATTACTTAGAATTAATTTCTTTGATAAATTATATTATTATTTTCAGATTAATCTAATGTCAACCTCTATTTATTTTATATATACTAACTTCTTTTTAATAATTATTGTTATTATTTTTATAACATAATTTAATTTCTTTTTTAGTTGATCATTCCCCTTTTAATTATCCTTAAGAAAAATATAACAATATTTAGATTTCTCTTTTAATTGACAAATAACATAGAAATACAAAAGACCAAAATAATTAAAATTCACAAACAAATCAGAGTCAAATTTCTTCGCCTAGAGCGATCGAATTCAAATAAGGATTAACTCCTTATCGACCAAGTCAATTTCTTCGTCTCAAGCGAATTAATTCTAAGGATTACCAACTCTTTATCAAGACTTAATTCAAACAGCTTATTATCAATCGAATCAATTATTTCGCCTAGAGTGATTTAATTCTGATGAAGATTCATTCTTCTTTAATGATTCAAAAATCTAATTCAAAACAACTAATCAACAAATCAAATCAATTTAGTCGCTTAGCGCGAATTAATTCCAATGAAGATCTACTCTTTTTTAATCCACCAAATCAAATGTTAAAACAACTAACCAACAATCTAAATTATTTTGTTTACTAACATGATAAAAATACAAGATTATTTTCGAAAAAAGATTAAAGATGATTACTTTCAAAATCAACTGTGAACTGTGTTTACGATCACTCTGTTACAAAACTCATACAAGGTTCAAGGATAACTCGAAAGCAATTCTACGCGATCCTATAAAAAACACCAACCAAAAACTACGAACTACGAAATTTGACTATGATTTTTCGCAAGGAGATACGTAGACACGTAGTTAAAACCAAGGCGAGCCCAACTATTAAAAAATTAAATCATTTCCTCAACATATAGAAATATTAACTATCAAATTCCCATCTTATCCTTAAACCTAAAAGCGGAGCCCCTTGAGAACAAGGAAAATGAAGGGCGCCTAACACCTTCCATTCATCTAATTGACTTACGAATTTAGAATTTATGTACAAATTAGGATTATCTGTTATTTCCCCGTCCTTAGGACAAAATTAATGGTGGCGAGTCTCTTATTTTTTTGCCGATTACGACAGCTGGTGGCTCTGCTGGGGACACAATCCTAGAGTTTAGAGTCTACCCATTCTTTTAGACCTAGGGTTTCTATTTTGGGTTTTTCTATTTTTGGCATATTTTGTTTTATATCTATTTACATTTTATTTATTGTTTATTACTATTTTTATTATCATATTATTATTGGTGGTATTTAAGTTCAAATTTCAACATAACAAACATTAGAAGAATGATTGTCTATTAGCCAAGGGGGGTAAACACCCCTATGAGCTTTTGTGAGGACTTCACCTAGAGTCGGTTGAATTCCAAATAAGGAATATCTTTTAGAGGGCTAGAATCTCTATGAGGTAGGACTTCGGAATTTGGAAAATGACTCTTTGTATAACCCTAAACAAAATCTCATGGTGAGACCTTGTACGACCTAAGAGACGAAAGTCTCAGTCTACAAAGAGGCTCTGCTTAAGAGAAGCCCCTATGTCTTTCCCTCTAGTTTTATCCATAATACCCTTAAGGAAGCCACCTTATGGGGAGGATAGAATATTCGTAGGACGAAATTAGAAACCTACGTACTAAGGAATCTATTGTCATCCCATCCTTCATAAGAATCATTCTCGCGAGGGACATTCTTTTGTAACTTTAAACCTACGTAGGGTTACCTCTTATAGTTATTATACCCTAAACTCGTAGGGGTATTCTTTGGTTTAACCCGTAGGGTTTTCTATTGAGTCACAATCTCTAGCGTGTAGGAATTTCCTATGGTGTATCACAATCCCTAACCTGTAGGGTTTTCTTTGGTTTATCATAATCTCTAGCCAATAGGGATTTTCTTTTGAAAATCTTAATCCCTAGCCTGTGGGGATTTCCTTTAGTTTATCATAATCCCTAACTGGTAAAGATTCCCTTTTGTTCGTCATTGTCCTTAGAATCTTTATAGGATCTTGTCCTCCATATGGAACCTTCCCACGAAGGACGTCCCCGTTGATGCACGCCAAGTGACCTCTAGAAGGCCATGGGATCTAGTGACTGTTGAATGGTCACCATGTGCTATCTTTCATGCTATTCCCTCAAGTCAAACCTCTAACTCAACTGCCCGTCTATCATAATCCCTAGCTTATAGAGATTCCTCTTCGTCTTTCATTATCCATAGTCCTTAAGGAGTTCCTTGTGTCAGTTACAATCTTTAAGTCAGTATAGGGTGTTCTCCTTTAAATTTAGGTTTCCTTAGGTCTATCTTAATCCCCGAAACTAAGGTTCATCCTTTAGCCCGTGTAGGGTACCCTTATGTTTAACTTCATACTATGCTCGTGTTGCATTGCATTTCCATTCACATACATTTATACATACGCATTTCCACATTTCCCTTGGTCGATATCATCCAGTTAGCGGATTTCCCAATGCTCAAGAACAATTTCCAAGCAGGCTTCAAGAAAACTATGAAGGAATTCAAGAAAATCCTAGATTGGTGAAGGAGAAGTCAAATATTAGAGACTTAATTGAGCTTGGTCCTACAAATCTTATTGAGGAGAGAAGACAACCCTTCTTCATACAAGGCAAAGGCCTACACAATGCCTCAAATGCAACTATCATTGGTGATCAACAAGAGCAATTCCCTCACGAAATAGGTATGTCCAAGAAGAATCAAAGATCACCCCACTTCTACAAGTCCAAGAACTAAGAAGTATATCTCCTAAATTTAAGTGGATCAACAAAAAAGCTCATATCTAGGATCGTTAGACTTTATCAATTTCAAATTGTAACTTCTTTGTTGCTAAGTTGTATTTGGTGTAAATTTGTATCTTTTGACCAATAATTCTAATAAAATGAGCATGCATGTTTTTGAAGCCAATTCATTTGTATTCACTATTTTCTACGCCATCACTTTCCATACAAAAATTAATCAACGACTTTTCCATTTCACCTCTCCATCTTCATCTCGCAACTCTAACAAACTTTGAGAGAGAATTGTGTAAACTAAATAACTGAATTTTGTTAAACTATGATTTCAATGGTAAGACCGAGTTGACGATGTAAGGCATTGTTTCAATTCCTAAACAATGGAGAAATAAGAAGTTAATACGTAGTCAACTCCCTCGAGCCAGGAGCTGGAGTTTTTTCGGTTTTAAAAAAAACCTTAATTTTAACTGGGGGCAGGGTAGATTTCAATTAATTCAATGGAGCATTCTAATCTTAGGAGAATCAAGTTGATCTAAGCAAAGGTTCAAGCACATCCTCTTCCTCGTGCATATCATTAAATAGTAAGGAAACAATGAAGAAAAAGTCTACGACGCCTTCCTCCTTAGCACATCATCCAAGATTGAGGAAATATTGAAGACAAGCTTACAAAGTTAACATGGCGGTAACAAATGTTCAAAATCCAAAAGCAAAAAGAAATTCAAAATGAGAAAGTCATCTATGTCAAGGAAAATATAAAAAAATTGACTTAGGCAAAAGTTAGGGTATCCCGATGGACCAAAATTCAAAAGAATTGGTCCATGCAAAAATAAGGGATTGAAAATAAATAAATTAGCGAACAATCTTGTGACTGCCACCTCGATAATCATAAAGGCTTCTCATCAATTAATGGATCTTATCAATGCTTTTCATCGGTGCTTGGATCTTTACTAATGCTTCTGCTCATCATCACGACTACGGAAATTCTCTTGCAGACTGAATACATCCATTGGATTAATCTAACTTAGGAATGGAGAACATCAGGGGGAGTGGGGTGGGCTAAATAAATTTTGCGCCTTATATCCTTTATTTCTTAAACAATGAACCATGGCCATGTTACAATCCTCAAAAGTCCTAATTGAAGCAAGGTTAACTATGAAAGCATACTCGGCAAAATTTGTGTTAAACTGACTCCTATGTTTGTTAAAATTAAATGTACACTTTTATATACAAATCAATACTTAGCATCAAGGAGATCTCAAAAATTAGTTTAATCAAAAGCGATCCTTTCTAGGAAGCTCCTAACTAGGGGTAAAGAATCTAAAGAAGAACCTTATAATTGTAAGCAAGAATAATGATTGTAGGGGTATATCACATGAAAATCTTATTAACTAGGGGCAATCATTCTAAGATTCAATCAAATTGGGTCACATTTCGAAGCACCGTTTAATTAGGGTCATACCTTTCGAAGGGGCATTCCTTAATCAAGTTCATATCACAATGTGGTAGGACTTGGTTTCCTCTTTCGAAAAATTCTTAAGGCCCTAATAATCACGGGGAAACCTTCGAGACTCAAATGTTGGGGAAATTCATATGATGTTCATCCTACTGTATGTAGAATCCAAATTTCCATTCAAGCAATTTCAAGTACAAACTTTTCAAAGATTCAAATCCTGGGGCAATCTATATCAAGCTCATGGTGAGGTCCAAGTTATTTATGAGGGTACTTCCTCCAGATCCTGGATATTGGAGGCATAACTTTCAAAATTCAAATGTTGGGGCAAACCACTGTGAAGCTCAATCAAAAGGAGTTGATTCAAAATGGTTCATCAAAGACAAATATCTTCAAGAGTCTATTAATCAGGGGAATAGTTCAAGATAGTGGTGCCATTCATATTATAATCAAACTACTTCCGAGATCATATAAAGGAGAATCTCTACAAATAAACAATGTGGGGCAAGAACCTCCATGAAGGGGAAAGTTCTCTGCGCACTTTCATAACCCCCAATCAATCCTTCTCCTACATCAGCAATCTTTGAATTCAAATCGAGTTCAGAAAATCATGATGGTATAACACCCTACCATCGTGTGACAATCAACCTTGTTAATAAGAAACCTTTCTGTGTCTTAACCATCCACGACCTACCACAAGAGTATCCGTCAAAAGCGTACGAGTCTGCATAAATCATTCATTAGGTTACTTCGATCTAGAATTGGACTATACATATCATCTCATCCATTTGATGAATTACGACATCATGGATCGAGCATATAACAAGATCATTCATTCATTAGCATTTCAAAATTTCAACATCCACCGATACATATCCAAGTTACACATTACATGCATTGGTCAATCATTACATACTACGCATTAACACTTGCATCTACATGCATACATGACATATTATAGACCAAGACTTAGGACCCCCCATAAAAATCCAGAGTCAATTTCCAAGGGAGTCACTATTCTCAATCCACATGCAATATCTAGCTAAGTTAGTAACATCTCTCTGAATCTTCCTCCAGGCGAGTCCGTCGTATGAGCACTCTTCATCAAAATCGTAAGCATCCTTACGTAATTTCCATACATTTAAGACATGAGCATCCTCACGCAATCTCCACCAACCATCCAAGACGTAATCAACCTCACGCATTTTTATCAGCCTAAGACGTGAGTAACCTCAAGCACTTCAATCAAAATAATACGTGAGCAACCCTAAGCATTTTTCATCTGCCATTTGAGGTGTGAGTAGACTCACGTGTTTTCCATTAGCATAGAGCATCATCACGCATTTTCTTTGTCCATGTTTCATAAAAGAAGTTAGCAGCCTCACGCAACCTCATCCATTGTTCATTCGTAGGCAGCCCTACGAAGCATGAGCAGCCTCATGTGTTCATCATTCGTTTGTACATAAGTAGCCTTATGTAAAAATTGTGAGCAGCCTCACACTTTCCAATCACCTGATCAACGTCTCCCGGTGACCTTATCGATGTTAGCAACCTTGTTGTCCGTTTCACCTTTCCAAACCACCAAGTTGATACTATTCCAGTAAACCTACAAATGTTTTTGTAAAGCCCAGTTTCTGTCTGGAATGTCACCTTAAGCCCGGTTCCTGTCTGGCATATCACCTAGACCAGTTCTTGTCTGGTAGTTGTTTCAATTTCCATTTGGAAGCTAATTCTTATCCCCAGTTCTCGGCTGGTAGCCTGCCTTAAGCATTGGTTCCGCAATTCAAATAACATGGACATTGCATTTACTAATCATCACATCATTTCAATTTATAACATTATCATATCAAGCATACATACCATGCATCATGCATACATCAAGCATAATCATATCAAACATGCATACATGCATTACATTCAATCATATATGCCAATGAACATTGCAGAAAATATTAAGGCATGCTTACCAGCTAAGACGCACTCAATTTCAAATCCAAGCTCAACACTATCCATTCTTCGTACTATCACTATATCCACATCGGTTGAGAACAAACACAACCGTGAAAGGTACCGCTATCAAAATTTCACTAGGCAGCTTACCTATGATTCATATCCAAGGCCTAGTCATCACCAGCCTTCGGGCGTTATACTTTCAATTATCAAATTTAAACTTTTCAAATTCAAACCTTTCAAACATTCAACTTCATTTAGTTATCATATTATTAAGTCTTGGTTAAAAACAAACACAACTGACATCATCATCGAAACTTCAGTTTCAATCTTAAAACCTAGCATTCTTTATGCTAATCGAGTCTTGGTTGAGAACATACAAAACCGACGTCATTATTCCGAATTCCAAATATCTAGTTTCTAACCCGCATCATTTACCTCTTAGGTTATGGAAAATACAAAATCTACAATATATATTACTATGTTAGTCTTGAAGCGTTAGTAAGCTATTCTTTTCAAAACTCGTACTATCTATCCCCTAGGTTATGGTAGATGTACAAAATCTGTGATATAACTCGTTGCATCAGTCTCAAAGCAACAATACGTTATCTATTTTTTCAAAAGATGCATCATTTATCCCCTAGGTTATGATAAATGTTGCAAATCTACAATATAGCTTACTATGTTAGTCTCGAAGTGTTAGTAAGATATTTTCAAACTTTGCGTTATTTACCCCAAAGGTTGTGGTAAATATTTAATAATTGTGATATAACTTGTTGCATTAGTCTCGAAGCAGCAATAAGTGATTTATTTTTAAACTTTGTGTTATTTATCCCATAGGTTGTGATAAATATGCAAAATCTACGTCATAACTTAACATGTTAGTCTCGAAGTATTACTAAGTTAAATATTCAAAGTCGTATCTATAATACGTTGGGAGAAATGACTTTTGGTTTTGCATTTTATCACAAATGTTATGTGTTGTACCCCAAAATTTGCCCTCCCATATTTCTCAAAATATTCCAAGAAAAATTCACAAGTCCAACCCGGCGCATCATATTCAGGTTCGGCTCAAGAGATAATTCTTTAAAGAAGGTATCCGAATGTGCGAGTTTTCTTGAAGAAATATGGTGAAAAAGTGTGCTGAAAGTGCAGTTTTTACGCGCTAAAAAATTCATAACTTGAAGATCGTGACTCATTTTGAACCCGTTCCGGTGGCCAAAATTCCGTCTTGACATTATCTACGTTTTCATCTCTCACGGCTGGAAGCCAATTTCGATCAGAAGGTCTTCAAAAATGTGGATTTATCAAGTATTTTCGTGCAGAAAATTTGTGACAGAAGTTTATCTGCGTCATGTTCAGAAAATCATAACTTGGTCGATTTTCATCGTATCGAGCTGGTTCTGGTGCCAAAATTTCACAAATTGAGTTGACTACATTTTCACAGAAGGCATTGAGTTCAAACGGTATTCAAAAGGCCTTCGTTTTTTGCTCAGAGTGCGTGACACGCTGAAAATCCTGAATGCTGAATATTATTTCATCTGAGCCGAAACTTCGAAAATTCATAACTCGGTCAATTTTTATCGGATTGGACTCATATTTTTACACAAGGTCCCTGACTCATAGATCTACAACTTTGCTTCAAAAGTCGAGACCAAATTATGCACCGATCAATACCAGTTTTTTATTGAAGAACGTGTCAGAGTCGACACTGGAGCCCAAAATAAGTTTGTCTGAGCTGAAACTTCAAAAATTCATAACTAATTCACCGTTTATCCGATTGAGTCGATCTTCGGACAGGAGTTAGTTCTCGATGTCGGCTACATTTTGTTTTCACATTTCAACTTCAAAAAATGCACTTAAGTCCCTGCGATTTAGCTTAGAAAGTGACGAATTCAAGTGAATATTGGAGGCCCAATTGCACATTCAAAGCCCATTTTCTTTACCCTAATTTCCACTATATAATCACCTTCTTGTCACACAAACCAAAAGAAAAAGAGGAGAAAAGAGAGGAGAAAAGAGAGGAGAAAAAAAGAAAACCCTTGCCACAACGCTGTCAGAATATCAAATTCTCTCAAGAACCCTAAAAACCTTGAAATCCTTATTACAAATCCCTCTCTCACTACAAACAAGCCATCTCGGTTACAAACCAACATCTTATTACTTCTTCAGTAAGGGTAAGGCTGGCTTGATCTCCATGATCCAAAGGGCATAAAAGCATTCATGTCACTACTTTTCCAGTAAGGGTAAGGTTGATTTGATCTCCATGATCAAAAGGGTATAATCATTCATACATGCCATATTGTGCCTAAACATTAAATTTCTTCATATATTGGCTTTATTTGCATTTTATGATTTTATTTGATGTGTTTGTGAGATTCAACACTGCATATTTAGACAGGATCCCAGACAGATTCATTAAGGAACGTTGAGGCCAAAAGCCAAATGGCCAAAAGCCAAAAGCCAAATGGCCAGACTAGAAAAACTTATGCATGACACCAATACATGGCGAGGCAGACATTAAGCCAGACATTAAAGGAACGTTGAAGCCAGAACACAAATGGTCAAAAGCCAAAAGCCAAAAGCCAAATGGCCAAAGTAGAACAACTTATGCATGAAACTCAATCCAATGGCCAAAGAATGCAGACCACGTTACTCAGGAGTCAATACTTCAAAAAACCTCCCCTTGGGCCAGACACCCCCTATGGTTTGCTCAATTTTTAATTTTTATTTGTTTTTCCTTTTTATTCTTTTAATTGTTTTTTAATTGTTTTCTTTTAATTCCATAAAATAATTTTCATAATAAATATAAAATACAGAAAAATCAAAAAAATGTTTATTTTATTAATATTAATTTTACTATTATTATTTTTGTAAATAAACTTTAAACAATTAATTAGATTAATTTAGGTTTCAAAACTTTAATATTTTTCTTAATAAATTAAATATGTAGAAATTAGGTTTTTTTAACTTTTTCATCATTTTTTTTAATAAATAATTTTCTCATTATTATTATTATTAACTACTAATTTATTTTGTAAATAAACATGTACATAAATTCTTTAGTAAATTAAGTTAAACTTTAACATTTTTCTCAAATAATTAAAAATAACTTAGAATTAGGGTTTCTTTTAATTTTAATTTTAATTTTCTTATTTCATAAATATAAAAAAAAACCTAAAAAATACTTCTTTTATTTCAATAAATAATTAATTAATTTTTAATTTCATTTAATTTCTTTAAAGGGTCCAACGCCCTCGAACGTTCTATTTTTATTTCTTTCGCACATTTATTTTCTTTCAAATATTATGTAATTGCTCAAGCCATGTAACTCGGACATTTTATATTTCCCGCATTTTATTTCTTTATTTTATGTCAAATCGGGTCCTGGTTTAATTTGGCGATGTGGACCCGCGCCTTTGTAATAGTTTAGGAATTTTATCTTTCCGCACTTTTTTAACTGTTAAATAAGCATGCAAGAATGAATGGACTCAATTAAAATCAAGCGTAGATCACAATGAACATGACAAGACAAATACCAATGAAAATAACACACAATTCGCACACACCACCCCTAGGGTACGCCTCACTGTTGCCTTTCGAAAGGTGATCGTCGAGTAGAGGACGTCTTAGTAAGTCCTCATGATCCGGGAACCTGGCATGAGGGTAGCTTCTAAGGTGTCTTCCCATTGCTCTGGTGATCACCATGTCCCTATAAACTCGAATTGACCCGAACACCTCCAACGGTGGTGCTACCTACCTCTCAATGGTGGGATGGCACTACTTTAAAGGACATTTACACAGACGAATTCCTTAGGGTAGGTAAGTTCTCGTAGATACTTGCTCTAATTTCAAAAACAAATCAAAAAATACTTTTCACACCGACACCTTTTCAAAAAGCTTTCGAAAGCAATTTTTCAAACACTCTTGAGGACCGATACAAGAGTCGAACTGGAATTTTCAAAGAAACTTTTTAAAACCCACAGTTGAAAAGCAAACAAACTATTTTAAAAACACAAATGAGCAAGTATCTAAGAGCCCATGGATAACCATGGATAGAAAGGGTGCTAACACCTTCCCTTTCTATAATCTACCTCCCGAACCGAGAACTAATCTCTTTAAGGAATTTTTCTGTGCTTTTGTCCTTTCCATTTGGAGAAAATAAAAGACGGTGGCGACTCTTGCTTCCGCGACATTTCGCGAACCAGCGTTAAACAGTCAGTTCCAGATCCACCGATCACAGAACTGGCGACTCTGCTGGGGACTTAACTTAAAGTGAGGTGTACCTTAGGACTAAGATCACTGTGTTTTCAATTGTATTGACTTGCTTGCTTTATTATTGTGGGACTGTCTTGGGAGTTCTATAGATCCTAACCCGGATCTGGGGGATACCTTCTTAGAAAGTAGCAACAAGGCTGTGAGGGAACTGTGCGGGGTATACCGACATGGTTGAAACAGTCTGCTACGTTGATGTGGCACTTTGGTGTGTACCGGTAACCCTTGAGTTCAGTCAAGGAGAGTACGGGGCCTCCGCGTGGTGTCGTGAAGCATCAACAGACCTTAGGAACCTTAATTGAACTATCTTGGCCTCTTTAGGGTAGTGAGATAACTGACTTTGGTGCAGTCCGAGGTTGGTTGATACTCGATACTACACTCAATTGAGGGTTGCTTTCCTGGAATATTTCGGTCGCCAGTTCAGTGGCTAAATCGAAACGATGAACAATGAAAGCAATCCCGTGATATTGGGACCCTTAGAACCCGGTTACTTTGATAGGACAGGTATGAACCAACAAACTGAAAGAGGGTAATACCTAGACCTCATGCTGGCCTAAACTCTAAGGGCTTCTCTTGTGTGACTTGTGTGCCTTCGTACTTGACTACTTGCATGCTTTATCTGACACATGAACTGCTTGCAGGTTTTGTTTATAGTCCTTAATTAGGACTCATAACGGAGTGTATTGAGTTTCTTGCAGGTTTTGTTTATAGTCCTTAATTAGGGCTTATAACAGAGTGTACTGAGTTTCTTGCAGACTAGTTTTTTGCAGGTTTTGTTTATGTCCTTAATTGGGACTCATAACAGGGTTTACTCACATTACCCCATGCATACCATAACATCATACCATTGCATACATCCTAACTCATTTCAAGGATTTCAAGGGCTTGTGATGCAGGTCATGGTGAATCAACTATCCCAGCAAGGGGCAAAGAGGATTTATTTTCCTCTAGCCAAGGTTGTCAGGGGCTATGACCCACTTGATATGGTGAGCTCTGACTCTTGAAGAAGGTTCCTCTAGCCAAGGTTGTCAGGGGCTATGACCCACTGGATATGGTGAGCCTTTGACCTTAGAGAAGGACTCTCAACAACATGCAGTTCCTTCAATCAAGCTACCAGATCCAAATGCTAACAAATTTTCTTGTTTACCCCGCGGGATCCTTGAAAACATTGCATGCATGCCATACATATCATTGCATAACAGGTACCCTCGTTGCAGGTCACTTACCTTTCCCGCTGTTTATTTCAGCAATGGCTTCCCAACCAGATAACCAGGACCTTCTCGCTCAAGAGACTCAGTTCAGGGAAATCCTCCTGAATCTATCCAATGGGCAGGAAGAGCTAAGGATACTTCTCACGGAGACCTTTGTCAAGAATAGTGCTGAGGATGAAAAGCTGAAACACCTACAAGCTGAGGTGGATGCATTGAAGGTCCAGATGCTGGGGCAGGTGACTGCCATTCAAGGGTTAGTTCAAAGACAAGATGAGCTCTGGTTTCTCGTCAACCAATTGCTTCAGGGTAACCAGCTGGGGCAAAAGTCTAAGGGTAAAAATCTAGTCATCGTTCGACCATCTTTGAGACAAAGAGGCAAGGAGAGAGCTCCCCAAATGGCTCCAGTGTCACAAATTCAACATCACAACCAACAAAAGAGCGAGAGAAGGCAGTTCACTCGGCTCAGCATGACCTTATCCCAGATATTACCACAGTTGCTGGAGGCCAAGCTGGTAACTCTCAAAGAGGCTCCGAAGTTTCAAAATACAATGTCACCAAAGTATAACCCCAACGCTCGCTGCGCTTATCATTCTGATAGCCCGGGGCATGATACAAATGAATGTTGGGCTCTGAAGAACAAGATCCAGGACCTGATTGATGAAGGAGCTGTGGAATTCACCCAAGATGGCTAGGCTGAGTGCTTCTACCATTCCTACAGGAGGCACCATTTGAAGTAACAAGCCCGGAGATGAGAAGAATGTTTGTTCATTCAAATGTTCAAGTTGCAATTTTCTTTTGTTCAAACATTTACTCATTGTTAAACATTGTTATTTCATTAATGCATCGCATATGTCTGTTTTGAAGCAATATATTCGTATTCACTATACGCAAATTATTTTCATATTTTTTCTGATGATCAACTCTCAATCAATAATTCTAAGCCTCTTGAGGGAGGATGACGAAAACGATACCACAATATACAATATGCTTTTGAACAGACCCAGCTGATGAGGTACAGGCCTTGTTTCAATTCCTAAACACTGGAGTTATAAGGAAGATAATCCCTCGTTAACCCATCTGAGCCAAAGAAGTAGGAGTTTTTTTTCTTTTCGAAATTTAAAACCCTTAATCATAACCTGGGGCAGGGCAGTTTTCTTAGTTGATCCAAGTGCATAATGAACAGCATAAAAGAAGTCCTTACAAAACGAAGAAAGACAATGATGGTTCCGAATAATCAATAAAGAAAGGCAGTCATTATCTCAAAAAATAAAAAAAAACGGTAGGTCAAAACCCATGAAGGAGACTTACAAAACTGGGGCATCCCGCTGACTGTAATTCCAAAAAGGGAAACAGTTCAGGCAAAAAAAAATAGGGATCATAAAATCAAAAAAGAAAGAGGTCTTACAAACCCTCAACAAAAAGGAATGACTGCCTCAATCATCAACATCCGAATCATCACCGGAAAATCAGAGCAAAGACTCAAACAAGGTCTAACGTATGATCAGCTGAGTTTAGGTTTGGAGAACATCACGAAGAGCGGGTGGGTACAAATAATTTGAGCCTTTATCCTTTGTTTCTTAAACCGTGAACCAGGCCACGTTATAACCCTTAAAAGTCCTAGCTGAAGCATGGGTTAGTTCGAAAGCATACTGTTACGAAAGGTATCCTGACTCCTTAAGGCCTACGGTAAATACGGAGTTGACATCACGTTTTACAAACATTCATTTGTTTATGAATAAAGAATGCATTTTCAAAATCTTCAAGACAGACATAGGCTTTGCATTTTTAACATAACTTTGTTTGCATATGACTTTTGTTTGAACAGCATAGAAATTCGCACGACGAATGCCTAATGAACAGAAGCATTTCCAATCAAGGGGCATGGCCTAATCATTGTCCATCATCTGGGGCAGTCCAATCAAGATTTGGAGAATCTTTCAAAGGCCAATCAGCCTGGGGCAAATCTCCACCTGAGTCACTTGGGGAATTTCAACAACGAATCTGGCCTGATCAAACACCTTCTGGTGGCATGACAAAACACTTCTAACAGGGGCAACTCCCTACATTCTGAGAACATGGACATAGTCGAAAAGATACTACGCATAATCAAAGACCCGCTAGGTTGACACACCTAGGCAAAAATAAGGGCTTCCCGGCGAACCAAAAGGGTTCGGGCAAAATGAAGGGATGAAATGAAAAAAAATCTGTACACCCGGCAGCCTTGGCCTAAAGATTGTTCCCCGGCGGTATATCAACATTCAAAGGAATAATCTCCCCAGCAAACTATTATCAACACTCAGCAAGGCATCCCTCTTCCCACAGAGTATTGCTTCCCAGCATGGTCGCTAGAGTATCTTTTCTCCCCGCAGAATCCTCCATTTGCCAAGTTTATTCCGCAACGGAGTCATCTTCTCCTACCGGTATTCTTGCAGTTATCATCCCCAGCGGAAGCAAAATCTATTCTTCAACATCAGCCTAGGATACGACTTCCCGGCACCCGTCAAGGATTCACTTTCCTAGACAAAAACATACATAAAACATCACATACATCATTTTAGCATGCATAGACGCACTATATCATACAAATCTCATTTATGTTGAGAACATCATTGCTTGATCCATATCATGCATTGCATATGACTGACCTTTACCTTTCAGGAAAGATGCAGTTGAAACTCTCAATCATATTTCAAGACCTAGACCGGTTCAGTTAAATCGACCCTAAGATTTTCCTGATGCTTATCCAGTCAAAGGCCTTCTCTGGTTCAGTTAAATCGACCCTAAGATTTTCCTGATGCTTATCCAGTTGAAGATATTCCAAGACCTTGTCCGGTTCAGTTAAATCGACCCTAAGATTTTCCTGATGCTTATCCAGTCAAAGGCCTTCTCTGGTTCAGTCAGATCGACCCTAAGATCTCCCTGATGCTTATCCAGTTGAAGATATTCCAAGACCTTGTCCGGTTCAGTTAAATCGACCCTAAGATTTTCCTGATGCTTATCCAGTCAAAGGCCTTCTCTGGTTCAGTCAGATCGACCCTAAGATCTCCCTGATTCTTATCCAGTTGAAGATATTCCAAGACCTTGTCCGGTTCAGTTAAATCGACCCTAAGATTTTCCTGATGCTTATCCAGTCAAAGGCCTTCTCTGGTTCAGTCAGATCGACCCTAAGATCTCCCTGATTCTTATCCAGTTGAAGATATTCCAAGACCTTGTCCGGTTCAGTTAAATCGACCCTAAGATTTTCCTGATGCTTATCCAGTCAAAGGCCTTCTCTGGTTCAGTCAGATCGACCCTAAGATCTCCCTGATTCTTATCCAGTTGAAGATATTCCAAGACCTTGTCCGGTTCAGTTAAATCGACCCTAAGATTTTCCTGATGCTTATCCAGTCAAAGGCCTTCTCTGGTTCAGTCAGATCGACCCTAAGATCTCCCTGATTCTTATCCAGTTGAAGATATTCCAAGACCTTGTCCGGTTCAGTTAAATCGACCCTAAGATTTTCCTGATTCTTATCCAGTCAAAGGCCTTCTCTGGTTCAGTCAGATCGACCCTAAGATCTCCCTGATGCTTATCCAGTTGAAGAAATTCCAAGACCTTGTCCGGTTTAGTTAAATCGACCCTAAGATTTTCCTGATGCTTATCCAGTCGGAGGCCTTCTCTGGTTCAGTCAGATCGACCCTAAGATCTCCCTGATGCTTATCCAGTTGAAGATATTCCAAGACCTTGTCCGGTTCAGTTAAATCGACCCTAAGATTTTCCTGATGCTTATCCAGTCAAAGGCCTTCTCTGGTTCAGTCAGATCGACCCTAAGATCTCCCTGATGCTTATCCAGTTGCAGTTGAAGATATCCAGTTGAAGATTTTCCTGATTCTTATCCAGTCAAAGGCCTCCTCTGGTTCAGTCAGATCGACCCTAAGATCTCCCTGATTCTTATCCCAGTAGAAGACACCCAAGATTTTTCTCAACGAGCGTTGTTGAAGTTAAAGTCGCCCAAGGTTCTCTTACCATTCATGCTAAGGCAGTAACCATCCCTGGTTCATTCATCGCCGATTGAAGCTCCAGACTCAGCTCCTGTAACCAGCCAGGACACATCTATACCAAGCATCTGAAAACCAGCTTCTGCAACGTGTCAGGTACTCATTTGTTCTTTTGCAGGTATGCAGGTTCTCGCTAAGGAATCTCCTACGCGATCAACATCCAGATGGCATCTATAAGCCCATCATCCTATCCAGCAGTCTCCAAATGGCATCTATAAGCCCATTCCCCCATCACACTGCTAACATGTGAGCACAAATTTCTGGGCACTCTAGTGTTCAATCATCTTCCACCTTCGGATTACGAAAGGCACGTCAGCCAATCTGCATCCTCAGGTCTAATAAGATTGAACAGGGGCAACTGTTGTACCCCAAAATTTGCCCTCCCATATTTCTCAAAATATTCCAAGAAAAATTCACAAGTCCAACCCGGCGCGTCATATTCAGGTTCGGCTCAAGAGATAATTCTTTAAAGAAGGTATCCGAATGTGCGAGTTTTCTTGAAGAAATATGGTGAAAAAGTGTGCTGAAAGTGCAGTTTTTACGCGCTAAAAAATTCATAACTTGAAGATCGTGACTCATTTTGAACCCGTTCCGGTGGCCAAAATTCCGTCTTGACATTATCTACGTTTTCATCTCTCACGGCTGGAAGCCAATTTCGATCAGAAGGTCTTCAAAAATGTGGATTTATCAAGTATTTTCGTGCAGAAAATTTGTGACAGAAGTTTATCTGCGTCATGTTCAGAAAATCATAACTTGGTCGATTTTCATCGTATCGAGCTGGTTCTGGTGCCAAAATTTCACAAATTGAGTTGACTACATTTTCACAGAAGGCATTGAGTTCAAACGGTATTCAAAAGGCCTTCGTTTTTTGCTCAGAGTGCGTGACACGCTGAAAATCCTGAATGCTGAATATTATTTCATCTGAGCCGAAACTTCGAAAATTCATAACTCGGTCAATTTTTATCGGATTGGACTCATATTTTTACACAAGGTCCCTGACTCATAGATCTACAACTTTGCTTCAAAATTCGAGACCAAATTATGCACCGATCAATACCAGTTTTTTATTGAAGAACGTGTCAGAGTCGACACTGGAGCCCAAAATAAGTTTGTCTGAGCTGAAACTTCAAAAATTCATAACTAATTCACCGTTTATCCGATTGAGTCGATCTTCGGACAGGAGTTAGTTCTCGATGTCGGCTACATTTTGTTTTCACATTTCAACTTCAAAAAATGCACTTAAGTCCCTGCGATTTAGCTTAGAAAGTGACGAATTCAAGTGAATATTGGAGGCCCAATTGCACATTCAAAGCCCATTTTCTTTACCCTAATTTCCACTATATAATCACCTTCTTGTCACACAAACCAAAAGAAAAAGAGGAGAAAAGAGAGGAGAAAAAAAGAAAACCCTTGCCACAACGCTGTCAGAATATCAAATTCTCTCAAGAACCCTAAAAACCTTGAAATCCTTATTACAAATCCCTCTCTCACTACAAACAAGCCATCTCGGTTACAAACCAACATCTTATTACTTCTTCAGTAAGGGTAAGGCTGGCTTGATCTCCATGATCCAAAGGGCATAAAAGCATTCATGTCACTACTTTTCCAGTAAGGGTAAGGTTGATTTGATCTCCATGATCAAAAGGGTATAATCATTCATACATGCCATATTGTGCCTAAACATTAAATTTCTTCATATATTGGCTTTATTTGCATTTTATGATTTTATTTGATGTGTTTGTGAGATTCAACACTGCATATTTAGACAGGATCCCAGACAGATTCATTAAGGAACGTTGAGGCCAAAAGCCAAATGGCCAAAAGCCAAAAGCCAAATGGCCAGACTAGAAAAACTTATGCATGACACCAATACATGGCGAGGCAGACATTAAGCCAGACATTAAAGGAACGTTGAAGCCAGAACACAAATGGTCAAAAGCCAAAAGCCAAAAGCCAAATGGCCAAAGTAGAACAACTTATGCATGAAACTCAATCCAATGGCCAAAGAATGCAGACCACGGTACTCAGGAGTCAATACTTCAAAAAATCTCCCCTTGGGCCAGACACCCCCTATGGTTTGCTCAATTTTTAATTTTTATTTGTTTTTCCTTTTTATTCTTTTAATTGTTTTTTAATTGTTTTCTTTTAATTCCATAAAATAATTTTCATAATAAATATAAAATACAGAAAAATCAAAAAAATGTTTATTTTATTAATATTAATTTTACTATTATTATTTTTGTAAATAAACTTTAAACAATTAATTAGATTAATTTAGGTTTCAAAACTTTAATATTTTTCTTAATAAATTAAATATGTAGAAATTAGGTTTTTTTAACTTTTTCATCATTTTTTTTAATAAATAATTTTCTCATTATTATTATTATTAACTACTAATTTATTTTGTAAATAAACATGTACATAAATTCTTTAGTAAATTAAGTTAAACTTTAACATTTTTCTCAAATAATTAAAAATAACTTAGAATTAGGGTTTCTTTTAATTTTAATTTTAATTTTCTTATTTCATAAATATAAAAAAAAACCTAAAAAATACTTCTTTTATTTCAATAAATAATTAATTAATTTTTAATTTCATTTAATTTCTTTAAAGGGTCCAACGCCCTCGAACGTTCTATTTTTATTTCTTTCGCACATTTATTTTCTTTCAAATATTATGTAATTGCTCAAGCCATGTAACTCGGACATTTTATATTTCCTACATTTTATTTCTTTATTTTATGTCAAATCGGGTCCTGGTTTAATTTGGCGATGTGGACCCGCGCCTTTGTAATAGTTTAGGAATTTTATCTTTCCGCACTTTTTTAACTGTTAAATAAGCATGCAAGAATGAATGGACTCAATTAAAATCAAGCGTAGATCACAATGAACATGACAAGACAAATACCAATGAAAATAACACACAATTCGCACACACCACCCCTAGGGTACGCCTCTCTGTTGCCTTTCGAAAGGTGATCGTCGAGTAGAGGACGTCTTAGTAAGTCCTCATGATCCGGGAACCTGGCATGAGGGTAGCTTCTAAGGTGTCTTCCCATTGCTCTGGTGATCACCATGTCCCTATAAACTCGAATTGACCCGAACACCTCCAACGGTGGTACTACCTACCTCTCAATGGTGGGATGGCACTACTTTAAAGGACATTTACACAGACGAATTCCTTAGGGTAGGTAAGTTCTCGTAGATACTTGCTCTAATTTCAAAAACAAATCAAAAAATACTTTTCACACCGACACCTTTTCAAAAAGCTTTCGAAAGCAATTTTTCAAACACTCTTGAGGACCGATACAAGAGTCGAACTGGAATTTTCAAAGAAACTTTTTAAAACCCACAGTTGAAAAGCAAACAAACTATTTTAAAAACACAAATGAGCAAGTATCTAAGAGCCCATGGATAACCATGGATAGAAAGGGTGCTAACACCTTCCCTTTCTATAATCTACCTCCCGAACCGAGAACTAATCTCTTTAAGGAATTTTTCTGTGCTTTTGTCCTTTCCATTTGGAGAAAATAAAAGACGGTGGCGACTCTTGCTTCCGCGACATTTCGCGAACCAGCGTTAAATAGTCAGTTCCAGATCCACCGATCACATTATGGATAGTAAGAGTCTCCACCGACTTTTCTTTTATCCAATAAGGAAAGGGTGAAAATAATAGGAAAGACCTTTGAGAATTTTCTGAGTTCGGGGGGTAGGTTATAAAAAGCGAAGGTGTTAACACCCTTTTCATCTGTAGTTATTTACGGGCTTTTAATCGCTAGCTCACTTTATTTGAAAATGCTTTGTGTTGTGTGTTTTTAAAATATTTTGAAATTTTCCATTAGTTAGGCAACTTTGTAATGATTCTTGTATTGGTTAAGAATGCGTACAAAGTGTTCATTTGAAAATATTTTGAAAGTGTGGCAGTGAGAAATGTTTTTGTTTTGAAAAATGTGAGCAAGCGATTACGAGCTATCTACCTACTCAAAAGTATTTCATGTTATTTACCTTCTCCTTAGATAGTGTTATCGTACCATTAGTTAATAAGAAGCCCTATCATTGGATGTGAAGGGACAGACATAAATCATCGTATAATCATAAAAGCAACTCGTAGGGGCGCTTTAGCGATTTATCATAAGGGACTAAGATCGTTTATCAAAGGCAACATCGAAGGATCATTGAGGGACTACGGTCTTTCTAACCGAGGTTCTTTGCTAAAGCATCCCCACGTTCGAGGGACATGACTATTTTTATTTGAAGGCAACAAGTGGGATTACCCTAGAGGTGAGTGTGTGAAAAATGATTCAATTCAATTATTTTATCTTGATTAGGGTTATCTAACGATTGGTTTTAGATCTTGCCATACATGCCTAGTTACTAGCAGTTATAAGGAAAGTAGTAAATTGCGAAAAGTAAAGGTCCTACACTATTACAAAGCTTCGGGGAAGGGGGTACAAAACCATAAAACTGGGGGAAAATAGTAAACCCTAATTAAGACTATTACAAACCGTAGCCGTTACATAATCGGGAAAATAAACTAATGCAAAAGTAAATACGCGAAGCGGTAAAATAAAGGGAAAAAGAATATTATTTCATGATTTTGATTAAAAAAAAGGATTTGATGATTAATCTAAAAAAAACCTAATTGATTTTAATTTAGAAAAAAAGAATTAATTTATTAAAACCTAAGTTGATTTTAACTAATTAAATCCTAAAAACTAAGTTAAACTAATTCAATTAATTTAATTAATTAAAAAATAAAATTAACTTAATTAACTTAATTAAAAACCTAAGTCTAAATTAATGTTAATTTAAAAAAAGGTTAATCAAATTGTGTTAAAAAAAGTTAAATCAAAATTAAAAAAAAGGGATTTGGGCATGTTATAAAGCAAATCGGGGGGTGCAAGGAGAGAAAACCATTAGGCCAAAGCTGCAAGCCCAAATCCTGTGTGAGATCCAGTGTGACGACCAAAAGAGGTGTATTGCGGGCTGCGCATCTGGGAGTGTTAGATCTAGATCTGAGGGTTGCAAGACTGAGGGTGCTCGGTTGTTGTACGAGGACACGCTGCATACGACCTACCTAAATCAGAAAAGATATGAAAACAACCAAAGGCAGGGATCAAATGGTTGTGAAACTTGAGGGTGCCCGGTTGATGTACGAGGACACGCTGCATACGACCTGCAAAAATCAAAAAAAATGTGAAACCGACCAAAAGGCAGGGATCGAACCCACGCCTTGGTATACCGATGTCTTAATGCACGCTTCCTTGCCACTGGGGTGGCTGTTTCATCCAGTCATTAAATGAGAGCAATTAATTATACAATAAACTTAATGGACTGGGCCGGAGAAGCGCTAGAGCCCTAGCTTCGGTCGTCTTCTCCGACGAGCTCATTTTTCATTCATGCAAAATAAACACCGTCAGTGATTCAATGGTACCCTACCCCCTAATTCGGGCCCCGCGAATTCAATGGATGCATTAGTTTTGGCCAAATCGTGTTGTATTGTGAGGTACGATGAAGATAACCTAAAACAATGTAAACATGGTGTTGTACCCCAAAATTTGTCCTCTCATATTTTTCCAAATTTTTTCTCTTATATAGGTTATTACAAGCGCTTGATTAAAGAAAAATAAATAAAAATTTCAAAGATAAACAAGGAGTCTTCGATTGGCATTTTAATAAGGTCTTTGATTGGCATCTGGACAAAGGTCTTTCGATTGGCATTTTAACAAGGTCTTCGATTGGGTATTTGGCACCCTTCGATTAAACTTTGGGTCCACAAGTATCATTCCAGCAGTGTTTTCCCTTCAACTTACCTTCAGCACATAAGGCAAACCCTTTTCATGCTTGCCTTAGATTCCCAAGGCAAAAAAGCTTCTTTCATGTGTGCTTCGACACACAAGGAAATGACTTCTTCTGTGCGTGCCTTCAGCGCACTAGACCAAGGCTCCTCCAACTTGCCTTCAATCAACAGGGCAAAAGGTTTCTTCATGCTTGCTTTAGATTCACAATGGCAAAAACTTCTTCAGACTTACCTTCGATCCACAAGGCAAAAGGCTACTTTTAACTGGCCTTCGATTCACAAAGCTCCCGCTAGGCAAAAGGCCCCTCAGCTTGTCATCAGCGGACTTATTCCTCTTCATGCTTGCCTTCGTTTCACAAGGCAAAGACCCATCAGCATGCCTTTGATTCACAAGGCAAAAGGCCCCTTTCACTAGTCTTCGTTTCATAAGGAAAAGGCCCCCTCTTCAGCTTGCCTTCAACACACAAGGCCAAGACTCCTTCAGGTTTGCCTTCGATCCACTAGGATAAAAGCTTCTTTTGATCCACCAGGCAAAAATCTTCTTTCGACCCACCAGGAAAAAAGCTTCTTTTGATCCACCAGGCAAAAAAAGTTTCCTTCGACCCATAAGGCATTGGCTACCTTTGTGCCAGCTTCGCCTATGCAATAGCCTCCTTTACGCTTGCTTTGACCTGTCTCATGCTAGCATCCACAAGGCATAGGCTTCCTTTGTTACATTTTTGACTAGGCAATGGCCCCCTTTGAAACAATTGTACACACTTCAACACACATGATAGCCCATTCGAAGGACACACCTTAGTGGCCCATTCGAAGAGGGCACAAAGCATATATATGAAAGACACTCAAAAAGTACATTCGAAGGACACACCAAAGGCCCATTCGAAGGGTACACAAAAGGTCCATCTAAAGACCCATTCGAAGGATGTACAAGAGGTTTAATCGAAGGGAAGGAACTGAAGGCATTCGAAGGTCATTGATGTCCATATTCATTCAAATTTCAAAAAAGGACAAGATTCCATGTTTTTGGCCAAAGTTACAAAATTTCATTCATGGATTTCAAACACATAGTCAAGGTTATTCAATCCTATGATATCTTGTATCCTCACTCCTCTCTATATAAACAAGACATTAGCAAGCATTTCGACACACAGACAGAGCCCCAAAGAGTCACACGAAATTTACAAAAAAGCAAGATTGTCAAAATTCAAAAACACAATTCCAGCCATCATCTGTCCAAACTAAGGGTTCAGACACCTTCCCGATACTTCCAAGAACTCAACTCAACCATTATTCAAGGAATCTCACGCCCAGAATCCATGAATTGAAACCCTTACTATTGGTAATTTTCTGGAATTCATATTTGTAATTTAATGATGTATTAATACTTTTCCATGCTTGCTTCATGATCAGGTTGATCTATAGGACATAACCAATGTAGAACATGCAAGAATAAGGGCAAGAATAGGATTGTGCCATTTTAGAGCATGATCTGAGTTTCTTCATCGTATCTCAATAACCAGGGGTTTTCAGGTCAAAAGGACCTCCTTTTTGAAATCAGGAGGAAAAAATTAAGGGGTAAGATCAATTTGGATCTTTGAATCTCATTTTTTTGGTAGGTTGATTTTCCAGCCCACCGGAGAAGATGACCAGAGAGTTGACTCCGGTGGGCTGACTCCGGTGCAAACTTGTCTCACTCCCATTGGCCTATTCAAACTGCAAGTGTTTTTTTAAATTCTCAAATATTGACATTTTTTGTATATTATATTTTTGTTTTATATTATGCACAAATGAACAGGTGGCTCAACTGGTAAAGGCGCGTGTGTGTAAGGGAGAGAACCTGGGTTCGAATCCCAGGTCCAACCTTTTATATTTTCTAATTTGTTTCATGCAGATTTCATGTGCTATGCTGCCTGGGGTTCACCATACTTCATCAAACCCTTGCCATCAGATGTACATCTAATCAAGATGGACACATTTAGTATGCAAGTTCACCATGCACCCTCAAGGCCTCATCTCATCAGATCATAAAGCAACATGGGCTTCACAATTCGGGCCCAGCGCAAATTCAAATCAGCACCCCCTTGTCTCTTTCACATACTTAGGCCCACTTATCATTTTTTTTGTATTGTTTTAATTTCTCTTTTTTATTATTTTGTTTTTCTTTATTTATTTAATTACGCAAATAATCAAAATCACAAAAATATTAGTTTTAGGTTTTTTTTATTAAACTAATTTTGTAAGTAAATTAATAAATGATTTTAACTATTTTCTTAATTTAAAATAAACTAGAATTTAGGATTTAATTTAACTTTAATTATTTTCTTTTCATAATACAAAAACCAAAAAGAACTTAGACTATTTTCTTTAATTTAATTTTAATTATTTTCTTAAATAAATAAAAAGAACAATAAAAAGATTTTCTTATTTCATTTTTACTTACTAGGTTTTTAGACGTACTTTTAACTTTCGCGCTTTATTTATTTTATTTCGTATTTTTATATTATTGTACCTGTACACTGGATGTAATAGTTAATAGGATTTTATCCGCTTTCTTTATTTTCTTCCCCCAATTTTATACAGTGTAAATCCCCATCCCCAAAGCCATGTAATAGTATAGGTTTATACTTCTGCACTTTATATTATGTACATATTTACTGCTTGTAACTAGGATTGCATGACAAGATTGAAAAAACAAACCGTTAGCAAACCTAACACAAAAGATAAAAAATAACTGAATATAACACACATTGCACATATACACCTCTAGGGTACCCCACTTTGGTTGCCTTCGGAAATAAAGCAGTCATGTCCTTCGAAATGAGGACGCTTTAGCAAAGACCCGTAAATCAAAAAGATCATAGTCCCTCGATGACCCTGCAGTTGCCTCTCGATAAATGATCTAATCCTTAAACAAAATTGCTAAAGCGTCTCAACAAGTTGCCTTCGTGACTGTAACGTCCCTTCGATGTCCCTCATACATCCAACGATATGGCTACCTACTCACTAATAGTAGGATAGCACTGTCTAAAGGATAGGAGGAAAAGAATAACCTTTTTCGAGTACAAAGTAGATAACTATTAGAAGTTTGCTCAAAACATTTTTGCACTTACACAAATACTACTTTTCAAAAACATTCTTTCAAAACACTTTGTATACTTTCTCCACTATCCCGAGAAACATTACAAAGTTCTCCGTACTGAGGCATTCTCAAAACATTTTCAAACACACAAAGCACAAAGATATTTCAAAATGAGCAAACGTCTAAGAGCCCGTAGAAAACTACGGATGGAAATGGTGCTAACACCTTCCTTTTCCATAATCTACCCCCCTTACTCAGAAAACTCTCAAAAAAGGTCTTTTTCTGTTCTTTTCACCCTTTCCTTAATTTGGATAAAAGAAAAGTCGGTGGCGACTCTTGCTTACCGCAACATTTGTGAATACAAACACAAAAAACCAGTATTAAAAAGTCAGTTCTGCCACTGTATCACAGAACTTGCGACTCTGCTGGGGATGAATAAAAAGTGGGGTTACCTTAGAGTTAGTTTTTTATTTAACTGCTTTTTTATGCTTTGTTTGCTTTACCTTTTGGGATTATTTGGGTTGTTTCTATAGATCCTACACCTAGATCTAAGGCACCTTTTAGGTAAGTAGAAATAGATCGTGGAAACTGTGCAGGGTATACCGACACGGTTAAAGCGATAGCTACGTTGATGTGACACTTTGGTTGGTACTGGTAGCCATTGAGTAGTCAAAGAGAATACGGGGCCGCTACATGGTGTCATGAAGCATCAACTGACCTTAGAACCTTTAATTGAACAACTTAGCCTTTAGGAAGTAGTGAGTTAGTCGTCTTTGGTGTAGCCCAAAGTCGGTTGATATTCGATACTACACTCATTGAGATTTGACTCTCGAGTTTTGTTTGGTGGCAAGTCAGTTATCGATCGGAATGAAACTTATGGGAAAGATCAGTGATATTAAGATCCCTTATAACCTGATTACTATTGATAGGACAGGTTGATCCAACTAAACTTCAAGAGGGTACTTACCTTAAAACCCATGAAAGCCTTAAACCTATGGCGTTTGCGTGATTTTCTTGTGCTTGCTATATTTGTGTTTTCTTAACATAATCATGATATCATAACATCATAACATGGCATGTGATACTAACCATTTCAAGGATTTTTAGGACTTATCTTTGTGTTATTTTGTAGGACATGGCATCCACCCGCAAGAATACTATCCAAGTCAACCTCATAAGGATACCTCCTCAACTCAAGTAATTAGCATCCAGGGTTCCTAAGAGCTCTCCATTCACTGAAAGACATGGTCGACTTCTCAATCTGGTCACCTCAATCCCTAATGAAGAAATGTTGAAGGTGCTCTTTCAGTTCTCCGACCCTTTACATCACTGCTTCACCTTTCCCGATTACCAATTGGTGCCTACCATGGAGGAATTTTCCCAATTATTGGGGGTGCCCATTCTTGATCAGTTACTCTTCAATGGTATGGAAAGAGACCCAAAACCTGAAGAGATTGCTCATGCTCTGTCTTTACAACGGTCGGATGTAGTGGCAAATTTGGAAACTAGAAGAGGCGTTAAAGGGTTTCTAGCTAAGTTTCTATTTGAGAAGGCTCATCATTTTTGGGATACCCTGGATTTACAAGCTTTTGAAGTGGTGTTGGCCCTTCTCATTTATGGGATGGTACTATTTCCTAATCTGGACCAACTCATAGATATGAATGCCATCAAGGTTTTTCTGTCTCATAATCCGGTGCCTACTTTACAGACATCCTACAGTCTCTACATACCCGCACTGTAAAGAGAAGAGGGACCCTTCTGTGTTGTACTCCTTTGTTGGCTAGGTGGTTTATTTCGCACCTGCCTCGATCTGTGTTGAAGAATGAGCAGGGCTTGAGATGGTCTAATAGGTTGATGTTCCTCACACATTCCGATATTCATTGGTGTCCTCGATCCTTGGGGAATGTTACCATCATTCATCATTGTGGAGAATTCCCTAATGTCCCTCTCCTAGGCATTAGGGGAGGAATCACTTATAATCCTTGTTTGGCATTGTGACAGTTTGGCTATGCTAGGAGGGATGGTCCTTATGATACACTTGTCCAATAAATCGTATTCGACTATGAGAATGATGTTCAGGGTCATCGCCAGAGGTTCATGAGAGCTTGGGGCATGGTGAACAAAGTTGATAACAAAACACTGGGGCATAAGAACTCCATTCCTTTGGAGCCTTATCTTAAGTGGGTACGAGCCCGTGATTAAAATCTCAGGATACCTTATGAGGCCATTCTACCCATCATCATGGAGCCAGTCGCTGAGGGAGACACTCCTTACATTGTTCTTCATCCTGACATGCCGACTAATTTAGAGGAGTTACAAAAATCATGGATCCAACTCAAGGAGGAATGGGATACCTTTAAAACCCAATTCTACGCCAGCGAGAAGAAATTTTTAGAGCTCACCAGGCTACTTCACGAAGAAAGGAGTATAAATGCCTACATTGCACCAAAGAGGATGCGCCCATGGGAAGCTTGAGTCCTTTTTTGCTTTGAGAGTTCATTTTTGCTTCGTTACTTCCTTTGTAAGCCCAAGGGGCACCGTTGTAATTGCTTAAGCTTCTTAATGCAATTAAAGTTTGTTTTCCCTTTGGCTAAGAAAATTTAGGTCTTAGAAATCCTTGAAAACATTGTATACATATGTCATACATATCATTGCATAAACAGGTTTCAGGACATGCTTCTTATCTTCTTCGCTGTTATTTCAGCAATGACTCTTGAACAAACAGTTAGGGAGCTTCAGGCACAAAATGCCCAAATCCAAGAAATGTTCCTGAATCTGGCTAAGAGACAAGAAGATTTGAAAGCTCTGATTCTCAAGGACAAGAAGAAGAAAAAGAAACCAGCTGGTGTAGTGAATTTGGGAAGAAGGATCAAAGGACCGGTTAAGCGAGCTTTAGATTTTGCAACCACGTCAGAAGAAGGGGACAATCAAGATGGAGAGCCCAAGGAAGGAGACAACAACCCTGGGTCTGAAGAAGATGAACCTGACTATTCTGAGGAGTAGTATCCTCCTGCTGATGATAAATACAAACAAATGGAGGATCATATCAATTCCATGGAGATCCAAAGGGTACTCGGGCTGGATTTTGAAGAGCTAGGACTGGGCTCAGGGGTGGTCATCCCGTAGAAGTTCAAGGTCCCTACATTTTCTAAGTACGACTGTGTCTCCTGCCCTAAGCTGCATTTAAGGTCGCATGTCAGGAAAATCTAACCCCACACTACTGATAGGGATCTGTGGGTACACTTGTTCCAGGAAAGTTTGATAGGGACTCAACTGGAATGGTTCTATCAACTAGAAAGAACCATTGTGCGTAATTGGGAAGATCCAGCTGCTGCTTTCTACAAGTAGTACCAATATAATGCTGACCTCGCCCCGACTCGTACATAGTTGAAAAGCATGTCTATATGTTCCGACGAGGGTTTTAAGGACTAAGCCCAAAATTGGAGAGACCTCGTGGGAAGAGTCCAACCTCCATTGTCTGATAGGGAGCTGGTGGACATGTTCTTGAGCACATTATCCGGGCCATTCTTTAACCATCTGATTGGAAGTTCTTCTGCTGGATTTACTGAATTGATCTTTACGGGTGAACGAGTAGAGGCTGGCATTAAAAGTGGTAAGATATAAAGGGATGTATCCTCTAACACTGCAAAGAAACCATTCACAAGGAAGAAGGAGGTCAGTGCTGCTTATGGCCAAGGAAATCTTAACAAAACTGAGCATCGTCCGACGGTAGGGGCTGTTATGATTTCCAATCATGCATCAAACCAACAACAGAATAATCAATCCAGAACAGATAAGCCAAGGAGACAATTTACCCGGATCAACATGAACATATCCCAGGTTTTACCACGCCTGCTGAAATTCAATTTGGTTACCCTGAAAGAGGCTCCCAAAAACCCCAACACTACATTTCCTCACTACAATGCAAATGCTCAGTGTGCTTACCATTCTGAAAGTCTAGGCCATGATAAAAACGACTATTGGGCTTTGAAGAACAAGGTGCAGGATTTGATTGAGGCAAAGGAGATTGAATTTGACGCCCCTGATACCCCTAATGTTATAACTGCCCCTATTCCCAAGCACAACCGTGGTATTAATGCTATTGATGATGACATGTTTGTCGTTTCTGTTGATGAACTAGCTACTCCACTCCTGACTGTTAAAAAGAATCTCTTGAAAGCCAGTTTATTTCTGGGTTGTGGTGAAGATTTCCACGTATGTTTGTTTCTACCTAATGGTTGCCATTTGTTGAAGGAAGGTGTTCAGCACCTGATGGATGATAAAGAAATTCTGTTTGAAAAAACTCCAGTTACAAGGGCTCTGTGTGAAGATGTTTCTATCATTACCATTTCCGTCAATCCTCCCAAAGTCTCCTCCAAAAGACCTGTCAGGATTACATCTGTTCCGAAAGTTGCTCTGTTGATAATTACTTTCCCTGGACCTATACCATATTCCTTGTATAAAGTTGTTCCCTGGAACTATGGGGCTGACGTCTATTACCATGGCGTCAAGCAAGATTTGCTGGTTGTTAATGGTAAATATGTCGAAGACTCTGATCCTGACATTTGTAATATCGCCAGGACCAGTAAGATAACAAGAAGCATAAGAGTTTTATCTCCCGAGATCTCTCCTCCTAAAGTTGTTGCTACTCCTGTGATTATCCTCGTTGCTCCTGTCAATATTCCCATAGCTACTCCTGCTGTTAGTCCTACTATTATCCCTACTACCGGGTCGGTCGAGATTCAGGGCAAAGAGGTATTGGTCGAGCCTGTCCGGACGAAGACACATTCAGAAGCCATTCCTGAGGCTTATAAAAAGGAGATGGAAGAGATATTAAAAATAATCAAGAAGAGTGACTACAATGTGGTTGAACAACTAGGGCAAACCCCTTCTAAGATCTCAATGTTGGCCTTGTTAATGTGCTTTGAAGCCCATGCCAAGGCTTTAGTAAAATTCCTGAAGTCTGCCCACGTGCCTCAAGAGACCTCCACTGATCAATTCGAGAATTATGTGGCTAGTTTGACAGCTGACAATGGCCTGGGATTCTCTGATGCAGACCTAACTCCCAAGGTAAGGAAATTTAATGATGCTCTACATGTCTCTATCGAGTGCAGGGGCACTACTTTGGCCCATGTTTTAGTGGATACAGGTTCGTCGTTGAATGTTCTGCCCAAGAAAGTCCTTGACATATTGGATTACGAAGGATTGACTCTAAAGCCCAGTAACATTGTAGTGAGAGCCTTCGACGGTTCTAAAAGAATGGTGCATGTGGAGGTGGACATCCATATCAAAGTGGGTACTCAGACTTTTAATTCCACTTTCTATGTGATGGACATCAGCCCGTCCTACTCCTGTTTATTGGGTTGACCCTAGATCCATGGGGCTGGTGTTGTACCCCAATTTTTGCCCCTAAGATCCCTTCATCATACCATATTGATTCAATCACAACAAGATCACATTATGGCTTTTGGTTCTCCTCCCTATCTTTAGCTTTTCTCTTTGAGCAATCACTAAGCACCTTGAATTGTTTATCTTTTGTGGTCATGCATGTTTTTCTTTAACTTTCCTTTTAATTAATAAAATGCAATGTTGGTTTGTCTTACTTGTTAATAATGTAGGTAAAGGAAATGTGGCTTAGCAAGTTGATCTATGGGTTCATGAGTTTATTTCCATGCCCTAGTCAATGAAGCTTAAGAAATTCAAACCTCACATTGAAGTTATTTTTGAAGAAATGGCATGGCAAGGTTTATTTTGGGTCACTACATTTCAAAGTTATCAAGATTGATTCAAAAGTACAAGGGGTTCATTGAAGACGTTGTCATGATTGGACAAGGCCTTGTTCCCACTGGTCACAAGTGCATGTTTCTCTCAATTCTCAAGATATGGAAGTGGTTTTGGTTGCTATGAGTTCTCATTATTATCCTCAACAACTTCTATTTACAAAGCAAAAGTGTTGGTACAAGAAGGTTGTTTAAAATTGTCAAAGTTCCTCAAAGCATTTTCTTGATCTAGGAGCTAGGGTTTTGAACTTCAAGGAAGTATATCTTGCTCATCTTTTGGTATTTTTAAGGGATTCCAAAAACATACTTCTCTTTAAAGGGTTATTAACAAATCACTTCAAAAGTTTCAAGGATTTTTCATGTGGAAGAAACTTGATGATGAAGAAAGGTTACAAGTCCTCCAGATGAATCCCCAATTTCCCATGTGTGACTTCAAATGATCATAACTTGGTCAATTTTTATCACCTTGAGCCCACTCTTTTTCCATAATGATCTTTAGGATGTGAACTTTATTCCTTCTTTTATGTTCAAAGTGAGAAAATGGATGGAGAATGCCCTAAGGATACAAAAGATTATAGGTCATTTATGAATTTTTGCCAACTTTAACAAGTCATGACTCTCTCAATTTTTGGAGATTTTGAATGGTTCAAGTCTCAAAATGTCATACAAGAGGTATATTTCATGCAATATTTTTTGGTCAAGAGATAATTCCAAGTGGAAGGCCATGTTTGGATGCAAAACATTATAGGTCACTTTTGAAGAAAAAAATTGAAATATTTCTAAGTGTGGAAAGTCAACTTCTTTTTCCCAACTTTGACTTATTGCAACTTTCATCTCAAACATCAATTTGATTCCATTCTTTTCCCATTGAAAAGCTTGTAACCTCATCTTTCCAAAGCATCAAGAATCATGCCTTAAGACCCCTTGAGCTGAGAATGCCATTATTTTGAACTTGGTAACTTGAAACTGAAGTTTCTTCAAAAGCCAGAATTTGAAATCCTTGATTTAGCTTCTAAACAAATTTTTTCTGCATGTTTTTGCTTTTAAACATGTTTAGTGAACTTTCAGAAGTGATTAGCATAGCAAAACGCGCATTTTGGATGAGGTTTGATCAAAATAGACGTCACACTTTTCTTGTTTGCAACTTCACACGATTTCCCTCCAAACTTCATCATTTCACACGCTTGAACATTCCATTTGATTCCCTATAAATAGAGGGTCATCCCTCATTCATTTCCTCAAGCTTGAACAACCAAAATCACCCTGCCAAACCTGCTCCATAACTCATTTTTCTGCGACTTCGAAATCAGTGTTCAAGCCTTTTTCAATCCATTTTTTCTATCAATTCACCTTCCTTGATCTTCCCTGAAGCTAACCATATAATTACCTTCAAGAATCGTGACCTATATTGATCCATAGAAGTCCAGTTTCAGAGCTTTGCAACTCAACTTCAATAGGTAGATTTCTCCATCAATTCTTCCAAACTTTGATATCATTGTGAAGCTCTCATTGCCATGGTTCTAGTTGTAACACTTGATTTTATCTGGAAACACATTTTGACCATGAAATTTCAAATCCCTTTTCAAAACTTTCTTTCCAAATTGCTTGAGCTACGGTTTATATAAATTTGTTGCAAAGGTGTGGTTGTCTTCGTCTTGAAGAGACAAAGCGAATGACATAGGTCAGAACATCTGATTTTACAGTTTGAGAGACCTGCAATTCACGTTGGCTGGAGGTTGAAGATGACCAACGTGTCATCTTCCAACCAATGATGGCGGGCCACTTGTTTTTTTTTAAAATATGATTTTATATTTGATTCAGTGTTTTATTCACTAATGACCATGATGTGCACAGCGCGCCAGATCCCTTGGATTTGATTACTAACGCATTTTGACTCTCATCCATTAGTCCACATCTTTTTAGTTTTTATTTTCTTTTCTGATTTTTATATTTAATTATTTTAAACTTCAAAAAATCATAGAAAATTCATTTTAAGTCCAAAAAATATTTTTGATTTTTCTCTTTCTGATTTTTATTTTTTCACAATTTTATTTTGTGTTTTGATGTTTTTTTTATAAATTTTCACTTTATTTGAATTGTTTTAAATGTTTAAAAATACTTTTATGCATTTTTAAATTATGAAAAAAAATGGAATGATCCAATGATATTGTGACAAATATTGCTGACCTCATTTATTTTTTATTTCTGACTTTGTTATTTTTTATCATTTTTGGTTTATTTTACTCATTTCTTTTAATTTTTAAAAAATAGTTTCTGAATTTAAAAAATTACCAAAAATTTTATTAAAATATTTTAGTTCACTTCTGATTTTTCCATGGTCTTACTTATTTTTTTTGATTAATTTGAACATAGTTGATATTTTTCTCCTTTATTTCCATTTTAAAAACATTTTAAAACCCTTTTTCATATATATATTAAATGCAATATTATTTTGTGATTATTTTCTGGCTGATCTTGGGTTGAATTTTTGATCATGAACTTTGTTAACATCATTGGATCCATGGTGTTGAGTCTAACTCCATAAAAATGGATGAATGATTTTAATAATAGTTTGATTAAAATTGAATTCAAATGTAGTTTGTATATTCTTCCCCACCCCTCTTCATCTCATCCCTTTCTTATTGCACTAAGTATTATTGGAGCATGATCTCTATATCATGTCTCAAAACAAATGGTGCATAAATTGCTATTGACTGGCCTCAAAATAGGTGCGACTTCTATATAAGTCCACTTACGATTGCTTAACATAGCGCTAAATTTTGTCCCGATTCGAATAAATTATCATTCGTGGCCCAAACCTATGTTTGCAAGCCCAAGTGTGTTAATTTGATCTCTTTGATCCAATAACCTTGAGATTCATTGTGTGGAGGCTTTGGTTCTACCAATCCTCTAATGGATCTACAACACTTTTGGTCAATGCAGATCACTTAAACATCGTTGATCATTAAATGTTACTTTTGAGGATTCCAAAATGGATGATATAATTGACAAGAAGCAAATGCAACTTGTTGTGTGGAGGCTTTGGTTCTACCAATCCTCTAATTAGTTCCAAATGCAAGTTTCAAGATGGTCATCCAACTAACCACTAATAATTATCTTTATTTTGTGTTTTTATTTTTATGCACTTTTATTTTATGAACCTTTTACTTTTAGCATTTATATTTCATGCTATTTTCATTTTTTTGCTCACTTGAGCATTTACTTTTATGTCATTTTTAATTTACTCACTTGAGATTTTCTTTTCTTTTTTAAGATACCTAATAACCAACATGAACCATAAAAATCTTTAATGATTCTTGGACTATTTGGTTACTATCCCTAGCATTATGGAGTATTGGACTTCTTGGACTTAGGATTAGAAACCTTGGCCTATGTTGGAGAACCTTGTGACCCTAATTGATGTTTTGTCTGGAGTTCTTGAGGTTTACCTGAAGACATTGGGTTGTTTGTTTGTTTTGTGTGCAGGTTATTGTGATTACATTCTTTGTTTGTAATCTGGAATTCACCCGTATACAGCCGTTACTCTGCCCAATTTTTGTGAAGACTTAATACACTTGAAGTTTGGTTCTCTCAAGAGGTCTAGTACCTTTGCTTGTTTGGTTTCAATCCAAGGGATGAAAATTATATCTTGACTCATAATGTCAAGTATTGACTTCTTGTTGGTTAGATCGTTCTTATCCCTAGCTTTTACCTTATTCTTTAGGATAGTCTCTTCTTCTCCTCCCATCTTCTTTAATTTCAAAAATCTTCTTCCTCCTTTTGAAAACTCTTCTTGTTTCTAAACTTGAACCACTTTCATAATAAACTTGGACTTATGTCCATGCATTTTTAAAGAATTTTCATAAATAAACTTCAATCAATTTAATAATACCTTGACATTTTTTGTGAGAAGACTAAAAATCAATCAATCTCATTTCAAACCATTTTGCCACTTTGGCTTTTTTTTTTAACTTTAAAACTTTTATCAAAATATTAGACTCTTGTCAATCCTTGTAGTGATGCAAACAACTATACTTCTACAAAATATAGTGAAGTGAGATATTTTCCACTTGGGTGTTGAGTGAGACATTGTTGATTTTAAAATCCAAGCCATATCCTCCACTTTGAGATGATGCAAATTCTCCTTTCTCATGATTGTGGATAGTAAGTATGTTTTCCACACGAATAATGACGATGATGTCTTATCTCATAAAGTTAACCAACACACTTGTGTTTTAAATTTTTTTAAAGGTGAACTACGTGTACCCTGATCCCCTATTGCATGAAAGGTGGTACGTAGGCACTAAAGATTTGCAACCGCGGAGGGTGCAAAAATCATTAAGAAAATACTTCTTTTCTCACCTCCACCATCTATTTTTATATACAACATTTTATAGCCAAAATATAGAGATTTTACAAAGAGGTTCCTGCGGAGTACCGTAGATGTTTAGGGTGCTAATACCTTCCCTTTGCATAACCAACCCCCTTACCTTGAATCTTTCCCCCTCTTTTTGGGTTACTCGCTCTTTTCCCATTCCTTTGGAAGCAATAAAGCACGGTGGCGATTTTTATTTTTGATCTGTATAAGTCTAGTCAATCTAATAGCTTAGTCTTAAACATTTCTACCGCTACAGAAAAAAATAGCGACTTCACTGGGGACAGGTTGACCTCTTGCTGGTCCATCCATAAGTGGGTTGAGCCTATCTTTGTTTATATCTGTATATGTGCTATTGTTGTTTATGTGTTATATGTTGTATATATGTTTATATGGATTTTCCCGGTTTTCAGGGTGCTCGGTGATTACTTATAAGTCCTATACTCGGACTTGGGCAAACTTTAAGATAGGACGGGCGGTATAATCATGTTAACTTTGAGGGAGTAATCCCAAAAAAGGAGGCATGAGATCCCCCACTTAGTGGATGCCCCTTTGACTATAGTGTCGTTTACCGAGTAATCGGGAAGACATACTGCTTTCGACCTGGGAGCCTGCTGAAGCTGAGGACCGTAGAATACCTAACCCATCTTGGCCTTTTAGGTGTAGTGTGAAAGCTATGACGGAGTTATCCGGAAATAGTTGTCACGCTATACTATGCTCAAACGAGTTATTCTTAAGAATATTACTAATTACCGAGTTAATCAGGAAGTTAGTAATATCCGAAGGAAGGATGTAGACTCTGGGAACCTCTAGACCTTGTTCTGCAGGTGATAAATTTTAGACCATACCTTATGGGTAGTACCATCGACCTCATGCTCGTGACATTGAACCTATGAACCCTATGTTTGTGATCTTGTGTGTGATTGTTGCATCATGCATCCATGCACTCATAAGCATCTTTTGAAGAAATTTTATTGCAAGGGACTTGAAAGTTGACCATTTCGGAATATCTCAGGCACCTTTTGACCATGGATTCTGGAAAAAGAAAGACCGGAAAATACAGTTTCAAAGATCCCAAGATAGATGAGTTGATCAGTCTAATTCCCGAGATTGAGTGTTTTGCAGATTTTCGGAAGAAGTATGGATCCATCACTCATCTCATGAAGCTTAGGATGAAGAAGGGTATTCTCTCGACCTTGGCCCAGTTCTATGATCCGATGTATTATTGCTTTACTTTCCCTGACTATTAGTTGATGCCTACACTAGAGGAGTATTCTTATCTATTGGATTTACCTATTACCAATCGTGTTCCTTTTACTGGTTTGGAGGGTGAGCCAAAACCACACGAGATTGCTGCTTTGATCCATCTGGGGAAGTTTGAGGTTGAAGCCCATATGACTACTAAAGGAGGGATTAGAGGATTACCAGCCCAGTTCTTATTAGAAAAAGCTCGTTACTTTGCTAAGATGAAGAGTACAGTCGCTTTTGAGGCCATCTTTGCTCTACTTGCTTATGGGTTGTTTTTATTTCCTAATGTGGACAAGTTTGTTGAAGTTAATGCTATCAGGATCTTCATGATTGGAAACCCAGTTCCTACATTGTTGGGTGATGCTTATTACTCTGTTCATCTTCAGAATTCTTATCATGGGGGGATGATTATCTGTTGTACGCCTCTGTTGTACCGATGGTTTATTTCTCATATGCCTCAGTCTGATGCTTTCTGGGATGTCAGGAAGGAACCCGGTTGGGCTCCTAAGATCATGGCACTTACTCACTCATATATTGATTGGTATCATCAGGCTTATAATGATATAGAGATTGTCGACAGTTGTGGTAGTTTCCCCAAATGTACCTCTTCTTGGTACAAAGGGAGGAATTAACTACAACCTTGTTCTTGCACGACGACAACTTGGTTATCCGATGAGAGATAAACCAAACAACATTCATTTGAGTAGTTTCTTCCTGAAGGAGGGATAAGACCATAAGGAAGCTAGGGAGAAGATTACGAAGGCCTGGCGTCACATTCATAAGAAGAGTAGGAAAGACTTGGGACCTAGAGGGGTTGTTTCTTTGGAGCCATATCTTCAGTGGGTCCAAACAAGAGCTATTCAGTTGAAGATGTCGTATTCCCAGGAAGCACCTATGCCCGACTTGTTTGTGAAGACCACTCCTCCCTTGTTGGATGATGTGGAAGAGCTACAAATTGCTTTGGTCAGAATGCAGCAGGAAAAGGATGTTTGGAAGAATAAGTGCCAAACTTTAGAGATTTCCTATAGAGAAGAATTGAAGGAGAAAAATGAATTGATTGAGATTCTTAAGAGTCAGGATGTAGAGATGATGGAGAGGCAAGGCGATTTATTTGCTCCTAAGCCTCAGTAATATGATAGTTGCTCACTTCCTGATTCAGGTAATTGGAAGGAGGTTACCACCAGATATGCGGAAGAAAACCAGAGGTTGAAGGCTCTGATTGCCAGGCTTACAGGGAAGCGCCAGCGTATAGAGTGATCTCCATCAACTTTACTTCTTAGGGTTTCAGAATTTGTTTTCATCTTGTACTTGGAATTATTGAAACTTGTAATCCATTTTGAAGTTATTATAATAAATTTTTTCCAGTATTTCAAATGTGTTATTACTTTGATATTTGCAATGTGTCTATAAATCTTTAAGTCCCTTGAGATACTAATAAAATAAATCATGGGCATTGCATATCATGCATCATATTGCACATATTTCTTGCATTTATTATGCATATCCAGGTGTCTTACCAAGCTTATTTACTTCGTTCAACAAGCTGTCTCACCACTACAATACTCGAGCTAATTTCAGAAGGAAGATGGACAACTTAGAACAAGAGAATCGCGAGCTGCGCGAGGAAGTTTCTGTTTAAAGGCCGGCATGACCAATCTTACTGCTCTGATTGAATCTCTGGTGTCTGCTCAGAATCAGCCACCGAGTTTTCAGCCTCAACAACCAAGGGTTACTACTGAAGCTCCGACTGTTCTTATGTCTGCTACTCCAGCTGTTATTCAGAATCGCATGCCTCAAGGTTATCCATGGGGAATGCTAGAGAATTGTGTTCCTGGAGGTTTCAATCTTGGTCCTCAAGATACTCCAGTTGTTCAGACCATTGTTACTCCTACACCTCCTGTGGTGCATGCTGCTCCTACTGTGCCTCCTTCGGTGAATATAGTCCCATTTGCTAATGATGATATATGTCGTCCTTTTCCTGCACCAAGTGAAGACTTAGGTCTCTATGATAGATTGGATGATTTTCAAGAACAGTTTGACAAGATGCAGAGGGAGATGAAGGCCCTCAAGGGAAAGGAATTGTTTGGGCAGAATGCGAATGATTTATGCTTGGTCCCGAACGTCAAGATACCTGTGAAGTTTAAAGTCCCGGAATTCGAAAAGTACAAGGGCAACACTTGTCCTCGTGCTCATCTTGTGATGTATGTAAGAATAATGTCTATCCACACTGATGATCAACGTCTGTTAATTCACTTTTTTCAGGATAGTTTGACTGGTGCTGCATGAAACACCCCAATTCTACCCCAAGCAATTATACAAAATAAATCAGAGTTATAAAATTTCATCCATACAAACGAATCGGGACGTCACAAATTCTTCTAACAAATTCATTGCATTCATCATGGATATATAACACTTTTAATAAAACATCGGATGAACCATCAACATAGTATCTTTAATAAAATAATTCAACAACTACGCAATGCAATTCTTCAATAACATCTTAAAACAAAATAGCAACTACGAAACATCTCATATTCAATAATCATTAATTTAAAGTTCAACAACTGAAAACAACAGTCTAAAATCAGCAAGCGTTCATCCCCCCCTGAGTGTTATAAATCAGAGCAATGACACCGACTCAAACTACTGAAGGTATACAGCCTTCACTCGCGATTACCTGCACGTTACCAACATAAGGGCAACATTCAAACAGAAGGGGTGAGATATCTAACAATATAATAAAGCGCATGATAATTAATATATTAAATCAGATCAATAATATCACCACTTCTCATCTCATAATCAACAATAATTACATCATATATACACATTCATCCACATCAAAATACACTTCTTTATTCAATCATATAATGCGACTCAAAACTATGCAAATGCATATGGTACCATTGGAGCAGAACTCCCATCTCAAAAATCTGCCAATTAATAGAGGCATCAACAAGGCATAACCTTGATCTCAAAATTTGCCAATCCAGGCCATCTCAACGAGCCTAAGCTCCATCTCAAAAATGAAATATATGCGACTCAACATGAATGTAACAACAACACTCAGTTAACAACATCTCAAAATACATCTCAAAACATCTCAATCACAGTATCTCGTAAACATCTCAAAATAACAACATCTCAATCATCTCAAAATAACACATCTAAATCATCTCAAACAGCAACATCTCAACCATCTAAAAACATCTCAATTACAGCATCTCATAAACATCTCAAAATAATTTATTAAACATCACTTATTTATCAAACGACATTGGTTCATCATAATTATCGAACACCATTTTAGTAACAACATCTCACTAACAACTCGATGATATATTAGTATAACAGTAATCCATACTGTTATTCTGCTACTGTACATCATTACTGTCACTAATCCTACTGCCATAAATCTAACAACGGCCTCTAACATCTCATGTTCATCATTCTGTCCAAAACATCAGCACAACGACCAATCACGGGAATTAATTCTAAATCCTGCATTATCTGCTAGGATTACACTTCTTATCCATCATTTAATCACCTAGAGTAAAGTTCATCGCGTTAGCTAATCAACATTGCGAACGACATATCAAACAACATCCTAAAACTCAAGATACAGCAATTAAAAGCCAATTCTGCCAAAAATCAGACCTTATGGGTCGACACAAAACCCTATGGATCGACTCATCCTGCTTCTCCTTTACAACATGGGTCGACGCAAAACCCCATGGATCGACTCATCCTGGCCTCAAATACAGCATGTATCGACACATGCTTCTCACCGGTCGACTCATCCTAAGTCTTGCAACTATCATGTATCGACGCAAGCCCTTCTTGTATCAACTCATCCTGAGTCTAACAACGCCCATGTATCGATGCATCAAGCTTGAGGTCGACACATCCTGGTTCCTCCTGCATAATTCTGCGATTTCCTATGTATTTTCACTACGGGAATCATATCCTTAACCTTACAAACCTTATTATAATCCTGATAAATCATCACCTAACATTATCCTACATTACTACATCGATTACACAGCATCATAACATCATTATTCTTCTAAAATTCATCAAATCTTCATCATACATCATCATACATATCCAATTCAAGAACAAAACAACAATTACCTCTAACCCCACATATCAAACCTCATGAACCCAATTATAAAGTCAGAACCCCACCCTTACCTTAGATTGAAGGTCGCTCTACAATTTCCGGGTTGAATCTTTGTTCTTGCCGTTTTCCACTTTTTCCAACAGCTTCACGTTCTCTTCCAAATCCTTATTTCCTCTACTGCTTATTTCTTCTATTCTAACAAGAAATAATAAAATAACCTAATATTCTATTATTCCTTAGTGGGCTCAAAACTTACACTCCCTTATTACATCTACTATCTCAAATTAAGCCCACCTTAATAATATTAAACTTCTAATATTATTTCACCACATAATAATATTATACCTCTAATATTATTATTTCTCCACTTAATATAATAAATCCAATTTAATAATAACATAACCTCACAAATATTCCAAAAATAATTTAATTAAATAATTAATTAAATTACGGGCGTTACAACTCTCCCCCACTTAGAGTATTTTCGTCATCGAAAATTTTACTTCAATCAAACAATTCCGGATAGGAGTCTCGCATCTTGCTCTGCAACTCCCAAGTCATGCTTTCTCCTGCAACTCCTAACCAAACCACTTTAACCAAGGCAATCTCTTTGCCCCTCAGAGTCTTCATTTCACGATCTGCGATCCGTACCGGCATCGTCTCCACCGTAAGATTATCCCGTACTTGCACATCGTCCATATGAATCACATGAGATGGATCTGAAATATACTTCCCAAGTTGCGACACATGAAACACATCATGCAAATTCGAAAGATTAGGCGGTAAAGCCACTCTATAGGCAACATTCCCCACTCTCTCTGAAATCTGATACGGTCCAATAAAATGATAAGTGAGCTTCTTAGACTTCAATGCTCGCCCAACACCAGTCAAAGGTGTAACTCTCAAAAACACATGATCACTGGCTTGAAATTCTAAATCTTTCCTTCGCTTGTCATGATAACTCTTCTGTCTACTTTGTGAAGCTTTCATCTTTTCTCGAATCAACTTCACCTTCTCAGTAGTCTCACGAACAAGTTCAGGTCCAAGCACTACACTTTCACCTGATTCATGCCAACATAACGGAGTTCTACATCTTCGACCATTCAACGCTTCAAAAGGTGCCATCCCAATACTATAATGGTAACAGTTATTATACGTGAACTCTATCAACGAAAGATAAGTATCCCACAAACCTCCCTGCTCAAGAACACATGCCCTTAACAAGTCTTCTAACGATTGAATCGTCCATTCAGTCTGACCATCTGTCTGAGGATGATACGCTGAACACAACCTCAACTTAGAACCCAACGCTTCTTGCAAACTCTTCCAAAAATCAGAAGTAAATCTTGGATCTCTATCTGACACAATGCACAAAGGAACACCATGCAACTTCACAATTACACTAGTATAAATCTCAGCCAACTTCGGCACTGGAAAACTTATGTTAATAGGAATAAAATAAGCTGACTTCGTAAGCCTATCAACAATCACCCAAATCGAATCATGTCCTCTTGAAGTACTAGGCAACCCCGTCACAAAGTCCATTGAAATGCTATCCCATTTCCATTCTACAACTTCCAACGGTTGCATCAACCCTGCAGGCTTCTGATGTTCAACTTTTGACTTCTGACAAGTCAAACATGCATACACAAATCGAGCCACATCACTCTTCATCCCAGGCCACCAAAACAAACCTTTCAAATCTTGGTACATCTTTGTAGCTCCTGGATGAATACTCAACTTACTCCTATGACTCTATTCAAGTATCACTTTCTTCATCTCAGCATCACCAGGAATACAAATCCGGTTACGAAACCTCAACACACCTTGCTCATCTAACTTAAAATCATTATTCTCAGATTGATCAGTCCCAACCATCAAATCTACCAATTTCACATCCAACTTCTGAGCTTCTCTTATACTGTCTAGGAATTCATTATTAATCTTCAACATACCCAACATAACACTTTGCGGAGTAACCTCGCAAACTAAGATCATATCTCTGAACTGCTCAATCAATTCCAACTCTTTAATCATCATTGTTGACATATGTAAAGTCTTTCGGCTCAATGCATCAGCTACCACATTCGCCTTTCCTGGATGATAATTCAAACTAAAGTCATAATCCTTTAACAATTCCAACCATCTTCGTTGCCTCATATTCAACTCTTTCTGATCAAACAAATACTTTAAACTCTTATGGTCACTAAACACTTCAAATCTAGAACCATAAAGATAATGCCTCCAAATCTTCAATGCAAAAACAACTGCAGCAAGCTCTAAATCATGCGTAGGATAGTTCTTCTCATGAGTCCTCAACTGCCTTGATGCATAAGCAACTACCTTACCATTATGCGTAAGCACACCTCCTAAACCCATCTTAGAAGCATCACAATAAACCACAAAAGGCTCTTCTGGATTAGGCAACGTCAAAATCGGAGCCGACGTCAACATCTTCTTTAATTCCGTAAAACTTTCTTCGCAATGAACATCCCACACAAACGCTCTACCTTTACAAGTCAACTTAGTCAATGGAAGTGACAACTTAGAAAACCCTTCAATAAACCTTCTATAATAACCAGCTAATCCCAAAAAGCTCCTAACCTCAGTAGCTGACTTTGGAGTTTCCCATTGCAACACAACATCAACCTTCGGTGGATCTACAACAATGCCACTACCTAAAATCACATGACCAAGAAAACTAACCTCCTTTAACCAAAATTCACACTTGGACAGCTTTGCATACAACTTCTTCTCTTTCAAAACTTGCAATACTACTCTTAAATGTTCAACATGCTCTTCTTCTGACTTAGAGTAAATAAAAATATCATTAATGAACACCACTACAAACCGATCCAAATAAGTATGAAAGATACGATTCATATATTCCATGAGTACTCCCAGCGCATTAGTAACACCGAAAGGCATCACCGAATACTCGTAATGTCCATAACGCGCTCTGAAAGCCGTCTTCTGAATATCTTCACCCTTCACTTTAATCTGATGGTAACCCAATCTCAGATCAATCTTACTAAACACACGAGCATCCGTTAATTGATCCATCAAGTCATCTATTCTTGGAAGCGGATACTTGTTCTTAATCGTCACCTTATTCAACTGTCTATAATCAACACAAAGCCTCATACTTCCATCTTTCTTCTTCACTAACAACACTGGAGCTCCCCACGGCAATACACTTGGTCTTACAAACTTCTTCTCAAGTAACTCTTCCAATTTCTTCTTCAATTCTGACAACTCAGATGCAAACATCCTGTATGGTGCCATAGACACAGGTCTGGTACCAGGTACAAGATCAATTGCAAATTTAACTTCCCTCTCTGGTGGTACATCAGGAATCTCATCAGGGAAAACTTAAGGAAATTCACACACCACTTGCAATTCCTCAATTACAGCTTGAGTCTCTACAGATAGCGACGCCATCAACGAGAACATCTGTGCTTCCTCTTGCATCAACTTCCTCAACTGTCTAGCAGACAACAGACCATCTTCTTCTTCCTCAGGAGTAAAAAACTTCACCGACTTGTCATAACAGTTAATATGAACACAGTTATGCTCTAACCAATTCATACCAAGAATTACATCCAAACCTCTTAACGACAAACAAATCAAATCAACAGCAAAGTCTCTGTCGAAGATCGACAAGGGAAAATTAGCACACACAAAAGAAGTAGTCACCGATCCCTTAGCTGGAGTATCGGCGACCATTTCTCCATCCAAAGAAGACAACACAGGACCCAATCTTTCAACACAATCAGCAGCAATAAAACAATGCGTAGCACCAGTATCAATAATAGTAATCAAAGGAGTACTATTAATGAAACATGTACCTCTAATAAGTCCGTCCTCAGCAGCTGTCTGATCCTCAACCAAAGCAAACACTTTACCACTAGACTGGGCTCTCTTCGGTTTCGAACACTGGCTACCAATGTGCCCTTCTTCTTTACAGTTGAAATAAACTACACTCTTGTGTTCACACTCAGCTATAACATGTCCATTCTTGCCACAACAGAAACACCTCTTCACTTCAGTAGTGCACACATTACTCTTGTGTCCAGGTTTCCCACACTTAAAGCAAATCACACCAGCAGGAGCATCTCCCCCACTAGTCCTCTGACCATGAGCAACTCTCTGCTTACCCTTACCAGCTGGGGCATCATAAGGCTTACCACGACTCTATGGGTGCTTACCCCTCTTCTCACTAATAATCTTATAATAAGCATTATTATCCTCTTCGTAAATCCTACAGCTATCAACCATATCAGCGAAGACACGAATTTTCCGATATCCAACTGCCTTCTTAATCTCCGGGCGCAACCCATTCTCAAACTTAATACACTTTGAAAATTCAGCATTTTTCTCAGTGTAATCCAGATAGAACTTGGCCAACTCAGCAAACTTGGCAGCATACTCAACAACAAACAGATTTCCTTGCTTCAGCTCAAGGAACTCAATTTCCTTCTTACCACGGACATCTTCAGGAAAATACTTTCTCAAAAACTCCCTACAGAACCCAGCCCAAGTGACATTCTCACCTGCAGCTTCCAACTTTTGGCAAGTCTCTAGCCACCAGTTATCAGCCTCGACTGCTAGCATATGAGTCCTATAACGAACCTTCTGTGCTGGAGTGCATTCCATCACGCGAAAGATCCTCTCAATCTCTTTCAACCATTCCAATGCTCCGTCAGGATCATATTTTCCCATGAACGTAGGTGGATTCTCTCTCTGGAAAGTCGCCAAGCTACGAGACCCAGCATTCCCGTCAGCATTCGGCTGATTTTCCATCGCATGAGCCATTGCTTCTAAAGCAGCAGCAAGAGCAGCATCATTCCTTCCAGCCATCTCAACTTATCACTACAACATAAACAATGATAGAACATCAAAATAACAATACTCAATTGTTAGACAACTAAGACTCAACGATAAGGTCGGACCAACCTTTTACTCTGATACCAACTTTATAACACCCCAATTCTACCACAAGCAATTATGCAAAATAAATCAGAGTTATAAAATTTCATTCATACAAACGAATCGGGATGTCACAAATTCTTCTAACAAATTCATTGCATTCATCATGGATATATAACACTTTTAATAAAACATCGGATGAACCATCAACATAGCATCTTTAATAAAATAATTCAACAACTACGCATCAGAATTCTTCAATAACATCTTTAAACAAAACAGCATATACGAAACATCTCATATTCAATAATCATTAATTTAAAGTTCAACAACTGAAAACAACAGTCTAAAATCAGCAAGCGTTCATCCCCCCGAGTGTTACATATCAGAGCAATGACACCGCCTCGAACTATTGAAGGTATACAGCCTTCACTCGCGATTACCTGCACGTTACCAATATAAGGGCAACATTCAAACAGAAGGGGTGAGATATCTAACAATATAATAAAGCGCATGATAATTAATATATTAAATCAGATCAATAATATCACCACTTCTCATCTCATAATCAACAATAATTACAACATATATACACATTCATCCACATCAAAATACACTTTTTTATTCAATCATATAATACGACTCAAAACTATGCAAATGTATGTGGTACCATTGGAGCAGAACTCCCATCTCAAAAATATGCCAATTAATAAAGGCATCAACAAGGCATAGCCTTCATCTCAAAATTTGCCAATCCAGGCCATCTCAACGAGCATAAGCTCCATCTCAAAAATGCAATGTATGCGACTCAACATGAATGTAACAACAACACTCAGTTAACAACATCTCAAAATACATCTCAAAACATCTCAATCACAGCATCTCGTAAACTTCTCAAAATAACAACATCTTAATCATCTCAAAATAACACATCTAAATCATCTCAAACAGCAACATCTCAACCATCTCAAAACATCTCAATTACAGCATCTCATAAACATCTCAAAATAATTTATTAAACATCACTTATTTATCAAACGACATTAGTTCATCATAATTATCGAACACCATTTTAGTAACAACATCTCACTAACAACTCGATGATATATTAGTACTACAATAATCCATACTGTTATTCTGCTACTGTACATCATTACTGTCACTAATCCTACTGCCATAATTCTAACAGCGGCCTCTAACATCTCATGTTCATCATTCTGTCCAAAACATCAGCACAACGACCAATCACGGGAATTAATTCTAAATCCTGCATTATCTGCTAGGATTACACTTCTTATCCATCATTTAATCACCTAGAGTAAAGTTCATCGCGTTAGCTAATTAACGCTGCGAATGGCATATCAAACAGAATCCTAAAACTCAAGTTACAGCAATTAAAAGCCAATTCTGCCAAAAATCAGACCTTATGGGTCGACACAAAACCCTATGGATCGACTCATCCTGCTTCTCCTTTACAACATGGGTCGACACAAAACCCTATGGGTCAACTCATCCTGGCTTCAAATACAGCATGTATCGACACATGCTTCTCACCGGTCGACTCATCCTGAGTCTTGCAACTATCATGTATCGAGGCAATCCCTTCTTGTATCGACTCATCTTGAGTCTAACATCGCCCATGTATCGACGCATCAAGCTTGAGGTCGACACATCCTGGTTCCTCCTGCATAATTCTGTGATTTCCTCTGTATTTTCACTACGGGAATCATATTCTTAACCTTACAAACCTTATTATAATCATGATAAATCATCACCTAACATTATCCTACATTACTACTTCGATTACACAGCATCATAACATCATTATTCTTCTAAAATTCATCAAATCTTCATCATACATCAGCATACATATCCAATTCAAGAACAAAATAACAATCACCTCTAACCCCACATATCAAACCTCATGAACCCAATTATAAAGTCAGAACCCCACCCTTACCTTGGATTAAAGGTCACTCTACAATTTCTGGGTTGAATCTTTGTTCTTGCTGTTTTCCACTTTTTCCAGCAGCTTCACGTTCTCTTCCAAATCCTTATTTCCTCTACTGCTTCTTTCTTCTATTCTAACAAAAAATAATAAAATAACCTAATATTCTATTATTCCTTAGTGGGCTCCAAACTTACACCCCCTTATTACATCTACTATCTCAAATTAAGCCCACCTTAATAATATTACACTTCTAATATTATTTCACCATATAATAATATTATACCTCTAATATTATTATTTCTCCACTTAATATAATAAATCCAATTTAATAATAACATAACCTCACAAATAATCCAAAAATAATTTAATTAAATAATTAATTAAATTACGGGCGTTACAACTCTCCCCCACTTAGAGTATTTTCGTCCTCGAAATTTTTACCTCAATCAAACAATTCCGGATGGGAGTCTCGCATCTTGCTCTCCAACTCCCAAGTCATGCTTTCTCCTGCAGCTCCTAACCAAATCACTTTAACCAAGGCAATCTCTTTTCCCCTCAGAGTCTTCATTTCACGATCCGTGATCCGTATAGGCACCGTCTCCACCGTAAGATTATCCCGTACTTGCACATCGTCCATATGAATCACATGAGATGAATCTGAAATATACTTCCGAAGTTGCGACACATGAAACACATCATGCAAATTTGAAAGATTAGGCGGTAAAGCCACTCTATAGGAAACATTCCCCACTTTCTCCGAAATCAGATACGGTCCATTAAAATGACAAGTGAGCTTCTTAGACTTCAATGCTCGCCCAACACCAGTCACAGGTGTAACTCTCAAAAACACATGATCACCGGCTTGAAATTCTAAATCTTTCCTTCGCTTGTCATGATAACTCTTTTGTCTACTTTGTGAAGCTTTCATCTTTTCTCGAATCAACTTCACCTTCTCAGTAGTCTCACGAACAAGTTTAGGTCCAAGCACTACACTTTCACCAGATTCATGCCAACATAACGGAGTTCTACATCTTCGACCATACAACGCATCAAAAGGTGCCATCCCAATACTATAATGGTAACAGTTATTATACGTGAACTCTATCAACGAAAGATAAGTATCCCACAAACCTCCCTGCTCAAGAACACATGCCCTTAACAAGTCTTCTAACGATTGAATCGTCCATTCAGTCTGACCATCTGTCTGAGGATGATACGCTGAACACAACCTCAACTTAGAACCCAACGCTTCTTGCAAACTCTTCCAAAAATCAGAAGTAAATCTTGGATCTCTATCTGACACAATGCACAAAGGAACACCATGCAACTTCACAATTACACTAGTATAAATCTCAGCCAACTTCGGCACTGGAAAACTTATGTTAATAGGAATAAAATAAGCTGACTTCGTAAGCCTATCAACAATCACCCAAATCGAATCATGTCCTCTTGAAGTACTAGGCAACCCCGTCACAAAGTCCATTGAAATGCTATCCCATTTCCATTCTAGAACTTCCAACGGTTGCATCAACCCTGCAGGCTTCTGATGTTCAACTTTCGACTTCTGACAAGTCAAACATGCAAACACAAATCAAGCCACATCACTCTTCATCCCAGGCCACCAAAACAAACCTTTCAAATCTTGGTACATCTTTGTAGCTCCTGGATGAATACTCAACTTACTCCTATGACTCTCTTCAAGTATTACTTTCTTCATTTCAGCATCACCAGGAATACAAATCCGGTTACGAAACCTCAACACACCTTGCTCATCTAACTTAAAATCATTATTCTCAGATTGATCAGTCCCAACCATCAAATCTACCAGTTTCACATCCAACTTCTGAGCTTCTCTGATATTGTATAGGAATTCATTATTAATCTTCAACATACCCAACATAACACTTTGCGGAGTAACCTCGCAAACTAAGCTCATATCTCTGAACTGCTCAATCAATTCCAACTCTTTAATCATCATTGTTGACATATGTAAAGTCTTTCAGCTCAACGCATCAGCTACCACATTCGCCTTTCCTGGATGATAATTCAAACCGAAATCATAATCCTTTAACAATTCCAACCATCTTCGTTGCCTCATATTCAACTCTTTCTGATCAAACAAATACTTTAAACTCTTATGGTCACTAAACACTTCAAATCTAGAACCATAAAGATAATGCCTCCAAATCTTCAATGCAAAAACAACTGCAGCAGCTCTAAATCATGCGTAGGATAGTTCATCTCATGAGTCCTCAACTGCCTTGACGCATAAGCAACTACCTTACCATTATGCATAAGCACACCTACTAAACCTATCTTAGAAGCATCACAATAAACCACAAAAGGCTCTTCTGGATTAGGCAACGTCAAAATCAGAGCCGACGTCAACATCTTCTTTAATTCCGTAAAACTTTCTTCGCAATGAACATCCCACACAAATGCTCTACCTTTACAAGTCAACTTATTCAATGGAAGTGACAACTTAGAAAACCCTTCAATAAACCTTCTATAATAACCAGCTAATCCCAAAAAGCTCCTAATCTCAGTAGCTGACTTTGGAGTTTCCCATTGCAACACAGCATCAACCTTCGGTGGATCTACAACAATGCCACTACCTAAAATCACATGACCAAGAAAACTAACCTCCTTTAACCAAAATTCACACTTGGACAGCTTTGCATACAACTTCTTCTCTTTCAAAACTTGCAATACTACTCTTAAATGTTCAACATGCTCTTCTTCTGACTTAGAGTAAATCAAAATATCATCAATGAACACCACTATAAACCGATCCAAATAAGTATGAAAGATACGATTCATATATTCCATGAGTACTCCCGGCGCATTAGTAACACCGAAAGGCATCACTGAATACTCGTAATGTCCATAACGCGTTCTGAAAGCCGTCTTCTGAATATTTTCATCCTTCACTTTAATCTGATGGTAACCCGATCTCAGATCAATCTTACTAAACACACGAGCATCCACTAATTGATCCATCAAGTCATCTATTCTTGGAAGCGAATACTTGTTCTTAATCGTCACCTTATTCAACTGTCTATAATCAACACAAAGCCTCATACTTCCATCTTTCTTCTTCACTAACAACACTGGAGCTCCCCACGATGATACACTTGGTCTTACAAACTTCTTCTCAAGTAACTCTTCCAATTTCTTCTTCAATTATGACAACTCGGACGCAAACATCCTGTATGGTGCCATAGACACAGGTCTGTTACCAGGTACAAGATCAATTGCAAATTTAACTTCCCTCTCTGGTGGTACATCAGGAATCTCATCAGGGAAAACTTAAGGAAATTCACACACCACCTGCAATTCCTCAATTACAGCTTGAGTCTCTACAGATAGCAACGCCATCAACGAGAACATTTGTGCTTCCTCTTGCATCAACTTCCTCAACTGTCTAGCAGACAACATACCATCTTCTTCTTCCTCAGGAGTAGAAAACTTCACCGACTTGTCATAACAGTTAATATGAACATAGTTATGCTCTAACCAGTTCATACCAAGAATTACATCCAAACCTCTTAACGGTAAACAAATCAAATCAACAGCAAAGTCTCCGTCGAAGATCGACTAGGGACACTTAGCACACACAAAAGAAGTAGTCACCGATCCCTTGGCTGGAGTATCGATGACCATTTCTCCATCCAGAGAAGACAACATAAGACCCAATCTTTCAACACAATCAGCAGCAATAAAACAATGCGTAGCAGCAATATCAATAATAGTAATTAAAGGAGTACTATTAATGAAACATGTACTTCTAATAAGTCCGTCCTCAGCAGCTGTCCGATCCTCAACCAAAGCAAACACTTTACCACTAGACTGGGCTCTCTTCGGTTTCGGACACTGGCTACCAAAGTGCCCTTCTTCTTTACAGTTGAAACAAACCACACTCTTGTGCTCACACTCAGCTACAACATGTCCGTTCTTGCCACAACAGAAACACCTCTTCACTTCAGTTGTGCACACATTACTCTTGTGTCCAGGTTTCCCACACTTAAAGAAAATCACACCAACAGGAGCATCTCCCCCACTAGTCCTCTGACCATGAGCAACTCTCTGCTTACCCTTACCAGCTGGGGCATCATAAGGCTTACCACGACTCTGTGGGTGCTTACCCCTCTTCTCACTAATAATATTGTAATGAGCATTATTATCCTCTTCGTAAATCCTACAGCTATCAACCAAATCAGCGAAGACACGGATTTTCCGATATCCAACTGCCTTCTTAATCTCCGGGCGCAACCCGTTCTCAAACTTAATACACTTTGAAAACACAGCATTTTCCTCAGCGTAATGCGGATAGAACTTGGCCAACTCAGCAAACTTGGAAGCATACTCAACAACAGACATATTTCCTTGCTTCAGCTCAAGGAACTCAATTTCCTTCTTACCACAGACATCTTCAGGAAAATACTTTCTCAAAAACTCCCTACGGAACATAGCCCAAGTGACATTCTCACCTGCAGCTTCCAACTTCTGGAAAGTCTCTAGCCACCAGTCATCAGCCTCGACTGCTAGCATATGAGTCCCATAAGGAACCTTCTGCGCTGGAGTGCAGTCCATCACGCGAAAGATCCTCTCAATCTCTTTCAACCATTCCAATGCTCCGTCAGGATTATATTTTCCTTTGAACGTAGGTGTATTCTCTCTCTGTGAAGTCGCCAAGCTACGAGATCCAGCATTCCCGTCAGCATTCGGCAGATTTTCCATCGCATTAGCCATTGCTTCTAAAGCAGCATTAAGAGCAGCATCATTCCTTCCAACCATCTCAACTTATCACTACAACATAAACAACGATTAGAACATCAAAATAATAATACTTGATTGTTATACAACTAAGACTCAACGACAAGGTCAGACCAACCTTTTGCTCTGATACCAACTTTGTAACACCCCAATTCTACCCCAAGCAATTATGCAAAATAAATCAGAGTTATAAAATTTCATTCATACAAACGAATCGGGACGTCACAAATTATTCTAACAAATTCATTGCATTCATCATGGATATATAACACTTTTAATAAAACATCATATGAACCATCAACATAGCATCTTTAATAAAATAATTCAACAACTACGCAGCGGAATTCTTCAATAACATCTTTAAATAAAACAGCAACTACGAAACATATCATATTCAATAATCATTAATTTAAAGTTCAACAAATGAAAACAACCGTCTAAAATCAGCAAGCGTTCATCCACCCGAGTGTTACATATCAGAGTAATGACACCGACTCGAACTATTGAAGGTATACAGCCTTCACTTGCGATTACCTGCACGTTACCAACATAAGGGAAACATTCAAACAAAAGGGGTGAGATATCTAATAATATAATAAAGCATATGATAATTAATATATTAAATCAGATCAATAATATCACCACTTCTCATCTCATAATCAACAATAATTACAGCATATATACACATTCATCCACATCAAAATACACTTCTTTATTCAATCATATAATGCGACTCAAAACTATGCAAATGCATGTGGTACCATTGGAGCAGAACTCCCATCTCAAAAATCTGCCAATTAATAGAGGCATCAACAAGGCATAGCCTTCATCTCGAAATTTGCCAATCCAGGCCATCTCAACGAGCATAAGCTCCATCTCAAAAATGCAATGTATGCGACTCAACATGAATGTAACAACAACACTCAGTTAACAACATCTCAAAATACATCTCAAAACATCTCAATCACAGCATCTCGTAAACATCTCAAAATAACAACATCTCAATCATCTCAAAATAACACATCTAAATCATCTCAAACAGCAACATCTCAACCATCTCAAAACATCTCAATTACAGCATCTCATAAACATCTCAAAATAATTTATTAAACATCACTTATTTATCAAACGACATTGGTTCATCATAATTATCGAACACAGTTTTAGTAACAACATCTCACTAACAACTCGATGATATATTAGTACTACAATAATCCATAATGTTATTCTGCTACTGTACATCATTACTGTCACTAATCCTACTGTCATAATTCTAACAGCGGCCTCTAACATCTCATGTACATCATTCTTTGCAAAACATCAGCACAACGACCAATCACGGGAATTAATTCTAAATTCTGCATTATCTGCTAGGATTACACTTCTTATCCATCATTTAATCACCTAGAGTAAAGTTCATCGCGTTAGCTAATCAACACTGCGAATGACATATCAAACAGCATCCTAAAACTCAAGTTACAACAATTAAAAGCCAATTCTGCCAAAAATCAGACCTTATGGGTCGACACAAAACCCTATGGATCGACCCATCTTGCTTCTCCTTTAAAACATGGGTCGACGCAAAACCATATGGATCGACTCATCCTGGCTTCAAATACATCATGTATCGACACATGCTTCTCACCGGTTGACTCATCCTGAGTCTTGCAACTATCATGTATTGACGCAAGCCCTTCTTGTTTCGACTCATCTTGAGTCTAACATCGCCCATGTATCGACGCATCAAGCTTGAGGTCGACACATCCTGGTTCCTCCTGCATAATTCTGCGATTTCCTACGTATTTTCACTATGGGAATCATATTCTTAACCTTACAAACCTTATTATAATCATGATAAATCATCACCTAACATTATCCTACATTACTACATCGATTACACAACATCATAACATCATTATTCTTCTAAAATTCATCAAATCTTCATCATACATCATCATACATATCCAATTCAAGAATAAAACAACAATTACCTCTAACCCCACATATCAAACCTCATGAACCCAATTATAAAGTCAGAACCCCACCCTTACCTTGGATTGAAGGTCGCTCTACAATTTCCAGGTTGAATCTTTGTTCTTGCCGTTTTCCACTTTTCCAGCAGCTTCACGTTCTCTTCCAAATCCTTATTTCCTCTACTGCTTCTTTCTTCTATTCTAACAAAATAAAATAAAATAACCTAATATTCTATTATTCCTTAGTAGGCTCCAAACTTACACCCCCTTATTACATCTACTATCTCAAATTAAGCCCACCTTAATAATATTACACTTCTAATATTATTTCACCACATAATAATATTATACCTCTAATATTATTATTTCTCCACTTAATATAATAAATCCAATTTAATAATAGCATAACCTCACAAATATTCCAAAAATAATTTAATTAAATAATTAATTAAATTACGGGCGTTACACTGCGCTGAAGTGGTATATGAGTTTGAACAACGTCAATATCCATACTTTCAATGACTTGGGATAAGCCTTTATCATACAATACAAGTACAACGTGGACATGGCACCTAACTGTGATCAACTCAGGGCCATGATGTAGAAGGCTAGGGAATCATTCAAAGAATATGCACAGAGATGGCGTGAGATAGTCGCCCAAGTGATTCCTCCCATGGAAGAGAAGGAGATGACTAAGATTTTCTTGAAGACTCTGGGTGCTTTCTACTATGAGAGGATGGTAGCGAGTGCGCCAAGTGACTTTACTGAAATGGTGGGCATGGGTATCCGCTTAGAAGAGGCTGTAAGAGAGGGTCGTTTAACAAAAAGTGAAAGTTTTGGAAGTACGAAGAAGCTATCTTATGGGTTTGCCAAGAAGAAGGAAGGAGATACAAATGCCGTTATGCAAGAGAGGAGGGTTAATCCTCCTAGAAGAAATTATCAGCATCATCAACAAGTCGCCTTAGTGACTCCAGTTGTTGGTGTAGCTCCAACTACCGTTACTTATCAAAGACCATCCCATCAGGGGAATCAAGGGTATAATCAGAGAAGGGAGACTTATGACCCTATTCCTATGAGCTATACAAAATTATTCCCGGCGTTAATTCAGAAGAAGTTGGTTCAGACTCGACCACCTCCCGTTGTACCATCACCATTGCCTTGGTATTACAAGGCAGGCCAAACATGTGCGTTTCATCAGAGAGCACCAGGGCACAATGTTGAGAACTGCTATCCTTTGAAAACTGAAGTACAAAAATTGGTGAATTCTGGTATCTTGTCTTTCAAGGATGTTGGCCCTAATGTGAAAGATAACCCTCTGCCAAAGCATGGAGGAGCAAATGCTGTGAACATGGTGGCCAGTTGTCCAGGTGACTTTCGGATTTTTGATATTAATTTGGTTAGAGGAGATTTAGTAAAAATGCATGCAGACCTCTATGAATTTAGCTACTATACACATGACCATGCCGGTTGTGCTATTTACAGTATGGATATACAGGGCTGTGACAAGATAAAGGCTGATTTGCAGGAGATGATGGATGAGGGCCTCATCCACATAATCAGGCCTGGGGCAGAGTATGAAGAGGAAGTAAACATGGTTTTTGGATGTCTTGGAGAGTTCATAATCTTTGATGTGGAATATATGAATGAGGATCTTGTACAATTGCATGCTACTTTCTGCCACATGGTTGGTCAGGTAGAACATCAATATGGATCTTGCCTAATTAACTGTCGGGACTCCCGAGGATGTTTAATTGTAAGGAAAGGTATTCATTTATTATTGGATAATGGAACTATCAAGGTCTTAGGTCAAAGGGATGATTACCATGAAGTTGATGTGATTGAGGTTTGTTTGGCTGAGGAAGAGTCAAATGATGAGTATACCTTTGCAGACGAGTTCTTCTCCTCAGACAAAGTTTTGTTTTCCAGAGATGACCCTGTAATGGCTGAATGTGTTGAAGAGGGAGTAAATGTTGTTGTTCCTTGTTTTGGTGCACCTACCCATTTTGAAGTTGAATATCATGGCAAGCCATCTCTTGCTCCATTGGTGATTAGTTTGCCGAGTCCTTTCCTCTACAAGTCAGACAAGGCAGTACCCTACAAATATAATGCTATAATCTTAGAGGATGGTGTGGAAGTTCCCATCCAGCCAATGCCTAATGTTAGAAATATTGCTGAGACTAGCAGAGTGACCTGCATCGGTCGTGTATTTGCACCTATTGTTCGTGGAGATGTCAGTACTGGAAAGAAAATTGTTGAAAATGTGGAACCCAAGAAGGCAGTGGGTGAATCTAGTGGAGCTACTCTAAAGAAAGAGGTGGATGATATTCTGAAGATAATCAAGATGAGCGACTATAAAATTGTAGATCAGCTACTGTAGACTCCTTCAAAAATATCTATTTTGGATTTATTGATGAACTCCTCTGCTCACAGAGAATCTTTGATGAGGGTATTGGACCAAGCTTTCGTGGAAAGTGATATGCCTGTAGATCAATTCAGCAGTTTAGTAGGGAACATTACATCATGTAATAACCTGAGTTTCTGCGACGATGAACTGCCCGATGAAGAAAGGAACTACAACCTGGCCCTCCACATCTCTATGAACTGCAAGAATGATTCATTATCCAATGTGTTGATTGATAATGGATCCGTATTGAATGTTATACCGAGGAGCACACTTATGAAGTTGAAATATCAAGGAACGCCCATGCGTCCAAGTGGCATTATTGTGAAAGCGTTTGATGGATCAAGGAAATCTGTAATTGGTGAAGTGGACTTGCCTATTCATATAGGCCCATATTTATTTCGGATTGCTTTCCAGGTCATGGATATTGTACACGCTTATAGCTGCTTGCTGGGACGGTCATGGATACATGAGGCAGGGGCTGTCACTTTGACTTTATACCAGATGTTGAAGTTTGTGCGTGAAGGAAAAATGGTAATTATAAATGGAGAACATGCATTATTGATATCTCATTTGTCCTCTTTCAGTATTGTGGAGGCGGATGAAGCTGCTGTTGGAACCCAATTCGAAGCTTTATCCATTGATAATATAAGAGGAAATTAGAATTCTATGGCTTCTTTTAAGGATGCTCAGCAGGTTGTGCGTAATGGACATAGTGAAATATGGGGACAAATTGTTGATCCACCTGTAAACAAGAATAGAGTTGGCTTGGGGTTCTCTGTGAAGAATGATAAAGGTAAGAGCATGAAGCCAAAGTCTGCTGGAGACAAGTATCAAGACATCTTTCGTAGCAGGGTTATCTTCATCCAACTGTTTCTGGGGTTAATGCCATTATGGAAGATGAAGCAGAGCCAGAAATGTCAAATTATGTGACGTACGGAGTTAGGGTTCAGAACTGGATCACCATTGATGTTCCCTCTTGCATACATGTTTCAAAGTAATTTTTTTTTGTTAATCTTTTTTAAAATCTTTCACTCCGCCCAAGGCAAAAGTAATGATATTGTATGGGCTTATCTGTTGGCTTTGACTTTTAAAATCAATAATAAAAGTTGTCTTTGTTTCTCAAATTGTGTCTTTATTTTTTGATTTTTCTTGGAAAATGGTAATCAGAAAAAACCTTTCAAAATAAATAATAACTGAAATTCAATCTGCATGATCACTTTTTATATGTGTCAGTTTCTAAAAACAATCATAAATCATATGTGAAGATTAATTAAAAACCCGTTGAATACAATGAACCTGAACCCTCTCCTAACTTTGAATGTCCTCTGTATGGGGCCGAGAAAGAAGACTATGATGATATTCTAGAAGAGGTCTCACAGTTGCTTGAGCGCGAGGAAAATGCCATTCAGCCATATAAAGAGCCATTGGAAGTAATCAATTTAGGTTCAGAAGAAGATCTGAAGGAAGTCAAGATTGGAGCATTGTTACTTCCTGATGTGAAGATCAGGTTGATTGAGCTGTTGAAAGAGCATGTGGATATTTTTTCTTGGTCTTACCAAGATATGCCTGGTCTAGATACAAATATTGTAGAGCACCATTTACCGCTGAAGCCAGAGTGCCCGCCAATCAAACAAAAGTTGCAAAGAACTCACCCATATATGGCAGGGAAGATCAAATAAGAAGTTCTAAAGCAGATTAATGTAAGTATAAGTATTCATGTTGTGAAGTCTAAGTGTTGATGAATTTTTGTTGAGAGAAGTAAATTTTGTTGTGAGGGTAATGCCATGTACTTCTTGTAAGATCTGTTTGGGGAATCCTGAGAAATTTGACGATTTCTACTGAGGATTAAAAACTTGAAGTTTTGTTCTGCTGAGGATTTAAATGATGTACTTCAGGGGATTACTTATGGGATAGCCTAGAGATATTTTCCTATCCTTTCAACCTATCAGTAATTGCCTCTTTTTATTTTGTTTATTTGTAAATAGTAATTGTGTTCAAATGCATATGCTCAACAATGAATCATTGGACGTTTTTTGTAAACAAAACAAGCGTAAAGAGAAGACAAATAATTTTTTCACTTTCAAAGGAATATTTTGTGTTGACTTTGAATAAGTATTTTTTGTACAAGGAGACCAACATTCTAGTAAGAGAATGCTGTCGTAAAAGAGAAAAATTTTGATACAAAGAAAAGATAGCTATGTGTAATAATCCCAAGGGATTCCCATTCTGCTATAGCCTTCATATCTCCAAGTATCTTTTCTATTTGCCTTGTCCAAAGATGATTGAATTGATCAGAAACTCTGAGTTTGTCAGTGGAAGTCAAAGGTTGTCCGTAAAGTGATCCGACGGGACATAGTCATACGCTTTAATTCCCTAACTTTTGCCTGGACCGCCCTTTCGGGTTTTCAATCCACCGGGAAACCCTTTTTTTCTCAAGTCGCCCTTTCGGGTTTTCAACTTACCGGGTGTACATATTTTTTATATTTTATCCCTAATTTTTAACCGAACCTTTTGGTTCACCGGGATGCCTCTTATTTTGCCTAGGTGTGTCTACCTAGCGGGTCTCTTATGCGTAGTATCTTTTGACTATGTTCGTGTTCGCAGGGTGTGGCAGGTTGTCGCCATCCATGGTGGTCAAGATCATTGCCCCACTGGAGAATATGTTTTTGATTACAAACGGTCCTTCATAGGTAGGAGTCCATTTGCCCCTGGGATCACTTTATGGCAAGATGATACGCTTGATCACTAAATCCCCAACTTGATATGATTGGCGCCTGAGTTTCTTGTTGAAAGCCTTGATCATCCGTTTTTGATACATCTGACCATGGAAAACATCAGTAAGTCTCTTTTCATCAATTAAGTTCAATTGATCAAGTCGAGTCTGGATCCAATCATTTTCATTCAATCCTGCATCTTTCATAATTCTCAGAGAGGGGATCTGAACCTCAATAGGCAAGACAACCTCCATGCTGTAAACCAAAGAATAGGGTGTTGCCCCGGTTGATGTGCGAGCCGTGGTACGATAACCGTGGAGAGCGAATGGTAGCCTCTCATGTCAGTCTTTGTATGTGACTGCCATTTTCTGTGTGGTCTTCTTAATGTTTTTATTTGTAGCTTCGACAACACCATTCATCTTTGGCCGATAGGGAGAAGAATTGTGATGCTGAATCTTGAATTGCTCGCACAAGGTGGTGATCATAGTGTTATTGAGATTTGTACCATTGTCAGTGATGATCCTTTCAGGGATACCTTATCGGCAAATGAGGTTTTGCTTGATGAAGCGGGAAATAACATTCTTGGTAACGAAAGCAAAGGAAGCTGCTTCGACCCACTTTGTAAAATAGTCAATGGCCACTAGGATGAAGCGGTGTCCATTGGAGGCTGTAGGCTTGATCTCTCCAATCATATCAATTCCCCACATAGCAAAGGGCCAAGGAGCCGTCAAGACATTCAGAGGAACCGGAGGTACGTGCACCATGTCAGCATAAATTTGACACTTATGGCAGGTTCGAGAGTGTTGATAGCAATCTGCTTCCATGGTAGACCAGTAATAGCCTGCCCATAGGATTTTCTTCGCCATCGTATGCCCACTGGAGTGGGTGCCAAAAGTACCTTCATGTAATTCAGCCATGATCTTTTCAGCTTCAACCTTATCCACACACCGAAGCAAAATGAAGTCATGATTGCGTTTGTATAGGATGCCATTACTAAGGAAGAATTTAGCAGAGAATCTCCTTAAGAACTTCTTATCATTAACTGAAGCTCCTTCTGGATATTCTTGAGCCTCGAGATACCTCTTGACTTCATGAAACTAAGGCTGGTCCATTATCTCTTCAGTATTAATCTCGTGACAGTGTGCTGGTTCATCCATTCGTTCAATGGTGATTTGGGGAGCCTCGTTATCCCAATTAAGTTTAAACATATATGACATTGTGGCTAGAGCGTCTGCTAGCTGATTTTCTTCTCGCGGGAAATGCTCGAAGGTAATCGTCTCAAAATGTGGTAGCAATGTCAAAACATGTTATTTGTAAGGGATAAGGTTTGGGTGCTTAGTGTCCCATTCCCCTTTGATCTGACTGATGACCAAAGCTGAATCTCCAAACACATCTAAAGATTTGATTCCCAAGTCTATGGCAGCTCTGAGACTAAAGATGCACACTTCGTATTCCGCCATGTTGTTTGTACAATTGAAGCAAAGTCTGGCAGTAAAGGGAGTATGACACCCTTTTGGAGATATGAGTACAACGCCGATGCCATTACCAAGTGCATTGGATGCTCCATCAAAGAACGAGGTCCATCGGGATCCTTGTTCAGGTCCGTCATATGGTCTGATTTCTTCACAGTTGTCTAATGTCATGATGTCTTCATCCGGGAATTCAAACTTCATGGACTGATAGTCTTCTACAACTTGGTGAGCAAGATGATCAGCCAATACACTGCCCTTTATATCTTTTTGGGTAGTATACTATATGTCATACTCTGTTAGGATCATCTGCCATCTCGCCATTCTCCCAGAAAGTGTAGGTTTTTCGAAGATGTACTTTATCAGATCCATTTTAGATATCAACAAGGTAGTATGAGTCAACATATACTATCTTAGCCGGCGAGCAGTCCATGCCATAACGCAACAAGTTTTCTCGAGCAGTGAATATCTGGTTTTACAGTCGGTAAACTTTTTGCTCAGGTAATAAATAGCGTGCTCTTTTCGGCCAGACTCGTCATGCTGCCCCAATACACACCCCATTGAATTTTCTAAAATAGTCAGATACATAATCAACGATCTTCCCTCGATTGGCGGCATCAAAACAAGAGGCTCTTGTAAGTACTCTTTGATTTTGTCAAAAGCAACCTGGCATTCATCATTCCATTTGACTACTTGATCTTTCTTCAATAGTTTGAAGATTGACTCACAAGTAGCTGTTAGGTGAGAAATGAATCTGGAAATATAGTTCAAGCGTCCCAAGAATCCTCTGACTTCCTTCTCAGTACGAGGAGCAAGCATCTCTTGTATTGCTTTAACTTTGGCAGGATCGACTTCTATACCCTTATTACTGACGACAAATCCTAGGAGTTTACCGGACCGTACTCCGAATGTGCACTTGTTTGGATTCAACCTCAGTTTGTACTTCTTCAGCCTCTCAAACAACTTTTGTAAGTGATCAAGATGCTCTTCTTCTGTTTGAGATCTGGATATTATATCGTCTACGTAGACCTCTATTTTATGATGTATCATGTCGTGAAATAAAGCTACCATGGCGCGTTGATAGGTTGCCCCGGCATTCTTCAATCCGAATGGCATCACCTTGTATCAGAATGTGCCCCACTGTGTGACAAATGTTGTTTTCTCCATGTCTTCAGGTGCCATTTTGATTTGGTTGTAACCTGATAATCCATCCATGAAGGAAAACACTTTGTGTTGGGCCGTATTGTCAACCAGGATATCAATGTGGGGGAGTGGAAAATCATCTTTAGGGCTTTCCCTATTCAAATCTCTATAATCCATGCACATTCGTACTTTGCCGTCTTGTTTAGGTACGGGAACAATGTTGGCAACCCATTGAGGGTAGGAAGTGACAACCAAGAATCCAGCATTGAATTGCTTCATGACCTCCGCCTTGATCTTTTCTGACATATCAGGTCTCATGCGGCATACTTTTTGTTTTACTGGCGGACAATCTTCTCTTGTAGGCAGACGATGTACCACGATGTCCGTATCAAGTCCCAACATATCTTCATATGACCAAGCAAAGATCTCAACATAATCATGCAACAGCTGAATCAGACGCTCCTTGACACTAGGCTCCAGATTGGCACCCACCTTGACCTCTTTTTCATCCTCCTCGGTACCCAGGTTGATTGTATCCACAGGCTCCTCGTGAGGCTGAATGGTTCTTTCCTCTTGTTGTAGTAGTATGGCAAGTTCCCCTAGTACTTCACAATCTTCCTCACCTTCGTCTTTGGCTTGGTAGATTAGATCCTCAGAGTCACAAAAGGCCATAGTAGTATCGTTACCCATGGGATCCAAAATGGAGTGGTACCTGCATTTGTGAGTGCGGGTGTGTGTAAGGGTATAGCTATCCTTAAAAATAAAATGTAAAAGAAAAACAATGAGCCTAAAAGTTTGTATGCGAAAAACGTCCATGATCCATTGAATGTCATATGAAGATGAAATAACAACCCTTACAAATAGACCATTGTGCCTCGGGAAAGACACAAGGTTTTAAGAGTGCGAATTATTTTTGAATATTACAGATCCAAAAAAAGTAAAGGTAAATTACTGAGGGATGAAAGTTATTGGGACAAAGTCTCTGGCCTCCCAATTGCGAAGTCCTCCATCGATAGTCGGGAAGATCTAATCCTCCAAGCTGCAATCCTCTTCACCATCTTCTACTGCATTGACCTCTCGGTTGCTAATCTTCAAGGGTGGCCCTCCCGCACGGGCACGTCGTACAGCCTTCTGAGCACTTGAAGTGAAACCTAATCCAAATTTGTCAGATTTATACGGAATATCCGGAAGTTGCCCCCAGATGGTGCATCCACCCTCCTCTACTACTGCTTTGGCGTCCTTCAGAGATGACATCCGGAGTAGAGGTCTTGTAATATTTGGAATCTGGGATACAGTCTTGGTTACTGCTACCTCTTGGGGAACCTCTTCGAAATGTTGAAAAGGAGTTTCAATGAACTCGCCATCCAATTCCACATACCTGAAGGAATTGAGGTGGATAATCATATATTCTTCCTCTCCGTAGACAGTGATAATCTTTCCTTGGACCGGATATTTCAGCATCTGGTGCAGTGTAGAGGTGACAGCGCCAGCATTATGGATCCACGACCGTCCTAGCAGACAGGAGTAAGAGGGGTGGATGTCCATTACATAAAAGGTTGAATTGAAAGTCTGAGTCCCAACCTTTATGGGGATATCCACCTCCCCGTGTACCATCCTCTTTGAGCCATCAAATGCCCTTACGACTATGTTACTTGGCCTTAACGTCAGTCATTCGCAGTCCAGTATGTCGAGAGCTTTCTTCGGTAAAACATTTAAAGATGAGCCAGTGTCCACCAAGACATGGGCCAGAGTTGTGCCTCTACATTCCACAAAGACATGTAATGCCTCGTTGTGCTTTCTTCCCCTTGGTGTCAAATCAACATCTGAGAAGCCTAGGACGTTATCCACTGTCAAGCTGGCCACAAAATCTTGAAATTGATCAGCAGACGTCTCTTGAGGCACATGGGCTATCTTTAGGAACTTCACCAGGGCTTTCGCATGTGCCTCGGAACACAGTAGCAATGCCAGCATGGAGATTTTGGAGGGAGTTTGCCCCAACTGTTCAACTACATCGTAGTCGCTCCTCTTTATTAATTTTAGAATCTCCTCCATTTCTTTCTTGGAGGTCTCAGGGATAGTCAGTGATTGAGCCTTCGTCCGGACAGGCTCCACTTGAATACTTTTTCCTCGAGTTTCAGCAGCAGGAGTGGTGGTAGGAATGGCAGCAGGGGTTATAACAGCTTCGTCAATTGGAGCACTTGCAGAGATGTTTATTGGTACGGAAGTAACCTTTGAAGCAACCACGGGTCCAAAAACTGCCTTTGGGGGGCAATCTCTGGAGAAAAGATCCTACCGCTTCGGGTAATATTACTAGTTCATGCAATATTGCTAATGTCAGAATCTTCTTCTTCTGAGTTTATCTCTTTGGAGGCCAGCCCATCTTGTTTGATTCCATGGTAGTAGATGTCCCCACCGTGATTCCATGGCACAATTTTGTCTGATTCATATGGGACTGGCCTAGGCATTGTGATTATAAGAGGAGTAGTTTTCGGAACCGTTGTAATTCTAACGGGTCTTTTGGGGACCCTGGAAGAATTGGTGGAGATGGTAATGATTGAAACGTCTTTAACAGGAATAGGTGAAACAGGAGTACTTTCAAATAGGATCTCTTTTTGTCTATCAAGCGTTGAATGCCTGTTTTCAATAAAGGGCAAATAATTGGTGAGGATAAGCAGAGGTGATAGTCTTCATTACAACCCGAGAATACACCGGCTTTCAACAAGTTTATCTTAATGATTGGGAGTGGAGTCATGAGTCCATCAACTGTGGTAACAAACAAATCTTCTTCAATTGCATTGGTGTTGTGACCATGTTTGGGAATAGGAGCAGAAATGACATTTGGCTTCTCGGGTGCATCAAACTCAATTTCTTTCGCTTCAATAAGGTCTTGAATTTTGTTTTTCAAGGCCCAACAGTTGTTAGTATCGTGACCCGGACTTTCAAAGTGATATGCGCAACGGGCATTGAGGTGATAATCAGGGGACGCTGTGTTGGGGTTTTTTGGAGCTTCTTTCAGAGTTGTCAAATTGGATTTCAGAAGATGCGGTAATACTTGGGACAAAGTCATATTGATTCTAGTGAATTGCCGGACTGGCCTTTCCACCCTCGGTTGATTACTTCTTTATTGATCAGACATAGGATTTGAATCATAACAACCCCTACCATTGGTCGGAGTTCGGCTCTCCCTTGGTTCCTTTGTGGATAAACAACAACTACCTCTTTCTTCCCAATAAAAGGCTTCCTCACAGCTGTAGAAGAAGATGAATCCTTCTGAATCTTTCCACTTTTTATGCCAGCTTCCACCCTCTCTCCGGTCAGTATTAACTCAGTAAATCCTATAGATGAGTTTCCAATTAAATGGTTGAAGAAAGGGCCCGATAAAGTGCCTAATAACATGTCCACCAATTCCCTTTCAGACAGAGGGGGTTGCACTCTCCCAACCAGATCTCTCCATTTCTGTGCGTAATCCTTGAAACCCTCATTGGAAGCCATAACCATACTCTGAAGTTGAGTACGGGTAGGCGCCAAATCATCATTATATTGATATTGCTTGTAGAAAGATGCTGCAAGATCTTCCCAATTGTGGATGTTGGCTCTCTCAAGTTGGTAAAACCAGTGGAGTTGTGTTCTAGATAGGCTATCTTGGAAAAAATGCACCCACAAGTCTTTATCAGCGGAGTGTGGTTGGATCTTTCTCACGTATGATCAGAGATGCATCTTAGGACATGACACCTGTTGTACCCCAAAATTTGCCCTCTTATTTCACCAACATTTTCTCATCACAAGACCCTTGGAACTCAAGATCAAACTAGGGTTTGCTCTGCTCAAGACACCTCCTTGCACTGTTGACCCAAATTAGGGTTTGAGTTTGCACATGGATATTTTGACCTAAAATACCCAAATTGACTTTCATGCTTATTGTTGGGTTCACAAGTTTTCCCATACCAAGTTTCAAGCCTTGATTCAAATCTTTGCCCAGTCAATGGGACAATTGACCTAGAAATCAGCTGTATTAGGAAAAAGTCAACTGTGGCCAATTGACAGTCAAACCTCATGAAATTTGATCCACATCAACATTATGAACTAATATGAACCATTTGATCAAGTTTAGATCATAATTCCATAAGAAATTTGATCAGATCACAAAAAGGGCAAAATGGTCATTTTTAGGGTTTTGACTGCACAAAGGGAATTTTTGACTGTTTGACCTAAAAAATGGAAAACCAAGCTCACATATGGACTCAAGGACTCAATGACATTGTCTTTACCCATTCAACAAGTTCAAAAGACCTCAAATGCATGGGATTGACAGATGAGTTTTTCAGTCAACTGATCAAAATTTGGCTGTACACTGGAAAGTCAAACTTTGACTTTTTGGTCAAAATCAAGTGCCAAGAGTTATTTTCCATTAAAACATGTCAAATTATGAAACTTGTTCATCAAGAAACCCAAAATTGCAAATTAGGGTTTAAAATGGAAAAATTTCATAACTTAGAAATTTTCTAAGTTATGAAATTTTCTTATTTTTTCCTAACTTTGTCCCATTTTTTCACCAAGATGCAAATGGATTCAAACAAAACTTGAAACATGAAAGTTGTAGTCCATCACAAAGTATACAACTTTTATTCACAAATTTTTCTCAAAGGAAGCTTGTATCTAAGTTATGATTTTTGGAACAAGGGTACCTAAAACTTTTAACTTAGAGAAAATTTGCCCTAATCTAGGCAAGATTTGGACCCATCTTCTTGGCCACTTTTCACTTAGTTCCACTTGGAATTTCAAGTTGCATTGCAAAGATGGATTGTAGTACATGTTCCAAACTTTCCAAATTGTCCAAGAACTCCTCAAACACCCTTGTGGTTAGAGAGAATTGAATTTTGGAAGTTGGCAAAAATTCACTTTTGTCCATGACCAATACATGTTCATACAAACTTGCATTTTCAAATCAGCATGTTTGGTGCTAGCTTTCAGGCCTCAAAACCAACTTACACTTCATAATTTAATGCTTAACCATTGAATTAAGATGTTATCTTGGCCATTTGGACATTACATACAAGATTAACCTTTATTTGGAAAAAGGTAAAATGCCATTTTTGTAAAAGTACACTTTATGTCAAACCAAAATCCTTGAGGTATGGGGCCATATCTCTGAAGCAAGATTGAAGCTATCAATTCCAGGAACCAAGGGCCAAATTTGCAGCATGATAGGAAGGCTTGTACAGGGCTATAACATCATTTGCATTTTCTTGCTTCAAGTAGAAGAAAGTTGGCAAAACACAAAGGACCACACATATCTGTTAAGAGAAGCTTAGACAAACATTGTGAACAAGTTCCATACATCCCAACAAGCCTAAAGCACGGACCTTTCATAACTCATACCTCCTCATACTCAATCACTGTTTTGCTGCAAAACAGGGCAGGTTCTGCATTTTGCAAGCCACAATAAAATTCCATCGTGCGTTTTGTCCCAAGATAGTTCCAACACCTTCCAAACAACTCACTTGAACTATCTGAGGCCCCCATTGCAACATGTAACACCTCTAACACACTTTGCCATTTTAATTTCAAAGCTCTGCAGGTTGAGTTCTACAACACGATTCAAGTTGTTTCAAAGCAAACCAAGCATTGGAGAAGCTTCCTTGGACCTCAGGCAAGCTCAACAGAAGCTCAAACACCATTGAAGGTTGCTACATTGTCCAACTCGAAGTCACCTAAAATAGGTATTTCATGGACTCCTATCTCTCTATTTAGGAATGGTTAGGCTTAGGTTTGTGAATGAAAAATGTTTTACTCATAGCCCTGAAGCCATACATATGTTTAGTTTTCATTTACATTAATCGTGCTGAGAGAATTTCACTCATGCACTTTCTGAAAAAACTAGGGTACAATTTAGGGCCAGAGAAATTCTCTCTGGTCTTTGAGAGTTAATCCAAGTTTTTTATATGGTTGAATTCGTTATTTGATACTCTACAATTTTCATGTTGTGAGTTTTGTCAAAAAATCAAAGAATCAGGAGTTGGCCATGGATACACAGAAGCACGCGTTTTTGTGGGCAAGAGGAAGAAGAAGAAGTCTGGTGGGCTGGGCCTGAGTTGTTTTTACTTCTCACACATGCTTATTCAGTTTGTACCCCCCCTGGCCCATTTGTTGAATATTCATCATTTTGACATTTTTATTTTTTTATTCTGACTTTAATATTTTTTGTCTAAATATAAAAAATGCCAAAAAATTATTTTCTATATTTTTCATATTTATTTGATATTTATTTTATTTTACTAAGTATATATATATATATATATATATATATATATATATATATATATATATATATATATAATATATATAAATATATATATATATATATATATATATATATATATATATTATATATATATATATATATATATATATATATATATATATATATATTATATATATATATATATATATATATATATATATATATATATATATATATATTATATATATATATATATATATATATATATATATATATATATATATATATAAACTATTTTCTCTTTTAATAAAAACTCAAAAATAATACAAAAAAATATACTTATTTTTCATTTATTATTTTTATCTACATCTGAAAATATTTCTTGAAAATATCCATTTTTGTAAATAATTAATTTTTATCTTTGTATATTTAATATGTTTAATAAATATATATATATATATATATATAATATATATATATAATATATATATATATATATATATATATATAGTATATATATATATATATATATATATATATATATATATATATATTATATATATATATATATATATATATATATATATATATATATATATATATATATATATATATATATAATATATATATATATATATATAATATATATATATATATATATATATATATATATATATATACTTTTTTAGTTAAATAATTAGAACAAAAAAAAATACAAAAATAATACATTTCATTTTTATTAATATTTTACACTAAAAAAACATTTTTTATAATATACTTTTATTTTTGTATAAATTAATATATTATTGTATATAATTAATAAATAATGCTATTTATTTAAGAATTAGGGTTTTTCCCTAAATAACAAAAATAATCAAATTTAACTTCCTTTTATTTGTTTATATTTCACATTGAAAAATACCTTTTTCACATACATGATATTTATTTAATTGTATTTATTTAAATTTTAAATATTGTCTTGTACATTCAATTTGGTTGTAATAGTAATCTAGGGTTTAATTTCTTGTCAAATATCCCTAATTCAAATTTGTACCCCCCTCCCTATATCATGTTGTAATAGTGTAGCATTTAAATTCTCGCACATTTAAAAAGCTTTCAATTATGCCATGCCTAGACCTAGGATTTGTATGCAAAATAAAATCAACAAGTAGTTTGACCTAATCCAAGATAACAATGCAGGAAAACAAACACAAATGCACACTTGCACCCCTAGGGTTTCATCCACTTGTTGCCTTAAAAAATGGGCCATGGTTGCATGTCAAGTACTTTGGCAAAACAAAAACAAACAAAAAGATCATAGTCCCTCGATGAAGCTATCTGAGTTGCCTAAACAAAAATGATCAAGTCCCTCGAGAAAATTGCCAAAAATACTTGACACTATTGCTATCATGGTCTATAAGATGACCCGCGCCTGTCCCGTTAACATCCTAACACAAGGTTATTCACCAAATACAATGGTGAAACAACACTGTTAAAAGGGTTAAAAACATAAGAAAGATCTTTGAGTAAAATAGGGTAGATAACTCTTAGTTATTTGATCAAGCTTGCAAAAACATCCTTGCTACTTTTCAAAACACATTCCACAACACAATTTTAAAACCCCACTTTCAAACATTGAAAACCTTTCAAAAGACAAAAACACCTTTGTATACATTCAAACAAGAATCATTACAAAGGTTGCCACAATGATGGCCTCTTTTCAAACGTTTTCCAAAATCACACACAAAGCACCATTTCAAACAATTGAAAAGCAAAGCAAGTGATCTAAGCAAGTAACTAAGAGCCCATGGATAACCATGTATAGAAAGGGTGCTAATACCTTCCCTTTCTATAATCTACTCCCCGAACCCAAGAAAACATCTCAAAGGTCTTTCCTGTGCTTTTTGACCTTTCCTTAGGATAAAATAAAAAGTCGGTGGCGACTCTTGCTAAACCGAAACATTTGCAAATACAAACGCAAAATCCCAAGTCAGTTCCCCCACCGTATCACAAAACTGGCGACTCTGCTGGGGAAAATTATAAAAGTGGAGTAACCTTAGGGCTTAGATCACCCTTTGCATGATTATTGTTTGCTTTGATTGCTTTACATTTTGGTTCTCTTGTTTGGGCTTGAAATCCTCCACCCGGATTTGGGAAACATTCATAGATAGCAATACGTTGTGGAAACTGTGCGGGGTATACCGACACGGTTGAAGCAATAGCTATATTAGTGCGACATATTTGTGAGTACCGGTAGCCTTTGAGTCAATCAAAGAGAATATGCGGCCGCTGAGTGATGTCATTAAGCACTAATGAACTAGAACCTTACTTAACCATCTTAGCCTTTCATTAGGGGTAGTGAGATGATCGACTTTGGTGCAGTCCGAAGTTGGTAGATACTCGATACTACACTCATTGAGGGTTGTTTTCTTGGAATATCTTGGTCGCTAGTTAAGTGGCTAAACCAAAACAATGAACATAGAAAACAATCCAATGATATTGAGCTCCCTAGAACCCGATTACTATTTATAGAACAGGTTTTGAGCCAACTAAACTCAAGAGGGTACTTACCTATGAAACCTCATGCAAGCCTGAAACTAGGGTTTTGTGTGAGTTGCTTGTACATGTGTTTGTGCATACATCATGAACATCATAAAGCATCATATGCATCCACTAACCATTTCAAGGGTTTGGATCTTCATCTTTGTTCTTGTTTTGTAGGTCATGGAATCTCTTCGCAGGAAAACAATTCAAGTCAACCTTGTGAGGATTCCTCCTCAACTCAAGGAGCTTACTTCCAGGATTCCAGAGAATTCTCTCTTCAGTGAAAGATATGGTAGACTCCTCAACTTAGTCAACACCAGCATTGAAGAAGACATGGTGAAAGTTCTCTTCCAGTTCTTTGACCCCCTACACCACTGTTTCACATTCCCTGATTATCAATTGGTGCCTATTTTGGAGGAATTTTCTCAACTCCTGAGAATTCCTATTCTTAATCAACTACCCTACAACGGTACGGAAAAAGAACCAAAGCCTGAAGATGTTGCTCAAGCATTACACTTGCAACCATCTGACATCAAGGGGCATTGGGAAACCAGAAGTGGTGTAAAGGGTTTCTTGGAAAGTTTCTGTTTGAGAAGGCCCAAGACTGCTGGAATTCTCTTGATTTACAAGCCTTTGAAGAGATTGTGGCACTCCTTATTTATGGGTTGGTCTTGTTCCCGAACCCTGACCAACTTATAGATATGAATGTTGTCAAGATTTTCATGTCCAAGAATCCCATACCTACATTGCTTGGGGACATCCTACATTCATTTTACACACGAACAATGATGAAAAGAGGTGTTCTCATGTGCTGTAATCCTCTCCTAGCAAGGTGGTTTATTTCTCACCTTCCACAATCAGTTTTGAAGAATGAACAGGGTTTAAGGTGGTCACAACGGTTGATGACCCTCACACATTCTGATGTACATTGGTGTTCTCGATCCAGAGAAAATGTCATCATCATTGATCGTTGTGGTGAATTCCCTAATGTCCCACTACTTGGCATTAGGGGAGGCATTACCTACAACCCCTGTCTAGCTTTGAGACAATTTGGATATGCCCGGAGGGATGGTCCTCATGACATGCTGATTCCTGACCTAGTTTTTGACTTCGACAACGATGCGCAAGGACTTCGACAAAGGTTCATCATAGCTTGGAGGATGCCTAACAAGGTGGACAGTAAGACACTGGGGAACAAGAATTCCATCCCCCTTGAGCCTTACCTCAAGTGGGTACGAACCCACTCTCAGAATCTTATGATGCCATATCCTCACATTCTCCCCTTGATTAAAGAGCCTGTTATGGAAGGAGAGGTTCCATACACCATCCTACATCCTGACATGCCAACATCATGGGAGGAAATGCAAAAGAGTTGGATCCAACTCAAAGAAGAATGGGATACTTTTGAAGCCAACTTCTATGCCAGTGAGAAGAAGGTTTTAGAGCTCACCCGCCGACTTCACGAGGAAGAAACTATCAACACCTACATCGCACCAAAAAGGATGCGCAACGTCTTTTTACATTAAGAATTTTGTAATATTTCGCCCATGGGACACTCATGTACTAACAATTTCTTCTTAATATGACGCGCGTTCTTTTTGTTTACAACAAATTTAAATTTTTGAACCCTTGAGTGCATTACATGAATAACATACCATTCATCATATGCATAAACAGGTCTTCAAGCCAGGTTTCCTTATCTTTCTGCTGTTTATTTCAGCAAGATAGATTTGGAGCAAACAGTGAAGGATCTACAGGCACAAAATTCACAATTTCAGCAACTCCTTATGACCTTGGCAAAGGGTCAAGAGGATCTCAAAGTTCTGCTAGAGAAGAATAAAGAGAAGAAAAAGAAAAAGAGACCGGGGGTAGCTACTTTCGGAAGAAGATTTGAGGGCGATGCTAGAAGGACTCTTGAGTTTCCTTCAACGTTTGACGAAGGGATTGGCAAGGGGAAAGGAGTTACTGTACCTTCTGAGTCTGAGGTAGAAGAGGAGGTAGAGGGAGAAGACGAAGACTATTCAGAACAACAATATCCACCAGCGGATGACAAGTATAAGAACCTTGAAGAAAGATTGGCAGTTATGGAGTTGCAGAGGGTGCCCAGATTGGATTTTGAGGAACTGGGGTTGGTAGCTGGGATTGTTATCCCTCCAAAGTTCAAGGTGCCAACATTTTCCAAGTACGACGGTCTATCTTGCCCTAAGATGCACTTGAGGTCGTATGTTAGAAAGATCTAGCCACATTCATCCGACAAAGACCTCTGGGTACACTTCTTCCAAGACAGCTTGTCTGGCACTCAGTTAGATTGGTTTTATCAGCTCGAGAGGTCAGAGGTCCACAATTGGGAAGACTTGGCAGCCGCTTTCTATCGTCAGTATCAGTACAATGCTGATTTGGCGCCTACCCGTACTCAGCTACAAAGTATGGGGATGGCTTCAAATGAAGGGTTTAAGAAGTACGCCCAGAAGTGGCGTGACCTGGCTGGAAGGGTGCAGCCACCGCTATCAGATACGGAATTAGTTGACATGTTTTTAGGGACCCTGTCTAGCCCCTTTTTCAACCATCTAATCAAAAGCTCTTCTGCGGGATTTACTGAACTGATTTTGACCGGCGAAAGAGTGGAGGCCGGTATCAAAAGTGGAAAGATTCAAAAGGATGCTTCCGCATCCACAACTGTTAGAAAACCTTTCCCAGCCAAGAAAGAAGCATCTGCTATATACACCCAGAAAAATCGGGAAAGAGAGGAACATCGGCCAACAGTAGGGGCCATATTAATACAGAAGTCCGCATCAGACCAACTTAGAAACAGTCAACCGAGGAATGATCAGCCCAGAACTTATCAGCAAAGGCCACCACAACAGTTTACCCCAATAAACATGACGCCTGCTCAGATCCTTCCACATCTCCTGAAGTTGAACCTTGCTAATTTAAAAGAGGCGCCAAAGAATGTAAATACCACCTCTCAATCCTACAACTCAAAAGCCAAGTGTGCTTACCATTCCGACAGTATTGGGCTTGATACCAATAATTGCTGGGCACTCAAGAACAAAATTCAGGACTTAATTGACGCCAAAGAGGTTGAATTTGACGCTCCTGAGAAGCCCAATGTTATATCCGCTCCGATGCCCAAGCACGGCCACAATGTGCATGCTGTTTTGGAAAATCTCCATGTTACTGATGTTGCCGATTTGTTGACTCCATTGATTGTGATTAAAGAAAATTTGTTGAGGGCCGGGATCTCTCCTGGTTGTGATAAAGACTATTATTTTTGTTTGAACATTCAAGGTGATTGTCCAATGTTGAAGTCGGGTGTTCAACGCCTGATGGATACTCAAGAAATACTTTTCCAGAAAACCCCTGTTAACACTTTCAATCCGATTACTCCTGATACTTGTGATACTTCAACCAATGATATTGCTATCATAACCATTTCCGAAAATCCTCCCAAGGCTTGCAAAAGGCCTGTCAGGATTACACCCAACTCTGAATGTGTACCTTTAAAGATCACCATGCTGGGACCTGTCCCGTACCAATCAAGCAAAATGATACCGTGGAACTATGGGGGAGAAATCTTCTACCACGACATCAAACAAATCGAAACAATCCAAGAAATTTCTGAAGAAGACCCTGATATAGGGAACATCGCGGGTACAAGCAAGATAACCCGCAGTGGCCAGATCTTTTCTCCGGAGATTGCTCCTCCTCGAGCAGTTTTCGGACCCGTGAAGACTTCTGCACCTGTTGGACCATCCGTGCGAGGCCCAGTGATTGAAGAACTGGATACTCCTGTAGTAAGACCATCTGCTGATAATACCGACAAGGGTAAGGGGATACTGGAAATGCCTGTCAGGACGAAGGCTCATGCTGTGGTTATCCCCGAAACCACTCAGAAGGAGATGGATGAAATCCTAAAAATAATCAGAAAAAGTGACTACGACGTTGTGGAGCAATTAGGGCAAACCCCTTCTAAAATTTCAATGTTAGCCCTCCTGCTCTGTTCAGAGGCCCATGCTAAGGCCCTGATTAAATTCTTGAAGACGACACATGTTCCCCAAGAGACCTCGGCTGACCAATTTCAGGATTGTGTGGCCAGTCTTACTGCTGACAATGGCCTGGGATTTTCCAACGCTGACTCAACTCCCAAAGGAAGGAAACACAATGATGCGTTACATGTTTCAGTTGAGAGCCGAGGAACCACCCTCACCCATGTCTTTGTTGATACTAGTTCTTCCCTCAATGTGCTGCTAAAGAAGGCCTTAGACCGTTTGGATTGTGAAGGTTTGACCCTCAAACCTAGTAACATCGTCGTTAGGGATTTCGATGGTTCCAAAAGAATGGTTCATGGAGAGGTTGATATTCCTGTCAAGGTAGGCACCGAAGTGTTCAACTCCACCTTCTACGTGATGGAGATCCGTCCATCAAACTCATGTTTGCTGGGAAGACCGTGGATCCATTATGCCGGGGCAGTTACATCCTCTTTGCACCAGATGTTGAAATATCCTGTTAAGGGTAAAATCATAACTGTGCATGGCGAGGAAGAGTACATGATTAGTCACCTCAATTCCTTTCGATATGTGGAGTTAGATGGCGAGTTCATCGAAACACCTTTTCAACATTTTGAGGAAGTTTCTCCCGAGGTAGAAGTTGTGAAGACAACGGTTGAGGTACCTATCATTCCCAAGCACGTGGCTAGGATGGCATCTGATGAGGTCTGCGATTGACTTAATGTCTGACGGTATCTTAACTGCAAGCACACAGCCTATCACGGTAGTAATAAAAGATTGTCGAATCCACAGGGACTTTGTAATCACGCTAGTGTTGTAAAACAGGTTGGTTTAGCTAAGGCGGAAATTGTCACGTTGGTTTTGGGAAAATTAAGGAAGGTAAATTAATTGATTTTAAAGTAATTATAAAATGAACGGTCGGTATGCAATAGAGTCGACCTAAAGGATCTAATCGGACCTAGGCATATAAGGATGGTCAACTTGGTTTATCTGTAGAATTAATCAGTTTAAAAACCCTCAACCCACACTTTCATGGTCTTATCTCGGATTATACGTCTAAAGCCCTATACCTGCTTTCGCTAGCCTATAAGTGTTTAGAAGTATTTTTTGGAAACTTAATTAATTCTAATTTGGTTTAAAGCGCTTTCACTGTATTTAAATCAAATGCCTAACTTTAGCTATCCGGTTAAAAACCTCACACTTTCGTGGTCTCGATCTAACCTATTTACTCTTCTTACTTTCGTAACAAAGATTTTATTATTAAGCATAAAAAGTTATAACCAGAGTTAAGTTGATTAAAGTTTTAGCCTAAGTTTGATCAGATTCCTAATGTCTCTTACTATCCCATACCGACACTAAAGGTTTAGCTAGCCATGGAAATTATAATAAACATACTGTAAATAAAAGCAAACAAATATAAATTGGACATTATAAATAATAAATAATAATAATGCATTAATTAATTAATTAAAATGAATTTAATACAATTGCAATATAGAAACCTGACAGTAAAGCCAATACTTCAATCCTTCTTCCATAAATCGGAAACTCGGACTTGGTATCGGGAATATGGCAAATTCTGAAGCTTGAATGATAAATCCTAAACTATAATAATAATTCCCTGATGTTGGAAATTATTACTTGGACAGTGGAATTAAAAGAATTGAAATAAAAAAATGCTGGAAAACAATAACTGAAATAATACTGGTTTTGATTTTGGCAGAGCTTCGACACAAGTAAGCTGTAATAAACACCGTGCTTTTTACGTTCAACGTTGAGGTATTTATAGAAGAATAAATTCCGGCAGTTGGTTTGAAAACTTGTAACTAAGCTTTCCTTGAAAATCTCCAAAAATGTAGGAACGTAAGTAGTTGAGGAAGAAATGGTGAACGTGGAGTTTGACTGGAGAGAATTAAGGAGTTTGGAAACTCCTTCTGTTATGCTTGCCACGTTCTGCATTTTCCAAGTAAACTGATATACGCATTACGTTCGTTACATGAGCGTTACGAGCAACTTTGGTCTTTCCCGTGTTACGGTCGTGGCCACTGTGTTACGGTCGTAACACTCTTCAAGCTGGCTTACGGTCGTGGCAGCTACATTACGACCGTCACAGCTACAAAAATGCAGTTCTTTGACAGATTTATCTTTTTCTTCTGTTCTTTCGATGCTTTCTTGCATTGTTTCATGTTTTCTTCTGTTTTGAGCTGAGTTATGAATACCTGCAAAAAATAATGACAAACTCGAAATATTCGGGAATTAATCGGGTCAAAATAATACAGAACGGGCGAATTTCATAGAAAATAAACGATACGATTTCGTGTTATCAAACTCCCCCATACTTAAACCTTTGCTTGTCCTCAAGCAAAATAATCAAATTAAAAATATCGAACAAGTTTTTATAAACGCACATAACTAGTATACCTTTCGTTTTCAAACAATTTCAAGAAATCCTAAGTTAGTTCGGCCGAGAGAATCGAATGAAACAACAACGATACGTAAATGATACAAGCAACAAGCTAGTCGACGACTATCCGTTTTAAACGAAACATCCAATTATACCGTTATAAGTCAACTCAAGGTTTCTCGTTCATATTTCACCCGGTTTCGTTCTTGCGCAATCACATTAAGCCTATTATCCTTGCACGCACGTAGTGGAATAGCCGGTTAGTGGTTCTGATCAAAACATGACGGTTTCTGGCACAATTATGTGGCAACCTCTTTTATCCAATTGCAAGATGCGGGGGATCAGACCATAGTCTGCCCTACCGAGTTCAGTACCAGACGCTTCCGAACCACCTAGACAATGGATTCTTATGTTACTTAGTAGAAGCTTTTGCATCTGTTGGATTAAACGATCGGGTGAGGATCGCCCAATTTAATTGGTGCAATGTCTATTTCCTTAAAGCATGTAACATTCTATTTAAATCAATTTTCAAGATCATCCACTTATGTTCATCGACTTTCCACGTGGATTGTGTTAAGACTGGTGCTGACTGCTAATATAAACTACTAGGGGCTAATTTAAGATTCAAAACTCAAAGTATCGGTATAACGAAAATGGAGACGATTCGCGTAAGTAGAGAGTCTAAGGTGTCATAATCGCATAGTTCCCGTTGGATCGCTCTCGGCCTTCTAACTAAGATTTCAGTTAAAGTAGGTAACTAACGGTTATGCTAATATAAAAGGCGAAAATTTTTGTTATGGCTAAATAAAACGGGGAGAAAATGAAATAACGAAATATAACTGAAATAGGAATGAAATTACTCGTTCTGGATTAAGAATGCAGTACTCCTCCCACACTATATCAAACATTGTCTCAATGTTATGATATAATGGAGAGGTTAAATGAAAAATACATCGGAAAAACAAGGAAAACAACAAGAAAAGGAAAAACTACTGGTGACCACGGCGGCTTCGGGTTCGTGACCGTCTGGAAGGAGTAGCTTCAGGGTCAGTGTCCTGGGGTCCAAGAGATGTAACATCCATCCTCAAAGCATTAAGCTCGCATAGCACTTCATCAATCCTTTCATTTGTCGAGCGTTGACCACTCAAGATTTGGACATTTTGCTGATGTAAGGCGTCGAAACGCTCCTGATTCTTCCTTTCAAGAGCTACAACCATCTGATTTTGCTGATGGAGGGCTCTAAGGATGTCCTCCATAGTAAATGGAGGTGGTGCAGAAGAGGACGACTCAGGAATGTCAGGCGCGTGAGCAGCTCGATCCATTTCTTCCTGCATCTCATCAGCGGGGCCGACATGAGGTTCTTCTTGAGCAGCTGCAGGGCCTTCAGGGTTAAATAGCCAGTTGGCTCGGTTCTGAGGGTCGATTCTGTCCCTGCAAGGCAAAACAATATTAGTGTAAACTCGGTTTTGTATCACTGGATGAAATCTTCCATCGTCCCGCTCGTGGATGAGGTGGGCCGATTTGCAATGATCCAAAGTAAGCAGAACCGGTGGTCGGGATGGCAGATGAACAAGGGTGTCACCATGGTTTAGTGCTAAAGCAAGAGAAGTGACAAGCCCTCCGAAATAGAAAGGTTTTCCGCCTCTGGTGCAGATGGAGTGAATATGAGCCAGGAGGAAAGGTGCGGCATTAATTTTCTGACCCGAGAATGCACAATGCATGAAAAATAGCTCCTTTGAGTTGAGCTTGTGGTTACTATCCCTTGCAAAGATTGTGTTGGACAAGATGCGGTGGAAGTAACGAATGGCGGGGTTGTGGATTTGGGTGGCATTTAGGTGATCGTATGAATCAGCCCGATTATTGGTCAAGCTATGCCACAGGTTGAAAGATTCTTCATGAAAAGTGTCAGGCACACGTAGGTGAGCGCCTTCATCGGTACAGAAATCAAGTAGGCGACCGAATGCATTCTGAGGGAATTCGTATTCGGTGCTGAAAATTCGGAACCTTACCACACCGGTAAGTTGATTTCTTGCACCATTTGGAGTAATGTAGCAAAATGAACTGAGAAACTCAAGGGTGAGAGTCTCGTACGTCGGTTGTGGCTGGCTACATAGCGTCCAAAGGTTGACACTTTGTAGTAGGTGTTGGACACTTTCAAGCAACCCGAGGTTTCAGAGGCAGTCAGTGTCGACGAACCGCGTAGGGTGGATGCCTCGACGTTGGAACTTTAGGAACCGTGTCCGCTGAGTTTCACCTGCTTCACCATTTCGTAGGGTACTGCCGGGAACGAGATTGTTCTCCATTTGCATGCAAAGTGTTTGAGTGAAAATGGGTCTTGGTTGGTGAATGAGAGAATGAGAAGATGATACGGGTAATGGATGTATGTATGGTGGAAAAAGCTAGTGGAAGTTTGAAAATTGATAGGGATTAATAGTGGGTTGAAAGGGGTTAATGGGGAGTTATGGAAGAAGAAGAGAGAAAGGTTCAGGAAAAGGGAACGTTCTGCTAACAGGGTTACTGATGTAACCCGTGTTACGGTCGTAACACCTGGCTGACGAGCGTAACGCTCTGAAAGGCGCGTTACGGTCGTGGGGGATAGATGACGATCGTGGCAGCTACAAGTTTTGGTTTTTCACAGAACAGAACACAATACAATTGCATAGAGTATATTTTTATAGCAGCAGAACATCTCAGGCATTCCAACATAAACACAACATTAATTTTTTTTCCAACATATAATCCAACATATATAATTCGCAATAGAGTAGAAAACCATAAAACATTGTAAGCAGCATAATGATTGTAAGTTTAAAATTGAAAACAAACCATTGCATTAATTTAAATTGAGTAACTTGTTCTTTTTGACAGAAAATAAATGACGTGTAAATTGAAATGCAGTAATTTAACAAAAAATTGAAACTAACTAAGAACAAAGCAGAATGGAAAAAGTCTAAAACCAAAGAATTGAAAAACTGAAAACTGAAAAACTAAGAAACTAAAAACTGCTTCATCCAATCTTTTCTTTTAATATTTCCAGAGCTTGAGTGATGTTATAGAATTGTTCCACCGAGATGTCAGTTAAACCAATAAGATCCAAACGCATAGTCTTCAATTCATTCTTTATTCCATCAATGTCAGTTTTATAAGCATCCAAAGTGGTCAGAATGGTGTTTAATTGTGTAGTATATTCTCCTTGGTTTGTATCAGGGGCTGCTTGTGTTTCAGCCATATTTGTAAAGTCATGATAACCAGGGGGGGTTTCAGGATCTGTTTCGTTTTCAGACATGAAATTATTATCAACAAAATATGATTGTGGTGTTTCCGGTGTCGAAGGATGATCGGGTGGATTCAATTCGTACAACCAATTTTCGCGGTTGTGGACACTTATTCGGGCATGGTTCAGGAGGGTAAAAAGAGTAATAACTTCGTCTCTGATCAGGTAATCATAAGGTGCAGGGCCTAAATTTCCTATTATCCGGTTGTTAAAACAGAAATTAATATTCATATGCATAATTGATCCAAATGGTGCACAGTTATTAAGTTGGCAACGAGGTCCAAGAGCATGTGCAATCATTGTAACTAATCCTCCCACACTGACAAGAACATTAGGGTCCTCACTAATGCGGGTAAAGGTCTTCATCAGGAGTGGGACAACATTGACAGGGCGTCCTAGGTTCATACAATAAAGCAGAGATAATTCATCCTTGGATACAACATTTTGATTTTGTTCTTTTCCAAACAGAGTGTGGGCAAGAATTCTATGGAAATAACGGATGGCTGGGTTATGTATTTCATTGTTATCCATACTTTCTGGGTCAGGATGATAGTTTCCAGTTAAAGTACCCCAGAAGTAATCCAGTTCAAAATCCAATATATCGGCCTCAGGGGTGGTAAAAGCTAAGGGTCCACTGGGGAATCCTAATAAAGCAGCTAAGTCCCTATGGTTATAGGTGAACTCAATACCAAAAAGTCTGAAGGTAATGATTCCTTTTCGGGCTCCAACACCGTGTTCAGGGATGTAAACTAGAGAACTCAAGAACTCAAGGGTAAGCTCTCGGTAAGTGACAAACCTATTTTTTAGGTGGGCTTTCTCCCATCCTAACTGGTTAAACATGTAGTAAACACTGTCAGTAATGCCTAAAGAGTCCATAGTGGGTACATCATGATACAGGGTTAAACTGATTGCTCGCTGAGACAAAGCCTCAAATCTTCTTTGTTGGTTTCTACCTCTAAAGGTGGTTTCCATAAAGTTCTGTGGAGGATCCATAGCAAAAACAAAGAGGGGAAACAGAGTAGAGGAGAAAGTAAAGAGAAAAAGACTATTTAGAAATCCTGTGTCAAGTAAAATTGATTTGAAATCAGCAGCAGTTTCATAAAAGTTTTTAAAAATGAAAAATACTTATATAGCAAGCAAAAACAAATAATACAAACAAAATAGCAGGTAAAAACAAATAAAATGGGTTGCCTCCCATGAAGCGCTGTTTTTAACGTCATAAGCCTGACGAAATGCCTAGTGAAAGATTAGTCGGGAGAAATAGGTAGCAGTTCTACGAGTTTAAGCTTATTCGTATAATCTCTATTATCTATACGATGTTTTAACCGCTGCCCGTTTATAATAAACGGGGCGCTATTTCTATCCTTGATTTCTACCACTCCGCTAGGAAAAACTCTTGTAATTTCGAAAGGACCGGACCATCGAGATTTAAGTTTTCCAGGGAAGAGTCTAAGTCTAGAATTAAATAAAAGTACGACATCTCCCACACTAAATTCTTTCCGCGATAAACGCTGATCGTGCCATTTTTTAGTTCGTTCTTTGTATATTTTAGCGTTTTCGTAGGCGTCTAGTCTTAATTCTTCCAGTTCATGTAAATCGAGGATTCGTTTCTCGCCAACAGCAGTGTGATTAATATTGAGTGCCTTTATCGCCCAATAAGCTTTATGCTCTAATTCTACCGGGAGATGACATGATTTTCTGTAAACAAGTTTGAAAGGTGTAGTTCCGATAGGAGTCTTATAAGCCGTCCTATAAGCCCATAAAGCTTCGTTAAGCTTGGATGACCAATCTTTTCGAGATATCGTGATGGTGTTTTCTAATATTTGTTTAATCTCTCTATTCGAAACTTCGACTTGTCCGCTAGTTTGCGGATGATAAGGTGTTGTTACGCGGTGGTTCACTCCATATTTAGATAGTAGTTTATCAAATATCTTCGAAATAAAATGAGATCCACCGTCACTGATAACAAGTCGGGGAACACCAAAACGCGGGAAAATTATATTCTTGAAAAGTTTTATCACTACTCATGTGTCATTTGTAGGAGAAGCTATTGCCTCGATCCATTTTGAAACGTAATCGACAGCGACGAGTATAAACTTGTTTCCAAAAGAAGATGGGAAAGGTCCCATAAAATCTATTCCCCAAACATCAAAGATTTCCACTTCAAGTATTCCTTTCTGAGGCATTTCGTCGCGTCTTGAGATATTACCGGTGCGTTGGCATCGGTCACAGTTTTTAACGGCAACGTGGACATCCTTCCACAGGTTAGGCCAGAAAAGGCCGGCTTGGAGAATTTTGGCACACGTTTTAGAGGTGCTAGTATGTCCTCCATAAGGATATGAGTGACAATGGGAAATGACGTTTTCTATTTCTTTGTCGGGTATACACCGGCGGAAAATTCCACCAGGTCCTCATTTAAATAAAAGTGGTTCGTCCCAATAGTAACTCTTGAGATCATGGAAGAATTTCTTTTTCTGTTGGTAAGTTAAGTCAGGTGGAAGCGCTCTGACAGCTAAGTAATTAACGATGTCAGCATACCAAGGCAATCCTATGGTCATGTCGATGGCTTCCACGACTTCTTTAGCTTCTGGTTTATTTAAATTCGATTGAGCTAGGTCACCTATCATGTGTGCTATCAGATGTTCATACGGAAAATCGTCGTTAATTGGCACTGGTTCGGGTTTTATACCTTCTAAACGGGATAAATGATCCGCCACGACGTTTTCGGTTCCTTTCTTATCTTTAATTTCCAAGTCGAATTCTTGTAAAAGTAAGATCCAACGGAGGAGTCTGGGTTTTGCATCTTTCTTGGCAAGTAAATATCTGATAGCGTCGTGGTCAGTGTAAATGATGATTTTTGCTCCTACAAGGTAAGAACGGAATTTGTCGAGTGCGAAGACTACGGCTAAGAGTTCTTTTTCAGTGGTGGCGTAGTTCATCTGAGCTGAGTCTAGCGTTCTGCTGGCGTAGTAAATTGCGTGAAGTTTCTTATCTCTTCTTTGTCCAAGAACTGCGCCGACAGTGTAATCACTTGCATCGCACATGATTTCGAAAGGTAACCTCCAATCGGGCGGTTGCATGATTGGTGCAGAAATAAGTGCTGCTTTAAGGGTTTCAAAAGCTTTAAGACAATCGTCATCGAATATGAACTCAGCATCCTTCATTAATAGACCGGTAAGTGGTTTTGTAATTTTCGAGAAATCTTTAATAAAACGTCGGTAAAAACCGGTGTGTCCTAGAAAGCTTCGTATCTCTCGAACGGTCTTTGGTGGTTGGAGTGCTTTAATCACTTCTATCTTGGCTTTATCAACTTCAATTCCTTTATTAGAAATAACATGTCCAAGTACGATTCCTTCTCTGACCATGAAATGGCACTTTTCCCAGTTGAGCACAAGGTTTACCTTCACACATCGTTCTAAAATACTTTCTAAATTAGACAGACATCCTTCAAAGCTTTGTCCACACACAGAGAAGTCGTCCATAAACACTTCCATGATGTCGTCAATGAAATCTGCAAAGATGGCCATCATACATCGTTGGAAAGTTGCGGGAGCATTACATAATCCAAATGGCATTCGTCTGTACGCGAATGTTCCATAGGGACACGTGAATGTAGTCTTCTCTTGATCATCAGGGTGAATCGGAATTTGGAAAAATCTGGAATAACCGTCTAAATAACAGAAATAGGAGTGTTTGGCTAATCGTTCTAACATTTGATCAATAAAGGGTAAAGGAAAATGGTCTTTCCGAGTAGCTTTGTTCAGTTTTCGATAATCAATGCACACTCTGTGTCCATTAACTAATCTTTGTGCTATTGATTCGCCTTGTGCGTTTTTCACGACAGTGACACCTCCTTTCTTAGGTACGACATGCACTGGGCTAACCCATTTACTGTCGGAGATCGGGTATATAATTCTAGCTTCCATTAGCTTTTTGATTTCATCTCTGACTACAGTGCTTAGAATCGAATTGATTCTTCTTTGAGGTTCTCGAGAGGTTTTACAATCCTCTTCTAATAGAATACGGTGCATACAAATTGAAGGACAAATTCCTTTTAAGTCTGATATGTTGTAACCTAACACAGTAGGGTATTTCCTTAGAACGTCTAAAAGTTTCTGAGTTTCGAGCGTTCCTAAACTAGAATTTACTATTACAGGTCGAGTTTGTTCAGTATCAAGGAACTCGTATCGTAAATTTTTAGGTAGAACTTTCAATTCTAGTTTTGGTTTCTTGGAACATGGCATATGATTGGGTGTAAGTGCTAGACTTTCGCTTAGACTGTCATCTTTATATGGTTCTCGCCAATTGTCGTCTTCGAATATCAGAGGGGTTTCAATTTTCATTATTTCGGAATATGTGGTTTGTTCAACTTCCATCTCTCTCACGCACTCGTCTATAATATCGAGTAAATAACATGTGTCATTCATGGCGGGTGCTTGTAGAAATTGAGTGAGGATGAATTCCACTTTTTCCTCTCCGACTTCGAATGTTAATCTGCCCTTCTTGACATCAATTATCGCTCCAGCTGTGGCTAGGAATGGTCTTCCTAATATGATATGGGTAACTGAGTCCTCGGTTATGTCCATGATGATGAAATCGGTAGGGATATAGAATGACCTATTCTAACTGGAATGTTTTCCAGTATACCTACAGGATATTTAACCGATCAGTCGGCTAATTGGACGGACATTTTTGTGGGCCCGAGTTCTCCCATCTCTAGATTTTTGCAAATAGATAGGGGCATGACACTAATGCTTGCTCCTAAGTCACATAGAGCTTTGTCTATGACAAATTTTCCAATATTACAAGGTATAGAGAAACTACCTGGGTCTTTTAGCTTAGGAGGCATATTGTTTTGAATGATCGCGCTACACTCGGCAGTGAGTGTAACTGTTTCGTTATCCTCTATCTTATTCTTGTTGGATAGGATTTCCTTAAGAAATTTAGCGTACGAGGGCATCTGAGTAATGGCTTCTGTAAAAGGTATTGTTATATTGAGTTGTTTCAGAAGTTCAACGAATTTCTTGAACTGGCCCATCGTTTTGGAATTTGTAAGTCTCCGAGGATACGGGATCGGTAGTTTATAAGGTGGTGGAGGTACATAAGGCTTCTCTTGCTCCACTGCCTCTTGCGTTTCGCTTTCCTTTTCTTTCTCTCTAGGTTCATTGGCTTGTTCAGGCGGCTCGCTCTGCTTTTGGTACATGGCTGGATTTTCTAGTCTCGGGTCAACAGGTCCGTCGAGTTCTTTTCCACTTATCAGTATCACATCATTAGCATGTCCTTTTGGGTTGGGCTGTGGTTGACCAGGAAAAATTCCAGCTGGTGCCGCAGTAGGTGCTTGTTGTTGTGCTACTTGTGAGATTTGCGTCTCAAGCATCTTGTTATGGGTGGCTAAAGCATCAACCTTGCTAGCTAATTGTTTTATCTGCTCATTAGTATGTAAATTTTGATTCATAACGTCTTTATTAGTCTGAGATTGGGAAGCAACGAAGTGTTCAATCATGATTTCTAGGTTAGATTTCCTAGGAGCATTAGGTCCATTACCAGGATGATTTGGGATAGCTTTTGGATAACCGGGTGGTGTGGCAGGAGCTTGTACAGGCGCGTATAACGCGTTGTTACTTTTGTATGAAAAGTTCAGATGATTTTTCCAGCCTGGGTTATAGGTATTGCTATAAGGGTTCCCTTGTACATAGTTTGGTTGTTCGGCTGGAACTCCTGTTAGAAGTGGGCATTCTGGAGCAAGATGTGATTGAAGACCACATAGATCGCAAGTTTGGACAACTGCAGCTACGGTAGCTGCAGGAGCAGTGGTAAGGTTTTCTAGCTTTTGGGTAAGAGCTTCCACTTTAGCGTTGACTTGGTCCAGCATATTCACTTCAGACATTCCACCTTTGGTTTGGGATTTCTCCACATTAGCTCTTTCGCTTCCCCATTGATAGTGGTTCTGGGCCATACTTTTGATAAGTTGATTTGCTCCGGCATATGGTTTATCCATCAGTGCGCCACCAGCAGCGGCGTCTATAGTCATTCTTGTGTTATACAACAGACTGTTATAAAACGTATGAATGATTAGCCATTCTTCTAAACCATGATGAGGACAGAGTCTAATCATATCCTTGTAACGTTCCCATGCTTCAAAAAGTGATTCGTTATCTTTTTGTCTAAAACCGTTGATGTTAGCTCTAAGCATAGCAGTTTTGCTTGGTGGGAAATATCTAGCCAAGAAGACTTTTTTCAATTCATCCCATGTGGTGATTGAATTTGAAGGAAGGGATTGGAGCCAGGCTCGGGCTCTGTCTCTTAAAGAAAAAGGAAATAGGCGCAATCGTATCACCTCGGGGTTTACACCATTCGATTTTACAGTGTCTGCGTACTGCACAAACACTGACAGATGTAGGTTAGGGTCGTCAGTAGGAGCTCCAGAAAATTGGTTCTGCTGAACGGCGGATAGAAGCGAAGGTTTCAGCTCGAAATCGTTTCGAGCGATAGCAGGGGCGACAATGCTGTTGTGAGGCTCCGCTTGCGAAGGAACTACGTAGTCCTTAAGAGCGCGAGGCGGATTTGGTACGTCAGCCATTGTTGATTCTTCGGTAGATTCTGATAACGGGATATCAGGAATTTTAGTTGGAGGAAGATTATTGAGAGATCGGTATTCTTGAATTCGGCGTCTTAATCTTAAGTAACGCTCAATATCGTTAATTTGTAAATGCAAAGGCTCGTTTTGAGAACGAGTGTTTGACATACACAGAGGGAAATATAAAAAGTTGCCTTAGTCTAGACAGCGTTGTTTTCAGATTACACTAGTGACTAAACTAAAGTCCCCGACAACGGCGCCAAAAACTTGATGGGGTATGCGATCGACTTAATGTCTGACGGTATCTTAACTGCAAGCGCACAGCCTATCGCGGTAGTAATAAAAGATTGTCGAATCCACAGGGACTTTGTAATCACGCTAGTGTTGTAAAACAGGTTGGTTTAGCTAAGGCGGAAATTGTCACGTTGGTTTTGGGAAAATTAAGGAAGGTAAATTAATTGATTTTTTAAAGTAATTATAAAATGAACGGTCGGTATGCAATAGAGTCGACCTAAAGGATATAATCGGACCTAGGCATATAAGGATGGTCAACTTGGTTTATCTGTAGAATTAATCAGTTTAAAAACCCTCAACTCACACTTTCATGGTCTTATCTCGGATTATACGTCTAAAGCCCTATACCTGCTTTCGCTAGCCTATAAGTGTTTAGAAGTATTTTTTGGAAACTTAATTAATTCTAATTTGGTTTAAAGCGCTTTCACTGTATTTAAATCAAATGCCTAACTTTAGCTATCCGGTTAAAAACCTCACACTTTCGTGGTCTCGATCTAACCTATTTACTCTTCTTACTTTCGTAACAAAGATTTTATTATTAAGCATAAAAAGTTATAACCAGAGTTAAGTTGATTAAAGTTTTAGCCTAAGTTTGATCAGATGCCTAATGTCTCTTACTATCCCATACCGACACTAAAGGTTTAGCTAGCCATGGAAATTATAATAAACATACTGTAAATAAAAGCAAACAAATATAAATTGGACATTATAAATAATAAATAATAATAATGCATTAATTAATTAATTAATTAAAATGAATTTAATATAATTGCAATATAGAAACCTGACAGTAAAGCCAATACTTCAATCCTTCTTCCACAAATCGGAAACTCAGACTTGGTATCGGGAATATGGCAAATTCTGAAGCTTGAATGATAAATCCTAAACTATAATAATAATTCCCTGATGTTGGAAATTATTACTTGGACAGTGGAATTAAAAGAATTGAAATAAACAAATGCTGGAAAACAATAACTGAAATAATACTGGTTTTGATTTTGGCAGAGCTTCGACACAAGTAAGCTGTAATAAACTCCGTGCTTTTTATGTTCAACGTTGAGGTATTTATAGAAGAATAAATTCTGGCAGTTGGTTTGAAAACTTGTAACTAAGCTTTCCTTGAAAATCTCCAAAAATGTAGGAACGTGAGTAGTTGAGGAAGAAATGGTGAACGTGGAGTTTGACTGGAGAGAATTAAGGAGTTTGGAAACTCCTTCTGTTATGCTTGCCACGTTCTGCATTTTCCAAGTAAACTGATATACGAATTACGTTCGTTACATGAGCGTTACGAGCAGCTTTGGTCTTTCCCGTGTTACGGTCGTGGCCACTGTGTTACGGTCGTAACACTCTTCAAGCTGGCTTACGGTCGTGGCAGCTACATTACGACCGTCACAGCTACAAAAATGCAGTTCTTTGACAGATTTATCTTTTTCTTCTGTTCTTTCGATGCTTTCTTGCATTGTTTCATGTTTTCTTCTGTTTTGAGCTGAGTTATGAATACCTGCAAAAAATAATGACAAACTCGAAATATTTGGGAATTAATCGGGTCAAAATAATACAGAACGGGCGAATTTCATAGAAAATAAACGATACCATTTCGTGTTATCAGCATCTCTCAAGGATGCAGAGGCTATGATTAAGGAGGGGAAGAGCACAGTATGGGGACAATTTCCTGACTTTCCCCATAAGACGGATAAGTTTGGTTTAGGGTTTACTGCTGCAGGACAAAAGGCTATGCGTCGCTCCAAGATTGGAGGATCAGCCGTCAAGATCTCACACCACGGAATCAATGCTGTAGAAGATGAGGATGAGGAGAGCCACTTTGAAGATTGGATTTTTCCGACTGTCGAAGGGGGTTTGAGCAATTGGGAAGCAAAGGATTTTGTTCCTATCACCTTTATCAACCAGTAATTTTATCTTTGAACAATTTCCCATTTTTATGGTCTGTAATAACTAAAACAATTCGCTCACTATTTTCACCTCATGCCTTTCCCGGGGCATGTAGGTCTATTTGTAAGGGCTTGATTTTCTTCATAATCATATGCCATGTTTTAATGAGTCATTGGACGTTTTTCATCTATAAACTATCATGTTCATTTTCTTTCCTTTTGCATTTTTGTTTGTTTAAGGATGGCTATCCCTTACACACACCCACACTCACAAATGCAGGTACCCATCCACCTCGGATTCCATGGGTGACTATTCTGTTTCAACCTTCGATAACTCTGAAGATTTGGTCAATCATGCTGAGTGCGAAGCTGACGAAGATTGTGAAGTGCCGGGAGAGTTAGCTAGACTTCTACAACAAGAAGAGAGGGCCATTCTGCCTCATGAAGAGTTGCTAGAAATCATCAACTTAGGGACAGAGGAGGATAGGAAGGAAGTAAAAGTGGGTGCCAACCTGGAACCGAGTGTCAAGGAGCGCTTAGTGCAGTTATTAAATGAATACGTTGGAATCTTCGCTTGGTCTTATGAAGACATGCCAGGACTAGACACTGATATCGTGGTTCACCGTCTCCCTACAAGAGAAGATTGTCCACCGATCAAGCAAAAGGTTCGCCGAATGAGGCCTGACATGTATGAGAAGATTAAGGCTGAAGTAATGAAGCAATTCAACACTGGTTTTCTGGCTGTTACAACCTATCCACAATGGGTTGCAAACATTGTGCCCATACCTAAAAAGGATGGCAAAGTCAGAATGTGTGTAGACTATCAGGATTTGAACAGGGCTAGCCCTAAAGAAGATTTTCCGCTGCCGCATATTGACATCTTGGTTGACAATACAGCTTAACACAAGGTTTTTTCCTTCATGGACGGATTCTCGGGATACAACCAGATAAAAATGGCCCCCGAGGACATGGAGAAAACTACTTTCGTCACGCAATGGGGTACCTTATGCTACAAAGTGATGCCGTTCGGACTGAAGAACACAGGGGCAACCTATCAACGCGCCATGGTAGCTTTATTTCATAATATGATCCATCATGAGATCGAAGTTTACGTAGATGACATGATAGCTCGATCATAGACAGAAGAAGAACACCTTAATCATTTGCAAAAGTTGTTTGCCAGGTTGAAGGAGTATAAACTCAGACTGAATCCAAGCAAGTGCACTTTTGGAGTTAGATCTGGTAAACTTCTGGGATTCATTGTCAACAACAAGGGCATTGAGGTTGATCCAGCTAAAGTAAAAGCTATACAAGAAATGCCCGCCCCCCGTACTGAAAAGGAGGTTAGAGGATTCTTGGGACGCTTGAACTATATTGCGAGGTTCATCTCTCACCTGACATCTACTTGCGAGCCAATTTTCAAACTACTGAAGAAAGATCAGGTAGTTGAATGGAACGATGATTGTCAAGTTGCTTTTGATAAGATCAAGGAGTATTTGCTAGAACCTCCTATTTTGATGCCACCCGTCGAAGGAAGGCCGTTAATCATGTATCTGACTGTTTTGGATAACTCAATGGGGTGCGTGCTGGGCCAACATGACGAGTCTGGTCGAAAAGAGCATGCCATTTATTACCTTAGCAAAAAGTTTACCGACTGTGAGACTCGCTACTTATTGCTCGAGAAAACTTGCTGCGCTTTGGTATGGGCTGCTCGCCGACTAAGGCAGTATATGTTGACTCATACCACTTTGCTGATTTCCAAGATGGACCCGATCAAATATATTTTCGAGAAGCCTGCTTTATCAGGAAGAATCGCTAGATGGCAGATGATCCTGACTGAGTATGACATCCAGTATACTACCCAAAAAGCTATAAAAGGGAGTGTACTAGATGACCATCTAGCTCATCAAGCCGTCAAAGATTATCAATCTATGAGATTCGACTTCCCTGACGAGGACATCATGACTTTGGACAACATCGAAGGTAACGGACCGTATGACGGACCTGAACAAGGATCCCGATGGACCCTGTACTTTGATGGTGCTTTGAATGCACTTGGCAACGATATCGGTGTGGTATTCATTTCCCCAGAAGGTTGCCATACACCTTTCACTGCACAACTTTGTTTCAGCTGTACCAACAACATGGCTGAGTATGAAGCTTGCATCTTTGGTCTCAAGGTTGCTATAGATCTGGGGATCAAATCTTTGATCGTATTTGGGGACTCGGCTTTGGTTATCAGTTAAGTCAAAGGAGAGTGGGACACCAAACATCCTAATCTTATCCCATACAAAGAACATGTCCTGACTTTGTTGCCTCATTTCGAGCAGATTACTTTAGAGCATTTCCCGAGAGAAGAAAATCAGCTAGCAGATGCTCTGGCTACAATGTCTTCCATGTTTAAACTCAACTAGGATAACGAGGCTCCCCAAATTACCACCGAGCGAATGGAAGAACCTGCGCACTATCATGAGATTAATACCAAAGAAGTAGTGGAACAACCCTGGTTTCATGAAATCAAAAGGTATCTCCAGACTAGAGAATACCCCGAAGGAGCTTCCGTCAATGACAAAAAGTTCTTAAGGAGATTTGCTGCCAAGTTCTTCCTAAGCAATGGCATCCTTTATAAGCGCAGCCATGACTGTGTTTTACTTCGATGTGTGGACAAAGCTGAAGCAGAGTTGATCATGAGTGAGATACACAGTGGCACATTTGGCACCCACTTGAGCGGACATACAATGGCAAAGAAGATTCTGAGGGCAGGCTACTACTGGTCTACCATGGAAGTTGATTGTCATCAATACTCCCATACTTGCCACAAATGCCAAGTCTATGCCGACAAGGTACATATTCCTCCTGTTCCTCTCAATGTTCTGACAGCTCCTTGGCCGTTCGCAATGTGGGGCATTGACATGATTGGAGAGATCAAGCCCACGACATCCATTGTACATCGCTTCATCCTGGTGGCTATTGATTACTTCACCAAATGGGTCGAGGCAGCTTCCTATGCCTTAGTTACAAAGAATGTGGTTGCCCACTTCATCAAGCAGAATCTCATATGCCGGTATGGTGTCCCCGACAAGATCATCACAGACAACAGTACAGATTTGAACAATACTATGATCACCGCTCTATGCGAACAGTTCAAGATTTATCATCACAATTCATCTCCCTATCGGCCGAAGATGAATGGTGCTGTTGAAGCCGCGAACAAAAATATCAAGAAGATCATTCAAAAAATGACAGTTACCTACAAGGACTGGCATGAGATGTTACCGTTTTCTCTGCATGGATATCGTACCATGGCACGTACTTCAACAGGGGCAACCCTATTCTCTTTGGTGTATGGCATGGAAGCTGTCCTACCCATGGAAGTTCAGATTCCTTCTTTAAGGATTATGAAGGATGCTGGTTTGAGTGAAGACGATTGGATTCATACCCGGCTTGATCAACTTAATTTGATCGACGAGAAGCGACTTACTGTTGTTTGTCATGGTCAGACGTATCAAAAACGGATGATCAAGGCTTTCAACAAGAAAGTCAGGCGTCAGGTATATCAAGTCGGAGATCTTGTAATCAAGCGGATCATCTTGCCGCAAAGTGATCCCAGGGGCAAATGGACTCCTACTTACGAAGGACCATTTGTGATCAAGAGCATCTTTTCTGGTGGGGCAATGATTCTGACCACCATGGATGGCGATGACTTGCCACACCCTTCGAACGCAGATATATTCAAAAGATACTATGCATAAAACAACCCGACAAGTTGAAAACCCGAAAGGGAGACTTGGGCAAAAATGGGCATCCTGGTGAACCGAAAACCCGAAAGGGCGGTTCAGGAAAAAGTTAGGGATAAAACAAAAAAATCTGTACACTCGGCAAGTTGAAAACCCAAAAGGGCGACTTGGGAAAAAAAGGGTTTCCCGGTGGATCGAAAACCCGAAAGGGCGATGCAGGCAAAAGTTAGGGAATTAAAGCGTATGACTGTGTCTCGTCGGATCACTTCAAGAACAATCTCTTCATCAACAAGCTCCAAGATTCTGAACAACCTAGTCATCGGCGGACGAAGCAACAAATGGACAAGATATTCAGAGTTGTGAAGGCTATAGCAGAATGGGAATCCCATGGAATTTTTACACATAGCCATCTTTCTTTTGTATAAAATTTTTCAATTTTTTACGACAATATTCTCTTACTAGGATGTCTATCTCCTTTGTATAAAGATACTCACAAAAGTTAATACAAATACACTTCCAAGTGCAGAAATTTGCTTGCCTTTCTTTTCTTTTTACACTTATGTTTATTTTGAAAACGTCCAATGTTTTGTTAAAAAGGCATATGCATTTGAATATAATCACTGCTTACAAGTAAAACGAAATTGAAAAAGGATAGTTACTGATAGGTTGAAGGTGTAGGAAGATATCTTTATGCCATTTCAGAAGAAATCCCCTATGACACATCATTCAGATCCTCAACAGAGTTAAAATTTGGAACATGTTTCCCCAACGAAGTTAAACTTCAGGATCCTCAACAGAGAAAATGCTTTCTAAAGCTGGATTCCCCAGCTAAACTGAATTTCAAAATTCCCATCAGAGTCAAATTTCAAAATCCTCAGTGGATCCCAAAAACCCTGAAAATCCTATACCCAGCAGAACCAGAATAACGAACATTCTCCCCACAGAGATATTTCCCAACAGATTAAAGATTCTCAGTCTCATTTCTCTAGCAGAAGTCTCCCAGGCTTTAACTTCCCAGTAGAGATTTTCAAAGTTGTCCTTATTCCCCAAGCGGTCAGCAGTCAGCAAGGATTTCCCGTCTTCAGTAATCAAAGATTTTTGGAATCCCCAGCTTCGGTCATGGATTTATTTTCCCCGGAAGCCGTCAAAGATTCCTTTATTTCCAACTACCAGGATTTATCTTCCTCAGCAAGACGGCTACTCAGCTTACATGCATAACCATTGCATTCATATATCATAAACATTGATGAAACGCAATTCATTGCATCATACATATCATGCAACATAACTTTGTGTTTATCTAACATTTTATCCTTTTCAGGATAAGATTAAAAGGCTATCATTAACAATTATTAAGATACAGTATGGATACACCCCAGACACGGAGGTCATCCCACTACTCATTCAGACTTCAGCAATCCGATACAGACTAGATACGCTCTAGACACGACGACTATTCTATCTCTCATTCAGATTCAATTATCAACCTCAAGTTCAAATGCATTCCAGACACGGATACCATTCTGACCCTTACATCAACAGTTTGATCCCCTCAGTGCAGTCGCCACGGAAGTCATTCTGTCATTCACTCAGATCCCAGTTACATTACATATACACTCCAGACACAGAAGTCATTCTACTACTCATACAGATCTCAACTTCAGATACAGTCCAGATACGCTCCAGACGCGGTTGCCATTCTGTCACTCATTCAGAGTTTATCCCCAACACACAGTTGCTCCATACACAGATATTTCTCTGTTACCCAGATACAATACAGATACACTCCAGACACGACATTCATTCTTATATTCATTCAACATTCAAACACATTTATAGCTCAGATACGCCCCAGACACGGAAGCCATTCTTTTGCTCATACAAACTCAGTCTCCAGATACAGTTCAAGTGCATTCCAGACACGGATACCATTTTGATACTCATTCTTTTGGCCTACAGCATTGCAGTTCAACAAACATTCCTGGATGGCATCTTTAAGCCCATCTCCAGCAAGATTCTGCCATCTCCAAATGGCATCTTTAAGCCCATTCCCGCACCTATGTTTTGACGAGTGCAAATTTATGGGCACTCTAGTGTCCAATCCTATTTTACCTTCGAGTCGCGAAGGGAAAACTTGCCAATCTAACTCTTCAGGTTTAAGAAGATTGAACAGGGGCAATTGTTGTACCCCAAAGTTTGCCCTCTTATTTCACCAACATTTTCTCATCACAAGACCCTTGGAACTCAAGATCAAACTAGGGTTTGCTCTACTCAAGACACCTCCTTGCACTGTTGATCCATATTAGGGTTTGAGTTTGCACAAGGATATTTTGACCTACAATACCCAAATTGACTTTCATGCTTCTTGTTGGGTTCACAAGTTTGCCCATACCAAGTTTCAAGCCTTGATTCAAATCTTTGCCCAGTCAATGGGACAGTTGACCTAAAAATCAACTGTATTGGGGAAAAAGTCAATTGTGGCCAATTGACAGTCAAACCTCATGAAATTTGACCCACATCAACATTATGAACTCATATGAACCATTCGATCAAGTTTGGATCATAATTCCATAAGAAATTTGATCAGATCACCAAAAGGGCAAAATGGTCATTTTTAGGGTTTTGACTGCATAAAGGCAATTTTTGACTGTTTGACCTAACCAATGGCAAACCAAGCTCACATATGGACTCAAGGACTCAATGACATTGTCTTGACCCATTCAACAAGTTCAAAAGACCTCAAATGCATGAGATTGACAAATGAATTTTTCAGTCAACTGATCAAAATTTGGCTGTACATTGGAAAGTCAAACTTTGACTTTTTGGTCAAAATCAAGTGCCAAGAGTTATTTTCCATTAAAACATGTCAAATTATGAAACTTGTTCATCAAGAAACCCAAAATTGCAAATTAGGGTTTAAAATGGAAAAATTTCATAACTTAGAAATTTTCTAAGTTATGAAATTTTCTTATTTTTTCCTAACTTTGTCCCATTTTTCACCAAGATGCAAATGGATTAAAACAAAACTTGCAACATGAAAGTTGTAGTCCATCACAAAGTCTACAACTTTGATTCACAAAGTTTTCTCAAAGGAATCTTGTATCTCAAGTTATGATTTTTGGAACAAGGGTACCTAAAACTTTTAACTTAGAGAAAATTTGCCCTAATCTAGGCAAGATTTGGACCCATTTTATTGGCTACTTTTCACTTAGTTCCACTTGGAATTTCAAGTTTCATTGCAAATATGGATTGTAGTACACGTTCCAAGCTTTCCAAATTGTCCAATAACTCCTCAAACACCCTTGTGGTTAGAGAGAATCGAATGTTGGAAGTTGGCAAAAACTCACTTTTGTCCATGACCAATACATGTTCATACAAACTTGCATTTTCAAATCAGCATGTTTGGTGCTAGCTTGCAGGCCTCAAAACCAACTTACACTTTATAATTTAATGCTTAACCATTGAATTAAGATGTTATCTTGGCCATTTGGACATTACATACAAGATTAACCTTTATTTAGAAAAAGGTAAAATGCCATTTTTGTAAAAGTACACTTTATGTCAAACCAAAATCCTTGAGGTATGGGGCCATATCTCTGAAGCAAGATTGAAGCTATCAATTCCAGGAACCAAGGGCCAAAGTTGCAGCATGATAGGAAGGCTTGTACAGGGCTATAACATCATTTGCATTTTCTTGCTTCAAGTAGAAGAAAGTTGGCAAAACACAAAGGACCACACATATCTGTTAAGAGAAACTTAGACAAACATTGTGAACAAGTTCCATACATCCCAACAAGCCTAAAGCACAACCCTTTCATCACTCATACCTCCTCATACTCAGAATCACTATTTTGCTGCAAAACAGGGCAGGTTCTGCATTTTGCAAGCCACAATAAAATTCCATCGTGCGTTTTGTCCCAAGATAGTTCCAACACCTTCCAAACAACTCACTTGAACTATCCCAGACCCCCATTGCAACCTGTAACACCTCTAACACACCTTGCCATTTTCATTTCAAAACTCTGCAGGTTGAGTTTTACAGCATGATTCAAGTTGTTTCAAAGCAAACCAAGCATTGGAGAAGCTTCCTTGGACCTCAGGCAAGCTCAACAGAAGCTCAAATACCATTGAAGGTTGCTACATTGTCCAGCTCGAAGTCAACTAAAACAGGTATTTCATGGACTCCTATCTCTCTATTTAGGAATGGTTAGGCTTAGGTTTGTGAATAAAAAATGTTGTACTCATAGCCCTGAAGCCATACATATGTTTAGTTTTCATATACATTAATCATGCTGAGAGAATTTCACTCATGAACTTTCTGAAAAAACTAGGGTAAAATTTAGGGCCAGAGAAATTCTCTCTGGTCTTTAAGAGTTAATCCAAGTTTTTTATATGGTTGAATTCGTTATTTGATGCTCTACAAGTTTCATGTTGTGAGTTTTGTCAAAAAATCAAAGAATCAGGAGTTGGCCATTGATACACAGAAGCACGTGTTTTTGTGAGCAAGAGGAAGAAGAAGAAGTCTGGTGGGATGGGCCTGAGTTGTTGTTACTTCTCACACATGCTTATTCAGTTTTTACCCCCCTGGCCCATTTGTTGAATATTCATCATTTTGACATTTTTATTTTTTTATTCTGACTTTAATATTTTTTGTCTAAATATAAAAAATGCCAAAAAATTATTTTTTATATTTTTCATATTTATTTGATATTTATTTTATTTTACTAAGTATATATATATATATATATATATATATATATATATATATATATATATATATATATATATATATATATATATATATATATATATATATATATATATATATATATATATATATATATATATATATATATATATATATATATATATATATATATATATATATATATATATATATATATATATATATTATATATATATATAAATAAACTAGTTTCTCTTTTAATAAAAACTCAAAAATAATACAAAAAATATACTTATTTTTCATTTATTATTTTTATCTACATCTGAAAACATTTTCCATTTTTTGTAAATAATTAATTTTTATCTTTGTATATTTAATATGTTTAATATATATATATATATATATATATATATATATATATATAGTATATATATATATATATATATATATATATATATATATATATATATATATATATATATATATATATATATATATATATATATATATATATATATATATATATATATATATATTATATATATATATATATATATATATATATATATATACTTATATACTTTTTTAGTTAAATAATTAGAACAAAAATAATACATTTCATTTTTATTAATATTTTACACAAAAAAAACATTTTTTACAATATACTTTTATTTTTGTATAAATTAATATATTATTCTATATAATTAATAAATAATGCTATTTATTTAAGAATTAGTGTTTTTCCCTAAAAAACAAAAATAATCAAATTTGACTTCCTTTTATTTGTTTATATTTCACATTGAAAAATACCTTTTTCACATACATAAAAATATTTTTATTTGCATAATACATTTTATTTGATATTTATTTAATTGTATTTATTTAAATTTTAAATATTGTCTTGTACATTCAATTTGGTTGTAATATTAATCTAGGGTTTAATTTCTTGTCAAGTATCCCTAATTCAAATTTGTACCCCCTCCCTATATCATGTTGTAATAGTGTAGCATTTAAATTCTCGCACATTTAAAAAGCTTTCAATTATGCCATGCCTAGACCTAGGGTTTGTATGCAAAATAAAATCAACAAGTAGTTTGACCTAATCCAAGATAACAATGCATGAAAACAAACACAAATGCACACTTTCACCCCTAGGGTTTCATCCACTTGTTGCCTTCAAAAGTGGGCCATGGTTGCATGTCAAGTACTTTGGCAAAACAAAAACAAACAAAAAGATCATAGTCCCTCGATGACGCTATCTGAGTTGCCTAAACAAAAATGATCAAGTTCCTCGAGAAAATTGCCAAAAATACTTGACACTATTGCTATCATGGTCTATACGATGACCCGCGCCTGTCCCGTTAATATCCTAATACAAGGTTGTTCACCAAATACAATGGTGAAACAACACTGTTAAAAGGGTTAAAAACATAAGAAAGATCTTTGAGTAAAATAGGGTAGATAGCTCTTAGTTATTTGATCAAGCTTGCAAAAACATCCTTGCTACTTTTTAAAACACATTCCACAACACAATTTCAAAACCCCACTTTCAACATTGAAAACCTTTCAAAAGACAAAAACACCTTTGTATACATTCAAACAAGAATCATTACAAAGGTTGCCACAACGATGGCCTCTTTTCAAACATTTTCCAAAATCACACACAAAGCACCATTTTAAACAATTGAAAAGAAAAGCAAGTGATCCAAGCAAGTAACTAAGAGCCCATGGATAACCATGGATAAAAAGGGTGCTAATACCTTCCCTTTCTATAATCTACTCCCCGAACCCAAGAAAACATCTCAAAGGTCTTTCCTGTGCTTTTTGACCTTTCCTTAGGATAAAATAAAAAGTCAGTGGCGACTCTTGCTAAACCGAAACATTTGCGAACACAAACGCAAAATCCCAAGTCAGTTCCCCCACCGTATCACAACACCCCATCATATTTTGCGAATAAAGGCACTTTGAATTTCGGAGGAATCACAATTCTCGACACTAGTCCCAATTCTTCAAAGTCTAGGCCTGACACCTTTTGTATTTCCATAACGCTCAAACGCTCTTCGAGATGTCTGTACTTATCATCTGCTGGAGGATACTGTTCCTCAGAGTAGTCTTCCTCTTCTTCCTCCTCTTCAGATTCTGACGGGACTGCTGTTTCTTTTCCTTTTCCCTCTCCTTCACCGGACGTTGTTGCAAAATTCAAGGTTCTTCTAGTCTGCCCCTGAAATCTTCTCCCCATGTTTAAAACCCCAGTGACTTTATTTGTTTTCTTTTTCCTTTCCTCAGCCAGCAGAGTCTTCAATTCTTCTTGCCCCTTGGCTAGGGTCATGAGCAACTGTTGAAACTGCGTGTTCTAAGCTTGGAGATCTTTGACTGTTTGTTCGAGATCCATCTTACTGAAATAAATAGTATAGAGATGAGGAAACTTGTTGCAAAAGACCTGTTTATGTTATGATGAATGATATGTGCATATGCAATGTTTTCAAGGATTTCAAAGATTTAAGTTCGTTTTAGACAAAAAGAAACACACGTTATATTAATAAGATAAAGTTTGAGTACATCAGTGCCCCTTGGGCAAAATAATACAAAACTCTAAGATAAAAAAGTAGTGCACATCCTCTTTGGGGCTATGTAGGCATTTAGAGTCTGCTCCTCATGAAGTAGCCTAGTGAGTTCCAAAACCTTCTTCTTGCTTGCGTAGAATTAGGCTTTGAAAGTATCTCGCTCTCCTTTGAGCTGTATCCAATCCCTTTGTAGGTATTTAAGAGATGTGGGCATGTCGGGATGTAGGATAGTGTATGGAACTTCTCCCTCCTTAACAGGCTCAAAGATCACCTGAAGGATGGAAGGATAAGGCATCATAAGACTTTGAGCACGGGTTCGTACCCATTTGAGGTAAGGCTCAAGAGGGATGGAATTCTTGTTCCCCAAAGTCTTTCTATCCACTTTGTTTAGTATCCTCAAAGCTCGGATGAATCTCTGGCGAAGACCTTGATCGTCGTTGTCGTAGTCGAATACCAAACCTTGAATCAGCATCTTGTGCGGGCCATCCCTTCGGGCGTAACCAAACTGTCATAAAGCTAAACATTGATTGTAGGTGATGCCTCCCCTAATGCCAAGTAGAGGGACATTATGGAATTCCCCACAACGGTCAACAATGATAACATTCTCTTTGGATCGGGAGCACCAATGAATTTCTGAATGTTTGAGCGTCATTAACCTTTGTGACCACCTTGAACCTTGCTCATTCCTTAAGACTGATTGGGGAAGATGAGAAATAAACCATCTTGCCAGGAGAGGAGTGCAACACATAAGGACACCTCTTTTCCTCATTGTGCGAGTGTGAAAAGAGTGTAGGATATCCCCTAGAAATGTAGGCACCGGATTGCGTGATATGAAGATTTTGATGGCGCTCACATCTATGAGTTGGTCAGGATTGGGAAATAGGACCATCCCATAGATAAGAAGAGCCACAATTTCCTCAAAGGCTTGCAAGTCTAAGGAATTCCAACAGCTTTGGGCTTTCTCAAATAGGAACTTTGCTAAGAAGCCTTTAACACCACTTCTAGTTTCCCAATGGGTTGTGACATCAGATGAGTGCAAGTGCAGAGCTTGAGCAATCTCTTCTGGCTTTGGGTCTCTTTCCATACCGTTGAATGGTATTTGATTGAGAATGGGAATCCTCAAGAGGTGAGAGAATTCTTCTAAAGTAGGCACAAGCTGATAGTCGGGAAATGTGAAGCAATGATGCAAAGGATCAAAGAACTGAAAGAGCACCTTCATCATGTTCTCATCTGTGTTGGAGGTGACCAAGTTGAGTAGATAACCATGTCTCTCGGTGAATGGAGAGTTCTCAGGGATCCTTGAAGCTAGCTCCTTAAGTTGTGGAGGAATTCTTACAAGATTGACTTGGATAGTTTTCCTGCGAAGTGAATCCATATCCTACAAAACAAGAACAAAGATGAATCTAAAAAATCCTTGAAATGGTTAGTAGATGTATGTGATGTTCATGATGTCCATGATGTTATGTACAAGTATGCATATACAAGAAAATCAAACAAGTTCTTAGTTTAGGCTTACATGGGGTTTTATAGGTAAGTACCCTCTTGAAGTTTAGCTGGCTTAAACCTGTCATAGTAATAGTAACCGGGTTCTAAGGAGCTCAATATCACCAGATTGTTTCCTTGGTCATTGTTTCAGCTCAAGCCTCTTTAATGGCGACCAAGATATCCCAAGAAACCAAACCTCAATGAGTGTAGTATCGAGTATCTACCAACATCGTACTGCACCAAAGTCGGTCATCTTACTACATCCTAAAGGCCAAGTTGGTCAAGTAAATGGTTCTAGAAGTTCATTAGTGCTTCATGACATCGCTCAGTGGCCCCGTATTCTCTTTGATTAACTCAAAGGCTACCGGTACCCATAAATATGTCACACTAACATAGCTATTGCTTAGACCATGTCGGTATACCCCGCACAGTTTCCACAACGTATTGCTATTTACCTATGATGTATCCCAAAACCGGGTAGAGGATTTCAAACCCAAACAAAGAACCATAATGTAAAGCATACAAATCAAACAATGTAAGCAAATAAATATGATCTAGCCCTAAGGTAACCCCACTTTTATAACTATTCCCAGCAGAGTCGCCAGTTCTGTGATACGGTGGGGAGAACTGACTTGAGGGTTTTGCATTTTATTGCAAAATGTTGCGGTTAGCAAGAGTCGCCACCGACTTTTCTTTTATCCAAAAGGAAAGGTGAAAAAGCACAAGAAAGACCTTTGAGATTGTTTCTTGAGTTCGGGGGATAGATTATGAAAAGGGAAGGTATTAGCACCCTTTTCATCCATGGTTTTCCATGGGCTCTTAGTTACTTGCTAGATCACTTGCTTTTGTTTTGTAATTGTGCTTTATGTGGTTTTTGAAAGTATTTTGTAAAAGAGGCCATTGTTTAGGCAATCTTTGTGATGATTCTCGTTCGTAAGAATGTATACAAAGATGTTTGTCTTTTTGAAAATGTTTTCAATGTTTGTAAGATGTTTTAGAAACGTGTGTGTTTATTTTGGAAAATAGCAAGGATAGTTGCTTTCAAAAGGAGCAAGTAACTAAAAGTAATCTACCTACTCAAATGTCTTTCTTGTTCATTTTCTATTCCTTTTACATTGTTGTCTTACCATTGATTTGGTAAGCAACCCTATCTTTGGATGTAAACGGGACGGGCGTGGGTCATCGTATAATCATGATTAGCAATATTGCAAAGTATCTTAGCATTTTTATGGAACCAAGATCATTTTGTAAGGCAACTTTGAATAGCGTCATCGAGGGACTTATGAACTTATACTTGTTTGTTTTTGCCAAGATACTTCGCATGCGTAATATGGCCATTTTTATGTAAGGCAACCAAGTGGAGTAACCCTAAGGGTGATTGTATGCAAATGTATTATTTTCATGCTTGATTTTGTCTTGGATTATGGTTTTCTATTTGATTTGTTTTGATCTTGCCATTCAAACCCTAATTACTAGTATGTTATATGAAAGCGGTAAATTGCATAATTTAAAGATTACTACGCTATTACAACATTGTATGGGAGGGGGATATACAAATTATGAATGGGGATTTGCAATAATGTAAATCTAATTAAGCTATTACAACCAAATCGAATTTGTACAAATATTTGAATAAATAATATACAATATAAATATGCAATGGTATGTATGCAAGAACAATATTTTTGTTTTGTTTTTCATATAAAGAAGAGTTTTGAATTAAACCTAATAATATTAAAAAAAAAGAAATTATTTCTTGAAAATTGGTTAACCCTAATTTCTAACTTAAGAAAATAAAGTTCTTTAAGTATTATTTTTGTGTATTTTTTGTCTTAAAATAATAAATAATATTTATGAAAATATTTAGTCTTTTTATATGTCAAAATAAATATTTACAAGTATGAAGAAAAAGGGATAAAAATATATCTAAGTCTATTTTATTTTACAAGTTTATTTAAGAAAAATAGTTAGTATATAATTTAATAAAAATATTTTTTATATGAAAATAAAATAAAATAAACAAAATGCAATATTTTATATTTTTTATGTTAAAGAAAATATTTAATGAAATGAATAAAAATAAAAATAAATAAATGAAAATGAATTGGGCCAGGGGTGTCCTGAGTAATCAGGAGGGTAACATTAGAAAAAAAACATAAGCCCAAATGAACAAAAGCCCAGCGCTGCAAAAATGAGAAAAATGGCAAAAAAAAGAGAAAATATACAAAAGGCAGGCACCAAGGCTCGAACCCATGACCTTGACATTCTTAGCGCGCTGCCTTGCCACTGGGGTGGCTGTACATCCGTTAGTTCATATGAAATAAAAAACACATAACACATAACACCTCCTTGCCCTGTACTTCATCTTCTTCCTCAAACTAGCCAGAACCTCTGTATCTTTCTCACTTATCCATGAAAATGGAAACTTCAAACATGAAAATGGTAGTACTTTTTCCCACGATTTCAACCCTGTAACTCATGTAAGCTATCTGTCAAAGATCAAAGCTAATTACAATGGCCCTAATTTTAAACCTAATTTTTACAGAAATTTGAAATCTAAAATTCTCTATACATAATGAACATAAACGAAATCTATGCATATGGTTGGCTTTGGCACAATAATATCTACATTTTCCTTTCACAAATCGAGACCAATGGATGTATGTATGAAGAGATAGAAGTTAGAGTTCTTACCTCCTTCATATGAGATCGTGAATGGAGTTTGAGTGAGTTTTATGAAGGCCTGAAGATTCCTTTAGCTTGTCTGAACCTCCCTGAGTGTGTTCCAATCCTTGCCTTGCTTTAAAAGTACCTGAATCTCTCTATCCAAGTCAAATTGCAAGCTTGAAATGCAAAAATGACAGATGGAGAAGGAGGAGTTACAGTGAATGGGTGATGGTCTGGAACACTTAGATATGAGGTAGCTTAAGTGTTTGAGTGATTAGAACTTGAAACGCACGAGTAAATTTTTGGATTGTTATGCTTGGTCTCAAATTGCAAGTTATGACAAGTTTTTGGTGATAGGGAGTTTTAGAGAGTTTCTGGCCTTGAGAAATCGTGTGTTAGGTTGCAATGTGTTTGTGTATAAGTATAGAGAAGGTTTCAAGTCAGCTCCACAACAGATTTCTCAATTGTAGGCTTTTTTCTCGATTGCTTGTCCTTTAAGAAAAGTGAGGAGACAACTCTCTACATGCTTGTACAGGCCTGCTTGGAGTTGGTACAAGTCCTAGACAACTTGCTTTTGGTTTATAGAACTTGTGTTTGTAGAGAGAACAAGTGAAAAGCTCAAGACGTGAAAAGTTGCAAAAGTTATGCTTTACTAAAATGGCAATGGCAACTTTGTGCCATTTATGGAATTAAAGCTTGGACAAAGACTCTTATTCTTGGATTAAGGATTTATCAACTGTGTAAGCATTAAATTATGAAGTTATAAACAAGTTTGGGACTTGTAAAGCAAGGATTAGGCATCATAGGTTCAAATTTGAATTTTGTTCTTCATGGAATGGCTTGAAATCAAAGTGAGAAATTGCCAACTTCATCTCTTCGATTCTATCTACCCAAACATGATCTCAAGGAATTCTTGGACATTTTGGAAAGCTTGCAATGTTCTCTATAACTCATATTTGAAATGAATCTCAAGATTCCTCTTGGAAATAGGTGAAAAATTGCCATGAAGTTAGGTCAAAAACCTGCCTAAATTAGGGCAAAATTTCACTAAGTTATTTTAGTTCATGAGCATGTATTCACCAAATTATATCTTGAGATCCAAGCATCTTTAGGGAACAATGTGTGAAGCAAAGTTGTATATTTCATGGAGATCTACAACTTTCATGTTGGGAACTTCCTTTGAATCATCTTGTATCATGGTGAGAATTTGGCTTAAAGTTGAGAAAAAATAAGAAATTTTCTATACTTAGAAAAATTTCTAAGTTAAGAAAATTTCAAATTTCAAAACAAAATCTTCAATCTTTGATTTTTTGAGGAAGAAGTTTCACATTTTGACATGTTTTGATGAATTGTGATCCTTGGCACTTGATTTTGACCAAAAAGTCAAAGTTTGACTTTTCAGTATACAGTTGACTTTTGATCAGTTGACTGCAAATTTCATCTGTCAATCCAATGGATTTGCAATGTTTTGAACCATGTAATTAGGTCATGATGATTCAATTGAACCCTTGAAATCATGCTTCAAACCAATTGGTCATTTGCTAAGTCAAAAATCAGAAATTGCCCTTTCTTAATCAAAACCCTAATTTTGACCATTTTGCCCTTTTGATGATTTGATCAAATTTCTTGAGAAATTATGGTCCAAACTTGATCAAACGATACATATGAGTCTAAAATGTTGATGTCGATCAAAACTCATGAAGTTTGACTGTAAATTGTCCATGGTTGACTTTTTTCTAATACAGCTGATTTTTAGGTCAATTGTCCAATTGACTGATCAAAAATGTGATTCAAGGCTTGAAACTTGACATGTGAAATCTTAGGGGTCCATGATGATACTTGAAAGCCGTATGAAACATTAATAGTCCAAAAATACTTGTGCAATCCAAAACCCTAATTTAAGGTCATTAGGGTATGATGAGATGTCTTGAGCTGGTCAAACCCTAATCCAGTCTTGAGTCAAAGATATCTTGTGAGAAAATCTTGATAAATGAGAGGGAAAATTTTGGGATTACATACTTTGTTTGTTGTCTGGAATTCAACCGTATATAGCCTTTAATCTTCCCAATTTTTGTGAAGACTTAATACACTTGAAGTTTGGTTCCCTCAAGAGGTCTAGTATCTTTTCTTACTTGGTTTCAATCCAAAGAATGGGAATTCTATCTTGACTCATAATGTCAAGAATTGGCTTCTTGTTGGTTAGACAGTTCCAATCCCTAGCTTTTATCTTATGCTTTAGGATAGTCTCTTCCTCTCCTCCCATCTTCTTTAATTTCAAAAATCTTCTCTCTCCTTTTGAAAACTCTTCTTGTTTTTTTTTTGCTTGAACCACTTTCATAATAAACTTGGACTTAGGTCCATGCATTTTCAAAACCTTTTTATAAATAAACTTCAATCAACTTAATAATACCTTGGCATTTTTTTGTGATAAGACTAAAAGTCAATCAATCTCACTTCAAACCATTTTGCCACTTTGGCTTTTTTACTTTAAAACTTTTCTCAAAAGATTGGACTCTTGTCAATCCTTGTAGTGATGCAAACAACTATACTTCTACAATATATAGTGAAGTGAGATATTTTCCACTTGAGTGTTGAATGAGGCTTTGTTGATTTTAAAATCCAAGCCATATCCTCCACTTTGAGATGATGCAAATTCTCCTTTCTCATGATTGTGGGTAGTAAGTATGTTTTCCACACGGACAATGACAATAATGTCTTATCTCATAAAATTAACCCAACACACTTGTGTTTTTAAAATTTTTAAAAGGTGAACTATGTCTACCCAGATCCCCTATTGCACGAAAGGTGGTACGTAGGCACTAAAGGTTCGCAACCGCGGCGGGTGCAAAAATCATAAAAAATATATTTCTTTTCTCACCCCCACCATCTATTTTTATACAACATTTTTATAGCAAAAATATACAGATTTTACAAAGAGGTTCTTGCGGAGTACCGTAGATGTTTAGGGTGCTAATACCTTCCCTTTGCATAACCAACCACCTTACCTAGAATCTTTCCCCCTCTTTTGGGTTATTCGCTCTTTTCCCATTCCTTTGGAAACAATAAAGCGTGGTGGTAATTTTTATCTTGATTTGTACAAGTCTATTCAATCCCATGGCTTAGTCTTAAACATTTTGACCGCTATAGAAAAAATGGCGACTCTGCTGAGGACAGATTGACCTCTTGCTGGTCCATCCCTAAGTGGGTTGAACCTATCTTTGTCTATATCTGTATATGTGCTACTGTTGTTTATGTATTATATTATTTGTTGTATATATGTTTGTCTGGATTTTCCTGGTTTTTAGGGTGCTTGGTGATTACATATAAGTCCTATAACTGGACTCGGGAAAACTTTAAGATAGGACGGGTGGTATAGTCATGTTAACTTTGAGGAAGTAATCCCAAAAAAGGAGGCATGAGATCCCCCACTCAGTGGAGGCCCCTTTGACTGTAGTGTCGTTTATCGAGTAATCGAGAAGACGTACTACTTTCGACCTGGGAGCCTACTGAAGATGAGGACCGTATAATACCTAACCCATCTTGGCCTTTTAGGTGTACTGCAGAAGCTATGACGGAGTAATCTGAAAATAGTTGTCACGTGATACTACGCATGGACGAGTTTTTCTTGAGAATATTACTAATTACCGAGTTAATCGAGAAGTTGGTAATATCTGAAGGAAGGATGTAGACTCTGGGAACCTCTAGAACCCTGTTCGACAGGTGATAAATTTTAGACCAACACCTTATGGGTAGTACCTTCGACCTCATGCTCGTGACGTTGAACCTATGAACCCTATATGTGTGATCTTGTGTGTGATTGTTGCATCATGCATCCATGAACTCATAAGCATCTTTTGAAGAAATCTTATTTCAAGGGAATTAAAAGTTGACCATTTGTGAATATCTCAGGTACTTTTTAACCATGGATTCTAGAAAAAGAAAGATCGGGAAGTACAATTTCAAGGATCCCAAGATAGATGAGTTGATCAGTCTAATTCCCGAGATCGAGTGCTCTGTAGATTTTCGGAAGAAGTATGGATCCATCATTCCTCTTATGAAGCTTAGGATGAAGGAGGGTATTATCTCAACCTTGGTCCAGTTCTATGATCCAATGTATCATTTCTTTACTTTCCTTGAATATCAGTTGATGCCTACACTGGAGGAGTATTCTTATCTATTCAATTTACCTATTACCGATCGTGTTCCTTTTACTCATTTGGAGGGTGAGCGAAAATCACATGAGATTACTTCTTTGATTCATCTGGGGAAGTATGAGGTTGAAGCCCATATGACTACTAAAGGAGGGATTAGAGGATTACCAGCCCTGTTCTTATTGGAGAAAGCTCGTTACTTTTCCAGGATGAAGAGTACAGTCACTTTTGAGGCCATCTTTGCTCTACTTGCTTACGGGTTGTTCTTATTTCCTAATGTGGACAAGTTTGTTGACGTTAATGCCATCAGGATCTTCATGATTGGAAACCCAGTTCCTACGTTGTTGGGTGATGCTTATTACTCTATTCATCTTCGGAATTCTTATCATGGAGGGATGATTATCTGTTGCACACCTTGTTGTACCGGTGGTTTATCTCTCATATGCCTCAGTCTGATGCTTTCTGGGATGTCGGGAAGGAACCCTGTTGGGCTCCTAAGATCATGGCACTTACTCACTTGGACATTGATTGGTATCATCGAGCTTACCAGGATATAAAGATTGTTGACAGTTGTGGTAGTTTCCCCAATGTACCCCTTCTCGGTAGAAAGAGAGGAATTAACTATAACCCTGTTCTTGCACGACGATAACTTGGTTATCCGATGAGGGATAAACTAAATAGCATTCATTTGAGTAGTTTCTTTCTAATGGAGGGAGGAAACCATAAGGAAGCTAGGAAGCATATTGTGAAGGCTTGGCGTCACATCCACAAAAAGAGTAGGAAAGACTTGGGACCTAGGGGTGCTGTTTCTTTGGAGCCATATCTTTAGTGGGTTCAGGCGAGAGCTATTCAGTTGAAGATGCCGTATTCCCAGGAAACACCTATGCTTTATTTTTTTGCGAAAACCACTCCTCCATTATTGGGTGATCTAGAAGACCTGCAACTTGCTTTGGTCAGGATGCAACAGGAAAAGGATGCTTAGAAGAATAAGTGCCAAACTTTAGAGATTTCCTTTAGAGCAGACTTGAAGGAGAAAGACGACTTGATTGAGATCCTTGAGATTCGAGTGGTAGAAACTATGGAGAGGCAAGGGGATTTATTTTCTCCTAAGCCTTAATCAGATGCTGATTACTCACTTCCTGATTCAGGTGATTGGAAGGAGGTTTCCACCAGATATGCAGAAGAAAACCAGAGGTTGAAGGCTCAAATTACCAGGCTTACGGGGAAGCACCAACGTATAAAGTGATCTCTGACATATTTACTTCTTAGGGTTTTATACTTTATTTTCCTCTTGTACTTGGGATTGTTGAGACATCTAACCTATTTTGAAGTTATTATAATAAATTTTTTTCAGTATTTCAAATGCGTTATTACTTTGATATTTGCAATATGTCTCTAAAACTTTAAATCCCTTGAAATATTAAAATAACGAAATAAAATCATGTGCATTGCACATCATGCATCATATTGCACATATTTCTTGCATTTGTTATGCATATCCAGGTGTCTTACCAAGCTTCTTTACTTCATCCAGCAAGCTGAATCATCACTACAACACTCGGGCTAATTTCAGAAGAAAGATGGACAACTTAGAACAAGAGAATCGTGAGTTGAGCGAGGAAGTTTCTGCTCTGAAGGCCAACATGGCCAATCTTAATGCTCTGATGGAATCTCTGGTGGCTACTCAGAATCATCCACCGAGTGTTCAACCTCAACCAACAAGGGCTACTACTGAAGCTCCGACTGTTCCTGTGTCCGCTACTCCAACTGTTGTTCAGAACCGCATGCCTCAAGGTTATCCATGGGGAATGCCAGAGAACTTCGCGCCTGGAGGTTTCAATCTTAGTTATCAATATACTCCAATTGTTCAGACTATTGTTACTCTTGCACCTCCTGTGGTGCATGCTTCTCCTACTGCACCTCATTCGGTGAATATGGTTCCGTTTGTTAACTATGATGTGTGTCGTCATTTTCCTCCACCAAGTGAAGACTTGGATCTTTATGACAGAATGGATGATTTTCAAGATCAGTTTGACAAGATGCAGAGGGAGTTAAAGGCCCCCGGGGGAGAAGAGTTATTCGGGCAGAATGTGAATGAATTATGCTTGGTCCCGAATGTTAAGATACCTGCAAAGTTTAAGGTCCCAAAGTTTGAGAAGTACAAGAGCAACACCTGTCCTCGTGCTCATCTTGTGATGTACGTAAGGAGAATGTCTACCCATACTGATGATTAGCGTCTACTAATTCACTTTTTTCAAGATAGTTTGACCGGTGCTGCGCTGAAGTGGTATATGAGTTTGGACAACGTCAACATCCATACTTTCAATGAATTGGGAGAAGCATTTATCTGACAATACAAATATAACATGGACATGGCGCCTGACCGTGATCAACTCAGGGCCATGGTTCAGAAAGACAGGGAATCATTGAAAGAATATGCGCATAGATGGCATGAGGTAGCCGCCCAAGTGATTCCTCCCATAGAAGAGAAGGAGATGACTAATATTTTCTTGAATACTCTGGGTGCTTTCTACTATGAAAGGATGGTAGCAAGTGCGCCAAGTGATTTTACTGAAATGGTAGGCATGGGTATCCGTCTAGAAGAGGTTGTAAGAGAGGGCCTTTAACAAAGAGTGAAGGATCTGGAGGTGCGAAGAAGCCATCTTATGGGTTTACCAAGAAGAAGGAAGGAGATACGAATGTTGTTATGCAAGAGAGGAGGGTTAATCCTCCTAGAATAAATTATCAACGTCATCAGCAAGTCACCTCAGTTACTCCAGTTATTGGTGTAGCTCCAACCACCGTTGCTTATCAAAGACCATCCCAGCAGGGGAATCAAGGGTATAATCAAAGAAGGGAGAGTTATTACCCTATCCCTATGAGCTATACAGAATTACTCCCGGCGTTAATTCAAAAGAAGTTGGTTCAGACCCGACCACCTCCCGCTGTACCATCACCATTGCCTTGGTATTACAAAGCAGACCAAACATGTGCTTTTCATCAGGGAGTACCAGGGCATAATGTTGAGAATTGCTATCCTTTGAAAACTGAGGTGCAAAAATTGGTGAAGTCTGGTATTCTATCTTTCAAGAATGTGGGCCCTAATGTGAAAGACAATCCTCTGCCCAAGCATGGAGGATCGAACACTGTGAACATGGTGGCCGGTTGTCCAGGCGACTTCCAGATTTTTGATATTAATCTGGTTAGAGGATATTTGGTGAAAATGCATGCAAACCTCTATGAATTTAACTACTATATGCATGACCATTCCGGTTGTGCTATTTGCAATACATATATACAGGGTTATGACAAGATAAAGGCTAATTTGCAGGAGATGATGGACGAGTGCCTCATCCACATAATCAGGCCTAGGGCAGAGTATGAAGAGGAACTCAACATGGTTTCTGGATGTCCTGGAGAGTTCATAATTTTTGATGTGGAGTATATGAATGAAGACCTTGTACAATTGCATGCTACTTTCTGTCACATGGCTGGTCAGGTGGAACATCAGTATGGATCTTGCCGAATTTGCTATCGAGATTCCCTAGGATGTTCAATCGTGAAGAAAGGTGTTCAGTTTTTGTTGGACAATGGAACTATCAAGGTTAAAGGTCAAAGGGATGATTACCTTGAAGTTGATATGATTGAGGTCTGTTTGGCTGAAGAAGAGTCGGATGATGAGTATGCCTCTGCAGATGAGTATTTCTCCTCAGATGAGGATTTGTTTTCCAGAGATGACTCAATAATGATTGATTGTGTTGAAGAAGGGGTAAACGTCATTGTGCCTTGTTTTGGTGCACCTACCCATTTTGAAGTTGAGTATTATAGCAAGCCAGCTGTTACCCCATTGGTGATTAGTTTGCCGGGTCTTGTTATCTACAAATCAGATAAGGTTGTACCCTACAAATATAACACTACAATCTTGGAGGATGGTGTGGAAGTTCCCATCCAGCCAATGCCTGATGTTTGAAATATTGCTGAAACTAGCAGAGTGACCCGCAACGGTCGTGTATTAGCACTAAATATTCGAGGAGATGTTAGCATTGGAAAGAAATTTTTTGAGAATGTTGAACCCAAGAAGGCTACGGGTGAGACTAGTGGGGCTACGTTAGAGAAATAAATGGATGATATTTTGAAGATAATAAAGATGAGCGACTACAAAATTGTAGATCAGCTACTGCAGACTCCTTCAAAAATATCTATCTTGGCTTTATTGATGAACTCCTCTGCTCACAGAGAATCTTTGGTGAGGGTATTGGACCAAGATTTTGTGGAAAGTGTCATGCCTATGGACCAGTTCAGTAGCGTGTAGGGAACATTACGTCATGTAATAACCTGAGTTTCTGCGACGATGAATTGTCAGATGAAGGAAGGAATCACAACCTAGCCCTCCACATCTCTATGAATTGCAAGAATGATTCACTATCCAATGTGTTGATTGACAATGGATCCACATTTAACGTTATACCAAGGAGGACGCTTATGAAATTGAAATATCAAGGAACACCCATGCGTCCAAGTGGCATTATTGTGAAAGTGTTTGATGGATCAAGGAAATATGTTATTGGTGAAGTGGACTTGCCTATTCATATAGGCCCACATTTGTTTCAGATTACTTTCCAGGTCATGGATATTGTACCTGCTTATAGTTGCTTGCTAGGAAGGCCGTGGATACATGAGGCAGGGGCTGTCACTTCGACTTTACACCAGAAACTGAAGTTTGTACGTGAAGAGAAAGTTATGGTCATAAATGAAGAACAAGCATTATTGATATCTCATTTGTACTCTTTCAGCATTGTGGAGGCGGATGAAGCTGCTGTTGGAACCCAGTTCCAAGCTTTATCCATTGAAAATATAAGAGGAAATGATAATTCTATGTTTTCGCCCAGGGATGCGCAGCAGGTTGTGCGTAATGGCCATAGTGAAGTTTGAGGACAAATTGTGGACCCACCTGTGAACAAGAATATAGCTGGCTTGGGGTTCTCTTTGAAGAATGACAAAGGTAAAAGCATGAAGCCGAAGTCTACTGCAGGCAAGTATCAAGACATCTTCCATAGCGGGGGTTATCTTTATCTGACTGTTTCCGGGATTAATGCCATTATGGAAGATGAAGCAGAGCAAGAAATGCCAAATTACGTGACGTAATGAGTTAGGGTTCAGAACTGGATCACCATTGATGTTCCCTCTTGCATACATGTTTCAAAGTAATTTGATTTGTTAATCCTTTTAAAAAGCTTTCACTCTGCCAAAGGTGGAAGTATTAACATTGTAGGGCTTATCTGTTTGCTGTGACTTTTAAAATCAATAATAAAAGTTGTCTTTGTTTCCCAAATTGAAACAACCAAAAAATATTTTTATGTTTACTTAGCAATTTCTTAGGGTCTTTAGACGTTCGTCTCAATTTCGTGTGCATTATCTTACTCTCGCATTTTTATAATAATGTAACTGCTTCCTAGTTTGTAATAGTAACTAGGACTTTACTTTTCGCATTTCTATAATGTACCTCTCACAAAGCCATGTAATAGCGTAGGATTTACATTCCCGTACTTTACATTCCTGTATATATATTAACCGTTAGATGTATGTTAATAGGAATGCATGACAAGACTAATAATCAAACATTAGAAAACCTAACCAAAAAGATTAAAATAATTGAAAACAACACAGTTGCACATGTGAACCTCTAGGGTACCCCACTTAGGTTGCCTTCGGAAAATGGTCACAATTCTCGAAACATGAGAAGTTTTAGTGGCTGTCCTCTAGTTTGAAAATATCACATGTACCTAGTTAATCCTCTCGGCCTTGCCTCTGTTAAAAGTGATCTTAGAACTTTAGGACAGTTACTAAAATTCCTTGCCAAGTTGCCTTCGCGACCGTAACGTCCCTTCGATTGTCCCTCAAAACATCCAACGATAGGGCTACCTACTCACTAATTGTAGGATAGCACTGTCTAACGGATAGGAGGAAAACAACTATCTTTTCGAGTACAAGTAGATATATGTTATATGCTTGCTCAAAACAAACCTTTTTTACACTTACACATTTCAAAAAACAACTTTAAAAAACATTTGCTTTGTCAACACTCTTGAGGACTGATACAAGAGTTATCATGAAGCAAATTTCCGCACTAAGGCATTTAAAAACATTTTTTTCAAAACACACAAAGCACAAGGTACTTTTAAAATGAGATAGCATCTAAGAGCCCGTAAAAAACTACGGATGGAAAGGGTTCTAACACCTTCCCTTTCCATAATCTACCCCCTTACTCAGAAATTCCCGAAAAGGTCTTTTTCTGTTCTTTTCACCCTTTCCTTAACTTGGAAAAAAGAAAAGTCGGCGGCGACTCTTGCTTACCGCAACATTTACGAACACAAAACACAAAACATGTATTAACAGTAGGTTCTTCCACTGTATCACAGAACTGACGACTCTGCTGGGGAATATAAATAAAAAGTGGGGTTACCTTAAAGTCTAGTTCATTTTAATTTGCTTTACCTTGTATGTTTTGTATGATTTACTTTTGAGGGCTTGTTGGGGTTATTTGTTAAAGATCCTACACCCGGACCTGGGGCACCTTATTAGGTAAGTAGCAATAAATCATGGAGGCTGTACAGCGTAGACCGATATGGACGAAGTGATGGCTATGTTAGCGTGATACTCTGGCTTGTACTAATGTTCCTTGAGTCAGTCAAGGATAACATTAGGCTTTCATATAGTGTCATTAAGTTATAACTGACCTTTAGAACCTTTAATTGACTCATCCTAAGACATTAGAAAGTAATGAGATGGCCGGCTTTGGTTCTGACCGAAGATTGGTTGATACTCGATGCTACACTCATTGAGATTGGACTTTTGGGGATATTCTGGCCGCAATACTTCGGTGCTTGAGTTAGAAAAATGCCTAAAGATAGGTAAGTGATATGAGACTCTTTAGAACCCGTTTACTATTAATAGGACATGTTGAGCCAACTAAAACTTCAAGAGGTTACTTGCCTACAAACCCCATGCAAGCCTGAACCTAAGGCTGCTTGTGTGACTTGTTTGCTTGCATTATCTAACAATTTGAATTCCTTGCAGGGTTTTGTTTGTTATCTGATGATGTGATTCATTGTACAATAACCTGGGTTTCTTGCAAGACTCGCTCGTCTTTATCACCTTACACTTTTTCTTGACACATAACATATACATCATAACATCATACCATAGCATTTCCTTAACCATTTCAAGGATCTCAAGGGCCTGTGATGCTGGTGTGATACAGTGGGAGAACTGATTTGAAGGTTTTGCGTTTGATCGCAAATATTGTGGTTAGCAAGAGTTGCCACCGACTTTTCTTTTATCCAAAAGGAAAGGTGAAAAAGCACAGGAAAGACCTTTGAGATTATTTCTTGAGTTCGGGGGGTAGATTATGAAAAGGGAAGGTATTAGCACCCTTTTCATCCATGGTTTTCCACGGGCTCTTAGTTACTTGCTAGATCACTCGCTTTTGTTTGAAATTGTACTTTGTGGGGCTTTTTGAAAGTATTTTGTAAATAGGCCATTTTTTAGGTAAACTTTGTAACATTTCTTGTTCGTAAGAATGTATACAAAGTATTTGATCTTTTGAAAATGTTTTCAAGTTTGTAAGATGTTTTGAAAGTGTAGGTGTTTGTTTTGAAAATAGCAAGGATGTTTTTTTTGAAATAGAGCAAGTAATTAGGAGCATTCTACCTACTCAAAAGTCTTTCATGTTCATTTCCTCTTTCCTTTGACATTGTTATCTTACTATTGCTTTGGTAAGAACCCTATCTTTGGATGTAAACGGGACGGGCGTGGGTCATCGTATAACCATGATTAGCAATGTTGCAAGGTATCTTAGCATTCTCTTTTAGGCACTAAGATCATTTTGAAAGGCAACTTTTGATAGCATCATCGAGGGACTAAGATCTTGTATTTTGCTTATTTTTGCTAAGATAACTCACATGCGTAACATGGCCATTTTGTAAGGAAACCAAGTGGATTTTATCCTAAGGGTGCTTGTGTGCAAGTGTATTGATTTTCATGCTTGGTTTTGTCTTTGATTTGGGTTTTCTAATTAATTGGTTTTAGTCTTTCGATACAAACCCTAATTACTAGCATTTGTATATAAAGTGATAAATTGCGGAATTTAAAATTACTACTCTATTACAATACTTGTGGGAGGGGGTGTACAAATTACAAATGGGGATTGCAAGAAAATAAAGCCTAATTATCTATTACAACCATATTGAATTTGGATAAGTAATTTACAAAAGGAATAAATATACAAGGATGTAAATGTAAAGAAAATGGATGTTTATTTGAAATTTTTTAGGGAAAAGGGATTTTGTTTTAACCTAATTAACTAAAAGAAAAATAATTAATTAAATTAGTAAAAAAGTATAACCTAAATTTACTAGGAAAAGAACTTAAATAAAACTCTAATCTATTAATTGTTTAAAAGAGAAAATAAGTTTATAAGAAGAATATTTTTTTTTTTGGTATTTTTGTCTCAAAAATAATTTATAGTATTATAAAATATTTTTGGTCTTTTTTGGTTTTAAAATAATATATTTTAATTGTGTAAAAGAAAATAACTAAAAACCTAGTTTTTTAATTAAATTTACAAAATCAACTAGTAAAATAACTAAAGTATGATTAAATAAAATAATTTTTTGTGTACAAAATAAATAAACTATATCAAAATATAAATCTAATGTTTTTTTATATTTTTTCTAATTTTTTAGTATTAGATAAAATATTTAAGAAAATAAATAAATAAAAAAAAGAAAATGAAATAGGCCAGGGTGTGAATAGCCAGCAAGGGGGGTCAGCAGTAAGAAAAAAAAATAAAAGCCCAAGACTATTAGGCATAGGCGCCTGTCCAAAAAAGTCAGAATGTGTGAAAAATGTAAAAAATCCAAAAGGGTACCACTGGGGCTCGAACCCAGGTCCATATAGTCACAGGCGTACGCTTCTACCACTAGGGTGGCTATACATCCGTTTATATAAACAAAACAAAAAATATATGATAGTAAACAAGTCCATGGCCTGAACTTCATCTTCAACCTCACGCCCAGCCAGAACCTCTGTATCTTATTCAATTCTCAACGAAAATGAAAAATGTAAACAAGAAACTTGTAGCAAATTTCCTCACGATTTCAGAAATGCAAAGCAATAAAATTATAGATCAAAGACAAGCATGAATTTTAATGGCCCTAATCTGAACCCTAAAAATTTCAGAAACTTCAATATTAAAATTCTCTAAGCTCAAGCAATATAAATAAAAACTAGGGACATGGTTAGCTTTAGGACAATGATATCTACATTTTTCATTCATAAATAAACCATTAATGATGCCTGTATGAAGAGTTCAAAAGTCAGAAAACTTACCTTGCAAGAGGGTATTGGGTTTAGAGTTTGAGTAGCATTTAGTGAGTTCCAATGATTGTATTAGCTTCCTCAAGTTCACATGAAGCTAATGGGATGCTTAGCTTGAGCTGAAAGTGCCTGAAGAGTTCTGGAGAAGTCAAGGTGTAAGGTGTTGTTTTTGAAAATGGTGGATGATGATGGAGGTGTTACAATGGTGTTGCAAGTGTTGTTATTGTTTGTGTATGTTGTTTAGAAGCTTTTGAAAGTAAAAGGCCAAGAAACGCATGAGCAAATTTGGAGATTGGATTCAAAACTCAGAAATGGCATGTTTTGAAGTGTCTTTGGTGATTCTGTGTTCTTGGTGTTTTTAGGGGTCAAGTATGCGTGGGATTTGTGGCAAATGACTTGTATATGTATAAGCAAAAGGTCTTGAGTGCTTTTGAAAGTCAGAAGTACAAGTTAAAAGCTAAATGTTATGTTACTTGATTTTCAAGGAAAGTGGGAAAATAAGTTTCAAGAGGAAGTACAAGCATGGGCTGAGTGATTGTAAGTGTCTAAAAAAGTTTCTCTTGAGTTATAAGATATGTATGATCAGAAGAGAACAAGTGAAAGGCTCAAGAAAAAGTTTTATGCAAAAAGCTACTTTATCAAAATGGCATTGTGCACTTTCTTCCCAAAATGGATATAAAGCATGGCCTTGCATTGAATGCTTGAATTGAGACCTCTAACAGCTGTGTAAGCATCTAATTATGGAGTGCCTAACAAGTTTGAGGTCTGCAAAGTAGAGGTTATGCAGCATAAGTTTGAATTTTGAATCTTGTTCATCACAAAATGACTTGTAAATCAAGTGTGAAAACCCCAACTTCATCTCTTCGATTCTCCCTACTCAAAAATAATCTCAAGGAGTTCCTTGAAATTTTGTAAAGCTTTTAATGTACTATACAAACCCTCTTTGAATCACTTTTCAAAATTCCCCTTGGAACTATATGAAAAAGTTCCATGAAGTTGGGTCAAAATCCTGACCAAATTAGGGAAAAATTTCACTAAGTGTTTTATTTCAAGACCATGACTTTATGAATTAATAACTTGAGATCCAAGCATTTTTAGAAGAAGTTATGTAAATCAATGTTTTAGATTTCATGGAGATCTACAACTTTCATGTTGAAAGTTTCTTCTGAATCAGCTTACATCATGGTGAAAAGTTTGCTCAAAGTTATGAAAAAATTAGAAATTTTCAACACTTAGAAAATTTTCTAAGTTTAGAAAATTTTAACTTTTCAAAATGAAATCTTGAATTTTTGATTTATTGATGAATAAGTTTCATATTTTGACATGCTTTGATGAATTGTGATCTTTGACATTTGATTTCGACCAAAAAGTCAAAGTTTGACTTTTCAGTATACAATTGACTTTTAATCAGTTGACTGAAAATTCATCTGTCAATCCATTGGACTTGAGCAATGTTTTGAGCTATGTCATTAGGTCAAAATGATGCAATTGGACCCTTGAGATCATTCATTAAACCAATGATCATTTGCTAGGTCAGAAATAAGAAATTTCCCTTTCCTAGTCAAAACCCTAATTTTGACCATTTTGCCCTTTTGGAGATTTGATCAAATTTCTTGAGGAATTATGGTCCAAACTTGATTAAATGGTACATGTGAGTTTAAAATGTTGATGTCTATCGAAAATTGTGAAGTTTGATTATAAATTGGCCACAATTGACTTTTTCCCCAATACAATTGATTTTTAGGTCAACAGCTCAATTGACTGAGCAAAAGTGTGATCCAAAGCTTGAAACTTGACATGAGTAATATTGAGGGTCCATAATGATCCATTAAAGTAATATAGGGAATTGTAAGTTCAAATATCCTTGTGCAAACTCAAACCTTAATTTTGGTCATCAGTGCTTAAGGAGGTGTCTTGAGTTGATCCACCCTAGTGCAGTCTTGAGCCAAAGGAGATCTTGTGAGAAATTCTTGATAAATGAGAGGGAAACTTTTGGGGTACAACAACTTCCCTTGTTCAATCTTCTTAAACCAGAAGAGTTAGATTGGCAGATTTTCCATTCGTGACTTGGATCTGGAAGATGATTGGACACTAGAGTGCCCAAAAATTTGCACTCGAGGATGTGATGGTCAATGGTATAAGGAATGGGCTTAAAGATGCCATTTGGAGAGATGATGGAAAGTTAATGGAGATGGGCTTGTAGATGCCATCCAGAAATGATTGTTGAACCGTATCTGAAAGAGAATCTGAATGAGTGTCAGAATGGCGTCCGTGTCTGGAGTGTATCTGAACTATATCTGAAAGTTGAATCTGAATGAGTGTAGCGGTAAAAATGTTCAAGACTAAGCCATTGGATTGACTAGACTTTATACAAATCAAAATAAAAATCACCATCACGCTTTATTGTTTCCAAAGGAATGGGAAAAGAGCGAATAACCTAAAAGAGGGGGCAAGATTCAAGGTAAGGGGGTTGGTTATGCAAAGGGAAGGTATTAGCACCCTAAACATCTACGGTACTCCGCAGGAACCTCTTTGTAAAAATCTGTATATTTTGGCTATAAAAATGTGTTGTATATAAAATGGATGGTGGAGGTGAGAAAATAAATATATTTTTTTATGATTTTTGCACCCACCGCGGTTGCGAACCTTTAGTGCCTACGTACCACCTTTCGTGCAATAGGAGATCAGGGTACACGTAGTTCCTCTTAAAAAATTTGAAACACAAGTGTGTTGGTTAATTTTAAGAGATAAGACATCATCGTCATTGTCCGTATGGAAAACATACTTACAACCTACAATTATGAAAAAGGAGAATTTGCATCATCTCAAAGTGGAGGATATGGCTTGGATTTTAAAATCAACAATGCCTCACTCAACACCCCAGTGGAAAATATCTCTCTTCACTACATATTGTAGAAGTATAGTTATTTGCATCACTACAAGGATTGACAAGAGTCTAATCTTTTAAGAAAAGTTTAAAGATAAAAGCCGAAGTGGCAAAATGGTTTAAAATGAGATTATTTGACTTTTAGTCTTCTCACAAAAAATGTCAAGGTATTATTAAATTGATTGGAGTTTATTTATGAAAAGATTTTGAAAATTCATGGACATAAGTCCAAGTTTATTATGAAAGCATCTTAAGTTTAGAAACAAGAATAGTTTTCAAAAGGAGGAAGAGAATTTTTGAAATTAAAGAAAATGGGAGGAAAAGAAGAGACTATCCTAAAGCATAATGTAAAAGCTAAGGAGAAGAATCATCTAACCAACAAGAATCCAAAACTTGACATTATGAGTCGATATAGAATTCCCATTATTTGGATTGAAACCAAGCAAGCAAAGATACTAGACCTCTTCAAATGTATTAAGTCTTCACAAAAATTGGGCAGAGTAACGGCTGTATACGGGTGAATTTCAGATTACAAACAAAGGATGTAATCAAAAAAACCTGCACACAAAAACAAACAAGCAACCCAATGTCTTGAGGTAAACCTCAAGAGCTCCAAACAAAATAATCAGATAAGATCACAAAGTCTCCAAGGTAGGCCAAGGTTTCTAATCCCAAGTCCAAGAAAAAGTTCACTGCTCCATAATTCCAAGGATAGTAACCAAATAGTCCAAGTACCATTAAGAGTTTTTTAGGGTTTAAGTTGATTATAAAGTATCTTAGAAAAAGAAAAATAAAATCTCAAGTGAGCACAATAAAAAGGACAAGAAAATAAATGCTCAAATGAGCAAAGATGAAAATGGCATGAAATGAAAATGCTAAAAGATAAATAGTGCATAAAGCATAAAGAATAAAAGCATAAAATAAAACAAGTTAATAATTAGTGGTTATCTTGATGACCATCTTGAAACTTGCATTTGGAACTAATTAGAGGATTGGTAGAACCAAAGGCTCCACACAATAAGTTGTATTTTCTTTTTGTCAAGTATATCATCCATTTGGAATTCTCATAAGTACCATTTAATGATCAACAATGTTTAAGTGATCCGCATTGACCAAAGGTGTTGTAGATCCATTAGAGGATTGGTAGAACCAAAGCCTCCACACAATGAATCTCAAGGTTATTGGATCAAAGAGATCAAATTGACATACTTGGGCTTGCAATCATAAGTTTGGGCCACGAATGATCATTTATTCGAATCAGGACAAAATTTAATGCTATGTTAAGCAATCGTAAATGGAGTTATATAGAAGTCGCACCTATTTTGAGGCCGGTCAATAGCAATATATGCACCATTTGTTTTGAGACATGACATATAGGTCATGCTCCAACAACATTTAGTGCAATGAGAAAGGGATGAGATGAAGAGGATTAGGGCAAAAGATGAATAAATCACTTTTGGATAAAAAATTTAATCAAACTATTATTAAAATCATTCATCCATTTTTTGTGGAGTTAAACTCAACACCATGGATCCAATGATGTTAATAAAGTCATGATAAAAAAATCAACCCAAGACAGCCAGAAAATAATCACAAAATAATATATATATATATATATATATATATATATATATATATATATATATATATATATATATATATATATATATATATATATATATATATATATATATATATATATATATATATATACATTAAAAGGTTTAAAGTGTTTAAAAAATGGACAATGATGAGGAAAATATCAATTATATTCAAATTAATCAAGAAATAAAAAATAAGACCATAGAAAAATTAGAAAATAGGTAAAGTGATTTTATAAAATTTTTGGGAATTTTTAAAGGTCAGAAGCTATTTTTAAGAATTAAAATAAATGGGTAAAATAAACAAAAATAGTAAAAAATAGTAAAGTCAGGAACAAAAATAAAGTAGGGTCACCAATATTTGTCACAATATTATTGGATCATTCCATAATTTTTTCAGAATTTAAAAATGTGTAAAAGTATTTTTAAACATTTTAAACAAATCAAATAAGTGTAAAATTCATAAAAAATACCAAAACACAAAATTAAATTGTGAAAACATAAAAATCAGGAAGAGAATAATCAAAAATATTTTTCATAATTTTTTTCAGATTTTTTGGACAAAAAATGAATTTTCTATGATTTTTTGAAATTTAAAACAATTAAAATATAAAAATCAGAAAAAGAAAATAAAAGAAAAAGATGTGGACCATTGGATGGGAGTCAAAACGCGTTAGTAATCAAACCCAAGGGATCTGGCGCACTGTGCATATCAGGGTCTTTAATGAATAATGTACAGAATCATTAATAAAATCAGGATTTGAAAATAACAAATGTCACGCTTTCATTGGTTAGAAGATGACAGGTTGGTCATCTTCAACCTCCAGCCCTCACGAATTGCAGGTCTCTCAAACTGTAAAAATCAGAAGCTCAGACCTATGCCATTCGCTTCGTCTCTTCAAGACGAAGACAACCACACCCTCGCGCCAAATTTATATAAACTGTAGCTTAAGCAAATTGGAAAGAAAGTTTTGAAAAGGGATTTGAAAATTCATGGTCAAAACTTGTTTCCAGTAAGAAGTAAGTGTTGCGACTAGAACCAGGGCAATGAGAGCAATACAATGATAACAAAGTTTTGAAGAATTGATGAAGGAATTTACCTATGGAAATTGAGTTGCAGAGCTCTGAAACTGGACTTCTAGGGAGCAATGTAGGGCAAGATTCTTGAATGTAATTATATGGTTAGCTTCAGGGAAGATCAAGGAAGGTGAATTGATGGAAAAATTGGATTGAAAAAGGCTTGAGAATAGGATTCGAAGTAACTGAATTCTGAGTTGTGAAGTAAGTTTGGCAGGGTGATTCTGGCTATCTAAGCTTGGGAAATTGAATGGGGGATGACCCTCTATTTATAGGGAATCAAATGGAATGTTCAAGCGTGTGAAATGATGAAGTTTGGAGGGAAATCGTGTGAACCTGATGCACGAGCAAAGTTTGATATGATTTGCATCAAAACTCATCTAATCCTTGCATTTCAAGGCTCTAACCCACTTTGGAAACTTGGTTAAACATGTTTAGATCATAAACATCTGCTAATTTGATGTTTAAAGGCCAAAATATGAATTTCAAATTCTGACTTATGGAGAAACTTCAGTTCCAAGTTACCAAGTTCAATCCAATGGCATTTCCACCTCAAGGGGTCTTAGGGTAAGATTCTTGATGCTTTGTAAAGATGAGGTAACAAGCTTTGTAATGGAAAAAGAATGGAATCAAATGGATGCTTGAGCTGAAAGTTACATGGAGTCAAAGTTGTAGAAAAAGAGTTGACTTTCCATACTTAGAAATATTTCAAATTCTTCTTTAAAAATGACCCATAATCTTTTGCATCCAAACATGGCCTTCCACTTAGAATTTGCTTTTGACCAAAAAATGTGGAATGAAGTAAATCTCTTGAATGACATTTTGCAAATTGAACCACTCAAAATATCCAAAAACTGAGCAAGTTATGGCTTGTTGAAGTTGGCCAAAAATCAAGAAATGACCTATAATCTTTTGCATTCTTAAGGAAACTTCCATCCATTTTTACACTTTGCACATAAAAGAAGGCATGAAGTACACATCCTTAGGATCATCATGAAAAAAAAAAGGGCTCAAGGTGATAAAAATTGAGCAAGTTATGACCATTTGAAGTCACATATGGAAAATTGGGGATTCATCTAGATGACTTTTAATCTTTCCTCTTCACTAAGTTTCTTCCACATAGAAACTCCTTGGAACTTTTGAAGTGATTTGTTGGTAACTCTTTTAAGAGAATAATGTTTTTTGGAATCACTCAAAAATACCAAAAGATGAGCAAGATATTCCCCTTTGAAGTCCAAAACCCTAGCCTCTAGATCAAGAGAATGCTTGGTGGAACTTTGCCAATTTTGAACAAATGTTTTGTGCCAATATTCTTCCTTTGTGAATAGAAATTGTTGAGGATGATGATGAGGACTAATGGCCAACCCAAACCACTTCCATACCAACTTCAAAACAAACTTCAATGGTGAGGTTTGAATTCCTCAAGTTATTGACTCGGGCATGGAAATAAACTCATGAACCCATGAAGCAACTTGCTAAAACTCATTGCCTTTACCTAAATTATTAACAAGTAAGACAAAACAATATTGCATTTTGTTAATTAGAGAGAAAACCAAAGCAAAATATCTATGATCACAAAAGAAAACAAGTTAAGGTGCTTGGTAATTCCTCAGAAGAGCAAAGCTAAAGATAGGGAGGAGAACCAAAAGCCCTAATGTGATTTTGTTGTGATTGAAATAATATGGTATGATGAAGGAATCTTAGGGGCAAAAATTGGGGTACAACAGCTGCCCTTATTTAAGTTTCTTCTATCTGGAGATACGAAGGTTAAAAATCTCCGTGTCGACGTGATCGAAGATACTTAAATACAAAACAAACCCTATTTTTGGCCCTAAGATGCCATGCAAATGCTTATGCATATGAATGCATATGAACAGAACCAAAGATACGCAAAGTAACATTGGGGATGCAACGAAAATGAAGAAACAAAGGAGCAACCCAACCAGAAAAATAAATCACTAGTGAACCACTAGAACAGAATCAGAGAGGAAGATAATAAGCATCAATGTTCACTGCCGATGTCTACCAACATTCACTGAAGGTAGAAAGAGAAAACATATCATATCACCACCGTTCACTGACGATGAAATATCAACGTTCACTAAAGATAGAAAAAAGATAAGAAACACCGACGTTCACTGCCGATACACTACCAACGTTCACTGAAGGTAGAAGGAGAAAAATATATCATATCACCGCCGTTCACTGACGATGAACTATCAACATTCACTGAAGATAGCAAAAAGAAAAGAAACAACGACGTTCATCGCCGATACACTACCAACGTTCACTGAAGGTAGAAGGAGAAAAATATATCATATCACCGCCGTTCACTGACGATGAACTATCAACGTTCACTGAAGATAGCAAAAAGATAAGAAACACCGAAGTTCACTGCCGATACACTACCAACATTCACTAAAGGTAGAAGGAGAAAAATATATCAAGTTTCCCCAAGATTCTGAAATTTTGCCTAAAACGGGTCTCAACTTCTTCTTTAACCAAGGCACTCTGCCTGGAAAGGGTAATATGTAATCTGTCTCAAATCAAAAGATCTCCACTCACTGTCAAGGGGAATTGCAAAGAGAAATGACTTCCTGGGGATAGCAATATGACTTCTTGGGGAATGAATCATGGCTTCCTGGGGAATGAATCATGGCTTCCTGGGGAATGAATCATGGCTTCCTAGGGAAATGCCAATATATTCCTGCTGAGGGGATAAAGTCTTCTTGTGCAAAATAAATGCACAAACCAAAACTCAAAGTTTTCAGAAATCCAAAATAAATGATATTATCCTGTAGCCACAAATCCAATTCAGAAATAAACTAGAACAAGATGGCCAATGCAGATACATTCTTTGAGAAATAAACTCAAGAGGGAAAACCAAATCCAACCAAGCCAAGAGCGCTGCAGGAAAGGTCAGAATACAATGTCAATGAACGATGATTTTTAGCAATGCATGATGTATGTATGAATGTATGAGTGCTATCGTGTATATTCTGGTAAAAAGGATACATAATCAGTGCAAACAAACAAAACCGCCTCAGGTACTAACAACATTAGGCTAAAATTAAACCAAAAGGATCAAGCCAAGAAAGGTAAAAAAGCAACTGCGGAGACCAAACCCATTACCTGCCTTAATTTCACTGAGGAGAAACATAGTCCGGATGTAGCCAAATCAAACAAGTACCGGGATAGAACACCCTTCTACCAGTTTCATCAGAGAAAACAGTTTTCCAAAAGCAACATGCCTAATGGAGATTGCAAGACCAACCTCAAATAAAGCAGACTGACGCCGAAACAACCAAACCTCACCGGGGGATTCAAGCCTACCTTCCTGAAGGAAACACTGTGAATTGAAAAATTTTCTCACGAACACGCACTCCAACAAGAGATGCCCTGAGACAACTTTCCCGAGAAATCAAAAAGTCAATATTAATGCCAAAACTGCAACAAGAGCGACATCTCAGCATGCCGAGGGGATAAAACCTTTCACCATATGAGGGAAAACTTGCTGGGGAATCTGGGACGGAGACTTCTGACCATGCAAACCCAAAAAGAGAATCAAGACTTGACTGGGGATAATGGGGTCACAAACCCCAAATTGTACCTTGCACCCACTGAAATTGTCTCTAACTATCTAAGAAACACACAAGGATTGCGGACATACTAGCAAAATAACCTGAGAAAACCTTCATGAAGGGAGTAAATCTTCTTAAAACAACCGGAGTTTGTTCATTCTTGGGGTCACCATTCTTGTTGTCATTGTTTCATCATAAATCCCAAAGTAAATTGAATTGTAAAGATCTCTTCTCTATTTTTTGAAAAGTCAATTTTACTTTTTTAATCTTTTTGCTTTAACAGTTATTATCAGTAATATATGATGTCTCTGCAAGCTAAATAAAAATAAGAACACAAAGAATTAGGTAAAAGCTCGAAATTCATTAATAGAATGGTAGTCTGTGAATGGCGAGACTCCATGGATGATTACAAAGTTTGGGAAATGGTAATACATAATGGAAAGGATACATTGAGATACAATGACCACTATCCACCCTAACAACTTTTGAAATCCTGAGCAGCAGCTTTTGTTGAAGTATGGTGACGATCCGAGAAGATTGTTGCTTCAACGATCAAGTCTTGTCTAACGTAGTTACTTTCCAAGAAAATCCCTAACTTTTGCCTAAGCTGCCCTTGCGAGTTTTCAACTTAGCCGGAAATTTATTCTGTTTATGTCTCTAATTTTTGCCTAGACCGCCCTTTCGGGTTTTCGGCCTACCGAGATGCTCCTTTTTGCCTAATCCTCCATTTCGGGTTTTCAACTTAGCGAGCTGTTCTTTTATTTCTTTAGGCAAAGTATTTCTTGACTGCGTTAACATTCATGGGATATGGGAACTCCTCGCCATCCATAGTTTCAAGAATTAATGCACCACCAAAGAAGGCTTTCTTGACAACATACGAGCCTTCAAAATTGGGAGTCCACTTGCCCATAGAATCAGTGTTGAAAGACATGATCTTCCTGAGCACGAGGTCGCCTTCTCTGAATTCACGAGGTTTGACCTTTTTATCAAAAGCTTTCTTCATTCTTTTCTGATATAACTGCCCATGACATAAAGCTGTCATCCTCCTCTCTTCAATCAAATTCAATTGGTCAAACCTGTTCTGGACCCATTCATCCTCTGTTAACTTGGCTTCCATTATCACCCACAACGAGGGAATATCTACCTCGACAGGGAGTACAACTTCCACTTCATACACTAGGGAGAACGTGGTTGCTTCTGTTGAAGTGCGAACAAATGTTCGATATCCATGCAGAGCAAAAGGGAGCATTTCATGCCAATCTTTATAAGTGATAACCATTTTCTAGATAATTCTCTTGATATTCTTATTAGCAGCTTCAACAACCCCATTCATCTTTGGCCTGTATGGAGATGAATTGTGACGGACAATCTTGAATTCTTCGCACAGTTCTGTCATCATCTTGTTGTTCAAATTCGAGCCATTGTTAGTGATGATTCTACTTGGCACACCATATCGGCATATAAGATTGTTTTTGATGAAACGCACAACCATCTGTTTGGTAACATTGGCATACGAAGCAACCTCTACCCATTTGGTGAAGCAGTCAATTGCTACCAAGATGAAACGGTGTCCATTCGAAGCTTTGGGTTCTATCTTCCCAATCATGTCAATACCCCACATAGAGAAAGGCCATGGGGAGGAAATCACATTGAGAAGTGTTAGAGGCACATGGATCTTATCTGCATAAATCTGGCATTTATGGCACTTCTTTGCAAATTTGTAACAATCAGATTCCATTGTCAACCAAAAATAACCTGCCCTTAGCATCTTTTTAGCCATCGAATGTCCATTAGCATGAGTGCCAAATGAACCTTCACAGATCTCATGCATCAACATGTCTGCTTCATGTCTATCCACACATCTGAGCAAGACCATGTCATAATTTCTCTTGTATAACACATTTTCACTGAGGAACAAACTGCCTGCCAATCTTCTCAGTGTCCTTCTATCTTTCCTCGACGCACCAATCGGGTATTCCTGAGTCTGAAGAAAATTCTTGATATCATAGTACCAAGATTTTTCATATGCTACCTCCTCTGTTGCAAACACATGAGTGGGCCTATCTAGCCGTCGAACTGTAATTCGGGGTATATCATTCCAAACATTCACTTGGTACATGGAAGCCAAAGTTTCCAGAGCATCCGCCATTTGATTTTCATCCTTAGGAATGTGATGGAATTCAACTTTATTGAAGAAGGGTAATAATCTTCTAGCATAATCTTTGTAAAGGATCAAGCCAGGGTGACGAGCATCCCACTCTCCTTTAATCTGATTTATTACTAAAGCCGAATTGCCATACACATCTAGAATTTTGATTCTGAGATCAATAGCTTCCTCAAGACCCATGATGCAAGCCTCATATTCTACCATATTATTAGTGCAATCAAATGTTAACCTTGCGGTAAAAGGAATATGTGACCCATGAGGAGTAACAATCACTACACCAATTCCTTTACCATAAGCATTCACAGCTCCATCAAAGATCATACTCCAACGAGATTCAGGGTCGGGGCCCTCCTCAGGAAATTGTTCATCACAATCTTTCACTTTCGAGAACATCACATCTTCATCGGGGAATTCATATTCTGCAGACTGATGACCCTCCACCGGCTGGTGGGCAAGGTAATCTGCCAACACACTACTTTTAATAGCTTTTTGAGTGCGGTACTCGATATCATATTTAGATAACAACATCTGCCAGCAGGAAATTCTCCCAGTAAGAGCAGGCTTTTCAAAAATATACTTGATTGGATCCATTTTGGAGATTAACCAAGTGGTATGATTCAACATATACTGCCGCAAACACTTTGCCGCCCAGGCCAAAGCATAACATGTTTTCTCTAACATAGAATACCGCAACTCACAATCAGTGAACTTTTTGCTGAGATAATAAATAGAGAACTCTTTCTTTCCCGCTTCATCCTGTTGTCCCAGAATACAACCCATGGATTTATTTAACACCGTTAGATACATAATCAGCGGTCTTCCTTCTTTGGGAGGGAGCAAGATAGGAGGTTCAAGCAGATACTCTTTATTACTTTCAAATGCCCTTTGGCAGTCATCCATCCACACACAACTTTGATCTTTCTTGAACAACTTAAAGACCGGTTCACACGTTGCAGTCATGTGGGAAATAAATATGGAGATGTAATTCAAACGCCCGAGGAAACCCCTGACTTGCTTTTCAGTTCTTGGTGCTGGCATTTCTTGAATTGCTTTGACTTTGTCAGGGTCAACTTCAATCCCTTTCTGGCTAACAATAAAACCCAACAATTTCCCCGATCTAACTCCGAAGGTGCATTTATTTGGATTCAACTGGAGACGATACTTCCTCAAACGCTAAAACAACTTCAACAAATCTTCTATATTCCCTTCTTCAGTCTGGGATTTGGAAATCATATCATCAACATATACTTCAATTTCCTTGTGCATCAGATCATGGAATAGGGTTGTCATAGCCCTCTGGTACGTTGCACCAGCGTTCTTCAACCCGAAAGGCATCACTCTGTAACAGAATGTTCCCTAGGGTGTGATAAACGTTGTTTTTTCCATGTCCTCTGGAGCCATTCTTATTTGATTATACCTGGAAAATCCATCCATGAACGAGAATACTTTGAATTTTGTTGTGCTATCCACTAACATGTCGATGTGAGGCAAAGGAAAATCATCTTTTGGACTAGCTTTATTTAGATCTCTGTAATATACGCACATGCGGACTTTTCCGTCTTTTTTCGGTACTGGGACAATATTGGAAATCCATTGAGGATACACTGACGTCACAAGAAAACCAGCATTAATCTGCTTGAGGACCTCCTCCTTGATCTTTACTGCCATATACGAGTGGGTTCTTCTCAACTTTTATTTAACTGGCGGACACTCTGGCTTCAACGGCAAACGATGCTCGACAATGTCTGTATCTAGACCAGGCATATCTTGACAAGACCAAGTAAAAATATCCACATATTCTTTCAACAACTCAATCAACCCGCTCTTTACATCAGGATGCAATGATGCTCCAATCTTGACTTCCTTCGGGTCTTCTTCTGAACCCAAATTAATTACTTCCAAAGGCTCTTTATATGGCTGAATGGTATCTTCCTCATGCTCAAGCAACCTTGAGACCTCTTCTGGAATCTCATCATAATTTTTTTCTTCAGCCCCAAACACAGGACAATCAAAGTTAGGAGAGGGTGCAGGGTCATTGTATTCAATGGGTTTTTTAATTAATCTGCACATGTGATTTTTGATTGTTTTTAGAAACTGACACATATAACAAGTGATCATGCAGATTAATTTTCAGTCATTATTTATTTTGAAAGGTTTATTTTTATTTTTATTACCATTTCCCAAGAAAAAGCAGAAAATAAAAGACATATTTTTGGAAGCAAAGACAACTTTTATTAATGATCTTAACAGTTATAGCAGACAGATAAGCCCTACAACATTAATACTTCCACCTTGGGCAGAGTGAAAGCTTTTCAAAAGAAAGAAACAGATTAACAAAAAAATTACTTTGAAATATGTATGCAAGAAGGAACATCAATGGTGACCCAGTTTTGAACTCGAACTCCATGCGTCACATAATTCGGTACTTCCTGCTCTGCTTCATCCTCTTCAATAGCATTAATTCCAGAACCAATTGGATGGAGGTAGCCTCCGCTGCGGAAAACATCATGATAACTGCTCACAATAGACTTTGACTTCAAACTTTCACCTTTGCCAGCCCTCGAAGAGAAACCCAAACCAGTTTTATTCTTGTTCACGGGTGGATCCACAAGTCGCCCCCAAACTGTATTATGACCATTGCGCACAACCTGCTGCGCGTCCTTCAGGGAAACCATGGAACTCTCATTCCTCCTTATGTTGTCAATGAATAGAGCTTGGAATTGGGTTCCAACAGCAGCCTCATCCGCTTCTACAATACTGAAAGAGGATAGATGGGATATCAACAACGCCTGCTCCCCATTTATGATCACTACCTTCCCTTTACGCACAAATTTTAGCTTCTGATGCAGAGTTGAAGTGACAGCCCCTGCCTCATGAATCCACGACCGTCCCAACAAACAGCTATAAGAGGGAACAATGTCCATGACCTGGAAGGTTATCAGGAACAAATGTGGTCCTATATGGATGGGCAAGTCCACTTCACCGATGACAGATTTCCTCGACCCATCAAATGCCTTCACAATGATGCCACTCGGGCGCATAGGTGTTCCCTGATAATTTAACTTCATGAGGGTACTTCTCGGTATGATATTCAACGCGGATCCATTATCAATTAGCACATTGGATAGCGAGTCATTCTTGCAGTTCATAGATATGTGGAGGGCCAGGTTGTGATTCCTCCCTTCATCTGGTAACTCATCATCGCAGAAACTCAAGTTGTTACATGATGTAATTTTTCCAATTACGCTGCTGAATTAATCTAACGACATGTCATTCTCTACAAAAGCTTGGTCTAGTACTCTCATCAGTGATTCTCTATGAGTGGAGGAATTCATCAATAAAGCTAGGATGAATATCTTTGAAGGAGTCTGCAATAGCTGATCTACAATTTTGTAGTCGCTCATCTTAATAGTCTTCAAGATATCATCCACTTCTTTCTCTAATGTAGATCCACTAGTATCTCCTGCAGCCTTCTTAGGATCATCGTTCTCAGCCATTTTCTTTCCAGTAAAAACATCTCTTCGAATAACTGACGCAAACCCACGACCGCTATGTGTCACCCTGCTATTATCAGCTATATTTCCAACATCTGGCATTGGCTGGATGGGAACTTCCACCCTATCCTCTAAGATTGTAGCGTTGTATTTGTGAGGTACCGCCTTATCTGATTTATAGGGAACAAGACCTAGAAGACTAATTACCAATAGGGTAACAACTGGTTTGCTATGGTACTCCACCTCAAGATGAGCAGGCGCACCAAAACAAGGTACAATGACATTTACCCCTTCCTCAACATAATCAGCCATCTAAAAATCATTTCCGGCAAACAAATCTTCGTCTGAAGAGAAATACTCATCCGCGGAGGCGTACTCTTCCTCTGACTCTTCTCCCATCAAACAAACTTCAACCATATCAATCTCATGATAATCATCCCTCTGACCTATGATCTTGATAGTTCCATTGTCTAACAACAATTGAACACCCTCTCTCACAATAGAACATCCTTGGGGGTCTTGACAACAAACCACACATGATCCATATTGGTGTTCCACCTGACCAGCAGTACGGCAGAAGGTAGCATGCAACTGCACGAGATCTTCATTTAAATGCCCCACTTCAAAAATTCTGAATTCACCAGAGCATCCAGAAACCATATTAACTTCCTCTTCATACTCTTCCCTAGGCCTAATTATATGGATTAAACCTTCATCCATCATCTCCTGTAAATCAGCCTTTATCTTCTCGCAACCCTGTATGTTTGTACTACAAACAGCACAACTGGCGTGATCATGCGTATAATAACTGAATTCACAGAGGTCTACGTGTATCTTCACCAAATCTCCTCTAACCAGATTAATGTCAAAAATTCGGAAGTCGCCTGGACAATCGGCCACCATATTCACAACATTTACTCTCCCATGCTTGGGTAGAGGATTATCTTTCACATTAGGTCCCATGTCTTTGAAAGATAAAATTCCAGACTTCACCAACCTTTGCACTTCATTCCTCAAAGGATAATAGTTTTCAACAATATGATCTGGTTCTCCTTGATGAAAGGCACACGTCTGGTCTGCTTTGTGATACCAAGGCAATAACGATGGTACAGCTGGAGGTGGTCGTGTCTGGACCAACTTCTTCTGAATCAATGCTGGTAGTAGCTATGCATAACTAATGGGGATAGGATCATAGTTATCCCTTCTCTGATTATTCCCTTGGTTCCCCTGCTGGGACTATCTTTTATAAGCAACGGTAGTCGGAGTTGTATTTATAACAGGAGTCACTGAGGCAACTTGCTGGTGACGTTGATAATTCCTTCTAGGAGCGTTTATCCTCCTCTCTTGCATGACAACATTGGTATCCCCTGCTTTCTTCTTTGTAAACCCATAAGCTGGCTTTTTCACACCTCCAGATCCTTCACCCTTCGCCAAACGGCCTTCTCTCGCAGCCTCTTCTAGGAGGACACCCATCCCTACCATCTATGTAAAATCACTTAGGGCACTTTCTACCATTCTTTCGTAGTAGAAAGCGCTTAACGTATTCAGAAAATTTAGTCATTTCCTTCTCTTCCATGGGAGGAATCACTTGTGCAGCAACTTCGCGCCATCTCTGCACATACTCTTTGAACGATTCTCTATCTTTCTGAACCATGGCCCTAAGCTGGTCACGATCGGGCGCCATGTCCACATTGTACTTGTATTGTTTAATGAATGCTTCTCCCAAATCATTAAAAGTATGGATGTTGGCGCTGTCCAAGCTCATATACCATTTAAACGTTGCGCCGGTGTTAGCTCTTAAATTCGACACCTTTGTTTCATTGATGTCAGCCATTAAGGCTGAAGGATGTTTTCGACCAGCTAAGTCCGTCGAAATGTCCATCGAAAGATGGCAAAGTACTTAGAAGATTTCTTCCAAGGGAGAAGTTGGTTGCCTTCGACGTCGAAGGTGTTTCTCGTCGAAGATGCGTCTCGACGAAGGTGTTCGATGGTTCAGAGTGGAACGGTTTGAAATTCAAACGTTTGGAGGGAAAACGGTTTCCAGCGGTTACCAAGTGCAACGTGCAAAGATCTGGAGCGTCGAACGTTGAGAACGTGCCAAGTGGAATCATCTCGAAGCAGTGTAACTGCCCGACGGTTACTTGGGATGTTTTAGTATAAATAGTAGTAGTCATGTAGTTTCTCGCGTGTGTTCACAATTCTATACAAAGTCACTCATATAGATTCGAGTACCCAGCGTGTGAGAAAGAATTGTTGAGAAATGTATGTGTGAAACACCAACTTTATTAATCAAAGTCATTTACTTTCCCATAAATTTACTTGTTTTCTTCTTTACTTTCCTGTCGAACCCTTTCATTTAAAGCCTTATTTATTTCACCAAGTCCTTTCTTCATGCAATTTACTTAAAGCCTCTTTATTTTATTATCATTTAACCAATATCCAATTTAATCAAACTTAAAAATCAACCTATGTCCTAGGATCAATCTGATCGATCCTGCGAGTAACCAAATAAGTAACCATTTGGAGGATCAGCGGTTGTTTACCAATAACCAAGGTAAACAAATTGGCACACCTGGTGGGACCGTGTGTTGATTGTTGAAAATAATCTCATCTTTTCGAGGAGTGTTGTATGTTATTGAGAAGTGGTAGAATATACACTAACGATAACAATACTGCCAGAAGAAGGGAAGAGATGGCGAATCCGCCAAACAATAACGAAATCCCACAAACGAATGTGGGAGCAACGGTTAGCACAACCGTAAGTGAAGCGACAACTGTTGGTTCGACACCAGCAGTAACGGTCACAGCAACGGGGCCATTACCTCCGTTCACAGGCCCCAGAGTGCCTTTGGGAACTCCCCCACCAAGGGGAAATTTAGGCACAAGGCCTTATGTTCCCCCAGGATTTATGCCACTCTATGGCATGCCAACTTCTGACTTGGCTAGCCTGACGAATGATGCGTCCACTTTTTCAGACCCTTTAGTGAGTGCCTCTTCGCCACTCCAAGGTTCTGGTGTAGGCATAGCGAATAGAAATAGGACCCAACTCTTAGGAGGAACGTCCCAAGTAGCCCATGGCGTTACAAATGCCTCGACAGCAGTCTTGAGGCAACAAATGGACGAAAGCAACCATGATATGGTGCAAATGTTGGCACAAACTTTGAGTACAGTGCTAAACCCTCTAATACAAAACACTACTCAATCGAATCAGCAAGTGACAGCGCAAATGACGCGTTTGGCTGATTTCTTTGGAGTACCCCAACCTATTCGACAGCCCCAAAGGGCGCAAATAAGGGGAAACCAGGGGATTTTCTTAGAGGAAGAAACCACCATCAACCAGGTTCAACAGCCTGTCGAAGAAAACCTTAGGGCACGATTGGAGCAACCCGTCGAGGAACCTAGGGTAATAACCCCAGAGGTAAGGTTAGTTAACAGAAACCAAAATGCTGACGAAGTAGTTCAGCATATCCAATACCAAAACACGGGTTTGGAAAATAATCTGGCAACCATGATCGAAAGGATCATGACTCAGAACGGGATGAACATGGGCTTTCGAAGGCCCAACTTTACATCTCCATTGTCAGAATACGTGTTACAAACAGACTTACCTCCTAGATGTAAAGTCCCCAAATTCACTAAGTTCTCAGGGGACACGACAGAATCTACTGTCGAACATGTGGCGAGATACTTGATCGAAGCAGGAGATATTTCGAATAACGAAAATTTGAGGATCAAGTACTTCCCAAGTTCTTTAACAAAGAACGCTTTTACTTGGTTTACAACTCTCCCCCCCAATTCGATCCATCATTGGACCCAGTTGGAAAGATTGTTCCATGAACAATTCTACATGGGGCAAACCAAGATAAGCCTGAAAGAATTGGCCAGTGTGAAGAGACGTTTCACTGAACCTATAGACGAATATCTAAATAGGTTTAGGTTGCTCAAGGCGAGATGTTTTACACAAGTGCCAGAACATGAGTTAGTCGAAATAGCCGCAGGCGGTTTAGATTATTCCATTAGGAAGAAGCTAGACACCCAATACCTGAGAGACATGGCCCAACTGGCCGATAGAGTTCGACAGGTAGAACGCCTCAAAGCTGAAAAAGCAAAGGCAACGAAAACTCATAAGAGAGAAAGGATAGCGTACGTTGAGATGGATGACGAAGATCCAGAATCCTTCGACGACACTTTAGCTGTCGAAGAAGGAGAAGTCGATTTAGCGGAACTGAAACAAGGGCCACCATACTCTTGTAAACTGTTAGTCCCCTCAAGTGGGAAAAATCCCACTGGTCCAGAAAGGACCAACGATAGGTTCCCCCAAAAGACTTATAGTTTTGACATCACAAAATGTGATGAAATATTTGACTTGCTTGTTAAAGATGGCCAAATGATAGTACCCCCAGGGGTAAAAGTGCCTCCTCTTGATCAAAGAAAGAAGAGAGGTTTTTGCAAATATCATAATTTCTTGGGCCATAAAACTTCTCAATGTTTTCTTTTCAGGAATCTTGTGCAAGACGCTATCGAAGAAGGGAGGTTGAAGTTTGCTGACAAGACCCCCATGGCTGTCGACTCAAATCCATTACAGGCTGAAGCCCACTATGCGGAGCCTTCTGAGGTGAACGTGATAGAGGCAACCAGGAGCCAGTCGAAGAGGCCAGGAATCACAATGGTCGAAGTTTCAAAGGACCATATCAACATGCCAATCTTTGGCAGTTTTTCTGGATATTTATCCAGAAGGACAACTGAAGCAGTTCAGAAAGCGGTCGAAAGCCCAAAATTGGAGACCGCTGAAGCACAAAAAACTGGACCAAAACCCAGTTCCCACTTGGCCACAGTTCAAGGCCAGACGGAGAATCTGGAGATACAAATGAAGCAGCTAACTCTTGCCAACAAAGATACAATGAATATCAACATGGTCGAACTCTCTGACCCAAAAGCATCAGAAGAGGCTATGAGGCAAGAACAAGCTAATAAGACTGCTTTCCCTCGGGAAAATGAAAATCTGGCAGATTTTTTACAAAGATGCCAGAAAAAGAAATCAGAGGTGATGCTGTGTCCAAGATGCAGTTCGATCTTTGACAAAAAGGCTGCTGAGCACATTCAAGGCGTAAGAGCAGCGAATAAGAGAAGGGAAAATGTTGATCTTCGACATGATCCCAGAAGAGCCTCCCAAAGAGGTTCAAACCAAGAAAAGAGGCCATTGACTTTTAGGCCTCCAACAAATGTGCCGGTAGATACCTGGTACAAAACCTCTGGTCGAAAAAGGCCAAGTGAGGAGAGATGGCACTCTTTCGACGTGCCAAGGGGTTCATCTTTAACTCAAAAGAAAGAGCCTCAAGTTGCTGTACCTAAAGTTGCACAAGTGTCAAGCAACTACAAAGGGAAAAATCCCATGTCTCGATCTCAATGGAGGAGATACCAAAGGAGACGAAAAGCGGAAAGGGAGGCTGCCAACGAACCAAAGGTAGAAACCAGTTCGAATGTTCCTCAAAGGAAGCAAAGGAAACCTCTAGAAAGAGAGCCAGTAACCAACAGGCTAGTTTGGCCTAACCAAGGTGAAGTCGAGGACGAAGAAGATTCTGAGTCTGATGATACTTTGGACATAATGGTGAATATAGTCTCAGTGCTGCCCAGAGAATTCAACCGACAAGTGGAGGTCGAAGCAAGTGACTGGGAAGTGGAGCAAGAAATGGCCAAACATAGGCCAGTGTGCTATTTCGTCATGGACAATGGCACCACTGAGGAACAAAATGGATTCTTCGAACCACCCACAGAGGCGATGAAAAATCACCTCAAGCCTTTATTTATAAGGGCTAAACTCGAAGAAACTACTGTGAATAAAATATTGGTGGATTGTGGGGCAACCATCAATATTATTCCTCACTCTATGCTAAGGAAAATTGGCAAAAGGGATGAGGACATTAAGCCTCACAACATGGTCCTGTCGAACTATGAGGGCGGCATATGGACCACTATGGGAGTGATCCATCTAGATATCAAAGTAGGGTCTATCCTTCGACCAACAATGTTTATGGTCATATCGGCCAAACCTAACTACAATCTTTTGTTGGGCCGTGAATGGATTCATGGTGTTGGAGCTGTGCCATCATCAATGCATCAGAGGCTGCTCCTATGGCGTCCAGATGGGATGGTCGAAAACATAGAGGCAGATCAAAGTTATTACCTAGGCGAAGTGAATCACCTGGGGTTGGTAGATTTCGACAAGAACTTGGCTCACATAGGGCCATGTCCGACACCTGACTTCGACATGGCGCCAGCGCCAAACACTTTTTGTTCCCTATACCTGCATCCTGAGCATGGTTTCCAATGGGACAGAGAAGACTTGTCCCACATAGACTTCAGTGGGTTAACTGATATCCAACCAACTGGTTGGGGAAGTGAATTCAGTGATAATGACTGAGTCACAATCTTTGAAGCGAATTTCGGCTTATGTAGCCGAAACTAAGATGATAACGGCTCTCGAAGCCGAAGTAAAGTACATGGCCACACAGGCCAATGATCAACAGTTATCTGCTGCAGGTCCAGGAAAAGATTTCGATCCAAAACCCCCTGATATCGTGCAAGAAGAAATGCAGGAACAGAGGCTCGACGCCATCTATGACGATGAGCCTTTGGGCTTCAAAAAGGACCCCTTGGCGAACAAAATTAAAATGTTAGCACAAGATCCTTTAGAAGAAATCAACTTAGGCGAAGGGTCAGAGAAAAGGCCAACTTACATCAGCGCCAAAATTGACCCAGAACTTAGGTTGGAAGTAATCCAATTGTTGAAAGAGTTCAAGGACTGTTTTGCATGGGATTACGACGAAATGCCTGGTCTCGACAGAGGATTGGTAAAACTTCAGTTGCCAATCAAACCTGGGAAGAAGCCAATCAAGCAAAATCCAAGACGCTTTGCTCCAGAAATACTGTCGAAGATCAAAACGGAAGTCGAAAGACTGCTGAAATGCAAATTCATACGCGTTACAAGGTATGTCGAATGGATTGCAAACATTGTGCCAGTAATTAAGAAAAATGGTACATTAAGGGTGTGCATAGATTTCAGAGATTTGAATGCTGCTACACCCAAAGATGAATATCCTATGCCTGTGGCGGAAATGCTAGTCGATTCTGCCGCTGGCTATGAATACCTGAGTATGCTCGATGGTTATTCAGGATATAATCAAATATTCATTGCTGAAGAGGATGTGTCGAAAACAGCTTTTCGATGCCCTGGGGACCTAGGCACTTACGAATGGGTAGTGATGCCTTTTGGCCTAAAGAACACTGGGGCAACATACCAGCGAGCAATGAATACTATCTTCCATGATTTTATTAACACTTTTATGCAAGTATATGTTGATGACATTGTTATAAAATCTGTTTCCAGGAAGAATCATATTGACCACCTTCGACAATCATTCGAAAGAATGAGAGAACATGGTCTGAAGATGAACCCTTTGAAGTGTGCGTTCTGTATGAAAGCTGGAGATTTCTTGGGCTTCGTTGTCCACAAGAAAGGAATCGAAATCAACCAGAACAAGACGAAGGAAATTCTGGAAGCGAAAGCGCCATCGAATAAGAAGGAATTGCAATCTCTGTTAGGCAAGATAAATTTCTTAAGGAGGTTTATATCTAACCTAAGTGGGAAAGCTCAGGCCTTTTCACCCTTACTTCGACTGAATAAAGAGGGGTTCGAATGGGGGCAAGAGCAACAAGAAGCCTTCGACAAAATCAAAGGGTACCTCACTAAGCCACCTATTTTGGTGCCTCCTTGTAGCAATAGGAGTATGAGATTGTACATAGCTGCATCCGACAAAACTTTGGGAAGTATGTTAGCCCAAGAAGATGAGAATGGAGTCGAAAGACCCATTTACTATCTTAGTAGAGTTTTGAACGATGCAGAAACTAGATATAGTGAAGTTGAAAAATTGTGTCTATGTCTGTATTTCTCTTGTACAAAACTCAAGCAATATATAAAACCAGTTGATGTGTATGTTTCGTCTCATTTTGATGTTTTCAAGTATATGTTGTCGAAACCTATCTTGCATAGTCGAATTGGCAAGTGGGCATTAGCATTAACTGAATACTCCTTGACCTTTATGCCTCTTAAGGCAGTGAAAGGACAAGTGGTTGCAGACTTTATAGTCGACCACTCAATTCAAGTTGAGGATATTAATTACGTGGAGATAGAACCTTGGAAATTCTACTTCGATGGTTCCAGCCATAAAGATGGAACAGGAGTAGGGGTCTTGATCATTTCTCCTGAAAAAATTCCAACAACATTCAAGTACAAGATATCAGGTTCTTGTTCGAACAATGAGGCTGAGTATGAAGCTCTAATTATTGGCCTTGAAATATTGTTGGAATTGGGGGCAACTCGAGTCGAAATAATGGGAGACTCAGAGTTAGTCATTAAGCAAGTCACAAAGGAATATAAATGCATAAGAGAAAATCTCATTATGTACTTTGTGATAGCAAATCGTTTATTGGAAAAATTTGAAACGGTCAATATTCGACACATACCCAGAGTCGAAAATCAAATAGCCAATGACTTGGCACAGATTGCATCTGGGTATAAGATTTCAAAAACGAGATTACAAAGAGCAATCGAAGTTCGAGAAAAGATAAAAGCAACTTGTCTATCACCAACAGACTTGGAATCGACGAGACTAGGATATGCTGATCAAAGTAACTTCGAAATTTCGTTCATAGATAATTTGTCAGAGCAAGATTGGAGGAAACCCATTATGGACTATCTTCAAAATCCAGGAGCTTCGACAGAACGAAAAACAAAGTACAGGGCGTTGAGTTATGTACTCATGGGTAATGAGTTATTCAAGAAGACGCTTGAAGGGGTATTGCTAAAATGCTTAAGTGAAACTGAGGCATACATAGCCCTTTCGACTATGCATGCTGGAGCATGTGGGGCTCACCAAGAAGGCCATAAGATGAAATGGTTGTTGTTTCGACAAGGACTATACTGGCCCACTATGCTGAAAGATTGTGTTGAGTTCGCCAAAGGTTGCCAAGAATGTCAAGTCCATACAGGCATCCAACATGTACCAGCAAGCGAACTTCACTCGATAGTGAAGCCTTGGCCCTTTAGAGGATGGGCGTTGGATCTCATTGGAGAGATTCGACCAGCATCATCAAAGAGTCAGAAATACATACTGGTAGGCATTGATTATTTTACTAAGTGGATCGAAGCTATCCCTTTAGTCAATGTAGACCAAGAAAATGTCATTGAATTTATTCAAAAGAACATTATCTTTAGGTATGGAATCCCTGAGACTATAACTACTGATCAAGGATCAGTTTTCACTGGTCGAAAGATGCAAGAATTTGCTCAGGAAACAGGTTTCAAACTCCTAACATCAACGCCTTATAATGCACAGGCAAATGGTCAAGTCGAAGCAGCAAACAAAGTGGTGATTGGCTTGATAAAGAAGCATGTTGGGAAGAAACCAAAGAATTGGCATAAGACGTTAGACCAAATTTTATGGGCTTGTCGAACATCCCCAAAAGAAGCCATAGGTACAACACCATATAGGCTAACTTTTGGCCATGATGCAGTGTTGCCAGCAGAAATTTGTCTTCAATCTGCAAGGGTTCAGAAACATTATGATATTCCCTCTGAAATCTATTGGAATATGATGTTGGACGAACTAGTGGATTTAGACGAAGAAAGATTGCATGCTCTTGACCTACTCAGGCTTCAGAAGAAAAAAGTAGAAGACTCTTATAATAAAAAGGTGAAACCTAAGGTATTTTCGCCTGAAGAACTAGTTTGGAAGGTGATTCTTCCCATGGATTGAAGGGATCGAAACATGGGGAAATGGTCACCCAAATGGGAAGGACCATTCAGAGTTATCAAATGCACAGGCAAATGGTCAAGTCGAAGCAGCAAACAAAGTGGTGATTGGCTTGATAAAGAAGCATGTTGGGAAGAAACCAAAGAATTGGCATAAGACGTTAGACCAGATTTTATGGGCTTGTCGAACATCCCCAAAAGAAGCCATAGGTACAACACCATATAGGCTAACTTTTGGCCATGATGCAGTGTTGCCAACAGAAATTTGTCTTCAATCTGCAAGGGTTCAGAAACATTATGATATTCCCTCTGAAATCTATTGGAATATGATGTTGGACGAACTAGTGGATTTAGACGAAGAAAGATTGCGTGCTCTTGACCTACTCAGGCTTCAGAAGAAAAGAGTAGAAGACTCTTATAATAAAAAGGTGAAACCTAAGGTATTTTCGCCTGAAGAACTAGTTTGGAAGGTGATTCTTCCCATGGATCGAAGGGATCGAAGCATGGGGAAATGGTCACCCAAATGGGAAGGACCATTCAGAGTTATCCAAATTTTTTCTGGTGGAGCCTATGAAGTCGAAGAGTTAGGTGAAGATAAAAGGCTCTTGAGAGTAAATGGTAAATATTTGAAAAAATACAGACCTACACTCCAAGAGATAAAAATAAAATAACAAGACTAAATTAACCATAGAAAAGCCAAAATGGAAAATTTTTATAATTTTTAGCCAAGATGGCAATGTTGTCGAATACAGATTACAAAATATGGTTAAGAAGCAGAATCAATCAAAAGGGAATAGAGTCCTTGAGTCGAAGGTATTTGATTTGCTGCAGCTCCAATCTTTTCTTGCACCAGGCATTCGCCTGCACAAGCTTGGCAATCTGATCGTCGAAGCCTTGGGCCTTCTCAGCAAATTCTAGGCCTTGTTTGATTTCAGTTTGACTTTCGGTGTCTGAGACGGTCGAAAGAAGTTCCTCCTTGCGTTTCGTATTGGCATTTATCTTAGCCTCTATTTCTTCGATTTGCGCCCTGAAGGAAGCATTCTCTCGATCAATGGCATCAACTTCTTCTTGTGTAGATGCTTTTTGTTTCGACAACTCCGCAATTCGAGAAGTTGTCTCCGAAACAGCAGTCCATGCAGAAGAGCTTTTGCCATATAACACCTCAAGCTGACTATTAAAGCCCCTTTGGCGCCTATAATCTGCTGAGACTTGATCGATAATGGAGTGTAACTCCATGATCAAGCCTGAAACTTCTGGAGCTACAACTAACAAGTCGACAGCATTCAAAACATCCCTCAAGTATAATGGAGCAGTAGGGTCCCCCTCCAAAGCTTTCATCAAGTCCTTCTTGAAAAACTGAGCCTTAACCTTCGCCAAAGCTTCATCGAGAGGAGAAGTTTCAGTGGACTTCCCCGACAGGGTAGGAACCTCCTGACTAGCATCAGACGAACTCTTGCTCTCGATGATGGCGTTGAGATAGCTAACAGGGTCAGTTTGCTTCAAGAGTTCTAAGTCCTCTTTCGACCTGTGCTTTGTTGAGGTAACAGCCCTTGCAACAACATTGTCCTGGGTTTGAGGCTGTGGAGTGACAGTTGCCTCGACTGGATTCCCTTCGACTCGGACTGTGGCAGCGCCAGCGTCATCTTGGTGTCTTTCGCCGGCGTCACCTTGGTTCTCTTCGCCAGTGGCATCTTGGTCTTCTTCGCCAGCATTGCCATGGTCCCCTTCGTCACGATTCTCTTCCGACAGATCCACCACCTGAACCTCTTTTGGCTGTTGTTCTTCCGTTTGAGGATCTTCTGCTGGTTTTTCTACCGTCTCAGCATTGGCCTCATTTATTTCAGTATGGGCTTCGTCATTTTCCAAGCCTTTTTCTTGTGGCCTGCTGAGTTCAGCAGACTCCAGTGTTTCAGAAGTCCGTGGCGGTGAGCTTTCAGTGGCGTCCTGAAAAGAAAAGAAGAAGAATCTTCAGGAATCGAAAGAGACATAGTCGAATATAGGTATCTACACCTAAGTTACAAAAAGGTCTAAGAGATTACCTGTAAATTAGCTTCAGCCCCAGGGCTGGAATTGTCGCTTTCGACAGGCTTATTGAGAAGAAAGTTTAATTCCTCCTCCGTTGGCTCCTCGATGATAACTGGAGGTGGCCTGGGCTTTCTCCCAGCAACCTTTATTCTAATTGTTCGACCCTCAGGAGCAGGAGCAGGAGCGTCCTTCGTCAGCTTTCGCCTTTTTAGAGGAGCAGGGGGAGAATCATCCTCTTCGTCGCTCCCAGATTCGACCACCAGTGCTGGCCGTTTCTTGGGCGAAGGTGCCTAAAAAACCAATGGGAATTCGATTTAACAATCGCATCGAAAGTCAAAAAAAATTAAAAGCCAGAAGAAAATAATGAAAGCCTGGTTACCGATACAGAAGGCTTTTTCGAAGGGCCTTCCCCCTGTTGGTTTGTTGTGGTCTTCGTCGGCGCTACAGTCTTCGCCGGCGGTGGAGGTTTTGTTGAGGGGCCTCCTCCCTGTTGGCCTTCTGCAGCCTTCTTAGCTGCAGGCTTTCGAACAACTGAAAGCAAATAAAATAGTTAACAGGCTAGCAGTCGAAAGAGAAAGACAAAGTAATTCGAAAGGATGAACTTACATTTCTTTATTTTGTCCAAGACGAGGACAAAATATTTCTGAAGCTCATCCACGAAGTCCTTCTCGTCGAAAAACTCCTCAGCGTAATAACTTTTCCACCACTCCTCGAAGGATGGTGAGCAAAGAAAGTTGAGCTGGTAGTTAAACAATGAGAGAACTGTTCGACCAGCATATCTTCCGATATGTTTAGTAGCAGCTTCTTCGGTGTAGTCATTGCAGAAGTACAACATAGACTTCTCTCTTGGAAAAATTGGAGAAGGTAGGGTTTGAATAATACCAAACTGGCGAGACACCAGGTTTGGTTGATATGCAATCAGACTCAAGTGAGTCTTAGAGCTCCTGAATCGAAGAGGCATGATCCTTGGTGTGAGGAACGCCTCCCACATTGTTGTATGTTCGTCAACTTGAGGACCACTCGACGTCCTTGGATGTGGCCTTGTGAACCACGCTGGGCCTACCTTCCGTCGAGCAAACGGAGCCATAGTCGAAGCAAACTCTTTCCTTCGAGCAAACATCAGAACGAAGTTTGTGAAAGTTTGCTGAAGCTCCAGTCCATCTTCCATCGGAGTCAACAGAGCCAGTCTAGTTCCTTCGACACGTCTGTTCGCTATCTCTGGAGCCTGCTCATTTATTTGAACCTTCTTAGGCAAGAAAGATTCAAAGGTGGCGTTGAGCCACAATTGAAGCAGCCAAAAAGGTCCAGCAAGCAGCAAGCTGGCCCTGTTCTCGATAATCTTCAGGAGAGTCGCTCCATTACTAATCGAATCATACAGGCTAGCCAAAATCAATTCTGCCAAACAGATATTTTGGCCATGATGGAGTTGAGTGGCGAGAGTGACCATCTTCTTGGTCACCTGTAAGGACTTCGAGCAAAATACAAAGCGTGTCAGCCATAAGGCTAGAAACGCTATGTGTTCGACATCCGACACAGCATCTGTCGACCTGTCATGGTAGTGATTGATGAAGGTGGTATAGGTTGGTTTGGTGGCAGAGAATCCAATCTGATCCTCCGACATCTCCTCCGGATCGAAGTAGTCCCCGGTGGGTCGAAGGCCAGTGATAGCGGCCACATCGAAGAGTGTAGGAGTCAGCATCCCACAGGGAAGATGGAAAGTGAAGTGGGAGTAGTCCCAGAAAAGTAGAGAAGCTATCAACATCTCCAGAGAATAGTTCAGACCTGTCTTCGACAGCATCACCAGGTCGAAAATCCCCATATCTTTCCAGATCGAAGCTTGGCGTTTCTCCATTTTTTCTAGCCAAGCAACGTAATCAGGAGTAAGGCTAGGGCCAGACCTGAAAGCCCTAACACCTTTGTTGAAGAAACGAAGGTCGATTTTCTCTTTAGCAGGGTCTTCATTATCCTCTGCATCTTTCTTGGCGCATGCAACCGGTTTGAGTCTCTCAACTACCGGAAAATAACTCTTGATCTTCATGGCCTCAGCAATACTTGGATACAAGGGGCCAGACATAGCAAAGATCTGGTTGGAATATCCAACCGGGATCATCAGGTGGTGTGAGTAAGCATCACATACAGCGATGTCCAAGGGTTCAGGGACCCTTCGTTGGCCCGTGGAAGTTACCACTGGAGCAGTGACGAAAACCTTAGGTTTGACATTTCCAGATGGTACGGTGGCGCTAGGAGCAGTGGAGGGACCAGATGCCATTGTTAATGGTGAGGATGAAGACGAAGTGAAGGAAAAAGGGTTTTTGCAAAGATGACAAGTTTGTGTGCAAATGGGGAAGTCTGAAAGTTAGATAGCGTAAAAAGTCCCACAGTGGGTACTTACTGCTATTTATAGTAGTGGGGGAAAATCCCCAAAACCGAGGACATTAAATGCCATTTAATGTTGCAGAAGTAGTGGGACACGTGGCATCCCCCTGTTGTTTTAGCCGTTCTGCAGAAATGGAGAGGCGCAGCGTGCGTCCTCGTTTTTGGGAATTGTCATAATGACAAATTCTGAAATGACGTTTGGCACTGCACACCGTACTGAGGTGACGTCTTAGGTACGGATAAATGATGGTTTTCTTGGGATTGCCAGTGGTTGGTAGAAGACAACAAAAAGTGCACAATTTAATTTGTGACTAAGCGTGAAAAGACAGGTGTCGAATGGCGTTTCAAAGAATGCCCTTTTCTTTCAGAGTCGAAATAAGGCATTCTTGGGGGGCAATTTGTTAGCTCTTAAATTCGACACCTTTGTTTCATTGATGTCAGCCATTAAGGCTGAAGGATGTTTTCGACCAGCTAAGTCCGTCGAAATGTCCATCGAAAGATGGCAAAGTACTTAGAAGATTTCTTCCAAGGGAGAAGTTGGTTGCCTTCGACGTCGAAGGTGTTTCTCGTCGAAGATGCGTCTCGACGAAGGTGTTCGATGGTTCAGAGTGGAACGGTTTGAAATTCAAACGTTTGGAGGGAAAACGGTTTCCAGCGGTTACCAAGTGCAACGTGCAAAGATCTGGAGCGTCGAACGTTGAGAACGTGCCAAGTGGAATCATCTCGAAGCAGTGTAACTGCCCGACGGTTACTTGGGATGTTTTAGTATAAATAGTAGTAGTCATGTAGTTTCTCGCGTGTGTTCACAATTCTATACAAAGTCACTCATATAGATTCGAGTACCCAGCGTGTGAGAAAGAATTGTTGAGAAATGTATGTGTGAAACACCAACTTTATTAATCAAAGTCATTTACTTTTCCATAAATTTACTTGTTTTCTTCTTTACTTTCCTGTCGAACCCTTTCATTTAAAGCCTTATTTATTTCACCAAGTCCTTTCTTCATGCAATTTACTTAAAGCCTCTTTATTTTATTATCATTTAACCAATATCCAATTTAATCAAACTTCAAAATCAACCTATGTCCTAGGATCAATCTGATCGATCCTGCGAGTAACCAAATAAGTAACCATTTGGAGGATCAGCGGTTGTTTACCAATAACCAAGGTAAACAGCCGGTCAGACTATCCTGGAAAAAGTGAATCAGCAGACGCTGATCATCAGTGTGAGTAGACATTCTCCTCACGTACATTACCAAGTGAGCACGAGGGCAAGTGTTTCCCTTGTACTTCTCAAACTCCGGGACCTTGAACTTAGCAGACACTTTAACATTCGGGACCAAACACAACTAATTCACATTCTGCCCAAATAGCTCCTTTCCCCTAAGAGCCTTCATCTCTCTTTGCATTCTATCAAACTGCTCTTGGAAATCATCCATTCTGTCATAAAGACCCAAGTTTTCACTCGGCGGAGGGAAAGGACGACAAACATCTTCATTAACAAATGGAACCAAATTCACCAAAGGAGGTGCAGCAGGAACAGTATGCACCATAGGAGGCGCCGGAGTAACAACATTCTGAACCACTGGTGCATCTTGAGGGCCAAGATTGAAACCTTCAGGTGCTAAATTCTCTAGCATTCCCCACAGATAACCCTGAGGCATACGATTTTGAACAACAACCGAAGTAGCAGATACAGGAACAGTAGGAACTTCAACATTTGTGCTTGTTGGTTGAGGTTGAACACTCGGTGGCTGATTCTGAGAAACCACCAGAGCTTCCATCAGAGTAGTCAAGTTGGCCAAGCCAGCCTTCAAAGCAGAAACTTCTTCGCGCAACTCGCGATTCTCCTGTTCTAAGTTGTCCATCTTCTTTTTGAAGTTAGCCCGAGTGTTGTAGTGATGAGTCAGCTTGCTGAACAAAGTAAAAAGCTGGGTAAGGCACCTGGGTATGCATAATAAATGCAATAAATATGTGCAATATGATGCATGACATGCAATGCACATGTTTATTTTTTCTTTATTACTTAATATTTCAAGGGATTTAACGTTTATAGACATATTGCAAATATCAAAATAATAACACATTTGAAATACTAAATTTTTTTATTATAATAACTTCAAAAGGGATTACAAGTTTCAATGATCCCAAGTACAAGGTGAAAATACAATCTAAAAATCCTGAGAGAAAGAAACTGGTCGAGATCAATCTGTACGCTGGTGATTCCCTGTGAGCCTGGCAATCTGAGCCCTCGATCTCTGGTTTTCTTCTACGTGCCTGATGGAAATTTCCTTCCAATCCTCTGAAGCAGGAAGTGAGTGATCAACACCTGTTTGAGGCTTAGGATAAAATAAATCCCTTTGCCTCTCCATAGACTCCACCGCTCGACTCTTACAGATCTTGATCAAATAATCTTTCTCCTTCAGGTATGCTCTGTAGGAACCCTCTAAAGTCCGGACTTGTTCTTACAAGCATCTCTTTCTTGTTGCATCCTAACCAAAGCAAGCTGCAACTCTTCTAGATCATCTAATAAGGGAGGAGTGGTCTTCATAAACAAATCAGGCATGGGTGTCTCCCGAGTATACGGCATCTTCAATTGGATGGCTCTCGATCGGACCCACTGAAGATATGGCTCCAAAGAAACAACCCCCCTCGGTCCCAAATCCTTCCTACTCTTCTTATGAATGTGACGCCAGGCCTTCACAATCTGCTCCCTAGCTTCCCCGTGGCGTCCTCCTTCCTTCAGAAAGAAACTACTCAAATGAATATTGTTCAATTTATCCCTCATCGGATAACCAAGCTGTCGCCGTGCAAGAACAATGTTATAGTTAATTCCTCCCTTTGTACCAAGAAGAGGTACATTGGGGAAACTACAACAACTGTCAATAATCTATACATCATGATAAGCTTGATGATACCAATCAATATCCGAATGAGTAAGTGCCATGATCTTAGGATCCCAACGAGGTTCCTTCTTGACATCCTAAAAAGCATGAGACTGAAGCACATGAGAAATGAACCATCGGTACAACAAAGGCGTGCAACAGATAATCATTCCCCCATGATAGGAACTCCGAAGATGAACAAAGTAATAAGCATCACCCAACAATCTAGGAACCGGGTTTCCAATCATGAAAATCCTGATAGCGTTAATGTTGACAAACTTGTCCATATTAGGAAATAAGAATAATCCATAAGCAAGTAAAGCAAAGATGGCCTCAAAAGCAACCGTACTCTTCATTCTGGAAAAGTAACGAGCTTTCTCCAATAAGAACTGAGCTGATAATCCTCTAATCCCTCCTTTGGTAGTCATATGGGCTTCCACCTCAGACTTTCCCAGATGAATCAAAGCAGCTATCTCATGTGGTTTTGGCTCACCCTCCAAATTAGTAAAAGGAACACGATCAGTAATGGGTAAATCCAATAGATAGGAATACTCCTCCAGTGCAGGCATCAACTAATAGTCGGGAAAAGTAAAGCAGTGATACACCGGATCATAGAACTAGACCAAGGTCGAGAGAATACCCTCTTTCATCTTCAGCTTCATGAGAGGAATAATGGATCCATACTTCTTCCAAAAGTCTGCAGAACACTTGACCTTTGGAATAAGACTGATCAACTCATCTATCTTGGGATCCTTGAAACTGTATTTCCCGATCTTTCTCTTTCCTGAATCCATGGTTAACAGTACCTGAGATATTCACAAATAGTCAACCTTTAAATCCCTTGAAATATTGTTTTCTTCAAAAGATGCTTATGGGTGCATGGATGCATGATGCAACAATCACACACAAGATCACACATATAAGGTTCATAGGTTCAACGTCACGAGCATGAGGTCGAAGGTACTACCCATAAGGTGTTGGTCTAAGAGTTTATCACCTACCGAACAAGGTTCTAGAGGTTCCCAGAGTCTACATCCTTCCTTCGGATATTACTAACTTCCTGATTAACTCGGTAATTAGTAATATTCTCAAGAATGACTCGTCCGAGCGTAGTATCGCGTGACAACTATTTCCGGATTACTCTGTCGTAGCTTCCGCACTACACCTAAAAGGCCAAGATGGGTTTGGTATTCTACGGTCCCCAGTTTCAGCAGGCTCCCAGGTCGAAAGCAGTATGTCTTCCCGATTACTCGGTAAACGACACTACAATCAAAGGGGCCTCCACTGAGTGGGGGATCTCATGCCTCCTTTTTTGGGATTACTCCCTCAAAGTTAACATGACTATACCGCCCGTCCTATCTTAAAGTTTGCCCAAGTCCGGGTATAGGACTCATGAGTAATCACCAAGCACCCTGAAAACCAGGAAAATCCAGACAAACATATATACAAAATATAACACATAAACAACAATAACACATATACAGATATAAACAAAGATAGGCTCAACCCTCTTAAGGATGGACCAGCAAGAGGTCAATCTTTCCCCAGTGAAGTCGCCATTTTTCTGTAGCGGTAGAAATGTTCAAGACTAAGCCATTGGATTGACTAGACTTTATACAAATCAAAATAAAAATTGCCACCGCGCTTTATTGTTTCCAAAGGAATGGGAAAAGAGCGAATAACCCAAAAGAGGGGGAAAGATTCAAGGTAAGGGGGTTGGTTATGCAAAGGGAAGGTATTAACACCCTAAACATCTACGGTACTCCGCAGGAACCTCTTTGTAAAAATCTGTATATTTTGGCTATAAAAATGTGTTGTATATAAAATGGATGGTGGAGGTGAGAAAAGAAATATATTGTTTATGATTTTTACACCCGCCGCGGTTGCGAACCTTTAGTGCCTACGTACCACCTTTCGTGCAATAGGGGATCAGGGTACACGTAGTTCCTCTTAAAAAATTTGAAACACAAGTGTGTTGGTTAATTTTAAGAGATAAGACATCATCGTCATTGTCCGTATGGAAAACATACTTACCACCCACAATTATGAAAAAGGAGAATTTGCATCATCTCAAAGTGGAGGATATGGCTTGGATTTTAAAATCAACAATGCCTCATTCAACACCCAAGTGGAAAATATATCTCTTCACTACATACTGTAGAAGTATAGTTGTTTGCATCACTACAAGAATTGACAAGAGTCTAATCTTTTAAGAAAAGTTTAAAGATAAAAGCCGAAGTGGCAAAATGGTTTGAAATGAGATTAATTGACTTTTAGTCTTCTCAAAAAAAATGTCAAGGTATTATTAAATTGATTGGATTTTATTTATGAAAAGATTTTGAAAATGCATGGACATAAGTCCAAGTTTATTATGAAAGCATCTTAAGTTTAGAAACAAGAATAGTTTTCAAAAGGAGGGAGAAAATTTTTGAAATTAAAGAAAATGGGAGGAGAAGAAGAGACTATCCTAAAGCATAATGTAAAAGCTAAGGAGAAGAATCATCTAACCAACAAGAAGCCAAAACTTGACTTTATGAGTCGATATAGAATTCCCATTCTTTGGATTGAAACCAAGTAAGCAAAGATACTAGACCTCTTCAAATGTATTAAGTCTTCACAAAAATTGTGCAGAGTAACGGTTGTATACGGGTGAATTACAAATTACAAACAAATGATGTAATAAAAAAAAACCTGCACACAAAAACAAACAAGCAACCCAATGTCTTGAGGTAAACCTCAAGAGCTCCAGACAAAATAATAAGATAAGATCATAAGGTCTCCAAGGTAGGCCAAGGTTTCTAATCCTAAGTCCAAGAAAAAGTCCACTGCTCCATAATGCCAAGGATAGTAACCAAATAGTCCAAGTACCATTAAGAGTTTTTTAGGGTTTAAGTTGATTATTAAGTATATTAGAAAAAGAAAAGAAAAGCTCAAGCGAGCATAATAAAAAGGACAAGAAAATAAATGCTCAAATGAGCAAAGATGAAAATGGCATGAAATGAAAATGCTAAAAGATAAATAGTGCATAAAGCATAAAGAATAAAAGCATAAAATAAAACAAGTTAATAATTAGTGGTTAGCTGGATGAACATCTTGAAACTTGCATTTGGAACTCATTAGAGGATTGGTAGAACCAAAGCCTCCACACAACAAGTTGCATTTTCTTTTTGTCAAGTATATCATCCATTTGGAATTCTCATAAGTACCATTTAATAATCAATGATGTTTAAGTGATCCGTGTTGACCAAAGGTGTTGTAGATCCATTATAGGATTGGTAGAACCAAAGCCTCCACACAATGAATCTCAAGATTATTGGATCAAAGAGATCAAATTAACATATACGGTGGCCAAAACCGGACTATTTTGAAATGCTGGTTTGTGTTTTGCGTTTGTGTTCACAAAATGTCGCGGTAAGCAAGAGTCGCCACCGACTTTTATTTTATCCAACAGAAAGGAAAAAAGCACAGAACAATTCCTTTTTTCGAGATTTTGAGTACGGTGGGTAGATTATAGAAAGGGAAGGTATTAGCACCCTTTCTATCCGTAGTTTTCTACGGGCTCTTAGGTACTTGCTCATCATTTTCAAAATTTCTTGTGGGTGTTTGATTTGAAATTTTTTTGTTTTACTTCGATTTAACCCTTGCTTCTGTCCTCAAGAGTGTTACGAAGTCGTTTTGAAAACTTTGTTTGAAAAGAGTGTAAGTGTGAAAAAGTTTGTTTGTTTGAGCAAGTACTTAAGAACTAATCTACCTACTCGAAAAAAAGAATGTTTCTGTTCTTGTTTCCTTTAGACAGTGCTATCCTAATATTAGTGAGTAGGTAGCACCGTCGTTGGAGTTTTAAGGGTCAATTTGAAAGGGACATACGATCACTAAAGCAATGCTAGGACGTGTTAGTAATAACCCTAATGTCTTGAGATCAATATTCGAGACAACAATATTCGAGGCAACCATTCCGAGGCAACTTTTCCGAACGGGACTTTGATATTTGTTTAGACAAGAGAGTGACCAATAAAGTATCATATACTTAATGAGCGTTTACCGAAGGCAACCGAAGTGGGAGTGTACCCTAGGAGTGCGCATGTGCGAGTGATTCAATTTCAAGTTATTATCTTTGCACATTTAGGGTTTGCTAACCGTTTTAAATTTAACATGCATTCTTGTCATGCAACCCTAATATCATACATCTAACAGTTAATATTTGCAGAAATAAAAAATGCGGAAAATAAAGCTACGCTATTACAAGGCTTTGGGTATTAATTTACATAGCCAAAAAAACCCGCTAAAACGATAAATAAATGGAAAAAGTCCTAATTAATCTATTACATCATGTGAGCAGTTACATCAATATTACAAAAATAAGTAAACGCGCGACGAATAGAGAATAAAAGGAAATTAGGGTTTTGACCCCGTCTAACATAATTAAAAGAGAAATTATTTTTGTTGTTTAAGAAAATAAGGTTTTAAATTAAATATGTACAAACCTAATTACTAATTAAATTAAATTAAATAAAATTAATTAAATTAAATTAAGAAGACATTAAATTTGACCTATTTTTGTGTTTTTAGTTATTTTAAGAAAAATAAAATAGAAATTAAATTAAACTAAAAAACCTAATTTTCTAATTGTTTTAATTTATTTATGAAAGGAATTAAAGTTACCCTAAAATTAAAATCTAATTAAATTAATTTTTATGATAAAAATAAACTAAAATCTAATTTGATGGAAAAATTATTTTTATGATTTTTTTGATAAAAAGAAAAATTAATTTGTGTTAGTAAAAATAAACTAAATGAATTCATAAAGAAAATATAAAAAGAAAAGTAAAATAAAATGGGCCTGAAATCAATAATTTGGAGGGTGTGAATAGCAAGCCTTGGGCCCAAAAGAAACTTATCCATGTTGACTTTTCTGCTCCCATGTTGTGCGTTGACTGGGCCCTTGGTGAATCATCACATGGTGGCCTTCAGATCTGACCTCCTGAAGATCCAAGGATGGAGCTTTGAGGTCACATAGTGGTCTTCATGACTTGTATGCATGCCTGATCATTTAAAGAAAAATAATGTGAAGTACATGGGGGACCTGGGATTCGAACCCAGGTCCTGTGACCTTTTCCACTAGCCTTGTTACCAACTGAGCTGCGTGCTTTTATTGTACATAGAATAACAATAATTGATTATATATAATAATGCAAGTTAGTGGGGGGGAAATAAAAAAATGCGCCAGAATTCAAATGAACAAATAAGATGGTGCCATGCAAGTCGTCTCTGTCCTCTCTCCGTTGGTAAAAGATCACTGACTTTTACCTACGGACGAATGTCCATAACTATAAGCCAACGATTTTCCAGAATCGTCCATATGCATGATAAATGAAATCCAAAGCCATGAATCAAATCGCCTTGGCCTGCTGAGCATTATGGTGCCCTTCTTGAGGACTAATTTTACCTGTGTGAAAAGACCCTAAAATAAGACCAAGAACCCTAGCAATGGTGGATTCTGACATAGCTTCCAAAAATGCAATTAAATGATGTTGTTAGCTTGCAAACATGCCAGGGGTTACAAATATGCTATTGAAACATGATAAAGATGCAAGAATTTGGATAATCGAATTTGGAAAATATACCAAACTGTGATGGCTATACGTCCCGTTTCTGGGCTTGGAAGGGCTGGCAAACGATTGAATCTGCTTCAAAGAAGGTCCAGGAGTGGATTAGCTGCTTCAAATTGCCTTGAATCTTCCTCTAACTAGTAATTCGAACCAACACTTTTGAGTGATTTTTTTGAATTCAGTTCTGACTTCTCACGCCTCCAAAGCATGTTGTTTCTGGCTGCAATTATTCACTATATACCAAGGGATGAATTAGGTTTACAAATATGATCTCAATCTTTGTCAATTATGATTTGTGATCTTGATTTGATTTCCATAAAATTCCTTCCAAAATAGGCCAAAATCAATTTTTTTGTGCCCACCTATGCCTTGCACGAATTGATTCACTTGCTAGCTGTATATGGGACCTGAAATGTGCACAAGATCTTGAGGTTTCAATGATTTGGATTTTTTCATGATTTGTTTTGATTTAAATTGATTTAATTGAAATAAAAATCAAAAGAAATAGAAAAAATAAGATAAAGACAAATGGGAAGAGATAAGGCTCATGGACCATGCTACCAACTCAAAACAAGTGCAAGAAGTTAGGCCCATTTAACAAAAATTGCAATTTAGGGCACTTTTGACTTTTGGCAAATTTGCAAAAAAGGTCAACTTCACCAATGCACAACTTATTCAATTTTGACTCTTTGAATGTGTTATTGGAATTTTTAGAAATCTTGAGATGTCCTATAAGCAACCCTTTTGGTCTTATCTCAATTGAGTATTCCATGTTCATGTATGAATATTTGACAAAAAAAAGTGTTTTTGTTGACTTTTCAAAATGACCTACAATGTCCAAATCCATTACTTCTTGTGAGTGCATATTTTGAACTTGGGAGATGAAGATGGATTGTAGGAAATTGCATCCTCTTCAAAATGAGCTTTGGATGGGCCATTTCTCATAAAGTATGAGAAAGTTATGCTTGGTCAGAATTGAGTTGACTTTTCCTGCAAAACCCTAATTTAGCAACTTTTGGTTCTTGATGAATTGTGAGCAATCCTTGATGAATCATGATCAACCCTTGATCAAATGATGAATGATACTTCAAAATGAGGATTTTGACCAAAAATATTGAAGTTTGACTGTATGTGGGCCACAATTGACCTTTGCCCTAACACAGTCGATTTTCAGGCCTTTGAGCAATTGACTGAGCAAACTTCCTCTGCAAGGCTTGAAACTTGACATGGATTATCTTGAGAACATGTTAGGACAATGGTGAGAACTTAGGATCCATTGGACTCTATTATCTTGATGCAACATGAAACCCTAATTTGAGGTAGACTGCCTTAGGAGAGAGCTTGTCTGGTCAACCCTTGGACTTCCTTGATCAACTTGAGGATCTTTCTTGAAATGTTTTAAGAAATATGGGAGGGAAAATTTTGGGGTACAACAGATGCCCCTGTTCAATCTTCTTAAACCTGAGGGTGTAGATTGGCTTGCCCGCCTTTCGTGATCCGAAGGTGGAAGATGATTGAACACTAGAGTGCCCAGAAATTTGCAGTCGCATGAAGTGGTACTTGTCTTGTGATGTCGAGAATGGGCTTACAGATGCCATTTGGAAATTGATGACGAAAGATAGGCTTAAAGATGCCATCCGAAGGAGTGTCGATCGCATAAGAGATTCCTTAGTGAGAGCCCGTATACCTGTTGTTGAGGAGGATTTCGCTGGGGAATGCCGGTCTATGTCTTGAGAGAAATAGAATTTTAGGAGCTTCAGTCGTCTGTTATTCTACTGGGGAATCATCTCTTAGTCGGGGAGGTGAAAATGAACTGCTATCTAGTCATGTATAGGCTGCATCGCGACCTACTGGGGAAAGGTGAAACCGATCGTGTTTGATCAGGTCCAGGTCTTACAGTGTTGTGGACTGCTATCTGGAGATAAGAGAAAAGATACCTGGATGGTAAGGTTTATGAGAAGGAACCTGGATAGTAGGGCTTATGGGAAGGAACCTGGGTAAGATTGCTTCGTGAGGAGTTTGGATAAAACTGCATCTAAACCGAGAAGGAACCTGGGTAAGGTTGCTTTGTGAAGAGTTTGGGTAAAACTGCATCTAAACTGAGAAGGAACCTAGGTAAGGTTGCTTTGTAAGGAGTTTGGCTAAAACTGCATCTAAACCGAGAAGGAACCTGGGTAAGGTTGCTTTGTGAGGAGTTTGGGTAAAACTGCATCTGAACTGAGAAGGAACCTAGGTAGGGTTACTCCGGGATAAGTCTGTGTAAAACTTAGGCAGGAACTTGGGTAAGGTTTCTTTGGGCTAAGTCTATGTAAAACTTCAAGAGGGACTTGGGTAAGGTTACTTTGTGATAAGTTCGTGTAAAACTTCAAAATGAACCGGGGTAAGGTTACTTTGAGATAAGTTTGTGTAAAACTTCAAAATGAACTGGGGTAAGGTTACTTTGAGATAAGTTTGTGTAAAACTTCAGGAGGAACCTGGGTAAGGTTACTTTGTGATAAGTTCGTGTAAAACTTTATTTGGAAATGTATGAGAAAAGACCTGTGTAAGATTTTTCAGGATAAACCCGTGTGAAGCTACATTTAGGAGAAACCCATGTAAGATTACTTCGTGACGAACCCGTGTAAAGCTGCATTTGATCGTGCAGATAATTACTCTGTTTAGTTTCCGGAGCTAATCTTGAACTTGCTGGAAGTTGTTGATGATAACCATCTTTCCTAAAAAGGTACATGATTAATCGTATATGATGCATGACATGCATTGTATGATGATGTTCTCAAAATAAATGAGATTATGCCGTATGCAATATGTATGCGCACGTCATGATATATGAACATGAAATGCTATTGTGGCACGTCCGAGTTTGGGAAAATAAATCCATGACTGTTGTTGGAGAGTAATGGAAATTGAGTTCCTGACTGTCGTAGAAAAAGTGGTTCTTCTACTTCCGCTGGAGATGGTGAACCAGAGATGACTATGCTGGGGATTTGCCCCTTGTTTATGGATATTCTGCCGAGGAGAGACTCTGCTTGAGAACAACTCTGCGGGGGAATAATTCCGTTGGAGAGATAAGCTTCCATAGCTGAAGGGATAAACTCTGTCGGGGATTGAGCTTCTGTATTTAGAGAAATAAACTCTGTTCGGGAGAAAACTTTATGAACCGCTTGTGATTATAAAATTCGGCTGGGGAATATAGACGTCGGTTCTCCGAAAGAGCTTGGCTGGGGAAAGTAACTCCTGTTTGGGGAGGCAGAGATCAAAACTTTGGTTGCCTCTACTATGTGGGGAGTGTAGATGTTAATAGGATGCATGCTGAGGATACGACAATGACTTCGTATCAAGACTTTTCTTCCCCTGTACCTACTGGAGAAAGTTCCTGTGGAGGCCTTGTGGCTGGAGTGTTATCCCAACTTATGAGGTGCTTGGTAACTGCCGATCAAAACGATAAGTCTTCTACTGATAGGCAAGTGACGAGATGACCAGACATAGTCGTATGCTTTAATCCCTAACTTTTTCCTGGACTGTCTTTTTAGATTTTCAGTCCACCGGGATACCCTTTTTTGCCCAAGCCGCCTTTTCATATTTTTGGCTTGCCGGGTGTACATATCTTTTTTGTTTTTATCCCTAATTTTTTCCTGAACCCTTTTGGTTCGCCGGGATGCCCTTATTTTTTCCTAGGCCAGTCAACCTAGCGGGTCTTTGTTCATGTGCAGTATTTTCTAACTATGTCCACGCTCTCAGGGTGTAGGGAGTTGTCACTGTCGGTAGTGTTGTGTTGCCACACTACCAGAAGATGTTTGTTTGATCGTACATGATTCGTTGCTGGAATTCATGCCCAATGCCCCCAAGTGATTCAGATGGAGATCTGCCCCTGGCTATTTGGCATCTTTGAGAGATTCCTTGAATCTTGACTTGACTGCCCCAGATGATGGACAATAATCATGCCGTGCCCCTTGGTTGGAAGTGTTTTTCCACTTGAGGTGATCCTTTTTATTGAGAAGGTTTTTTTTCACTAGATATTCGTCATGCGAATTTCTCTACTGTTGAACAAATAGTCATATGCAAACAATGTTATTTTAAGAATGCAAAGCTTATGTCTGTCTTGAAGTTTTGAAAATGCAGTTTTTTTATAGAAAAAATAGAATTTTGCAAAGATGTGATATCAACTCAGGATTTGTAACGGACCTTCAGGAGTCAGGATACCTTTTGTAACAGTATGTTTTTGAACTAACCCATGCTTCAGCTAGGACTTTTAAGGGTTATAACGTGGCCTGGTTCACAGTTTAAGAAACAAAGGATAAAGGCTCAAATTTTATTTGTACCCACACGTTCTTCGTGATGTTCTTCGATCCTAAACTCAACTAATTGTGTATTTAGATCTCGTTTGAGTCTTTGCTCTGATATTGCAGTGATGGTTCAGATACTGACAGTTTATTTTGAATAGGCAGTCATTTATTTTTTGTTGAGGGTTTGTAGGACCTCTTTATTTTTGATTTTATCATCCCTGTCTTTTGCATGAATTGTTTCTTTTTGTGATTACAGTCAGCGGGATGCCCCAGTGTTTTTTCTTAAGTCTCCTTCATAGGTTTTGACTTAATGGGCTTTTATTTCGAGATATATTGACTGCATGTCTTGATGATTATAGGGAATCATCACCATATTTTGTTTCAGAAGGACGTCTTTTATGTTATTCATTGTGTACGAAGTGGCAGATTATGACTGAATGCGCCTCTGAATTAACTGAGAAAACTACCCTGCCCCAGGTTATGATTAAGGGTTTTAATATGTGTGAAAAGAAAAAATCCTACTCTTTTGGCTCGAAGGGGTTGACTAGGGATTATCTTCCTTATAACTCCACTGTTTAGGATTTGAAACAACACTTGTACATCGTCAACAAGGTTTGTTCAAAAGCATACTGTAGGGATTGTGGTATCGTTTTCGTCATCCTCCCTCTAAAGGCTTACAGTTTTTTAGTCGAGAGTTGAATATCACGAAAAGGAAATATAAAGCAATTTAAGCATAATGGAAAAAAATTAATTCAAGACAGACACGTGTAATGCATTAATGAAAATAAAAAGGTTTGACATGACAATAATTGTTTGAATAAGCAAAGAAAATACAACTTCAGAATTCAAATGAACAAAAATGCTTTCAATCCTAGCCATGTTTTGGCAAGGGAGCAGTGATCACATTGGGAGTCTCAGGAGGGTCGAATTCGATCTCCTTGGCGTCAATCATATTCTGAATCTTGTATTTCAGCGCCCAACAATCGTTAGTATCGTGCCCCGGGCTACCAGAATGATAAGCACACCTTGCATCCGGGTTGTAGTTAGGAGAAGAAGTCTTAGGGTTCGGATGAGGGTTTATCACCTTAATCAGATTCATCTTCAACATGTGTTGCAATGCTTGTGACAATGGCATGTTGATTTGGGTGAACTGCCTTTGAGGTCTTTCCACCCTTGGCTGATTGTTTCGTTGTTGTGGTCGTTGTGTGCGTGCCGAATTAGAGATCAACACTGCCCCCACAGATTGGTGGTAGTCTGCCTTGCTACGCCTCTTCTGGCCGTGCACAACATTAACTTCCCTCTTGCCACCAAATGACTTCTTCTCTATACTCGAAGAGGTATTTTTCTAGATCTTACCACTCAGGGTCCCAAATTCTACTCTTTCTCCAGTCAAAATTATCTCGGTGAAACCCGCTGACAAGCTGCCGATCAAATGATTAAAGAATGGACCAGATAGCGTCCCCAGAAACATATCAACCAACTCCCTATCAGACAAGGGGGTTGGACTCTTCCATCCATGTCTCTCCACTTTTGGGCATAGTCTTTAAATCCTTCACTTGCACCCATGGACATACTCTGAAGTTGAGTACGAGTAGGAGCAAGGTCGGCATTATACTGATACTTCTTGTAGAAAGCAGCAGCCAAATCTTCCCAGTTTCAGATATTTGCTCCCTCTAGCTGGTAGAACCATTCAAGTTGAGTCCCTGCCAGACTATCTTGAAAGAAGTAAACCCATAGATTTCTATCAGTTGTGTGGGGCTGGATCTTCCTGACATAAGAACGGAGATGGAGTTTTGGGCAGGACACCCCATCATACTTAGCAAAAATAGGAGCTTTGAACTTCTGAGGGATCACCACTCCAGATACCAGTCCCAAATCTCCGAAATCCAAACCAGGGATCTTATGAATCTCCATAGCACTCAGACGTTCTTCAAGTTTTTTGTATCTATCCTCGGCAGGAGGATATTGTTCTTCATCAAAATCAGTGTCATTATCAGAGACTACAGGACTAGGAGCCTTTTCTTCCTCTTGATTCTCTCCTCCTTTAGATGAATGAGACAAATCAGCTTCCTGTCCAACCTATTCCCAAATTTGTGACCCATATTCAGAAGAACCACCTTCTTCTTCTTCTTTTTCTTCTCCTTCAAGATGAGAGTCTTCAAATCTTCTTGCCTTTTGGCCAGGTTTAAGAACATCTATTTGAATTGAGCATTCTGTGCTTGAAGAGCCTTGATGGCTTGATTGGTAGGTATTTCAGAAGACATAATGTGCTGAAATAAACAACGAAGAAGATGAGAAACCTGTAATGATACCTGTAATGAGGTGCGTGATAATGGAATGCGTATGAAATGATTTCAAAGACTTTGGGAGATTTAAATTTTCAAACCAAGAGATAAACAAACTTTATTAGATTTAAAATTGTAAGAATGTTTAACAATGCCTTTAAGGCGTTACAAAAGAAATCGACTGAAAACAAATCGAAACAAGAAAAAAGAAAAAAATAAGAAATCCCATGGACGCTTTCCCTTCATGCTGACATAATCATTAATCGTCCTTTCGTTCTCAAGTTGCCTTGTGAGCCTCAAGATCTTCCTCTCTTGCTCATGATATTTCTCCCTGTAAGTATCCCTCTCCTCTTTCAGCTGAATCCAGGATCTCCTCAATGCCCCCAGATCAGTAGACATATAGGGATAAAGGACTGTATAAGGAACCCCTTCTTCATTAGTATGCTCTACAATCACTGGCAGCACAACTTCATAAGGCATCCCAAGCTTCTGAGCTCGAGCTCGGACCCACTGGAGGTAGGGTTGCATAGGGAGAGAAGTCTTTAGTCCTAGCTCTTGAGGGTCAGACCTGTTCACCATGCCCCATGCTCGTATAAACCTTCAGCGATTCTCTTCAACGTCCTCCTTATAGTCAAAGACAATGTCTGTACGAAGTAGCTCATGAGGACCGTCTCTACGAGCGTGACCAAACTGTCGTAAAGCCAAATAAGGACTGTAGGTTATTCCCCCTCTAATTCCAAGCAATGCGACACTAGGGTATTCCCCACATAGATCAATGATGGCAACACCTTCCATATCCTTAGAACTCCAAAGAATGTATGTATGAGCAAGGGACATTAACCTGTAAGACCATCCTAAACCTTCCTCATTCTTTAACACGAACTTGGGGAGGTGCGAAATAAACCACCTCGCCAACAGCGGCATGCAACACATGAGGGTCCCTCTTCTTCGCGCCGTACGAGTATAAAGGGCATGCAAAAAATCACCCAAGAGGGTAGGCACAGGATTGCGAGACATGAAGATCTTAACTGCATTCACATCTATAAAGGAATCTGGATTCGGGAAAAGAACCAAACCATACATAAGGAGAGCTAAGATGTCTTCAAAAGCCTGAAAGTCCAAGTTATCCCAGAATAGTTGAGCTTGATCCATTAGAAACTTGGCTAAGAAACCTTTAACCCCGCTTCGTGTCTCCCAATTAGTCACTATATCAGGCTTTTTAAAGTGTAAAGCTGAGGCAATGTTATGATAAAATACACAACATGTATAGCAGATAACAAACATGGTAAAGGAAAACAAGTCACACAATAGCCCTTAAGTTTCACGCTTGCATGGGGTCTAGGTATTACCCTTTTGATGTTCAGTTGGTTTCAACCTGTCCTAATAATAGTAACCGGGTTCTAGAGGTTCCCAATATCACTGACCATCCTCTATCGGTCATGGTTTCAGCTCACGCAATATTTTCTTGCGGCCGGAACTATCTCGAGAGTATGGTCTTAATGAGTGTAGCATCGAGTATCAACCAGTTCCCAGCTTTACACCGAGACCGGATATCTCACTACTTCCTATGGCCAAGTTGGTCAATTATAGGTTCTAAGGTCAGTTGATGCTTAACGACCCATATAGCAGCCCCGTATTCTCCTCGTTTCTCCACAAGGGATACCGGTACCAACCAATGTGCCACATCAACGTAGCTACTGCTTCAACCGTATCGGTCTACGCCATACATTTCCCTCACAGTTTATTGCTACTTACCTAAAAGGTGTTCCCCAGATCCGAGTTAGGATCTATAGTAACTCCCGATACAAAGTCCTCAAAGGTAAAGAAATCAAATCAAACAATAGAAGCAAATATGATGAACTAATCCTAAGGTATACCCACTTAATATCCCCAGCAGAGTCATCAGTTCTGTGATACGGTGGCTAGAACCGGACTGTTTTGAAATGCTGGTTTGCGTTTTGCATTTGCGTTTGCAAAATGTAGGGGTAAGCAAGAGTCGCCACCGACTTTTATTTTATCCAACAGGAAAGGAAAAAAGCACAGAAAAATTCCTTTTTTCGAGATTTTGAGTACGGGGGTAGATTATAGAAAGGGAAGGTATTAGCACCCTTTCTATCCGTAGTTTTCTACGGGCTCTTAGGTACTTGCTCATCATTTTCAAAATTGCGTGTGTGTGTTTGATTTTAAAAGTTTTTGGTTTACTTTGATTTAACCCTTGCTTCTGTCTTCAAGAGTGTTACGAAGTCGTTTTGAAAACTTTGTTTGAAAAGAGCGTAAGTGTGAAAAAGTTTATTTATTTGAGCAAGTACTTAAGAACTAATCTACCTACTCGAAAAAGAGAATGTTTCTGTTCTTGTTTCCTTTTGACAGTGCTATCCCACTATTAGTGAGTAGGTAGCACCGTCGTTGGAGTTTTAAGGGTCAATTCGAAAGGGACATACGATCCCTAAAGCAATGCTAGGACGTCTTAGTAATAACCCTAATGTCTTGAGATCAATGTTCGAGGCAACAATATCCGAGGCAACCATTCCAAGGCAACTTCTCCGAACGGGACTTTGATCTTTGTTTAGACAAGAGAGGAACCACTAAAGTATCCTATACTTAATGACCGTTTACCGAAGGCAACCGAAGTGGGAGTGTACCCTAGGAGTGCGCATGTGCGAGTGATTCAATTTCAAGTTATTATCTTTGCACATTTAGGGTTTGCTAACCGTTTTAAATTTAACATACATTCTTGTCATGCAACCCTAATATCATACATCTAACAGTTAATATTTGTGGAAATAAAAAATGCGGAAAATAAAGCTACGCTATTACAAGGCTCCGAGTATTAATTTACATAGCCAAAAAAACCCGCTAAAACGATAAATAAACGGAAAAGTCCTAATTAATCTATTACATCCTGTGAGCAGTTACATCAATATTACAAAAATAAGTAAACGCACGACGAATAGAGAACGAAAGGAAATTAGGGTTTTGACCCCGTCTAACCTAATTAAAAGAGAAATTATTTTTGTTGTTTAAGAAAATAAGGTTTTAAATTAAATATGTACAAACCTAATTACTAATTAAATTAAATTAAATTAAATTAAACTAATTAAATTAAATTAAGAAGACATTAAATTTGACCTATTTTTGTGTTTTTAGTTATTTTAAGAAAAATAAAATAGAAATTAAATTAAACTAAAAAACCTAATTTTCTAATTGTTTTAATTTATTTATGAAAGGAATTAAAGTTACCCTAAAATTAAAATCTAATTAAATTAATTGTTTTGATAAAAATAAACTAAAATCTAATTTGATGGAAAAATTATTTTTATGATTTTTTTGATAAAAAGAAAAATTAATTTGTGTTAGTAAAAATAAATTTAATGAATTCATAAAGAAAATATAAAAAGAAAAGTAAAAGAGAATGGGCCTGAAATCAATAATTTGGAGGGTGTGAATAGAAAGCCTTGGGCCCAAAAGAAACTGAACCATGTTGACTTTTCTTCTCCCATGCTATGCGTTGACTGGGCTCTTGGTGGATCATCACATGGTGGCCTTCAGATCTGGCCTCCTGAAGATTCAAGGATGGAGCTTTGAGGTCACATGGTGGTCTTCATGACTTGTATGCACGCCTGATCATTTAAATAAAAATAATGTGAAGTATATGGGGGACCTGGGATTCGAACCCAGGTCCTGTGACCTTTTCCACTAGCCTGGTTACCAACTGAGCTACGTGCTTTTATTGTACATAGAATAACAACAATTGATAATATATAATAATGCAAGTTAGTGGGGTGGGGGGGAATAAAAAATGCGTCAGAATTCGAATGAACAAATAAGATGGTGCCACGTAAGTCGTCCCTGTCCTCTCTCCGTTAGTAAAAGATCACTGACTTTTACCTACGGACGAATGTCCGTAACTATAAGCCAACGATTTTCCAGAATCGTCCACAGACACGATAAATGAAATCCAAAGCCATGAATTAAATTGCCTTGGCCTGCTAAGCATTATGGTGCCCTTCTTGAGGACCAATTTTACCTGTGTGAAAAGACCCTAAAACAAGACCAAGAACCCTAACAATGGTGGATTCTGACATAGCTTCCAAAAATGCAATTAAATGATGCTGTTAGCTTGCAAACATGCCAGGGGTTACAAATATGCTATTGAAACATGATAAAGATGCAAGAATTTGGATAATCGAATTTGGAAAATATACCAAACCGTGATGGCTATACGTCCCGTTTCTGGGCTTGGAAGGGTTGGCAAACGATTGAATCTGCTTCAGAGAAGGTCCAGGTGTGGATTTGCTGCTTCAAATTTCCTTGAATCTTCCTCTAACTAGTAATTCGAAACAACACTTTTGAGTGATTTTTTTGAATTCAGTTTTGACTTCTCACACCTCCAAAGCCTGTTGTTTCTGGCTGCAATTGTTCACTATATACCAAGGGATGAATTAGATTTACAAATATGATCTCAATCTTTTCCAATTATGATTTGTGATCTTGATTTGATTTCCATAAATATCCTTCCAAAATAGGCCAAAATCAATCTTTTTGTGCCCATCTATGCCTTGCACGAATTGATTCACTTGCTAGCTGTATATGGGACCTGAAATGTTCACAAGATCTTGAGGTTTCAATGATTTGGATTTTTCATGATTTGTTTTGATTTAAATTGATTTAATTGCAATAAAAATCAAAATAAATAGAAAAAATAAGATAAAGACAAATGGGAAGAGCTAGGGCTCATGGACCATGCTACCAACTAAAAACAAGTGCAAGAAGTTAGGCGCATTTAACAAAAATTGCAATTTAGGGCACTTTTGACTTTTGGCAATTTTGCAAAAAAGGTCAACTTCACCAATGCACAACTTCTTCAATTTTGACTCTTTTAATGTGTTCTTGGACTTTTTAGAAATCTTGGGATGTCCTCTAAGCAACCCTTTTGGTCTCATCTCAATTGAGTCTTCCATGTTCATGTATGAAGCTTTGACAAAAAAGTGTTTTTGTTGACTTTTCAAAATGACCTATAATGTCCAAATCCATAACTTCTTGTGAGTGCATATTTTAAACTTGGGAGATGAAGATGGATTATATGGAATTGCATACTATTAAAAATGAGCTTTGGATGGGTCATTTCTCATAAAGTATGAGAAAGTTATGCTTGGTCAGAGTTGAGTTGACTTTTCCTGCAAAACCCTAATTTAGCAACTTTTAGTTCTTGATGAATTGTGAGCAATCCTTGATGAATCATGATCAAACCTTGATCAAATGATGAATGATACTTCAAAATGAGGATGTTGACCAAAAATCTTTAAGTTTGACTGTATGTGTGCCACAGTTGACCTTTGCCCTAGCACAGTCGATTTTTAGGCCTTTGAGCAATTGACTGAGAAAACTTCCTCTGCAAGGCTTGAAACTTGACATGGATGATCTTGAGAACATGTTAGGACAATGGTGAGCATTTGGGATCCCTTGGACTCTAGTATATTTATGCAACATGAAACCCTAATTTGAGGTAGACTGCCTTAGGAGAGAGCTTGTCTGGTCAACCCTTGAACTTCCTTGATCAACTTGAGGATCTTTCTTGAAATGTTTTGAGAAATATGGTAGGGAAAACTTTGGGGTACAACAGGCTTGCAATCAGAAGTTTGGGCCACGAATGATCATTTATTCGAATCGGGACAAAATTTAGCGCTATGTTAAGCAATCGTAAATGGACTTATATAGAAGTCGCACCTATTTTGAGGCCGGTCAATAGCAATCTATGCACCATTTGTTTAGAGACATGACATATAGGTCATGCTCCAACAACATTTAGTGCAATGAGAAGGGGATGAGATGAAGAGGATTAGGGCAAAATATGAATAAACCACTTTTGGATTAAAAATTTAATCAAACTATTATTAAAATCATTCATTTATTTTTTATGGAGTTAAACTCAACACCATGGATCCAATGATGTTAATGAAGTCATGATCAAAAAATCAACCCAAGACAGCCAAAAAATAATCACAAAATAATAATATATTTAATATATACATTAAAAGGTTTAAAAGTGTTTAAAAAATGGAAAATGATGAAGAAAATATCAATTATATTCAAATTAATCTAGAAATGAAAAATAAGACCATAGAAAAATCAGAAAATAGGTCAAGTGATTTTATAAATTTTTTGGGAATTTTTAAAGGTCAGAAACTATTTTTAAGAATTAAAATAAATGGGTAAAATAAAATAAAATAGTAAAAAATAGTAAAGTCAGGAACAAAAATAAAATAGGCTCACCAATATTTGTCACAATATCATTGGATCAGTCCATAATTTTTTCAGAATTTAAAAATGTGTAAAAGTATTTTTAAACATTTTAAACAAATCAAATAAGTGTAAAATTCATAAAAAATACCAAAACACAAAATTAAATTGTGAAAAAATAAAAATCAGGAAGAGAATAATGAAAAATATTTTTCATAATTTTTCCAGATTTTTTTGGACAAAAAATGAATTTTCTATGATTTTTTGAAATTTAAAACAATTAAAATATAAAAATCAGAAAAAGAAAATAAAAGAAAAAGATGTGGACCATTGGACGAGAGTCAAAACACGTTAGTAATCAAATCCAAGGGATCTGGCATGCTGTGCATATCATGGTCTTTAATGAATAATGTACATAATCATTAATAAAATCCGGATTTGAAAATAACAAATGTCACGCTTTCATTGGTTAGAAGATGACACATTGGTCATCTTCAACCTCCAGCCCTCATGAATTGCAGGTCTCTCAAACTGTAAAATCAGAAGCTAAGACCTATGCCATTTGCTTCGTCTCTTCAAGACGAATACAACCACACCCTCGCGCCAAATTTATATATATTGTAGCTTAAGCAATTTGGAAAGAAAGTTTTGAAAAGGGATTTGAAAATTCATGGTCAAAACGTGTTTCCAGTAAGAAGTAAGTGTTGCAACTAGAACCAGGGAAATGAGAGCAACACAATGATACTAAAGTTTTGAAGAATTAATGAAGGAATCTACCTATGGAAATTGAGTCGCAGAGCTCTGAAACAGGACTTCTAGGGAGCAATGTAGGGCACGATTCTTGAATGTAATTATATGGTTAGCTTCAAGGAAGATCAAGGAAGGTGAATTGATGGAAAAATTGGATTGAAAAAGGCTTGAGAATAGGATTCAAAGTAACTGAATTATGAGTTCTGAAGCAAGTTTGGCAGGGTGATTCTGGCTATCTAAGCTTGGAAAATTGAATGGGGGTGACCCTCTATTTATAGGCAATCCAATGGAATGTTCAAGCGTATGAAATGATGAAGTTTGGAGGGAAATCGTGTGAACCTGATGCACGAGCAAAGTGTGATCTGATTTGCATCAAAACTCATCTAATCCTTGCGTTTCAAGGCTCTAATCTACTTTGAAGACCTGGTTAAACATGTTTAGATCACAAACGTGTGCTAATTTGATGTTTAAAGGCCAAAACATGAATTTCAAATTCTGACTTATGGAGAAACTTCAGTTCCAAGTTACCAAGTTCAATCCAATGGCATTTCCACCTCAAGGGGTCTTAGGGCAAGATTATTGATGCTTTGGAAAGATGAGGTAACAAGCTTTGTAATGGAAAAAGAATGGAATCAAATGGATGCTTGAGCTGAAAGTTACATGGAGTCAAAGTTGGAGAAAAAGAGTTGACTTTCCATACTTCGAAATATTTCAAATTCTTCTTTAAAAATGACCCATAATCTTTTGCATCAAAACATGGCCTTCCACTTAGAATTTTCTTTTGACCAAAAAATATGGAATTAAGTAAATCTCTTGAATGAAATTTCGCAAATTGAACCACTCAAAATCTCCAAAAATTGAGCAAGTTATGGTTTGTTGAAGTTGTCCAACAATCAAGAAATAACCTATAATCTTTTGCATTCTTAAGGAAACTTTCACCCATTTTTCCACTTTGAAAATAAAATAAGGCATGAAGTACACATACTTAGGATCATCATGAAAAAATAATGGGCTCAAGGTGATAAAGATTGACCAAGTTATGACCATTTAAAGTCACATGTGGAAAATTGGGGATTCATCTGGATGACTTGTAATCTTTCCTCTTCACTAAGTTTCTTCCACATAGAAACTCCTTGGAACTTTTGTAGTGATTTGTTGGTAACACTTTGAAGATAAGAATGTTTTTTGGAATCACTCAAAAATACCAAAAGATGAGCAAGATATGCCCCTTTGAAGTCCAAAACCCTAGCCTCTAGATCAAGAGAATGCTTGGTGGAACTTTGCAAATTTTGAACAAACTTTTTGTGCCAATATTCTTCCTTTGTGAATAGAAATTGTTAAGGATGATAATGAGGACTCATGGCCAACCCAAACCACTTCCATACCAACTTCAAAACAAACTTCAATGGTGAGTTTTGAATTCCTCAAGTTATTGACTAAGGCATGGAAATAAACTCATGAACCCATGAAGAAACTTGCTAAAACTCATTGCCTTTACCTATATTATTAACAAGTAAGACAAACCAAAATTTAATTTTATTAATTAGAGAGAAAACCAAAGCAAAATATCTATGATAACAAAAGAAAACAAGTTAAGGTGCTTGGTAATTCCTCAGAAGAGCAAAGCTAAAGATAGGGAGGAGAACCAAAAGCCCTAATGTGATTTTGTTGTGATTGAGATAATATGGCATGATGAATAAATCTTAGGGGCAAAAATTGGGGTACACCAATGAGTATCAGGATGGAATCCGTGTCTAGAGGGTATCTGAACTGTATCTGAAAGTTGAATCTGAATGAGTATCAGGATGGCATCCGTATCTGGAGCATATCTGAACTGTATCTGAACTGTATCTGAAGATTGAATCTGAATGAGTATCAAGATGGCATCCGTGTCTGGAGCGTATCTGAAATGTATCTGAAATCTGAATCTGAATGAGTATTAGGATGGAATCCGTGTCTGGAGCGTATCTGAACTGTATCTGAGAGCGTATCTAAATGAGTATCAGGATGGCATCCGTATCTGGAGCGTATCTGAACTGTATTTGAGAGCTGAATATGAATGAGTATCAGGATGGCATCCGTGTCTAGAGCGTAGTTGAACTATATCTGAAAGCTAGATCTGAATGAGTATCAGGATGGCGTCCATATCTGGAGCGTATCTGAACTGTATCTGAAAACTTTGAACATTGTTAATGGTAGCTGTTGATTAACCTTATCCCGAAAAGGGTAAAACGTTAGCTAATATGCAATGTCATGATGTATGAAATGCATGATTAATGAGATTATGTTGTATGCATTTGTGTTATCGATGTTTATGATATACGAATGCGATGTATGTGTATGTGAGCTAATCTGCTGCACTGCTGTTGGATTGGGGAAAATAAATCCCTGAATGCTGCTGAGGATATGGAGTGTAAGTCTTCATGCTTTGAAGTGTTGATGAATTTCCATTTAGAGAAATAAACTCTATTGTAAGGAAAAATTCATGTATTGCTTGTGACATCCTGTTGGGGAATCCTGATAAATTTGGAGACTTCTAATGGGGAGTGATAGCTGGAAGTTTTGTTCCGCTGGGGATTAAACTGCACACTGCGGGAGATTTTATGGAAATAACTTAGAGAGATTTCCCTATCTCTTAAAGCCATCAGTGATTGTCTTTTTATTTTGTTCATTTGTAAATGGTAGTTACGTTCAAATGCATATGTTCAAAAATAAATCATTGGACGTTTTTGTAAACAAAACATAAGAGTAAAGAAAAAAACAGATAGTTTTGCACTTTCAAAGGGATATCTTTGTATTGACTTTGATTAAGTATTTTTGTACAATGAGACAAACATTCTAGTAAGAGAATGCCATTGTAGAAATGAAAAATTTGATACAAAGAAAAGATAGTTATGTGAAATAATCCCATGGGGTTCCCATTCTGCTATAGCCTTCGTGTCTCTGAGCATCTTATATATTTGTTGCTTTGTCCGAAGCTGATTGAATTGATCAGAACCGTCGAGTTTGCAGGTTGTCCGTAAGGTGATCCAACGGGACATAATCATACGCTTTAATTCCCTAACTTTTTCCTGGACCGCCCTTTCGGGTTTTCAGTCCACTGGGATACCCTTTTTTGCCCAAGCCGCGCTTTCGAGTTTTCAAATTGCCGGTTGTACAAATTTTTTTGTTTTATCCATAATTTTTGCCTGAACCTTTTGGTTCACTGGGATGCCCTTGTTTTTCCCAGCTGTGTCAACCTAGCGGGTCTCTTATGCGTAGTATCTTTTGACTATGTTCGCGTTCACAGGGTGTGGCAGGTTGTCGCCATCCATGGTGGTCAAGATCATTGCTCCACCAGAGAATATGCTTTTGATTACAAACGGTCCTTCATATGTAGGAGTCCATTTGCCCTTGGGATCACCTTGCGGCAGTATGATACGTTTGATCACCAAATCCCCGACTTGATACACTTGGCATCTGACCTTTTTGTTGAAAGCTTTGATCATCCGTTTTTGATACATTTGACCATGACAGACAGCAGTAAGCCTTTTCTCATCAATCAAGTTCAGTTGATAAAGTAGATTCTGGATCCAATCATCTTCGTTTAGCCCTGCATCCTTCATAATTCTCAGAGAGGGGATCTGGACCTTAATAGGCAAGACAACTTCCATGCCATATACCAGAGAGTAGGGTGTTGCCCCGGTTGATGTGCGTGTCTTGGTACGATAACCGTGGAGTGAATGGTAGCATCTCATGCCAGTCTTTGTACGTGACTGTCATTTTATGTATGATCTTTTTGATGTTCTTATTTGCGGCTTCGACAACACCATTCATCTTTGGCCGGTAAGGGGAAGAATTGTGATGCTGGATCTTGAATTGCTCGCACAGGGCGGTGATCATAATATTGTTTACATTCGTACCATTGTCTGTGACGATCCTCTCCGGGATACCATACCGACAGATGAGATTCCATTTAATGAACCGGGCTACAACATTCTTGGTAACGGAAGCGAAAGAGGCCGCCTCAACCCATTTTGTGAAATAGTCAATGGCCACCAAGATGAAGCAGTGTCCATTAGAGGCTGTTGGCTTGATTTCCCCAATCATATCGATGCCCCACATAGCAAAGGGCCAAGGATCCGTCAAGGAATTCAAAGGAACCGGAGGTACATGCACCTTATTAGCATAGATCTGACACTTGTGGTAGGTTTGAGAACATTGATAGCAATCTGCTTCCATGGTAGACCAGTAATAACCTGCCCGTAGGATTTTCTTTGCCATCGTATACCCACTAGAATGGGTGCCAAAAGTGCCTTCATGTAGATCGACCATGATCTTTTCTGCCTCAACCTTGTCTATGCAACAGAGCAAAATAGAGTCATGGTTGCGTTTGTAGAGAATGTTATTACTAAGGAAGAATTTAGCAGAGAGTCTCCTTAAGAACTTCTTATCATTGACTGAAGCTCCTTCCGGATATTCTTGATCCTCGAGATACCTCTTGACTTCGTGAAACGAAGTCTAGTTCACTACTTCTTCAGTATTAATCTCGTGAAAGTGAGCTGGTTCATCCATTCATTCAATGGTGATCTGAGGAGCCTCGTTATCCCATTTGAGTTTAAACATGGATAACATTGTGGCTAGTGCGTCTGCTAGCTTATTTTCTTCTCGCTGGAAATTCTCGAAGGTAATCTTCTCAAAATGTGGGATCAATGTCAGCACATGTTCTTTGTAGAGGATTAGATTAGGGAGTTTGGTGTCCCATTCCCCTTTGATCTGGCTGATGACCAAAGTTGAATCTCCGAATACATTTAAGGATTTGATCCCCAAATCTATGGCAGCTTTGAGACCAAAAATGCACGCTTCGTATTCTGCCATGTTGTTTGTACAGTTGAAGTAGAGTCTTGCAGTAAAGGGAGTATGACATCCTTCATGGGATATAAGTACAACACATGTACCATTGCCGAGTGCGTTAGACGCCCCATCAAAAACCAGGGTCCATCGAGATCCTTGTTCAGGTCCGTCATATAGTCTGAATTCTTCACAGTTGTTTACCATCATGATGTCTTCATCTGGGAATTTGAACTTCATGGACTGGTAGTCATCCACAGCTTGATGAGCAAGGTGATCAGCTAGTACACAACCCTTTATTTCTTTATGGGTAGTATATTGTATGTCATATTCTTTCAGGATCATCTACTATCTCGCTATTCTCCCAGAGAGGGAAGGTTTCTCGAAGATGTACTTTATTGGATCCATTTTAGATATCAACAAGGTAGTATGGGTCAGCATATACTGTCTTAGCCGACGAGCAGCCCATGCCAGAGCGCAACAAGTTTTCTCGAGCAGTGAATATCTAGTTTCACAGTTGGTAAAATTTTTGCTCAGATAATAAATAGCATGCTCTTTTCGGCCAGACTCATCATGCTGCCCCATCACACACCCCATTGAATTTTCCAAAATAGTTAGGTACATGATCAATGGGCTTCCCTTGACTGGTGGCATCAAAACATGAGGCTCTTCCAAGTACTCTTTGATCTTGTCGAAAGCAGTTTGGCACTCATCATTCCATTTGATTACTTGATCTTTCTTCAGTAATTTGAAGATTGGTTCACAATTAGCTGTCTGGTGAGAAATGAATCTGGCAATGTAGTTTAAACGTCCCAAGAATCCTCTGACTTCCTTCTCGGTACGAGGAGCAGGCATCTCTTGTATTTCTTTCACCTTGGCAGGATCTACTTCAATACCTTTACCACTGACGACAAAGCCTAAGAGTTTACCGGACCTCACTCCAAACGTGCATTTATTCGGCTTCAACCCCAACTTGTATTTCTTTAGCCTCTCAAATAATTTCTGCAAATGACCAAGATGCTCTTCTTCTGTTTGAGATCTGGCTATCATGTCGTCCATATAGACCTCTATTTCGTGATGTATCGTGTCGTGAAATAAGGCTACCATGGCTCGCTGATAGGTTGCTCCAGCATTCTTCAACCCGAATGGCGTAACCTTGTAGCAGAATGTGCCCCACTATGTGACAAAGGTTGTTTTCTCCATGTCCTCAGGCGCCATTTTAATTTGATTGTAGCATGAGAAACCTTCCATGAAGGAAAACACTTTATGTTGTACTGTATTGTCAACTAGAATATCAATGTGGGGAAGTGGGAAATCATCCTTAAGGCTTGCCCTATTCAAATCTCTGTAGTCCACGCACATTCGTACCTTGCCGTTCTTTTTGGGCACGGGAACAACATTGGCAACCCATTATGGATAGGAGGTGACGGCCAAGAATCCGATGTTGAATTGTTTCATGACTTCCGCTTTAATCTTCTCTGACATGTCTGGTCGCATGCGACAAACCTTTTGTTTTACTAGAGGGCAGTCCTCTTTTATAGGTAGACGATGTACTACGATATCTGCATCAAGTCCTGGCATGTCTTCATACGACCAAGAAAAGACCTTAATATAATCGTGTAGAAATTGAATCAGACGCTCTTTGACACTGGGTTCCAGATTGGCACCCACCTTGACTTCTCTCTTGTCTTCTTCGGTACCTAGGTTAATTGTGTCCACTAGTTCTTCGTGGGGCTGAATGGTCCTCTCTTCTTGTTGTAGTAACCTTTCTAGCTCCCCTGGAACTTCACAATCTTCCACACCTTCGTCTTCGGCTTGGTAGATTAGATTTTTCAGAGTTACAAAAGGCCATAGCAGAATTGTTACCCATGGGACCCCGAATGGATGTAGATCTGCATTTTGAATGTGAGTGTGTGTAAGAGTATAACTATCTTTGGAAGAAATAAAAATGTAAAAAAAAGAAAAATAATGAGCACAAAGTTTGTATGCAAAAACGTCCATGATTCATTGATGTCATATGGAAATGAGATAATAACCCTTACAAATGGACCATTGTGCTTCGGGTAAGACACAAGGTTTTAAGAGTCTGAATTGTTTAATATTACAGATCCGACAAAATTAAAAGACAAATTACTATGGGATAAAATTGATCGGGACAAAATCTCTAGCTTCCCAGTTGTTGAGCCCTCCATTGACAGTTGGGAAAACCCAATCCTCCAGGTTATAGCTGTCTTCATCATCCTCTATGGCGTTGACTTCGTGGTTGCTGATCTTCAAGGGTGGTCCTCCGGCACGAGCGCGGCGTACAGCTTTCTGGGCTCCTGAAGTGAAGCCCAAACCAAATTTTTCAGATTTGTATGGGATATCTGGGAGTTGGCCCCAAATAGTGCACCCACCTTCTTCTATCACTTCCTTGGAATCTTTTAAAGACGACATCTTGAGCGGAGGCCTTGTAATCTTTGGAACTTGAGAAACAGCCTTGGTTACTGCCACAGTTTGCGAGACTTCTTCAAAGTGTTGGAATGGAGTTTCAATAAATTCACCATCTAATTCCACATATCTGAAGGAATTTAGATGGCTGACCATATACTCTTCTTCTCCATGAACAATGATGATTTTCCCCTGAATTGGATATTTTAGCATTTGATGCAACGTAGAGGTAACGCCACCAGCATTGTGAATCCACGGTCGGCCTAATAAGCAGGAATATGAAGGGCGAATATCCATTACATAAAATGTTGAATTAAATGTTTGGGTTCCAACTTTTATGGGGATGTCCATTTCCCCATGCACCATCCTTTTTGAGCCGTCGAAGGCTCTCACTACTATGTTGCTCGGTTTCAATGTAAATCCTTCACAATCAAGCCTATCAAGAGCCTTTTTAGGCAACACATTTAGAGACGAACCAGTATCAACCAAGACATGAGCTAAAGTCGTGCCCCTGCATTCGACTGAGACATGTAATGCCTCGTTATGCTTCCTCCCCCTTGGCGTTAAATCAACATCTGAAAAACCTAAACCATTATCTGCGGTCAAACTGGCTACGCAGTCTTGGAACTGATCGACAGATGTTTCTTGAGGTACATGGGCAGTTTTAAGGAACTTTACCAAGGCATTTGCATGAGCCTCGGAACATAACAATAAAGCCAGCATGGAAATTTTTGATGGAGTTTTCCCCAGTTGTTCGACCGCGTTGTAGTCGCTTCTTTTTATAATCTTTAGAATTTTGTCCATCTCCTTTTGGGAGGTCTCAGGGATAGCTATTGATTGTGCCTTCGTTCAGGCAGGATCAACCAGAATACCTTTACCTCAAGTCTCGGTTGACTCGGTAGTAGGAATATCAGTAGGGGTGATAACAGGGACTGCATCAGTTTTGTCAACAAGAGTATTAGCAGAGATGATTGCAGGACTGGGAATATCCTTTGGAGGAGCAACAACAATAGGAATGATTACGGGTCCAGAAATAGCTTTTGGAGGAGAAATTTCTGGAGAGAACACCCTTCCACTCCGGGTTATCTTACTAGTCCATGCGATGTTACTAATATCAGAGTCAACTTTCTCAGAGCTTGAATCTTCAGCAGTTGGCCAATCTTGCTTGATACCGTGATAGTAGACATCACCTTCATAATTCCAAGGGACGGTTTTGTTTGACGAACGGGATTGGTCCAGGCATTGTAATTATCAATGGAGCTACTTTAGGAACTGATGTAATTCTAACGGGTCTTTTGGTGGAGACCTTGGAAGAATTGGCGGAAATGGTCACTATGGAAACATCATTATAAGAAACAGTTGGAATAGAAGTCTTATCGAACAAAAATTCCTTGTCATCTATTAGGCATTGAATGCCTGCTTTTAACAAATGACAGCTGGTTGGTGAGGATAAACAAAAATGACAACTTTCATCATAGCCTGGGAATACACCGACATTTAACAAGTTATTTTTGATAGTCAGGAGTGGGGTCACAAGTTCATCAACCAAAGTAACAAATATATCTTCCTCAACGACATTAACATCACGACCGTGCTTGGGCATAAGGGCAGTGATGGCATTGGGGATTTCTGGCACATCTTATTCAATCTCTTTGGCTTCAAGAAGGTCTTGTACCTTGTTTTTCAGAGCCCAACAGTTGTTAGTGTCATGGCCGGGGCTCTCAGAATGGTATGTACAGCGGGCATTAGGATGATAATGAGGAGAGGTTGTGTTAGGATTCTTTGGAGCTTCTTTCAAAGTCACTAGATTGGATCTTAACAAATGTGGCAATACTTGAGATAGTTTCATATTAATTCGAGTGAACTGTCTGACTAGTCTTTCCGTTCTTGACTGGTTGCTTCTTTGTTGAGCAGGTGCAGGTTTAGGAATCATGACAGCCCCCACCGTTGGACGGCGTTCATCCCTATCTTGATTTCTATGAGGATATACATTAACAACTTCTTTTTTTCTAATGAATGGTTTTCTTACAACAGTAGAGGATGCGTCTCTTTGAATCTTCCCATTCTTTATCTCGGCTTCCACTCTTTCTCTGTTCAATATCAATTCGGTAAAACCTGCCGAGGAACTACCAATTAAGTGATTGAAGAAAGGATCGGACAAGGTGCCCAAAAACATGTCCACTAGCTCTCTTTCTGATAGGGGAGGCTGGACTCTTCCTGCTAAGTCCCTCCATTTTTGTTCGTAGTCTTTGAAGCCTTCACTTGAAACCATGGCCATACTCTGGAGTTGAGTACGGGTGGGTGCAAGGTCTGCATTGTATTGGTACTATTTGTAAAAGGCGGCTGCCAGATCTTCCCAATTATGAACATTGGCTCTTTCTAGTTGATAAAACCAATCAAGTTGAGTTTCAGACAGACTGTCTTGAAATAAGTGTACCCATAAATCCTTGTCAGCAGTGTGAGGCTGTATTTTCCTTACATAGGACCAGAGATGTATTTTGGGACATGAAACTATGTTGTACTTGGCGAACACCGGTGCCTTGAATTTTGGAGGAATGACAATCCCAGACACTAAACCCAAATCCTCAAAGTCCAATCCAGGCACTTTTTGAATTTCCATTGCACTTAACCATTCTTCCATATGCTTATACTTGTCTTCGACTGGAGGATATTGTTCTTCAGAATAATCTTCTTCTTCCTCTTCCTCTTATGAATCTGGCTGGACAACTACTTCCTTGCCTTTCCCATCTTGATTGTCTTTCTCACCAGATGACGTTTCAAAGTCTAGGGTCCTTCTTGCTTGCCCTTGGAATCTTCTACCCATGTTTAAAACTCCGGTTATTTTCTTTGTTTTATTTTTCTTCTCTTCAACCAGCAAGGTCTTCAACTCTTCTTGTCGTTTGGCTAGAGTTAAGAACTTTGTTGAAACTGAGCATTTTGTGCTTAAAGGTCTTTTACTGTTTGCTCGAGATCCATCTTACTGAAATAAACATTAGAAATACGAGGAGACTTGTTTCAAGAAACCTGCTTATGTTATGATGAATGGTAGATGCATATTCAATGATTTCAAGGATTTTAAAGATTCAAATTTGTTTTATACAAAAAGGAAACACACGTTATATTAATAAATTAAAGTTTGAGTACATAAATGCCTCTTTGGGAAAAATAATATAAAAAATCTAAGATAAAAAGGTTGTACGCATCCTCTTTGGTGTGATGTAGGCGTTTAGAGTCCGCTCCTCGTGAAGTTGCTTAGTGAGTTCCAAAACCTTCTTCTCGCTAGCGTAGAATTGGGCTTCGAAAGTGTCTCGCCCCCCCTTGAGTTGTATCCAATATCTTTGTAAGTCTTCAAGAGAGGTGGGCATGTCAGGATGCAGGATAGTGTATGGAACATCTCCTTCAATAACAGGCTCAATGATTAGCGGGAGAATAGAGGGATAAGGCATCATAAGACTCTGAGCACGAGTTCGTACCCATTTGAGGTAAGCCTTAAGAGGGATGTAATTCTTGTGCCCTAATGTCTTCCTATCTACCTTGTTCAACATCCTCCAAGCTCGGATAAACCTCTGGAGGTGACCTTGATTGTCGTTCTCTTAGTCAAATACCAAACCTTGAATGAGCATCTCATGTGGGCCATCCCTTCGGGTGTAATCAAAATGTCTTAAGGCTAGGCAGGGGTTGTAGGTGATACCTCCCCTAATGCCAAGTAAAGGGACATTAGGGAATTCTCCACAATGATCGACAATAGTAACATTCTCTATGGATCAGGAACACCAATGAATGTCTGAATGTTTGAGCGTCATCAACCTTTGTAACCACCTTGAACCTTGCTCATTCTTCAATTTAGATTGGGGAAGATGCTAAATAAACCATCTTGCCAAGAGAGGAGTACAACACATAAGGATACCTCTTTTCCTCATTGTGCGAGTGTAAAAATAATGTAGGATGTTCCCTAGCAAAGTAGGCACCGGGTTGCGGGATATGGAGATTTTGACGGTGTTCACATCTATGAGTTGGTCAGGATTTGGAAACAAAACCATCCCATAGATGAGGAGAGCCACAATTTCCTCAAAAGGTCGCAGATCCAAAGAGTTCCAACAGTTTTGGGCTTTCTCGAACAAGAACTTTGCTAGGAAACCCTTGACACCACTCCTTGTTTCCCAATTAGTTGCGATATCAGATGATTGTAAGTGTAGAGCTTGAGAAATCTCTTCTGGCTTTGGATCTCTTTCTGTACCATTGGAAGGTAGTTGATTGAGAATGGGAATCCTCAAGAGTTGGGAGAATTCTTCCAAAGTTGGCACAAGTTGATAATCGGGAAATGTGAAGTAATGGTGTAGAGGATTAAAGAACTGGAAGAGCACCTTCATCATGTCCTCATCAGTGTGAGAGGTGACCAAGTTTATTAGGCGACCATGTCTTTTGGTAAATTGAGAGTTTTCAGGAATCCTTGAAGTTAGCTCTTTAAGTTGTGGAGGGATCCTTATAAGATTGACTTGAATAGTTTTCCTGCATATAGAATCCATGTCCTACAAAACAGAAACAAAGATAAATCCTAGAAATCCTTGAAATGGTTAGTGAGTATGAGTATGATGTTATGATGTTCATGATGTTATGTACAAGTAAATATACACAGACAAAGCAAACAAGTCCTTAGGTTTAGGCTTGCATGGAGTTTAATAGGTAAGTACCCTCTTGAAGTTTAGTTGGCTAAAACCTGTCCTATTAATAGTAACCGGGTTCTAAGGAGCTTAATATCACCGGTTTGTTTCTTTGGTCATTGTTTCAGCACAAGCCTCTTTAATGGCGACCGAAATATCCCAAAAAACCAAACCTTAATGAGTGTAGTATCGAGTATCTACCAACTTTGGATTGTGCCAAAGCCGGTCATCTCACTACGTCCTAAAGGCCAAGTTGGTCAAGTAAAGGTTCTAGAAGTTCATTAGTGCTTCATGATATCACTCAGCGGCCCCGTATTCTCCTTGATTAACTCAAGGGCTACCGGTACCCATAAATATGTCGCACTAACGTAGCTATTGCTTAGACCATGTCGGTATACCCCGTACAATTTCCACAACGTATTGCTACTTACCTATAAGGTATCCCAAATCCAGGTTGAGGATTCAAACCCAAACAAAGAACCATAATGTAAAGCATACAATTAAAACAAAGAAAGCAAGTAAATGTGATCTAACCCTAAGGTAATCCCACTTTTAGAATTCTCCCCAGCAGAGTCGCCAGTTCTGTGATACGGTGAGAGAACTGACTTGAAGGTTTTGTGTTTGATCGCAAATGTTGCGGTTAGCAAGAGTCGCCACCGACTTTTCTTTTATCCAAAAGAAAAGGTGAAAAAGCACAAGAAAGACCTTTAAGATTATTTCTTGAGTTCGGGGGATAGATTATGAAAAGGGAAGGTATTAACACCCTTTTCATCTATGGTTTTTCATGGGCTCTTAGTTACTTGCTAGATCACTTGCTTTTGTTTGAAATTGTGCTTTTTGTGGTTTTTTGAAAGTATTTTGTAAAGAGCCATTGTTTAGGCAAACTTTGTAATGATTCTTGTTCGTAAGAATGTATACAAAGTGTTTGATCTTTTGAAAATGTTTTCAAGTTTTTAAGATGTTTTGAAAGTGTAGGTGTTTGTTTTGAAAATAGAAAGGATGTTTTGTTTTGAAATAGAGCAAGTAATTAGGAGCATTTTACCTACTCAAAAGTCTTTCATGTTCATTTCCTCTTTCCTTTGACATTGTTATCTTAATATTGATTTGGTAAGTAACCCTATCTTCGGATGTAAATGGGACGGGCGTGGGTCATCGTATAACCATGATTAACAATGTTTCAAGGTATCTTAGCATTCTCTTTTAGGGACTAAGATCATTTTGAAAGGCAACTTTTGATACCTTCATCGAGGGACTATGATCTTGTATTTTAATTATTTTTGCTAAGATAACTCACATGCGTAACATGGCCATTTTGTAAGGCAACCAAGTGGATTTTACCGTAAGGGTGCTTGTGTGAAAGTGTATTGTTTTTCATGTTTGGTTTTGTCTTTGATTAGGGTTTTCTAATTGGTTGGTTTTAGTCTTTCCATATAAACCCTAATTACTAGCATTTGTATATAAAGCGATAAATTGCGGAATTTAAAATTACTACGCTATTACAATACTTGTGGGAGAGGGTGTACAAATTACAAATGGGGATTGCAAGAAAATAAAGGCTAATTATCTATTACAATCATATTGAATTTGGATAAGTAATGTATAAAAGGAATAAATATACAAGGATGTAAATGTAAAGAAAATGGATATTTATTTGAAATTTTTTAGGGAAAAGGGAGTTTGTTTTAACCTAATTAACTAAAAGAAAAATAATTAATTAAATTAGTAAAAAAGTAAAACCTAAATTTACTAGGAAAAAAACTTAAATAAAATCTTAATCTATTAATTGTTTAAAAGAGAAAATAAGTTTATAAGAAGAATATTTTTTTTGGTATTTTTGTCTCAAAAATAATTTATAGTATTATAAAATATTTTTGGTCTTTTTTGGTTTAAAATAATATATTTTAATTGTGTAAAAGAAAATAACTAAAAACCCTAGTTTTTTTAAATTAAATTTACAAAATCAAATAGTAAAATAAATAAAGTATGATTAAATAAAATAATTTTTTGTGTAAAAAATAAATAAACTATATCAAAATATAAATCTAATGTTTTTTTAATATTTTTTCTGATTTTTTTAGTATTAAATAAAATATTTAAGAAAACAAATGAATAAAAAAAGAAAATGAAATAGGCCAGGGTGTGAATAGCCAGCAAGGAGGGTCAGCAGTAAGAAAAAAAAATAAAAGCCCAAGACTGTTAGGCCTAGGCGCCTATCCAAAAAAGTCAGAATGTGTGAAATATGTAAAAAAAATCCAAAAGGGTACCACTAGGGCTCGAACCCAGGTCCATATAGTCACAGGCGCGCGCTTCTACAACTGGGGTGGCTATACATCCGTTTATATAAACAAAACAACAAATATATGATAGTAAACAAGTCCATGGCCTGAACTTCATCTTCAACCTCACGCCCAACCAGAGCCTCTGTATCTTGTTCAATTCTCAACGAAAATGAAAAATGTAAACAGGAAACTTGTAGCAAATTTCCTCACGATTTCAGAAATGCAAAGTAATAAAATTATAGATCAAAGACAAGCATGAATTTTAATGGGCCTAATGTGAACCCTAAAAATTCCAGAAACTTCAATCTTAAAATTCTCTAAGCTCAAGCAATATAAATGAAAACTAGGGACATGGTTAGCTTTAGGGCAATGATATCTACATTTTTCATTCACAAATAAACCATTAATGATGCATGTATGAAGAGTTCAAAAGTCAGAAAACTTACCTTGTAAGAGGGTATCGGGTTTGGAGTTTGAGTAGCTTTTAGTGAGTTCCAATGATTGGATTAGCTTTCTCAAGTTTCTAGGAAGATAATGGGATGCTTAGCTTGAGCTGAAAGTGCCTGAGGAGTTCTGAAGAAGTCAAGGTGCAAGGTGCTGTTTTTGAAAATGGTGGATGATGATGGAGGTATTACAGTGGTGTTGCAGATGTTGGGATTGTTTGTGTATGTTGTTTAGAAGCTTTTGAAAGTAAAAGGCCAAGAAACGCACGAGCACATTTGGAGATTGGATTCAAAACTCAGAAATGGCAAGTTTTGATGTGTTTTTTGTGATTCTGTGTTCTTGGTGTTTTTAGGGGTCAAGTATGTGTGGGATTTGTGGCAAATGACTTGTGTATGTATAAGCAAAAGGTCTTGAGTGCTTTTGAAAGTTAGAAGTACAGGTTACAAGCTGTGGTACGGTGGGAGAACTGACTGTGGTTTTGCGTTCGTATTCACACTTGTGCGGTTGAGCAAGAGTCGCCACCGACTTTTTATTTTATCCTAAAGGAAAGGTTAAAAAAGCACAGCAAAAACCTTTTGAGATATTTCGTGGGTTCGGGGGGTAGATTATGAAAAGGGAAGGTATTAGCACCCTTTTCATCCATGGTTATCCATGGGCTCTTAGTTACTTGGTTTTTTAGATCACTTGCCTTGATTTTTGATTGCTTGGAAATGGTGTATGTGTGAGTGTTTTTGAAAATGTTTTGGAAAAAGATGCCTTGTCTTAGGCTAACCTTGTAACAATTCTTTACTCGAATATTTTACAAAGGCGTGTATCTTTTCAAAAAGATGTTTCAAAATGTTTTGAGAGTTTGTTTGAAAGTGTTGTGGATTGTGGTTTTTGAAAAGAAGGCAAGTGTTTTTGCAAGTCGATCTCAAGTAACTAAGAGTTTTGTCTACCCTATTGTACTCAAAGGTTTTTGTTAAGTGTAAATGAGTATCAACATAAGCAAATGTATAATGTATCAAAATGCAAGTATATTGTGTAAGCGTACGTGCATATACGTGTGTTTAGATATGTAATTATTTACATGTACGACAATGTGGAATTAATGTGTATTAAGGTATTGTTTTAACCTAAAGAAAAATGTTTATTTAATCAATTAGTGACTTTGTATTCTTTTTAATATGTATAAAAAGAAAATGTTTTAATTGAATGTTCAAGTTCTAATTAAATTATGTATTAAAATGATGTTTTAAGAAAAGAAAATATTTCTAAGTTTTAATTATAAAAGGTATTTTTCATTTGTTATGTAAAAAATATTTTAATTGAAAGAATAAAAAAGGTATTTTCAATCTTAATTACATGGTATAAAAATGTATTTTATTATTTATGTACAAAATATGTTTCAATTAAATATCAAGAAATGAATTATGTATATTAAACAGAAATATATTTTTAATTGTTATGTACAAATAAGATTTAAATTAGAAAATGAAAAGTTAGATATAAAGTTATATATAAAAAGAAAAGTTAGTGTTAACAAAATATTTGTTAGAAAAATTAAGTTAGTTAATTAATAATTTGTTTTATAAAAGAAAATGATTTAAAACTCTAAATGGGCCTTAGAGGCAATAAGTTCAAAACTGAAGACAAAGGGGGGGGGGGGGTATTGTCTTGGGCTTAAGTGGTATCAGAAACGCATTAGGCCCATGGTTGAACGAGCGGTTTTAGGGTTTTGATTTGTTGTTCAGTTGGGACAATTGGCTTAGGGTTTGTGTACAGCGGCGCTCATGGAGGTTTCGTTCATCGTCTCCGTTTGTCTTTTGCCAGCACCTCCTCTTTGCCCAGCCATCAGCACCTCCACCTCCTCCCTTCTTCCTTGATGCAGTGAAGCGCACAAAAAGGTAATCTTCTCTTTGATTTTTGCGTCTAAGGTTTGGTCTCTTTTACATGCTTATGGATTACGATCTTCTTTGATTGAATGTTTTAATTTTTGTGTTTGCTTAACGCGGATTAAAAGGAGAAGGGAAGAGAACTGGACTACCTTTCGTTTGGAGGGAGGAATGGTGGAGGTGCTCGGAGGCTGGATGGTGAAGGGCTGGCTTGAACGCTGCTTGGTATTTCTGTATCTTTTCTCAGGCTTTATGATATTGCTTCTTTTCTTCTTTGCTTTTGCTGCCTCGATTTTTCCTTTGGAACTTTTTACACCTCAGTTGTCTTGAACTGGCTTTTGAACGTTGATCTCGATAGTCTTACGCCCAGTGATGTGTATACTAAGGGCTTGCCTGTGTATCTTCTTTGCCTTCTCGTGGTGCCTATTGCTTTTCCTCTCTTCTTCTGACTTGTTGGTTGCCTTGGACTCGCCTTTGAAACTGTTGATCCTTTTGCCTATGATGAAGCCCTCTTCTGAGGCCTTTGAATTGCCTTGAATGCTTCTTCTATCTCAGTTGCTTTGGTTGCTTATTGTTTGTGGAATGTATTTTGCTTCTTGCCCAATGAAGAGCCTAGGGTTCTGAGGGCCTGTATACCTTGTATGCTGTTGAATATGCCTTGGTGCTTGTTAAAAAAAACGCCCTATGATGAGTGCTCTGAGGGCTGGAGGTTTTGGACTGATTCAAGTGAGGCTTTGGACTAGTTTTGCATGTGCAGGCTTTTGCTTCAGCAGGTTTTTTTTTATGGTTTTACAGGTTTTGATGGTTAGGCCAGGTTTTATGCTGGTTTTGGTGATGGCCTTGACAGGTTAGGCCTGAGGTTTGAACTGGTTTATTAGGCCATGATTTGGTTTCAGGCAGGGTTGAGCTTCAGGCTTGAACTTGGTTTTGAGGTTTAGGCCAAGATTTTGGTAATGCTTAGGCAGGTTGTGGCAATGTAGACAGCAGGTTCTGGTAGTGCAGTAGGCAATGGTTTGGCTATTGTTTGACAGGTTTTTGAATGATGCAGGTAAGGCTTCAGCAGGTTATTGTTTGGAGGTTATGTGCGTGGCTGGTATATACTTTGGTTGTTTGGTAGTTCAGGTTTTGAGTTTGGAGGTTTTTTGAGGTTATGCTGGTATGGTTGTTCAGGTGAAGCTTGAACTGGTTTCAGGCTTGAGGTTCTGGACTGGTTTCAGGTTTGAGGTTATGTGTTTGTATTTTGGTGATATTGGTATTATGGCTCAATCAGGTTTTTTGAAGCTCAGTAGTCTCTTCTTCTTTTTTTTTGTTTATGAAGTTAATCTCTATATATTTTTTTTGTTATCCCTGCTGTTGCAATTTTATATTTGTTTCTTTTGTCTTCCAGCCTCTTGGTCTCTTGGCGCCTAAGACTTTTTTTGAATACCTCAGATTTTGGCATCTTTTCTTGAACCAAGTTACTGGGCAGACTTGCAAGGTTTTTGGCATTTTTTTGTTTTGGTGATTATTTCTGCTGTGTACTTCTGTCTAAATTGAGCAGCACTGATATAATGCTTCTTTTAGCCTTTTGCCTTACTGTCTTATTGCAGTTTTATTTTCTGTATTTTCCTTATGCCTAAAGCCAAACAGTAAGCCCACACTTCTCCTCTTTTCTTTCTCTCTCTTTGGTACACTTCAAAGAATATTAAACTGTTTTCCTTGTGTACTTTCTGAAAAGGCTACTCGTTGGGAAATGATGAAAGAAAATTTGACTTGCATAAGGACTTCCTCTGCATATTTTATCTCCTCTTTGACAGCTTTGTGCAATAACTTGTACCTTTTGGCATTTGGCAGCAAGTTTGACACTTTGCATTTTGACATAAAATTGAAAATTGGATTTTCTTTTCAGTTGGGTTTGAACTGTGCAGTTTGCTTGAGATTTTTGAATTTATGTAGTTTGGCACTTTGCATTTTTTCTCAACTTTGCATTCATGATCAAATAAAATTCTTCCCTCTTTGTGAACCGGGAGAAATCCCGTGATTTGCAGAGAGGGTTAACTGATCCCAATCAGTGGCCTTTAATGATGAATTTCTCCTGTCGTTTATTATTTTATCTGCTTTCTGACTTTTCTCCTTTTCTTTTGCAGGTGAAAAATGGAGCACCGGAGCGAAGTGAAAAATTAGGGACTTAGAAAATGTTTAGAAAAAATAGGATAGTTTTTTATTTTCAATTTAATTATTGTAAACTATTATTATTTTAAATACTTCGTAAATAAATACTTGTATCCAAATAATAATTGTAACAAATATTAAATATGAAATAAAAATTCTATTGATTCATTTAATTCTTTTCAATTCCTTTTCAATTATTTACTTATTATTCATGGTTCCTTAAATTAAAATAAATGAAAATTAAATTCCAGATATTTAATTCTTAGAACCATAAATAATCAACTAAACATTGATTCTTCGTTGATCAAAATAAATGAACTTGACGTCTCCATCATCCAAAGCAACGTACAGTTAAACGCAATAACTGATCAGACGCAATCCTTTCTTACTGATTTCTTACCAAGCACTGTAAATCCAAACTGCATATTTCTTTTGACTGGCTCAAACAAACCAACGTGAATTCAAACCAACTTCCTCTTTTACTGATTAAATCAAAACAATGCGAATTCAACCCGAATCTTGGAATAACTTGCAAAGTGCTGTGGAATTTTAATCTTTCTGAGAATATGCCCATAAAAACCTTAATTCCTGATTAAATGCCAAAGAGCATTCGCCTGATCAAAATTGAGCCAGAATCAACCAAAACCCTAAGCCAACTGTGTGAGAAAATCCAGAGCCCTGAAAAATCAATGAAACCCTAATTTTTGTTTGACTGACGAGAAAAGTACGTTTGTCTGATTCTTGAGCCAGTTTGAAAAGTCAGGAAATGGCTGAAGCTGAGATTTCTTGTGAAAAAAATGCGAGGGCAAATTTTGTGGTACAACAGTTGCCCCTGTTCAATCTTCTTGGACCTGAAAAGTTAGATTGGCAAGCTTGCCTTTCGCGACTTGAAGGTAAAAGAAGATTGGACACTAAAGTGCCCAAAAAATTTGCACTCGGCGATATGATGGTAGAGGTGAATGGGCTTAAAGATGCCATTTGGTGATGGGCTTAAAGATGCCATCGGGTGCGATAGAATCTTGTCGGGAAATGGGCTTAAAGATGCCATCTGGAATGAGTATCAGGGAGGCGTCCACGCTTGGGACCATCTCTGAACTGGGGGTCTGAATAAGCAATAGATTGACATCCGTTGTTGGGAGGAATCCGTGAGCTGTTTTTCAAAAAATCTTAAGAAAACTGAACAAGTGATAAGTTAACATCCGTTACTTGGAGAACCCGTGAACTGTTTTCAAAAGTCTTGAAGTTGAATAAGTAATAGAGCAGCATCCGTTGTTGGGAAGCGTCCGTAAACTGTTTTCAAAGGTTGCATCTGAACAAGTTGGTAGATTAACATCCGTTGTTGGGAAGAATCCATAAACTATTTTCAGAAGTCTTGAGAAGAATCTGAACAAGTGATAGGTTTACATCCGTTACTTGGAGAACCCGTGAACTGTTTTCAAAAATTGAGAAGAGTCTGAACAAGTGATAGGTTAACATCCGTTACTTGGAGAACCCGTGAACTGTTTTCAGAAGTCTTGAAGTTGAATAAGCAATAGAGCAGCATCCGTTGTTGGGAAGCGTCCGTAAACTGTTTTCAAAAGTTGAGAAGAGTCTGAACAAGTGATAGGTTAACATCCGTTACTTGGAGAACCCGTGAACTGTTTTCAGAAATTGAGAAGAGTCTGAACAAGTTGGTAGATTAACATCCGTTGTTGGGAAGAATCCATGAACTGTTTTCAAAAATTGAGAAGAGTCTGAACAAGTGATAGGTTAACATCCGTTACTTGGAGAACCCGTGAACTGTTTTCAGAAATTGAGAAGAGTCTGAACAAGTTGGTAGATTAACATCCGTTGTTGGGAAGAATCCATGAACTGTTTTCAGAAGTCTTGAAGGATAACGATTTTAGTCTGTCGACTGATCTTACCTGAAAAGGTGAAGGGTTAGTTATATGCAATGCCATGATGCATGATACAATATATATCATATGATATGAATGTGAATGGGTGCGCATGTAAGCTGGAGAGCTGTCTTGCGAAGAATATATGAATCCGGGATGGCCGAAGATAAAAATATCTTGACTGCTGCTGGGAAGGATAATTCCTGGTTGTTGCTGGAGAATAAAGAGCTTGGGTTGCATACCAATCTTCTGGGGAATTCTTGGCGACTTCTATTGGGGGGTTCCAATCTAGTCGGCTCATGCTGGGGAGGTGAGATTGAGACACTTCAGCTTGGAGGGAAGTATCTCTGACGACTTCACTGGGGAACTCAAGATTTTCCTTCCTAAAACTCTGTAGGGAAAAGGTTCATTAGTCTGGTTCCGCTGGGGATACTGAAACTTAAACTCTGAGGGGAATTGAATTCTGGAGGATTCTCTGGCTGGGGATTGTATTGGTAAATTATGCTGGGGAACTCTGATGAACTCCGCTGGGGATAGGAATAAATTTGGCGAGTGCGATCTTCCGTGGCGCTAAGCTGAGGATAACCCAGTTATAAGCCCTTATGAGGAATAAGTTTGAATAAAATTCGGGAGGGCCGTTCGTGGTCTGCAGGGGATAAGCTTCCAAAATCTACTGGGGATAAGCTTCAGGGTTTGCTGGGGATAAGGATTCCAAATCTCCTGGGGATTTTCTTTGAAGGGTACCAAGATATCCAGTCGCACCTTTGACCTATCAGTAATCCTCTTTCTTGATTCGTAAGGAAATGATTATGTTCAAATGCATATGCCTATTTAACAAAACATTGGACGTTTCTCAAAATAAAACAAATAGTGCAAGAGAAAAGAAAAGGAAATGACACAAATTTCTGGGAAAAGTATCTGTATTGACTTTCTATGAGTATATTTGTACAAAGGAGACAATCACCCTAGTAAGAGGATTTGGTCGTAAATATTGAAAGATTTATACAAAATAAAGGATGGCTATGTGAAATAATTCCATGGGATTCCATTCCGCTATAGCTTTCACAACTCTGAATATCTGTCCATTCAATGCTTCGTTTGCCGATGACTGGATTGATCAGAAGCCTGGAACTGGTTGATGAAGAGATTGTCTTTTGAAGTGATCCGACGAGACATAGTCATACGCTTTAATTCCCTAACTTTTTCCTGAATCGCCCTTTCGGGTTTTCGATCCACCGGGAAACCCCTTTTTGCCCAAGCCGCCCTTTCGGGTTTTCAACTTGCCGGGTGTACAGATTTTTTTGTTTTTATCCCTAATTTTTTCCTGAACCGCCCTTTCGGGTTTTCGATCCACCGGGATGCCCATTTTTGCCCAAGCCGCCCTTTCGGGTTTTCGACTTATCGGGTTATCTTATGCATAGTATTTTTTGATTATGTCTGCGTTCGCAGGGTGCGGCAAATCGTCGCCGTCCATGGTGGTTAGAATCATTGCACCACCAGAGAATATGCTCTTGATCACAAATGGTCCTTCATATGTAGGAGTCCATTTGCCCCTGGGATCACTCTGCGGTAAGATAATCCGCTTGATTACGAGGTCTCCGACTTGATACACTTGACGTCTGACTTTCTTATTGAAGGCCTTGATCATTCGTTTTTGATACGTCTGACCATGGCATATAGCAGCAAGTCGTTTTTCGTCAATTAGATTGAGTTGATCAAGTCGGGTCTGCATCCAATCATCTTCATTCAAACCTGCATCCTTCATAATCCTTAAGGAAGGAATCTGAACTTCCATAGGTAGGACAGCTTCCATGCCGTATACCAAAGAAAATGGTGTTGCCCCGGTTGAAGTGCGTACTGTAGTACGGTATCCATGCAGAGCAAACGGTAACATCTCATGCCAGTCTTTGTAAGTGACTGTCATTTTATGAATGATCTTCTTAATGTTTTTGTTTGCGGCTTCAACAACACCGTTCATCTTCGGCCGATAGGGAGATGAATTGTGATGATAAATCTTGAACTGTTCGCACAACGCGGTGATCATTGTGTTATTCAGATTTGTACCGTTGTCTGTGATGATCCTATCTGGAACACCATACCGACATATGAGATTTTGTTTAATGAAACGGGCAACCACATTCTTAGTGACAGAGGCGAAGGAAGCTGCTTCGACCCATTTGGTGAAATAGTCAATGGCGACCAGGATGAAACGATGTCCATTTGAAGCCGTGGGCTTGATTTCTCCAATCATGTCAATGCCCCACATCGCAAATGGCCAAGGAGCAGTCAGAACGTTGAGAGGGACCGGAGGGACGTGAACTTTATCGGCGTAGACTTGACACTTGTGGCAAGTACGGGAATGTTGATGGCAGTCAGCTTCCATGGTAGACCAATAATAGCCTGCCCTTAGGATCTTCTTAGCCATTGTATGCCCGCTCAAGTGAGTGCCAAATGTGCCTCTGTGTATATCAGTCATGATCAACTCTTCTTCAGCTTTATCTACGCATCGGAGTAATACACAATCATGGCTTCGTTTGTAAAGGATGCTGTTGCTCAGGAAGAACTTAGCAGCGAATTTCCTTAAGAACTTCTTGTCATTTACGGAAGCTCCTTCAGGATAATCTCTAGTCTCGAGATACCTTTTGATTTCATGGAACCAGGGTTGTTCCACTACTTCTTCGGTATTAATCTCGTGACAATGCGCAGGTTCATCCATTCGCTCGATGGTGATTTGGGGAGCCTCGTTATCCCAGTTGAGTTTAAACATGGAGGACATTGTGGCTAGAGCATCTGCTAGCTGATTTTCTTCTCGCGGGAAATGCTCGAAGGTAATTTGCTCGAAACGAGGCAACAATGTCAGGACATGTTCTTTGTATGGGATAAGATTAGGATGCTTGGTATCCCACTCTCCTTTGATTTGACTGATGACCAAAGCTGAGTCCCCAAATACGACCAGAGATTTGATTCCCAAGTCTATAGCAGCCTTGAGACCAAAGATGCAAGCTTCATATTCGGCCATGTTGTTCGTGCAGCTGAAGCAAAGTCGGGCCGTGAAAGGTGTGTGACAACCTTCCGGAGAAATGAGTACTGCGCCAATACCATTTCCAAGTGCATTTGAAGCACCATCAAAGTACAGGGTCCATCGGGATCCCTTTTCGGGTCTGTCATATGGTTCGTTACTTTCAATGCTGTCCAAATTTATGATGTCCTCGTCTGGGAAGTCAAATCTCATGGGTTGGTAATCTTCGATAGCTTGATGAGCCAGATGGTCAGCTAGTACACTCCCTTTTATGGCCTTTTGGGTGGTGTACTGGATGTCGTACTCAGTTAAGATCATTTGCCATCTAGCTATCCTTCCAGATAAAGCGGGCTTTTCGAAGATATACTTGATAGGGTCCATTTTGGAAATCAACAAGGTAGTATGAGTCAACATATACTGTCTTAGTCGGCGAGCAGCCCATACCAAAGCGCAACAAGTTTTCTCGAGCAGTGAGTAGCGAGTCTAACAGTCGGTAAACTTTTTGCTAAGGTAATAAATAGCATGCTATTTTCGACCAGAATCGTCATGCTGGCCCAAAACACACCCCATTGAGTTATCCAAGACGGTCAAATACATGATCAATGGTCTTCCTTCGACGGGTGGCATCAGAATAGGAGGTTCTAGCAAATTCTCCTTGATTCTATCAAAAGCAGATTGACAATCGCCATTCCACTCGACTACCTGATCTTTTTTCAAGAGTTTGAAAATTGGCTCACAGGTAGAAGTCAGATGTGAGATGAATCTGGCAATATAGTTTAAGCGCCCCAAGAATCCTCTAACTTCCTTCTCAGTACGGGGAGCCGACATCTCTTGTATTGCTTTTACTTTTGCGGGATCGAATTCAATGCCTTTGTTGCTTACAATGAATCCCAGGAGTTTACCAGACCTAACTCCAAAAGTGCATTTACTTAGATTCAGCCTGAGCTTGTATTCTTTTAACCTGGCAAACAGCTTCTCCAAATGCTCAAGGTGCTCTTCCTCCATTTGTGACCGAGCTATCATATCGTCTACGTAAACTTCAATCTCATGATGTATCATGTCATGAAATAAAGCTACCATGGCGCGTTGATAAGTTGCCCCTGCGTTCTTCAACCCGAACGGCATCACTTTGTAACAGAAAGTGCCCCATTGTGTGACAAAAGTTGTTTTCTCCATATCCTCGGGGGCCATTTTGATCTGATTGTAGCCCGAGAATCCATCCATGAAGGAAAACACTTTATGCTGAGCTGTATTGTCGATCAAGATGTCAATATGAGGTAGCGGGAAATCATCTTTAGGGCTGGCCCTATTCAAATCCCGGTAGTCCACACACATCCTGACTTTGCCATCTTTCTTAGGTACTGGCACGATGTTAGAGACCCATTGAGGATAGGACGTAACAGCCAGAAAGCCAGCGTCGAATTGTTTCATTACTTCTGCTTTGATCTTTTCAGACATATCAGGCCTCATTCGGCGGACTTTTTGCTTGATCGGTGGACAATCCTCTCTTGTGGGGAGACGGTGAACCACGATGCCTGTGTCTAAACCCGACATGTCTTCATAAGACCAAGCGAAGATCTCAACATACTCATTCAACAACTGTACTAGGCGCTCCTTGACTCTTGGTTCCAGATTGGCACCCACTTGCACCTTCTTCCGGCCTTCCTCGGTCCCCAAGTTGACAGTCTCCAATGGCTCTTCATGCGGTAAGATGGCCCTTTCCTCTTGTTGCAGAAGTCTGGCTAGTTCCCCGGGTACTTCACAACCTTCGTCATCTTCATACTCGGCTAGATTGACCAGATCTTCAGAGTTGTTGGAAGATATAGCAGAATAGTCACCCATGGAATCCGGAGTGGATGGGTACCTGCATTGCTGAGCGTGGGTGTGTGTAAGGGATAGCCATCCTTAAACAAAATGCAAAAGGAAAGAAAATGAACACAAGCAGTTTATCAAATGAAAAACGTCCAATGAATCATTAAACATGGCATATGGATATGAAAAATAATCAAAAACCCTTACAAGTGGACCTACATGCCCCGGGCAAAGGCATGCGGTGAAAAGATAGTGTACGGATTGTTTGAAAGTAAATATTACAGACCAAATTGAACATGTTTAACAGATAAATTACTGATGAATAAAAGTGATGGGGACAAAGTCTTTTGCCTCCCAGTTGCTCAATCCTCCTTTGACAGTCGGGTAAATCCACTCTTCGATGTTGCTCTCCTTGTCCTCATCCTCCAAAGCGTTGATTCCGTAGGGAGAAATTTTGACTGGCGCCCTTTCAATATTCGACCGGCGCATAGCTTTCTGGCCAGCGGCTGTGAACCCCAATCCAAACTTGTCAGTCTTATGCAGAAAGTCGGGTAACTGCCCCCATGCTGAATTCTTCCCTTCTTTTATTGCGGCCCTTGCATCCTCCAGAGATGCCATCCTGGCCATCTGTCTCGGTGTCTTAGCTGCCAACTTTGCTACTGCTATTTCAGGAAGGACTTCTTCGAAATGTTGAAACGGTGTCTCAATGAACTCTCCTTCAACCTCCACATACCGGAAAGAATTTAAGTGGCTAATCATGTACTCTTCTTCGCCATGGACAGTGATGATTTTTCCCTTGACAGGGTACTTCAACATCTGATGTAAGGAGGAGGTGACTGCCCCAGCATGGTGTATCCACGGCCTACCCAGCAAGCAAGAGTATGACGGACGGATGTCCATCACATAGAAAGTGGATTTAAACACCTCAGTGCCTATCTTGATGGGAATTTCAACCTCTCCATGGACCATTCTCTTCGAACCATCGAAAGCTCTGACAATAATATCACTCGGCTTCAACTCCAACCCTTCACAATCGAGTCGGTCCAAGGCCTTCTTAGGCAAAACATTCAGCGACGAACCGGTATCAACCAAAACATGTGCAAGAGTGGTTCCGCGACACTCGATTGAAATATGCAAAGCATCATTGTGGTTTTTGCCTTTAGGGGTTAGGTCGGCATCAGAAAAACCTAATCCATTGTCCGCAGTCAGGCTAGCCACGCAATTCTGAAATTGATCCGCAGAAGTTTCCTGGGGCACATGAGCTGCCTTCAGAAACTTAATCAAAGCTTTAGCGTGCGCTTCTGAGCAAAGTAGCAGTGCCAGCATGGAGATCTTGGAGGGGGTTTTCCCCAGCTGTTCTACCACATCATAGTCACTCCTCTTGATTATCTTTAAGATCTCATCCATTTCCTTCTTGGAGGTTTCAGGGATAACCAATGGTTGAGCCCTCGTCCTGACGAGCTCATCTTGTATTCCCTTTCCTTTATCAACAATGGTAGGAGAGACAGCACTAGGAACAACAACTTCTTCAACCAAAGGAGTTCTAGCAGAGAGTTTTATTGGTGCAGGGATGACCTTCGCAGATGAGGGTCCAAAGATTGCTCTTGGAGGGGCAATCTCTGGAGAAAATATTATCCCGCTCCTGGTGATTTTGCTAGTGCCTGCAATGTTACTAATGCTGGCTTCTTCATCATCTGAACTTTCTTCGGTTATTTCGATTTGCTTGATACCATGGTAGTAGACGTCACCGCCATAGTTCCATGGTATGGACTTCTCGGAAACATAGGGGACTGGCCCTTGCATTGTTATCTTCAAGGGAACAGATTTCGTAGCTGGCGTAATCTTAACAGGCTTTTTGACGGCCTTGGAAAGATTGTCGTGAATGGTTATGATTGAGACATCTTCAGTATGAACTGGAACAGCAGAAACTTTTTCAAACAGGATCTGTCGACTATCCATAAGGCCTTGGATGCCTTTCTTCAGTAGTGGACACTCAAACGGCAGAGAGTAACAACAATAACAGTCTTCTTTACATCCCGGGAAGATCCCGGCCCTTAACAGATTCAATTTAATGGTTAACAAAGGAGTTATCAGGTCATTGACATCAGCAACATACAAATCTTCTTCAATGGCATTGACATTTCGGTCGTGCTTCGGCATGGGTGCAGATATCACATTAGGCTTCTCCGGAGCGTCAAACTCTACTTCCTTCGCTTCTATCAGGTCTTGGATCTTATGCTTGAGTGCCCAACAATCATTGGTGTCGTGTCCAACATTGTCTGAATGGTAGGCGCATTTAGCATTAGCATGATAATGAGGAGAGGACGTATTCACATTCTTTGGTGCCTCCTTGATGGTGGCGAGGTTCAACTTTAACAGATGAGGAAGCACTTGCGCTGGAGTCATATTAATACGGGTGAATTGCCGTTGTGGCCGTTCCACTCGTTGCTGATTTGGTCTGGACTGGTTGTAGCGAGGCTGCTCACTTGGTGTATTTTGAATCATTACGGCCCCCACAGTTGGCTGACGCTCCGTCTTCCCTGCTCTTCTCTGAGAATATACCATAGCCGTTTCCTTATTAAAAGGCTTCTTCTCAACACTTGCAGCAACACCCTTCTGAATCTTTCCTGACTTGATGCCAGCTTCAATTCTTTCGCCTGTTAAGATCAGATCGGTAAACCCCGCGGAAGAGTTACCAATTAGATGATTGAAAAAAGGCCCAGATAGGGTCCCAAGAAACATATCGACGAGCTCACGATCGGTTAAAGGAGGCTGCACCCTGCCAGCCAAATCCCTCCATTTTTGTGCATATTCTTTGAATCCTTCGCCTGTTCCTAGTGACATACCTTGAAGTTGGGTACGAGTAGGAGCAAGGTCAGAATTGTACTGGTATTGTTTGTAAAAGGCGGTGGCCAATTCCTCCCAATTGCGGATGCTGGTCCCCTCTAGATGATAAAACCACTCCAACTGAGCTCCAGAAAGGCTGTCTTGAAAGAAATGAATCCAAAGGTTTTTATCCGCCGTATAGGGTTGAATCTTTCTCACATAGGACCTGAGATGCATTTTGGGACAGGACAACCCATCATACCTCACAAACACTGGCACTTTGAATTTTGGGGGAATCACGATCCCGGCGACCAAACCCAAGTCTTCAAAATCCAAACCCAGTACTCGTTGTAATTCCATGGCGGCCAATCTGTCTTCTAAACCCTTGTATTTATCATCAATTGGAGGGTATTGCTGATCGGAATAATCTTCATCCTCTTCGACATCCTCTTCTTCCGCATCAGATTCGGAAGGTACCGCAACTCCATCTCTTTTACTAGTCCCTTCATCAGAAGTAGGAGGAAATTCAAGCACTCTCCGAGCTTCTCTGTCAAATCTTCTCCCCAAAGTAGCCACCCCAATCCTCTTTTTCTTCTTCTTCACTGGGTCCTTATTCCCCAATTGAGTCTTGATATCCTCCTAACTTTTAACCAAGGTCATCAGGAGTTGCAGGAATTGTGCATTCTGAGCTTGTAGGTCTTTGACTGTTTGCTCGAGATCCATCCTACTGAAATAAACAGCAGACAGATAAGGAAACCTGGAGTGAGACCTGCTTATGCACATGATGAATGGTATGCTTATGCAAATGCATTCAAGGGTTTAGAACATTCAAAATTGTTTCAGACAAAGAAGAACGTACGTCATATTAATAAGAAGAAATTTGTTAGTACATAAATGCCCCATGGGCCAAATATTACAAAATAAACTTCTTAAGGCAGAAAGACATTGCGCATCCTCTTTGGTGCGATGTAGGTGTTGAGGGCCTCTTGCTCGTGGAGTCGGCGTGTAAGCTCTAAAACCTTCTTTTCACTGGCGTAATAGCTAGCTTCAAAAGTGTTCCGTTCCTCCTTGAGCTGAATCCAACTTTTCTGCATTTCCTCCCATGATGTAGGCATGTCTGGATGCAGGATGGTGTAGGGAACCTCTCCTTCATTGACGGGCTCTTTAATCACTGGGAGTACATGAGGATAAGGAATCATTAGACTTTGGGCTCGGGCTCGTACCCACTTGAGATAGGGCTCAAGAGGGATGGAGTTCTTGTGTCCCAGAGTCTTGCTATCAACCTTGTTGAGTTTTCCCCAAGCTCTGATGAATCTTTGGCGAAGCCCTTGCGCATCGTTGTCGAAGTCAAAAACTAGGCTAGGAATCAGCATATCATGAGGGCCATCCCTTCGTGCATATCCAAACTGCCTCAAATCTAGGCAAGGGTTGTAGGTAATACCTCCTCTGATTCCAAGTAAAGGAACATTAGGAAACTCTCCATAACGATCGACGATGATGACATTTTCTCTGGACCGAGAACACCAATGTACATCAGAGTGAGTAAGAGTCATCAACCGTTGGGACCACCTTGTACCTTGGTCATTCTTCAAGACAGATTGCGGAAGGTGCGAAATAAACCACCTTGCAAGGATAGGAGTACAGCACATGAGAACACCCCTTTTTCTCATTGTTCGTGTGTAAAATGAGTGAAGGATGTCCCCAAGCAATGTTGGTATTGGATTTCTGGACAAGAAGATTTTGACGGCGTTGACATCTACCAATTGGTCAGGATTCGGGAACAAGACCAACCCATAGATAAGGAGTGCCACAATCTCTTCAAAGGCTTGTAGATCCAATGAGTTCCAACATTCTTGTGCCTTCTCAAACAAGAACTTTGCTAAGAATCCTTTGACGCCGCTTCTGGTTTCCCAATGCCCCTTGATGTCGGAGGGTTGTAGATGTAATGCTCGAGCAACATCTTCCGGCTTTGGTTCCTTTTCCGTACCGTTGAAGGGTAGTTGATTAAGGATATGAATTCTCAGGAGTTGAGAAAACTCCTCCAAAGTGGGCACCAACTGGTAATCAGGGAAAGTGAAACAGTGGTGAAGAGGGTCAAAGAACTAAAATAGTACTTTCATCATGTCTTCTTCAATGTTGGTGCTGACTAAGTTGAGCAGCCTACCATGTCTTTCACTGAAGGATGAGTTTTCCAGAATTCTTGAGGCGAGCTCCTTGAGTTGAGGAGAGATTCTCACAAGGTTGACTTGGATGGTTTTTCTGCGAGGAATTTCCATGACCTACAAAACAAGAACAAAGATGAAGATCCCAACCCTTGAGATGGTTAGTGAGTGCATATGATGCTTCATGATGTTTATGATGTATGCACAAAACATATGTACAAGCAAATCACACCAAACCCTAGTTTCAGGCTTGCATGGGGTTTCATAGGTAAGTACCCTCTTGAGTGTAGTTGGCTTAAAAACCTGTCCTATAAATAGTAATCGGGTTCTAAGGAGCTCAATATCACTGGATTGTTTTCATTGTTCATTATTTTGGTTTAGCCACTTAACTAGCGACCAAAATATTCCAAGAAAACAACCCTCAATGAGTGTAGTATCGAGTATCTACCAACTTCGGACTGCACCAAAGCCGGTCATCTCACTACTCCTAATAAAAGGCCAAGATGGTCAAGTAAGGTTCTAGGTCATTAGTGCTTAGTGACATCACTCAGCGGCCCCGTACTCTCCTTGATTGAACTCAAGGGTTACCGGTACTCACAAATATGTCGCACTAATATAGCTATTGCTTCGACCGTGTCGGTATACCCCGCACAGTTTCCACAACGTATTGCTATCTATGAATGTTTCCCAAATCCGGGTATAGGATTTCAAGCCCAAACAAGAGAACCATAAGAGGTAAAGCAAGAAAAGCAAACAAAATAATCATGCAAGAAGGTGATCTAAAAACCCTAAGGTAACCCCACTTTTAAATTTTCCCCAGCAGAGTCGCCAGTTCTGTGGTACGGTGGGAGAACTGACTGTGGTTTTGCATTCGTATTCGCACTTGTGCGGTTGAGCAAGAGTCGCCACCAACTTTTTATTTTATCCTAAAGGAAAGGTTAAAAAAGCACAGCAAAAACCTTTTGAGATATTTCGTGGGTTCGTGGGGTAGATTATGAAAAGGGAAGGTATTAGCACCCTTTTCATCCATGGTTATCCATGGGCTCTTAGTTACTTGGTTTTTTAGATCACTTGCCTTGATTTTTGATTGCTTGGAAATGGTGTATGTGTGAGTGTTTTTGAAAATGTTTTGGAAAAAGATGCCTTGTCTTAGGCTAACCTTGTAACAATTCTTTACTCGAATATTTTACAAAGGCGTGTATCTTTTCGAAAAGATGTTTCAAAATGTTTTGAGAGTTTGTTTGAAAGTGTTGTGTATTGTGGTTTTTGAAAAGAAGGAAAGTGTTTTTGCAAGTCGATCTCAAGTAACTAAGAGTTTTGTCTACCCTATTGTACTCAAAGGTTTTTGTTATGTTTTAACCCCTTTTTAACAATTTTGTTCCACCATTGAATTTGGTGGACAATCTTGCGTTTAGGAAGTTTATTCGGGACGGGCGTGGGTCATCGTATGGACCATGAATGCAATGGTGCCAAGTGTCTTTGGCAATTTGCTTTGAGGGACTTGTCATTTGTTTAGGCAACATTTTGAAAGTGTTATCGAGGGACTATGATCATTTTGAATTCGTTTTGCCAAAGAAACTCGACGTGCAAGCATGGCCCATTTTGGAAGGCAACATGTGGGATTACCCTAGAGGGTGCAAGTATGATTGTGTATTGATTTCATGTATTTGTCTTATATTATATTATCTAGCGTTTGATTTTATGTACATGCAAACCCTAGGTCTAATCATGGTATAATTGAAAGCGGTAAATTGCGAAAATGTAAAATCTACGCTATTACAGAATAAGCGTCCGGGAGTGGGGGTACAAATTTATGAATGGGGATGAGACTTAGGATCATAGTGTCCAATAAATTAACCAAATCGAACCAATTAAGTGTAAATGAGTATCAACATAAGCAAATGTATAATGTATCAAAATGCAAGTATATTGTGTAAGTGTACGTGCATATGCGAGTGTTTAGATATGTAATTATTTACATGTGCGACAATGTGGAATTAATGTGTATTAAGGTATTGTTTTAACCTAAAGAAAAATGTTTATTTAATCAATTAGTGACTTTGTATTCTTTTTAATATGTATAAATAGAAAATGTTTTAATTGAATGTTCAAGTTCTAACTAAATTATGTATTAAAATGATGTTTTAAGAAAAGAAAATATTTCTAAGTTTTAATTATAAAAGGTATTTTTCATTTGTTATGTAAAAAATATTTTAATTGAAAGAATAAAAAAGGTATTTTCAATCTTAATTACATGGTATAAAAATGTATTTTATTATTTATGTACAAAATATGTTTCAATTAAATATCAAGAAATGAATTATGTATATTAAACAGAAATATATTTTTAATTGTTATGTACAAATAAGATTTAAATTAGAAAATGAAAAGTTAGATATAAAGTTAGATATAAAAAGAAAAGTTAGTGTTAACAAAATATTTGTTAGAAAAATTAAGTTAGTTAATTAATAATTTGTTTTATAAAAGAAAATAATTTAAAACTCTAAATGGGCCTTAGAGGCAATAAGTTCAAAACTGAAGACAAAGGGGGGGGGGGGGGGTATTGTCTTGGGCTTAAGTGGTATCAGAAACGCATTAGGCCCATGGTTGAACGATCGGTTTTAGGGTTTTGATTTGTTGTTCATTTGGGACAATTGGCTTAGGGTTTGTGTACAGCGGCGCTCATGGAGGTTTCGTTCATCGTCTCCGTTTGTCTTTTGCCAGCACCTCCTCTTTGCCCAGCCATCAGCACCTCCGCCTCCTCCCTTCTTCCTTGATGCAGTGAAGCGCACAAAAAGGTAATCTTCTCTTTGATTTTCGCGTCTAAGGTTTGGTCTCTTTTACATGCTTATGGATTACGATCTTCTTTGATTGAATGTTTTAATTTTTGTGTTTGCTTAACGCGGATTAAAAGGAGAAGGGAAGAGAACTGGACTACCTTTCGTTTGGAGGGAGGAATGGTGGAGGTGCTCGGAGGCTGGATGGTGAAGGGCTGGCTTGAACGCTGCTTGGTATTTCTGTATCTTTTCTCAGGCTTTATGATATTGCTTCTTTTCTTCTTTGCTTTTGCTGCCTCGATTTTGCCTTTGGAACTTTTTACACCTCAGTTGTCTTGAACTGGCTTTTGAACGTTGAGCTCGACAGTCTTACGCCCAGTGATGTGTATACTGAGGGCTTGCCTGTGTATCTTCTTTGCCTTCTCGTGGTGCCTATTGCTTTTCCTCTCTTCTTTTGACTTGTTGGTTGCCTTGGACTCGCCTTTGAAACTGTTGAGCCTTTTGCCTATGATGAAGCCCTCTTATGAGGCCTTTGAATTGCCTTGAATGCTTCTTCTATCTCAGTTGCTTTGGTTGCTTATTGTTTGTGGAATGTATTTTGCTTCTTGCCCAGTGAAGAGCCTAGGGTTCTGAGGGCCTGTATACCTTGTATGCTGTTGAATATGCCTTGGTGCTTGTTAAAAAAAAACGCCCTATGATGAGTGCTCTGAGGGCTGGAGGTTTTGGACTGATTCAAGTGAGGCTTTGGACTAGTTTTGCATGTGCAGGCTTTTGCTTCAGCAGGTTTTTTTTATGGTTTTACAGGTTTTGATGGTTAGGCCAGGTTTTATGCTGGTTTTGGTGATGGCCTTGACAGGTTAGGCCTGAGGTTTGAACTGGTTTATTAGGCCATGGTTTGGTTTCAGGCAGGGTTGAGCTTCAGGCTTGAACTTGGTTTTGAGGTTTAGGCCAAGATTTTGGTAATGCTTAGGCAGGTTGTGGCAATGTAGACAGCAGGTTCTGGTAGTGCAGTAGGCAATGGTTTGGCTATTGTTTGACAAGTTTTTGAATGATGCAGGTAAGGCTTCAGCAGGTTATTGTTTGGAGGTTATGTGCGTGGCTGGTATATACTTTGGTTGTTTGGTAGTTCAGGTTTTGAGTTTGGAGGTTTTTTGAGGTTATGCTGGTATGGTTGTTCAGGTGAAGCTTGAACTGGTTTCAGGCTTGAGGTTCTGGACTGGTTTCAGGTTTGAGGTTATGTGTTTGTATTTTGGTGATATTGGTATTATGGCTCAATCAGGTTTTTTGAAGCTCAGTGGTCTCTTCTTCTTTTTTTTTATGCAGTTAATCTCTATATTTTTTTTTTGTTATCCCTGCTGTTGCAATTTTATATTTGTTTCTTTTGTCTTCCAGCCTCTTGGTCTCTTGGCGCCTAAGACTTTTTTTGAATACCTCAGATTTTGGCATCTTTTCTTGAACCAAGTTACTGGGCAGACTTGCAAGGTTTTTGGCATTTTTCTGTTTTGGTGATTATTTCTGCTGTGTACTTCTGTCTAAATTGAGCAGCACTGATATAATGCTTATTTTAGCCTTTTGCCTTACTGTCTTATTACAGTTTTATTTTCTGTATTTTCCTTATGCCTAAAGCCAAACAGTAAGCCCACACTTCTCCTCTTTTCTTTCTCTCTCTTTGGTACACTTCAAAGAATATTAAACTGTTTTCCTTGTGTACTTTCTGAAAAGGCTACTCGTTGGGAAATGATGAAAGAAAATTTGACTTGCATAAGGACTTCCTCTGCATATTTTATCTCCTCTTTGACAGCTTTGTGCAATAACTTGTACCTTTTGGCATTTGGCAGCAAGTTTGACACTTTGCATTTTGACATAAAATTGCAAATTGGATTTTCTTTTCAGTTGGGTTTGAACTGTGCAGTTTGCTTGAGATTTTTGAATTTATGTAGTTTGGCACTTTGCATTTTTTCTCAACTTTGCATTCATGATCAAATAAAATTCTTCCCTCTTTGTGAACCGGGAGAAATCCCGTGATTTGCAGAGAGGGTTAACTGATCCCAATCAGTGGCCTTTAATGATGAATTTCTCCTGTCGTTTATTATTTTATCTGCTTTCTGACTTTTCTCCTTTTCTTTTGCAGGTGAAAAATGGAGCACCGGAGCGAAGTGAAGAATTAGGGACTTAGAAAATGTTTAGAAAAAATAGGATAGTTTTTTATTTTCAATTTAATTATTGTAAACTATTATTATTTTAAATACTTCGTAAATAAATACTTGTATCCAAATAATAATTGTAACAAATATTAAATATGAAATAAAAATTCTATTGATTCATTTAATTCTTTTCAATTCCTTTTCAATTATTTACTTATTATTCATGGTTCCTTAAATTAAAATAAATGAAAATTAAATTCCAGATATTTAATTCTTAGAACCATAAATAATCAACTAAACATTGATTCTTCGTTGATCAAAATAAATGAACTTGACGTTTCCATCATCCAAAGCAACGTACAGTTAAACGCAATAACTGATCAGACGCAATCCTTTCTTACTGATTTCTTACCAAGCACTGTAAATCCAAACTGCATATTTCTTTTGACTGGCTCAAACAAACCAACGTGAATTCAAACCAACTGCCTCTTTTACTGATTAAATCAAAACAATGCGAATTCAACCCGAATCTTGGAATAACTTGCAAAGTGCTGTGGAATTTTAATCTTTCTGAGAATATGCCCATAAAAACCTTAATTCCTGATTAAATGCCAAAGAGAATTCGCCTGATCAAAATTGAGCCAGAATCAACCAAAACCCTAAGCCAACTGTGTGAGAAAATCCAGAGCCCTGAAAAATCAATGAAACCCTAATTTTTGTTTGACTGACGAGAAAAGTCCGTTTGTCCGATTCTTGAGCCAGTTTGAAAAGTCAGGAAATGCCTGAAGCTGAGATTTCTTGTGAAAAAAATGCGAGGGCAAATTTTGGGGTACAACACAAGCTAAATGCTATGTTACTTGATTTTCAAGAAAAGTGGGAAAACAAGTTTCAAGAGGAAGTACAAGCATGGGCTGAGTGATTGTAAGTGTCTAAATAAGTTTCTCTTGAGTTATAAGACATGTATGATCAGAAGAGAACAAGTGCAAGGCCCAAGAACAAGTTTTATGCAAAAAGCTACTTTATCAAAATGGCATTGTGCACTTTCTTCCCAAAATGGATATAAAGCATGGCCTTGCATTGAATGCTTGAATTGAGACCTCTAACAGCTATGCAAGCATTTAATTATGGAGTGCCTAACAAGTTAGAGGCCTGCAAAGTAGAGGTTATGCAGCATAAGTTTGAATTTTGAATCTTGTTCATCACAAAATGATTTGTAAATCAAGTGTGAAAACCCTAACTTCATCTCTTCGATTCTCCCTACTCAAAAATGATCTCAAGGAGTTCTTTGAAATTTTGGAAAGCCTGTAATGTTCTATACAACCCCTCCTTGAATCACTTTTGAAAATTCCCCTTGGAACTGTATGAAAAAGTGCCATGAAGTTGGGTCAAAATCCTGAGCAAATTAGGGCAAAATTTCACTAAGTGTTTTATTTCAAGACCATGACTTTATGAATTAATAACTTGAGATCCACGCATTTTTAGAAGAAGTTATGTAAAGAAAAGTTATAGATTTCATGGAGATATACAACTTTCATGTTGAAAGTTTCTTATGAATCAGCTTGCATCATGGTGAAAATTTCGCTCAAAGTTATGAAAAAATAATAAATTTTCAACACTTAGAAAATTTTCTAAGATTAGAAAATTTTAACTTTTCAAAATGAAATCTTGAATTTTTGATTTATTGATGAATAAGTTTCATATTTTGACATGCTTTGATGAATTGTGATCTTTGACATTTGATTTTGACCAAAAAGTCAAAGTTTGACTTTTCAGTATACATTTTACTTTTGATCAGTTGACTGAAAATTCATTTGTCAATCCATTGGACTTGAGAAATGTTTTGAGCTATTTAATTAGGTCAAAATGATACAATTGGACTCTTGAGATCATGCCTTAAACCAATTGATCATTTTGTAGGTCAAAAATCAGAAATTGCCTTTTCCCAGTAAAAACCCTAATTTTGACTATTTTGCCCTTTTAGAGATTTGTTCAAATTCCTTGAGGAATTGTGGTCTAAACTTGATCAAATGATACATATGAGTTTAAAATGTTGACGTGGATCAAAAATTGTGAAGTCTTACTGTAAATTGGCCATAGTTGACTTTCCCCCCAATACAACTGATTTTTAGGTCAACTACTCAATTGACTGAGCAAAAGTGTGATCCAAAGCTTAAAACTTGACATGAGTAATCTTGAGGGTCCATAATGATCCATGAAAGTCATATGGGGAATTGTAAGTTCAAATATCCTTGTGCAAACTCAAACCCTAATTTTGGTCGTTAGTGCTTAAGGAGGTGTCTTGAGCTGATCCACCCTAGTGCAGTCTTGAGCCAAAGGAGATCTTGTGAGCAAATTCTTGATAAATGAGAGGGAAAATTTTGGGGTACAACAGCAGGTTATGATGAACCAGACGTCTAGCAAGGGGCAAGGGGATTTATTTTCCTCTAGCCAATTCCATCAAAAGATCAAAACATAAAAACTTGAGTTAGGGGCTATGACCCACTTGATATGGTGAGCTTAATTTTCGTAGAAGGACATTCAACGATACAAAGTTCTTCAATCAAAGCTGCAGTCAACTCCTAACATCTTCTTGTGTTTACCCCGCGAGATCCTTGAAAACATCGCATAAGCATATCATACATGTCATTGCATAGCAGGTATTCTCAAGACAGGTTTCTTATCTTTTTGGTGTTTATTTCAACAAAAATAAATGGCTCTTGAACAGACAGTAAAGGACCTTCAAACTAAAAATGCTCAGTTACAACAAATGTTCGTGGCTCTGGATAAGGGGCATGAAGAACTTAAAGCTCTCATCATCAAAGAGAAGAAGAAGAAGGCAAAGAAACCCGCTGGTGTCTTGAATTTGGGTAGAAGACTTAGAGGACCGGTCAAGCAAGCTCTAGACCTCAGAACTCCATCGAATGCGGGGGATAATCGTGAAGAAGATAACAACCTGGGGACTGATGAAGATGAAGCTAACTACTTTAAGGAACAATATCTTGCTGCTGATGATAAATACAAACAGCTGGAGGATCGTCTCAATGCTATGGAGATTCAGCAGACACATGGCTTGGACTTTGAATAGCTAGGGCTGGTTTCTAGAGTGGTCATCCCACCAAAGTTCAAGGTTCCCACATTTGCTAAATATGACGGGGTCTCTTTCCCTAAACTTCACTTGAGATCATACGTTAGAAATATCCAGCCTCACACTACTGACCGGAAGTTATGGGTTCATTTCTTCCAAGAAAGTTTGGCTGGCACTCAACTGGAGTGGTTCTATCAATTAGAAGGAACCGAAATTCATACTTGGTAAGACTTGGCTGCTGCTTCCTACAAACAGTACCAATATAATTCTGACCCCGCTCTAACCCGTACACAATTGTAAAGTATGTCTATAGGTTCCGGCGAGGGTTTCAAAGATTATGCCCAAAAATGGAGGGATCTTACAGGGAGAGTCCAACCCCCTCTGTCTGATGGAGAGTTGGTAGACATGTTCCTAGGTACTTTGTCTGGTCCATTCTTCAACCACTTGATTGGAAGTTCTTCGACTGGGTTCACCGAGCTAATACTGATAGGTGAAAGACTCAAAAGCGGTAGGAGTGGGAAGATTCCAATGGCTGCACCTTCTAATGCTGAGAAGAAGCCATTCGGTGGCAAGAAGGAGGCTAATGATGTATATGGCCAGGAGGGACGTGCTAGAGGTAACCACAACCCATCCATGGGGGCAGTACTGGTCTCTAATCCTATGCCTGCGCAACGATATCAACAAGGGAATCAACTTAAAAAGGTCGTGCCTAAGAGACAATTCACCAAGATTAACATGTCATTAGCTCAAGCATTACAACACATGTTGAAGGCAAGGTTGATTACGTTAAAGGCTCCTCTACAGAATCCCAATACTTCTGCTCCTAGCTACCACCCCAACGAAAGGTGTGCATACCATTCTAATAGTCCTGGACATGATACAAATGGTTGCTGGGCTCTGAAGAACAAAATTCAGGATATGATTAACGCCAAGGAGATTGAATTAGACCCTCCAGATACTCACCACGTGATCACTGCTCCTAGGCCAAATCATTGAGAGTGTTTAGTTTCATTTGTTATTTTTCAATTGTAATTTCCTTTGCTTGTTCAAACAATTACTGTCATGTCAAACTTTGGTTTTCCCATTAATGCATCGCATATGTTTTATATTGAATTATTTCATTCGTATTCATTATATTCAAACTGTGTTTTTTACTTCCTTTTTGTGATATTCAACTCTCGATAAGAGGGAGGATGACGAAAACGATACCACAATCTCATACAGTGTGCTTTTGAATAGACCTTGTTAACGATGTACAAACGTTGTTTCAAATTCTAAGCAGTGGAGTTATAAGGAAGGTAATCCCTAGTAAGCCCCTTTGAGCCTAAGAAGTAGGGGTTTTTTATTTTCACAAATTAAAACCCTTAATCATAACCTGGGGCGGGGTAGTCTCTCAGTTAATACAAAAGTGCGTTCCAATCGCAAACCTCCCTCTCGTACACGGCAAACAGTGTCAGGGGAATCATTCCAAAACAGAAGATGGTGATGGTTCTACATAATCATTACAACAAGAAGTCATTATATCTCAAAAGAAAAGCCCGCTAAGTCAAAACCTACGAAGGAGACTTAAGAAAACTAGGGCATCCTGCTGACTGTAATCGCAAAAGAAACAGTTCAGGAAAAAGTAGGGATGACAAAAAAAATGTCCCACAAATCCTCAGCAAAAAAATGAAAAGGTTACAAAAATGACTTCCTTGTCAATCAAACGTTCAATTTCTGAACCATCACCAAGCATCAGAGCAATGATTCCTAACTCAACTGGGATCTAAACGCATAATTGACTGAGCATAGGATTGAAGAATATCACGAAGAACGGGTTGGGTACAAATAAATTTTGAGTCTTTATCCTTTTTTTCTTAAATCTTGAACTTGGCCACGTTACAACCCTTAAAAGTCCTAGATGAATCATGGGTTAGTTCAGAAGCATACTGTTATAAAAGGTATCATGACTCCTGTAGGACTTACTATAAATCCTGAGTTGATATCACATTCTTGCAAATTTTTATTTTACTGAAAAAATGAATTTTCAAAAAACTTCAAGACAAACATAAAACTTTGCATTATTTGAATATCGTTGTTTGCATATAGCTAATTGTTTGACAGCGGATAAATTCATACGACAAATAGCCAATGAATAAAAACTTTCTCAATGAAAAGATTCACCTCAATTAGAAAAACCCTTCCAACCAAGGGGGAACGACATGATCATCGTCCAACACATCTGGGGCAGTCAAGTTAAAATTCCAAGAAATATCTGATAAGGTCCTGAATAGTCAGAGCAAGCCTCTATCACTTGGGGTATCAAGTGTAGTTTCCATCAAAAGAGCACGTACAATCAAACATAATTAATGTTCCCCAGCGTATTTCTTCTCAAAACAACAAAATAGGAAATCCCAGCGGAAACATTCTATTCCATATTCTCCTCTAGAAACGATTCAGATATGATCCATAGACGGATGTCATTCTGACACTTATTCTAGATTCTCTTCTAGAAACAGTTCATGTACGATCCAAAGATGGATGTCATCCTGATACTTATTCTAGATTCTCTCATAGAAATGGTTCAGGTACGATCCAGAGACAGATGTCATCCTGATACTTATTCCAGATTCTCTTCTAGAAATGGTTCAGGTACGATCCATAGACGGATGTAATTCTGACACTTATTCCAGATTCTCTTCTAGAAACGGTTCAGGTACGACCCAGAGATGGATGTCATCCTGATACTTATTCTAGATTCTCTTTTAGAAATGGTTCAGGTATGATCCAGAGACGGATGTCATTCTATCGCTTATTACAGGTTCTCGTCTAGAAACGGTTCAGGTATGATCCAGAGACGGGTGTCATCCTGATACTTATTCCAGATTCTCTTCTAGAAAGGTTTTAGGTATGATCCAGATACGGATGTCATCCTGATACTTATTCCAGATTCTCCTCTAGAAACGGTTCTGATACGATCTAGAGACGGATGTCATTCTGACACTTATTCCAAATTTTCTTCTAGAAACGGTTCAGGTACGATCCAGAGACGGATGTCATATTGATACTTATTCCAGATTTTCCTCTAGAAACGATTCAAATATGATCTAGAGACAGATGTCATTCTGACACTTATTCCATATTTTCTTCTAGAAACGGTTCAGGTACGATCCAGAGACGGATGTCATCCTGATACTTATTCCAGATTTTTCTTTTAAAAATTGTTCAGATACGATCCAGAGACGGATGTCATTCTGACACTTATTTCAACATATCTTCGAGTACAATCACGACACAGGTTCATCCACTAAATCCCTGCAGATACCTTCTCCAGCAGGTATAGAGACAGAGACACCCTACTACAGGTCACTGCTGTATTCTCAGTATGCAGCTTAATGGTGTCAGGTGTTCTCATATCCCTGACGGAGCAAGAATCTCCAAATTATTGCTCCAACAAAAAAATTCCCCAGTGAAGTCATCAAGCTTCTTAGGATTCCCCAACAGGATTTCAAAAAATCCCCAAGCAGCGCACGGAGTTTCCCTTCTCCCAACAGAGTTTATTTCTCTAATAATAGAAATTCGTCTCCCAGCATGTCAACTTCAAGCAAAATCAGAAGACCTACATTCTTCACCCCCAGCTGCAATCATGGATTTGTTTTCCCTAATTCAATAACACTGCAATAGAATGATTGACACGTTCATACATTGCATTCATACATCATTTTACAAACATCATAGCATATGCAGCACAAATGCATATATCAAAATCTCATTTATTTTGAGAACGTCATGCAATTCATACATCATGACATCGCATGAAACTGACTTTACCTCTTCAGGTTAAATCAGCAGACAGACAAATACAATCAACTTATACAACAGGTCAAAGATTAATGCCTGAAACCAGACGGGGGAACTATCTACGCGACCAAATGGTATGAACTCCCGCAACAAGACGGGTTTACCAACAAATACAGCATGCCACAGATTAATGCCTGAAACCGGACGGGGAAACTATCTATGTAACCGACAATTTTGAAGTTCCAGATTAATACCTGAAACAAGCCAGTGGAACTATATATGGACGATCGACTGTAGATTAATACCTGTAACAAGCCAGGAGAACTATCTACATAAGGAGATTTAAGATTAATACTTGTAACAAGCCAGGAAAACTATATTTCTTTCTTAGGTCAGAGATTAATACCTATAACAAGCCATGACAACTATCTCAGTGACCGACAATTTTCAAGTTCCAGATTAACACCCGTAACAAGCCAGGAGAACTATCTGTGGAAGATCAACTATAGATTAATACCTGTAACAAGCCAGGAGAACTATCTACATAAGTATATTGAAGATTAATACTTGTAACAAGCCAGGAAAACTGTCTTTCTTTCTCAGGTCAGAGATTAATACCTGTAACAAGCCAGGACAACTATCTCAACGACCGATAATTTTCAAGTTTTAGATTAACACATGTAACAAGCCATGAGAACTATCTGTGGACGATCGATTGTAGATTAATACCTAAAACCAGACAGAAAAACTATCTATATGACCAGACGAAGCAATCTTACATGGGTTTCTTCTCATGATCTCCACATGCAGTCTAACACGGACTCATCCTGAAGTAATCATACACGAGTTCCTTCTCATCATCCAGATGCAATCTAACTCGGACTCATCCTAAATAATCCCCATACAGGCTCATTCTCATATATCTCCAGATGCAGACTAACACAGACTCATTCTAAAATAGCCCTACACAAGCTCTTTCTAATACATTTTCAGATAACAGTTAATTCCATTATCCCCAGCAAGTTACTGTGAAGCCTGGACTTCAACCAAAAAACAACAAACTCTCATATCTCCAGAGATAACTCTTCAGAAGAGCCTTGGAAAACTGAAGTTCCTAGACTCTATTCCCCACGGAGTTTTCCCCAAGCGAAAGAACAACAGAAAACAACATTCCCTAGTGCATAATTAATGAGACGCATAATTAATGAATGAAAGTTTGTCTTATGATGGGTCTTGGTCCTACATGTAGCCAGGCCCGAGCCTCTTGTGAAAAGGCATTCGAAAGAAGTGACATAGGAAGCTTCGATTGGCCTGGAAAGAGTTTCGTTTGGGCTAGCTAAGTAGGGGTTCAATCTAAAAGGCCCCAATGATGAGAATTTTAGCTATTAGAAAGAAGTAACTCAGAGTCAATCGAAGGGCAAGGTTCAAGCAATTCGAAGGAAACAACTCATAGCCAATTGAAGGGTAAGGTTTGAGCTATTCAAAGGAAACAACTCATAGCCAATCGAAGGGCAAGGACTGAAGGAATTTAAAGGAGTCAAATGTGTCTAGGTTCATCCTAAAGCTCAAAGAGGCATGAATGCTTCAAAAATGGAAGTGCTTTAATGTGTCTTATTTTCGTCTTATGGCCTTCAAACCTTGGGTAATGGTTGTCTCTTTCCATTTTCATGCACCCTCATCTCCTATAAATACAAGCCATACACATAAGAATGAAACATTGGAGACACGCTACCCCATAAACCACCTCAAAGCTATCAAAATCCTTATAAGTATTCCCAATCGAAGGAGTCTTCAACAATGCTCTATTCACTCCTTAAAATATGCAGGAAGTGTTCCGAAGCACTAGCCAAAAGCCACACATCAAACCCACCAGTCATTGGTAAAATTCTGGGCCACATTCTTTCGATTACTATTTGAGTCGCTTTTATATGCATGTTTGTGTTCTTATCGATCATTCATACAAATATAAACGTGGAAGCACAAGGTGCCATTTTAAGGCTTCTAAGTAGCCATGCTTCAAACTAGGTGGTACAAATATCTTGTGCTAGTTTTAACACCCAGATTTGGGTTTAGGAAATAATCATACGTAGGGTAGGATCACTGGATCTGTTTTGATCCAACATTTGATCAAACTTGCAGGTGTATGTACATGAGAAGAACCTGGGTTCAACACCCAAGTTTGTATTTGTTTCTTTTTCTAACGCTTGTACTGCAGATCGAACTTGAGCAGACCAACACGCACAGGATTGAAGGACCTGGGTTCGACACTCAGGTCTTGTGTCATTATTATTCTAATGCTTGTCTTGCAGATATGGATCGAAAAGCAGTTTGCTCTCCTGGATCGAAGAAGACAACTCCTTCTCTTAATCGAAGGAGACATTTCCTTCTCTGGATCGAAGCCTCCCATTTTTCCCCCGGATCGAAGGAGACAGTTCCTTCCTTTATCAAAGAGGACAGTTCCTTCCCTGATCGAAGGACCTATATTCATTGTCCTATATCTTTTTGTTATTTCTTTTATTTCTTGTTATCAACATTAAAACAAAATCATAAAAAAAATTAGGTTAGCTTGTTTTTTTTTTTAAATTAAAATTATTAACTAATTAATTTAATTACTTTAACATCTTCCTTAAAATAAATAAAAAATGATAGACTTAGATTTATTTCATTCAAATCTTCCTTAAATAAAAATACAAAAAATATTAGAATTAAGTTTAATTTCATTTAATGTTATTTTCTTAATTAAATTTAGATTTAATTTTAATTATTTTTCTTAATCAAAAACAACCAAAAAAGATTTTTATGTTTACTTAGCAATTTCTTAGGGTCTTTAGACGTTCGTCTCTATTTCGTGTGCATTATCTTACTCTCGCATTTTTTATAATAATGTAACTGCTTCCTAGTTTTGAATAGTAACTAGGACTTTACTTTTCGCATTTCTATAATGTACCTCTCCCAAAGCTATGTAATAGCGTAGGATTTACATTCTCGCACTTTACATTCCTGTATATATATTAACTGTTAGATGTAAGTTAATAGGAATGCATGACAAGACTAATAATCAAACGTTAGCAAACCTAGCAAAAAAGATTAAAATAATTGAAAATAACAAAATTGCACATGTGCACCTCTAGGGTACCCCACTTTGGTTGCCTTCGGAAAATGGTCACAATTCTCAAAACGTGAGAAGTTTTTGTGGTTGTTGTGATACGGTGGGAGAACTGACTTTTTGTTTTGCGTTTGATCGCAATGTTGCGGATAGCAAGAGTCACCACCGACTTTTATTTTATCCAATAAGGAAAGGTGAAAAAGCACATGAAAGACCTTTTAGAGATGTTTTCTTGAGTTCGGGGGGTGGATTATGAAAAGGAAAGGTGTTAACACCCTTTTCATCCATGGTTTTCCATGGGCTCTTAGTTTACTCGCTAGATCACTTGCTTTCAGTTTGAAATGTGCTTTGTGATGTGGGTTTTGAAAGTATTTTGAAAATGTGACTTTGTAATGATTCTCGTCTCTATAAGAATGTGTACAAAGTGTTGGTTTTGAAAATGGTTCAAAGAGATGTGTTGGTGTATAAAATGTTTTTGTTGTGAGCAAGCGAGCAACTAGGAGCGAATCTACCTACTCAAAAGGTCTTAGATGTTCTTTTCCTCCTCCTCTAGATGTTGTTATCTTACCATTGATTTGGTAAGAAGCCCCATCGTTGGATGTGAAGGGACGAGCGGGGGGCGTTTTTGTATAGTCATAGAAGGCAGCCCATGGAACCTTTTAGCAATGTCGTGTGAGGGACTAGATCGTTTATCGAAGGCAACATCGAGGGTCATCGAGGGATTACGATCTTTTATCGAGGGTCTTTTGCTAAAATGCCCATGTTCGAGGGACATGACTATTTTTCCGATAGGCAACAAGGTGGGATTACCCTAAAGGTGCTATTGTGCAAGTGTGTTTGATTGCATGCATTTTAGTGTTGATTAGGGTGATCTATTTGTTGATTTCATATCTTGCCATACACATCCTAATTACTAGCATTTTATATTTGGAAAAGCGTTAAATTGAAAAAACATAAAAATCCTACGCTATTACAATATTTTAGGGATGGGGGTACATATTTACAAATGGGGGTTGCAAGAATTTAAATCTTATTTAACTATTACAATCATATTGAAATGTACAATGCAAGAGAGAAAAAGGACTTGTTTAGAAAAGGCTTTTTGTGTGTTAATGAATTAAGAAGAAAAAAAAGAAATAAATTAATCAATAAAAGAAAATACTTTTATGTCTTTTTTATATTAATAAAAAAAGGATTAATATTAAAAATGATAAAAGGGAAAATAAATGAAAGATAGAAACAGCGTGCTGCTGTAAGCAAAACAACAAGGATCAGAAGTTCCGAAGCCAGGCGCGTGGTCACTCAGAAATGAACATCAGTGGAATTAGAAGTTATGGATTGATACACTCTTAGGTCCTGCAAGAATTGTCAGAGGGAAAGGAAACAGGGGTTCTGGGTGGTATTCAGACAGTGAACCATAAGTCAGAAGTTCTGTGTTGTGCTAAAACAATGAGTGAACATCAGAAATTCAGTGTGTTGTCAGCGTGTGAAAAATAAGAAATTCTTAGTGTTAAGACAGCGAGTGGAAGCATCAGAGGTTTAGTGTGCTTAACAGTAAGAAATCCTTGAAGTTCTGTATGTTTAATGCGTAGGGAGAACTCATAAGTTTTGGGTTGTGTTAAAACAGTGAGATAACATTCTAGAAAATTTGTGTTAAAATGGTGAATGAAGAACAACAGTTCTGTGTTAGATTTCAACTTTTTCATCATATTAATCAGCACATCAGCAATTTATTCAGTCCTTAACATCAAATTAGGAGGATAAAAGCACAACAGTTTATAGAAGTTCTAATCCTAGTTCTGAGCCTAGCCCTAATCAAGAAGTTCTGATCCACAGTTTTCCTACGTATGCAATGATATGGACAACATCAATACTGTGATATTTACATATTTAATGATGTTCTGAATGAAAATATGCAAAGTCAGAAAGACTTACCTTGAATATGGAGCGTTTGTTTGGAACCTGAACTGCTGCCTTCAGATGTTCTAGAGTCAACAAGAGCAACGGAATAGAAAATGCCAAGTTCTTTTATTCAAAGGGAAGAATAAAGGTTTGATTTTCTATTTGGGAATTGGATTTTTGATGAAGGTTTCACAATTTTCTTTTCTCTCTTTTGACAGCTTTCTCTCTCAAAAGACCAGCCCCTTGAACGTGTGATGGAGCCAATTATTTATAGATGGATTTGTTGTGGTTTTGGGGGGGAAAACAAATGGGATTCAAACCTTTTTGGTATACTATTTCATTGCTTTTTAATCACAGTTTTCATATGTTAATTTGATGCAAATATGGGGTTTGAGAAAGTGCAGGCATGGACTGGATCAACAACTGATTGCAGGACTGTAATATAGCAGGGCAACACGTTGCTTAAACGAGGTTTTGGGATTTGGTGATGTTCTGATCGCAGAAGATCATAAAAATAACCTCCATATGCTGAAGGGTCATGTTCTGACCGAAAGACATTACTTCCATATGTTCTGATTGAAGCATCATGTTCTGAACCGTGTCTGCAAATTCTAATAGCACTCGCATGAAGGCTGGCCCAGAAGTTCTGAAGTATCATAGTCTCTTAACACTTCGAAAATTTCCTAAATGTTTAGAAATTTGATTTTTTCAAAGTAATTTCTGACTTCTGATTTTTTTTATGAACCAATTTCATGTCTTGATGAAATATAATTGTTGAAACTTAATTTGATCTAAAAAGTCAAAGTTTGACTTTTCAGTGTGCTTCTGACTATTTTTCCCTTGTGGATGATTTTCTTGAAAAGTTGTAATTCAAGACCTGAAACTTGATAGAAACAAGCCTGAGAGTCCAGGATGATCCTTTGAGAAATGAGAGGGCAAATTTTGGGGTACAATAGCTGCCCCTGTTCAATCTTCTTACGCCTGAAGAGTAGATTGGCTGGTCTGCCTTTTGTGATCTGAAGGTGGAAGATGAATAAACACTAGAGTGCCCAGAAATTTGCAGTCGCTTGAAGTAATGCTGATTGGTGATATCGGGAATGGGCTTACAGATGCCATTTGGAAGGCGACGGAGAATCGTCAGAGATGGGCTTAAAGATGCCGTCCCGAAAAGATCGGTTGCATAAGAGATTCCTTGGTGAGAATTCCTGTATCTGCAGTTGAGGAGGACTTCGCCGGGGAATTTTGATTTATGTCCTGGGAAGTAAAATCTAGGAGCTTCGGTTGTCTATTACTCTATTGGGGAATTAACTCTTGATTGAGGAGGTGAAAGTAGAATGCATATCTGGTTAGGGTCTAGGATGTACATAGGCTTGCTGGGGAAATGTGAAATCGACCGTATCTGGTCGGGTCCGGGCCTAATAGTGTTGTAAACTGTTGTCTAGAGATAAGGGAGAAGGAACCTGGATAGTAGGGTTACTTCGAAATGAAAGCCTGGATAATAGGGCTTATGGGAAGGAACCTGGGTAGTAGGGTTACTTTGAAATGAAACCTGGATGGTAGGGCTATGAGAAGGAACCTGGGTAGTAGGGTTACTTCGAGATGAAATTTTGGATAGTAAGGCTATGAAAAGGAACCTGGGTAGTAGGGTTACTTCGAAATGAAAGCCTGGATAGTAGGGCTATGAGAAGGAACCTGGGTAGTAGGGTTACTTCGAGATAAAAGCCTGGATAGTAGGGCTATGAGAAGGAACCTGGGTAGTAAGGTTACTTCGAGATGAAAGTCTGGGTAGTAGGGCTATGAAAAGGAACCTTGGTAGTAGGGTTACTTCGAAATGAAAGCCTGGATAGTAGGGCTATGAGAAGGAACCTGGGTAGTAGGGTTACTTCCAAATGAAAGCCTGGATAGTAGGGCTATGAGAAGGAACTTGGGTAGTAGGGTTACTTCGAGATGAAAGCCCGGGTAGTAGGGCTATGAAAAGGAACCTGGATAGTAGGGTTACTTTGAAATGAAAGCCTGGATAGTAGGGCTTATGGGAAGGAACCTGGATAGTAGGGTTACTTCGAAATGAAAGCTTGGATAGTAGGGCTATGAGAAGGAATCTAGGTAGTAGGGTTACTTAAGGATGAAAGCCTGGATAGTAGGGCTATAAGAAGGAACCTGGGTAGTAGGGTTACTTCAATATTAAAGCCTGAGTAGTAGGGCTATGAAAAGAACCTGGGTAGTAGGGTTACTTTGAAATGAAAGCCTAGATAGTATGGCTTATGGGAAGGAACCTGGATAGTAGGGTTACTTCGAAATGAAAGCCTGGATAGTAGGGCTATGAGAAGGAATCTGGGTAGTAGGGTTACTTCGAGATGAAAGCCTGGGTAGTAGGGCCATGAGAAGGAACCTGGGTAGTATGGTTACTTCGAAATGAAAGTCTAGGTAGTAGGGCCATGAGAAAGAACCTGGGAAGTAAGGTTACTTCGCTTGATTATGTAGATTAGTTGACCTGCTTAGTTTCGGGAACTGATTTTTTTATTAGTTGTTTGCAGATATGATATGTATAATTGCTGGAATTGTTGGTGATAACTGTCTTTCCTGAAAAGACAACAGGGTTAATATATGCGATGCATGAAATGCATTGTGAGATGATGTTCTCAAAATAAATGAGATTATGTTGTATGTGATATGTGTGCGCATGTCATGATGTATGAACATGAGATGTTATTTATGACATATCTGAGTCTAGGAAAATAAATCCCTGACTGCTGCTGGAGAATATAGCATTTTTTACTGTTGTAGAGAAATGTGGTTCTTCTACTTCCGTTGGAGATGGTGAACGGAAATGACTGTGCCCGAGATTTTTTCTTTGTTGTTTGTGAATATGCTGCCAAGGAGAGACTATGCACGAGAATAGCTCTGCGGGGGAATGACTTTGTTAAGCTATGTTGGGGATTGAACTTTTGTACCTAGAGAAACAAACTCTGCTTGGGGAGATAATAATTTATGATGATCCGCTCGCGATTATGAAATTCGGCCGGGGGATGTAGATGTCAGGTTTCTGGATAACCCAGGCTAGGGAGATTACTTCCCGTTTTGAGAGAACTGACATCAATGCTTTGATTACCTTTACTCTATGGGGAATACAAATGTTACAAGGTTGCATGTATTGATGATTGTTCTCCAAAGCCGTTTCTGCCCTGGTACTTGCTAGATTGAGTAACTGTCAGGTTTGACATTTCTTATTTTTGCCCCTGTTTCTGGAATTACGAGTAATTGTCTTTTGTTTCTTTACGTAAATATTTATGAGCAGCGATTATATTTAAATGCGTATGTCAAAGATAAATCAATGGACGTTCTTTCAAAACAAAACAGAAAAATAAAAACTCAAAGTTTCTTATGAAAATGATTTTGTATTGATTTTTTGAAATTGGCCTGTAATAGGCGTTTTTGTACAAGGAGGATGACGTTCTAGTAAGAGAACGTCGCTGTAAAAATAGAAGTTATACAATATTGTGTAAAAAGAAAATAGCTATGTACAATAATCCCATTGGGTTCCAATTCTGCTATCACCGCTATGTCTTCTAGCGTCTCATCACTTTGCTGCTTGTCCGAAGCTGATTAGGTTGATCGTTGCTGTTTGAGCTTGACAATTGATACTGAGGTCAGATCGCAGGGTGATCCAATGGGACATGGTGATACGCTTTTCATCCCTAACTTTTTCCTGGACCGCCCTTTCGGATTTTCAGTCCACCGGGATACCCTTTTTTACCCAAGTCGCCTTTTCAGGTTTTTGACTTGCCGGGTGTACAAATTTTTTCATTTTCATCCCTTATTTTTGCCCGAACCCTTTTGGTTCGCCGGGGAGCCCTTATTTTTTCCTAGGACAGTCGACCTAGCGGGTCTTTCATCATGCATAGTGTGATATGGTGGCCAGAACCCGACTGTTTGAAATGCTGGTTTGCATTTTGCGTTTATGTTTGCAAAATGTCACAGTAAGCAAGAGTCGCCACCGACTTTTATTTTATCCAACAGGAAAGGACAAAAGCACATAAAAATTCCTTTTTTCGAGATTTTGAGTACGGGGGGTAGATTATAGAAAGGGAAGGTATTAGCACCCTTTCTATCCGTAGTTTTCTACGGGCTCTTAGGTACTTGCTCATCATTTTCAAAATTGCTTGTGTGTGTTTGATTTGAAAAAGTTTTTGTTTTACTTCGATTTAACTCTTGCTTCTGTCTTCAAGAGTGTTACGAATTCGTTTTGAAAGCCTTGTTTGAAAAAGTGTTTGGTGTGAAAAAGTTTGTTTTGTTTGAGCAAGTACTTAAGAACTAATCTACCTACTCGAAAAAAGAGAATATTTCTGTTCTTATATCCTTTAGACAGTGCTATCCCATTATTAGTGAGTAGGTAGCACCGTCGTTGGAGTTTTAACGGTCAATTTTAAAGGGACATATGATCACTAAAGCAATGCAAGGACGTCTTAGTAATAACCCTAATGTCTTGAGATCAATATTCGAGGCAACAATATCCGAGGCAACCATTCCGAGGAAACTTTTCTGAACGAGACTTTGATCTTTATTTAGACAAGAAAGAGACCACTAAAGTATCCTATACTTAATGACCATTTACCGAAGGCAACCGAAGTGAGAGTATACCCTAGGAGTGCGCATGTGCGAGTGATTCAATTTCAAGTTATTATCTTTGCACATTTAGGGTTTGCTAACTGTTTTAATTTTAACATACATTCTTGTCATGCAACCCTATTAACATACATCTAACAGTTAATATTTAACGGAAATTAAAGTGCGGAAAGTAAAGCTACGCTATTACAAGGCTTCGGGTATTTAATTACATAGCCAAAAAAAAACCGCTAAAACGATAAATGAAAGGAAAAAGTCCTAATTAATCTATTACATTCTGTGAGCAGTTACATCAATATTGTAAAAATAATAAAGCGCGCACAATGAATTAAGAACGATAGAAAATTAGGGTTTTGACCCCGTCTAACCTAATTAAAAGAGAAATAATTATTTGATATTTTTGACTATTTTTAAGAAAAAGAATAAGGTTTTTAAATTAAATACAAATCTAATTAGTAATTAAATTAATTTCAAGAAAATAATTTACATGACCTATTTTTGTATTTTGTTATTTTTAAGGAAAAAAAATAGAATTTAAATTAAACAAAACCCTAATTTCTAACTTGTTTTAATTTATTTACAAAAGAATTAAAGTTACCCTAAAATTAAGTAAACTAATTAAATTAATTTTTTTGATAAAAAAAAACATAAATCTAATTGGATGAAAAATTATTTTTATGATTTTTCAAATAAAAAAAGAATTGATTTTTTATGTTAGTAAAAATAATTAAATGAAATAATAAAGAAAATATAAAGAAAAGGAAAATTGGGCCTGTAATCAGCAAACTAGAGGTGTGAAAATAGCAATTCTGGGCCCAAAACAAGCTGACCCACGTTGACTTCCAAGATTCGATGTTGTGCATTGACTATGGTGTACCATGGTCCTTCCTGTGATATCCTTCAGATCTGGCCTCCTGGAGATCTTAGTGGTTGAGCCTTGAAGGCATATGATAGACCTCACGCTTGTATGCACACCTGATCATACAAATGAAAATAATATGAAATAATGGGGGGACCTGGGATTCGAACCCAGGCCCTATAGCCTTTTCCACTCACCTTTACACCAACAGAACTAGACGCGCGTATTATACATAATAGACAAAACAAATATTATATAAAAAAAACATAATATATTAACTCCCAGCGCGCGAAATTCAAATGGAGCAATGGAAGCTTGCCATGTCATCGTCCATGTCCTCTCTCCGTGGCTAAAAGGTTTAATGACCTTTACCTACGGACAAATGTCCGTAGCTATAACCCTTGCATATCTCAAAATCAAACACAGGCATGATAAACAAAATCTAATGCCATGAATCGAATCGCCTTGGCCTGCTGAGCATTATGGTGCCCTTCTTGTGGACCAATTTTTCCTGTATGAAAAGATCCTAAAACGAGATACAAAACCCTAATAATGGAAAATCTCTATAGGGTTAGAAAAAATGCAATTAATTGTTATGAACAGCTTGCAAATGCTTCAAGGAACAAGAATATGCAGGTAATTCATGCTATAAGTGCCAAAATAATGTGATTTGAGTTCAAGAAAAAGCCATGGTTGTGGATCACTTACAGTGAGTTCTAGCGCTGGAAAATGCTTATTCTTGATTGGTACAACTTCCTTGTATGTCCAGGATACAAATGGGATGGCTTAGGAATCTTGAAAACGCCTGGAAGTGCAAAATCAGATCACCACTTTCTTTGAGTTTTTTCAAGTTTGGTTCTCTTTCTACACGCCTCTAAACCTTGTTGTTTTTGGCTGCAATTGTACACTATATACCACTGATTGAATTAGGGTTGCAATTGTGGTCTCAATCTTTGTACATTATGATTTGTGATCTTGATTTGATTTCCATGAAATTCCTTCCAAAATAGGCCAAAGTCAATCTTTTTGTGCCCACCTATTCCTTGCATGAATTGATTCACTTGCTAGCTGGATATGGGACTTGAAATGTGCACAAAATCTTAAGGTTTCAATGGTTTGGATATTTTCATGATTTATTTTGATTTAAAATGATTTAATTGAAATCAAAAATCAAAATAAATAGAAAAAATAAGATAAATACAAGTGGAAAGATCTAGGGCTCGTGTACCATGCTACCAACTCAAACCAAGTGCAAAAAGTTAGGCCCATTTGACAAAAATTGCAATTTGAGGCACTTTTGACTTTTGGCAATTTTGCAAAAAAGGTCAACTTCACCAATGCATAACTTCCTCAATTTTGACTCTTTGAAGGTGTTATTTGACTTTTTAGAAAGCTTAGGATGTCCCCTAAGCAACCTATTTTGTATCATCTCAATTTAGTTTTCCATGTTCATGTATGAAGCTTTTACAAAAAAGGTGTTTTTGTTGATTTTTCAAAATGACCTATAATGTCCAAATTCATAACTTCTTATGAGTGCATATTTTGAACTTGGGAGCTGAATATGAATTGTAGGGCATTGCATCCTCTTCAATATGAGATTTTGATGGGTCATTTCTCATAAAGTATGAGAAAGGTATGCTTGGTCAAAGTTGAGTTGACTTTTCCTACAAAACCCTAATTTAGCAACTTTTGGGTTTTGATGAATTGTGAGCAATCCTTGAGGAATCATGATCAAACCTTGATCAAATGATTAATTATACTTCAAAATGAAGATGTTGACAAAAAATCTTGAGGTTTGACTGTATGTGGGCCACATTTGACTTTTGCCCTAGCACTGTCGATTTTCAGGCCTTTGAGCAATTGACTGAGCAAATTTCCTCTGCAAGGCTTAAAACTTGACATGGGTGATCTTGAGAACATATTAGGACAATAGTGAGCATTTGGGATCCCTTGGACTCAAGTATCTTGATGCAACATGAAACCCTAATTTAAGGTAGACTACCTTAGGAGAGAGTTTGTGTGGTCAACCCTTGGACTTCCTTGAGCAACTTGAGGATCTTTCTTAAAATGTTTTAAGAAATATGGGAGGGAAAATTTTGGGGTACAACAACTGCCCCTGTTCAATCTTCTTAAACCTGAGGATGTAGATTGGCTTGCTTGCCTTTCGTGATCCGAAGGTGGAAGATGATTAAACACTAAAGTGCCCATAAATTTGCACTTGCATGAAGTGGTATTTGTCTTGTGATGCCGGGAATGGGCTTACAGATGCCATTTGGGAATTGATGACGGAAGATGGGCTTGAAGATGCCATCCGAAGGAGTGTCGATCACATAAGATATTCCTTAGCGAGAGTCTGTATACCTGTTGTTGAGGAAGACTACGATGGGGAGTGCTGGTCTCTGTCTTGAGAGAAATAGAATTTTAGGAGCTTCAGCCGTCCGTTATTATACTTGGAAATCATCTCTTAGTCGAAGAGGTGAAAATGTACTACTATCTGGTCATGATTCAGGCTTCATAGTGATAAGGTTGACTGCTATATGGTCGTAATCCAGGCTTTACAGTGACTTACTAGGGAGATGAGATTAAACTTGCTATCCGGTTGTAATCCAGGATTCGCAATTTCGTGATTCTTATTTGGTCATAATCCAGGCTTCAGAAGGAATTAAGTTGTTATCCGGTCGCATCCGGGCTTCAACTTGAATTTAGGGCACACTAATATCCGGTCGACTCAGGGCTTCTTAGTATTTGTCCAGGTAATCTACTATTTGGTCGAAATCCAAGCTTCGTAGTGTCTTGTACTGTTATCTGGTCGTAATCCAGACTTTAGTGTCTTTTATCGTTATCTGGTCATAATCTAGGCTTCACGATGCTTTATACCATTATCTGGTCGAATCCAGGCTTCATGGTGTCCTGTACTGCTATCTGGTCGTAATCCAGGCTTCACAATACCTTGCTTCTTATCTGGTCGTAATCCAGGCTTCAGAATAAATCAAGTGGTTATCCGGTCGCTTCCGGGCTTCCATTTGATTTTTGGGCCTACTAATATCCGATCGAATCCGGGCTTCATAGTAATTGGCCGGGTAAACTGTTATTTGGTCATAATTCAAGCTTCACAGTGTCCCTCACTGTTATCTGGTCGTAATCCAGACTTCAGTGTCTTTTACCGCTATCTGGTCGTAATCCAGGCTTCGCGATGTCTCATACCATTATCTGGTCGAATCCAGGCTTCATGGTGTTTGGAGAAATCAAGATACTATCCGGTCGAATCCGGGCTTCGTAACTTGTATTAAAGATATACCACTATCTGGTCGTAATCCAGGCTTTGCGGTGTTCTTTGCTGCTATCTAGTCGAAATCCAGGCTTCACAAAAATTTGTATTGCTATCTGGTCGTAATCCAGGCTTCATAATAACTTGCTGAGCTGTTATCCGGTCGTAATCCGGGCTTCACGGCTTGTGTTTATGACATACCACTATCTGGTCGAATCCAGGATTCATGGTGTCTCGCACTGTTATCTAGTCGTAATCTAGGCTTCACAGTAACTGGCTGAGCTGTTATCCGGTCGTAATCCGGGCTTCACGGCTTGCTGGGGATGAAACTATTATCCGGTCGAATCCGGGCTTCATAGCTTAAAGATAAACCACTATCTGGTCGAATCCAAGCTTCGCGGTGTTTGATACTGTTATCCGGTCGTTCTCCGGGCTTTACAATATGATGTAGAAATCAAGATACTATCCGATCGGATCCGGGCTTCATAGCTTGAACTTTGTGAGAATTTGATTGTATCTTTCCTGAAAGGTAAAGGTTAGTCGTATGTAATGCATGACATGTATCAAGCAATGATGTTCTCAAAATAAATGAGATTGGGTTATATGATGCGTATGCGCATGTCAAGATGTATGGACATGCCATGTTTTTATGATGTTCTCTAGTTGGGGAAAATAAATCCCGGATTGCTGTTGGAGCAAAGAGTTGAATTCTTTATTCTCGCTGGGAATAACTACCGAGGATGATTGTGAAAATAATCCTACTGGAGAATAAACTGACAAGAAAATGACTCTATGGGGAAGAGATGCTCTGCTAGAGGATTTGTTGATTTGGAGAAATAACCTTGGCTGGGGATAAATTATCGCTGTTGGCGATAATGAAACCTGTTGGGGATTGAGTTTCTGCTTGTGGAAGAAATAAACTCCACTGTGGATAATCTTCTAGTGTTGACGATAGATAAACTCTGCTTGGGGAGAATCACTGTTCTTAGATACCTTTCGCTCTGCAGGGAGTGAATGTACCTTTAATCGTATTCTCCATCTAGGTCTATCCATATACCTGGTGGACAGAGCAACCGTAAGGTTTGGGCATTTCTTGTTTGCCCATGTTCTTGATATTACGAGTAATCGTCCTTTGTTTAGCATGTAAATATTTATGAGCAACAATTATTGTCAAATGCATATATCAAAAATGAACCATTGGACGTTCTTGCAAAACAAAACAGAAAAAGAAAACAATTTGAAATTTCTTTGTGAAAATGAATTGTATTGATTTTGAAGTTGGCCTGTAAATAGGAGTTTTTGTACAAGAGGCTGACGTCCTAGTAAGAGAACACCTCCGAATAATAGAAACTATACAATAACAGCTATGTGTACAATCCCATTGGGTTCCAACTCTGCTATTGCCTTTATATCTTCGAGCGTCTCATCACTTTGCTACTTGGTTGAAGGTAAATCAGATTGATTGGTGTCGTCTGAGCTTGATAGTCGATACTGAAGCCTGGTTGCAAGATGATCCAATGAGACATAGTGTTACGCTTCAATCCCTAATTTTTGCCTGGACTTCCCTTTGGGGTTATCAGTCCACCGGGATACCCTTTTTTTCCCAAGCCTCCTTTTCAGGTTTTTGACTTGCCGGGTGTACAAGTTTTTTCATTTTCATCCCTTACTTTTTCCCGAACCCTTTTGGTTCGCCGGGAAGCCCTTATTTTCGCCTAGGCCAGTCAACCTTGTGGGTCTTTGATTATGCGTAGTATTTTTTCACTATGTCTGCATTGATGGGGTGAGGAAGGTCGTCACCATCCATGGTGGTTAGAATCATAGCTCCTCCTGGGAAAATGTTCTTAACCACAAATGGCCCTTCGTACGTAGGGGTCCATTTGCCCCTGGGATCACCTTGTGGCAGTATGATGCGTTTGATCACCAGATCCTCGACTTAATACTCTTGTCGTCTAACTTTCTTGTTAAATGCCTTGATCATCCGTTTTTGATACGTCTGACCATGACAAATAGCAATAAGTCTCTTTTCATCGATTAAGTTCAGCTGATCAAGTCGGGTCTGGATCCAATTGTCCTCGCTCAAACCTGCATCCTTCATAATCCGAAGAGAGGGTATCTGGACTTCAATGGGTAAGACTTCCTCCATGCCATACACCAAAGAGTAGGGTGTTTCCCCTGCTGAAGTCCGTGCTGAGGTTCGGTACCCATGAAGAGCAAATGGTAATATCTCGTGCCAATCTTTGTAAGTCACCGTCATCTTCTGCACAATTTTCTTGATGTTCTTATTAGCCGCTTCAACAACCCCATTCATCTTCGGCAGGTAAGGAGAAGAGTTGTGATGTTGTATCTTAAACTGTTTGCAGAGCTCGGTGATCATTGTATTGTTGAGATTTGTACCGTTGTTTGTAATGATCCTCTCTGGTACACCATATCGACAGATCAAATTGTGTCAGATAAACCATGCCACGACGTTCTTGGTTACTGTAGCAAAGGAAGCTGCCTCAACCCACTTCGTAAAGTAGTCAATTGCTACCAAAATGAAACGATGCTCGTTGGATGCAGTATGTCTGATCTCGCCAATCATATTGATGCCCCACATTGCAAAAGGCCAAGGAGCTGTCAAGATGTTCAGAGGAACTGGAGGTATGTGCACCTTATCAGCATAGACTTGGCACTTATGATAGGTCGAGAGTGTTGATAACAATCGGCTTCCATAGTAGACCAATAGTATCCTGCCCGTAGGATTTTCTTTGCCATGGTAAGTCCACTGGAATGAGTTCCGAAAGTGCCTTCATGTAACTCCGCCATAATCCTTTCTGCCTCGCTTTTATCCACACATCGCAGTAAGGTTGAGTCATGGTTACGCTTGTAAAGAATGCCATTGCTGATGAAGAACTTCGCAGCGAACCTCCTCAAGAACATCTTATCATTAACAGATGCACCCTCGGGGTACTCCTGAGCCTCAAGATACCTCTTTACCTCGTTAAACTAGGGTTTATCTGCTACCTATTCAGTCTCAATATCACAGCAATGTGTGGGTTCATCCAACCTCTCAATCGTAATCTGGGGAGCTTCATTGTCCCACCTGACCTTGAACATAGAAGACATGGTAGCTAGCGCGTCCGCTAACTGATTCTCCTCCCTGGGGAAGTGTTCAAAGGTTATCTCCTCGAAGTGTGGGAGCAATGTTAATACATACTCTTTGTAAGGAATAAGATTTGGGTGCTTCGTATCCCACTCGCCTTTGATCTGACTGATCACTACAGCGGAATCTCAGAATACACTCAAGAACTTAATCCTCAGGTCAATAGCTGCTCGAAGGCCCAGGATGCACGCTTCATACTCCGCCATGTTGTTGGTGCAGTTAAAACATAATCGGGCGGTGAATGGAGTATGACAGCCTTCAGGAGATATGATTATGGCGCCAATGCCATTACCCAACGCGTTTGAAGCTCCATCGAAATACATAGACCATCAGGATCCTTCCTCAGGTCCTTCATCCGGTCCAGGTTTTACACAGTCTGTCACCAACATGATGTTCTCATCCGGAAACTCGAAACTCATAGACTGGTAATCATCCACGGCCTGATGTGCCAAATGATCTGCCAACACACTCCCCTTGATTGCTTTTTGGTTTGTGTTGGATGTCATACTCAGTTAAGATCATCTGCCATCTTGCTATTCTTCCGGACAAGGCAGGCTTTTCGAAGATATACTTGATTGGGTCCATCTTTGATATCAATAAGGTGGTGTGAGTCAGCATATACTGTCTCAGCCGGCGAGCAGCCCATGCCAAAGTGCAGCAAGTTTTATCAAGCAGTGAGTATCGGGTCTCACAATCGGTAAACTTTTTGCTAAGGTAGTAAATAGCATGCTCTTTTCGGCCAGACTCGTCATGCTGCCCCAGCACACACCCGATTGAATTGTCGAGTACTGTCAAGTATAAAATCAAAGGTCTTCCTTCAACTAGAGGCATCAGAATATGTGGCTCTTGGAGATATTCCTTGATCCTTTCGAAAGCGGCCCGGAATTCATCATTCCATCTTACCACTTGATCTTTCTTCAATAGCTTGAAGATTGGTTCACAAGTAGCAGTCAGGTGTGAAATGAATCGGGCAATGTAATTCAGCCGTCACAAAAAGCCTCTGACTTCCTTTTCTGTTCGGGGAGATGGCATCTCCTGTATAGCTTTCACCTTTGCAGGATCCACCTGAATACCTTTATCACTAACGACGAAGCCCAACAACTTACCAGACCTTACCCCGAAGGTGCACTTGTTCGGGTTTAACCTCAGCTTGTACATCTTCAACCTGTCGAATAGTTTCTGGAGATGGTCAAGATGTTCTTCTTGAGTTTGGGATCTTGCAATCATGTCGTAAACGTATACCTCAATCTCATGGTGAATCATGTCGTGGAAACAAGCGACCATGGCGCGCTGATATGTTGCCCCAGCATTCTTCAATCCGAACGGCATGACCTTGTAGCAAAAGGTACCCCACTGTGTAACGAAGGTTGTCTTCTCCATGTCTTCGGGATCCATCTTAATCTGATTGTAACTAGAAAAACCATCCATAAAGGAGAAGATATTATGCTGCACAGTGTTGTTGACCAGAACGTCAATGTGAGGAAGCGGGAAATCATCCTTGGGGCTTGCCCTATTTAGACCTCTATAGTCCACACACATCCGTACCTTACCATCTTTCTTCGGCACCGGAACCACGTTGGTAACCCACTGCGGGTAAGAAGTAACTGCTAGAAAACCGGCATCAAACTGTTTCATGACCTCGGCTTTGATTTTCTCAGACATCTCTGGGCGCATACGGCGAACTTTATGCTTTACTGGAGAACAATCTTCTTTAGTTGGTAAGCGATATACCACAATATCGGTGTCTAAACCAGGCATGTCTTCATAAGACCAAGCGAAGATCTCAACATAATCACGTAGCATCTGTATCAACCGCTGCTTGACACTTAGCTCTAGATTCGCACCGATCTTGACCTCTTTCTTGTCCTCTTCTGTACCCAAATTCACTGATTCCACTGGCTCTTCATGGGGCTGTATCACCCTCCCTTCCTGTAGTAATAGTCTAGCAAGTTCCCCAGGCACTTCACAATCATCCTCACCTTCGTCCTCGGCTTGGTTGATCGGACTTTCAAAGTCATAACTGGCAGTAGCAGAGTCGTTATCAATGGGATCCAGAGTGGATGTGGATCTGCATTATGATATGTGAGTGTGTGTAAGACAATAACTGTTTTTGATAAAGTGCAAGATATAAAAGAAAAACAAAGAGCGCAGAATTTGTAATGCAAGAAGACGTCCAATGCTTTATTGATGATATATGAAAATGACACGTAATAAGCCCTCACAAACAAAGCCAAAGTGCCTCGGGAAAGGCACCGGGCCGTAAAGTTTTAAACTGTCTATTACAAATTTCAAAACAAAAGTCTATTAATGTATAATAAAAGAAACAGGAACGAAGTCCTTCGTCGTACAATTGTTCAATCCACCGTTGGTAGTCGGGTAAATCCAGATTTTGAACTCTGACTCTTCTTCGTCGTCTTCAATTGCATTCACTCCTGGGTTACTGATGCACAGAGGAGGTCTTCCAATCCGCGCGCGCCGAACAACCCTTTGAGCCTCTGCAGTGAAGCCCAAACCAAACTTGTCAGTTTTATGTGCGAAGTCAGGGAGTTGACCCCAATTTGCACACCCACCTTTTTCAATAACAGCCTTGGCATCCTTGAGGGAAGCCATCTTCATTGGAGGTTCTTCAACAACAACTTCAGTCGACGCCAGAGTCTGGGGGACCTCTTCAAAGTTCTGACACGAGGTTTCGATGAATTCTCCATCCATATCCACATAGCGAAAGGAGTTGAGATGACTTACCATGTACTCCTCCTCTCCTCGTACCGTAACGATCTTCCCCTTTACTGGATATTTCAACATCTGATGGAGTGTAGAAGTCACTTCCCCAGCCTTATGAATCCACGGGCGGCCCAGCAAACAAGAATAAGATGGTCGGATGTCCATCACATAGAATGTAGATGTAAAAGTCTGAGAGCCAACTTTAACAGGGACATCCACCTCCCCGTGCACCATCCTTTTGGATCCGTCAAAGGCCCTAACCATAATATTACTCGGCTTCAGAACCAACCCTCACAGTCCAGCCGATCTAATGCTTTCTTGGGTAAAACATTTAATGAGGACCCAATATCAACCAGTATGTGGACCAGAGTAGTTCCCCTGCACTCGATCGAAACATGCAGAGCGTCATTGTGATTCCTTCCTTTGGAAGTCAGATCTGCGTCGGAGAAACCTAACCCGTTGTCAACGGTCAAACTAGCCACACAGTCTCTGAATTGATCAGCAGATGTTTCCTGCGGCACATGCGCAGTTTTAAGGAAAGTAATTAAAGCCTTTACATGGGCTTCCGAGCACAACAATATGGATAACATGGAGATCTTCGACGGGGTCTGCCCCAGCTGCTCGACTACATTGTAGTCGCTCTTCTTGATAATCTTCAGAATTTCCTCTATCTCCTGTCTAGAGGTTTCTACAACAGTCTTCTTAGGTGCCTCCGTCCGGGCAGGCTCACCTATAACTTCTTTGCCCCGAGTGTCAGATGGCTCGGCGACAGGGGTGATAACTGGAATATGAACTGGGACAGTAGCTGATGTACTAGCAGATGGAATAGCAGCAGGCTTTTGAACTGTTGGAGGGTAAATCTTAGGAGAGAAGAGTCTTTTGCTTCGGGTGACCTTGCTAGCCCCGACAATATTGCTGACATCAGTATCAGCTTCTTCAACCTTCAAATCTTGTTTGATCCCATGATAATACACATCGGCCCCATAGTGCCACGGGACAACCTTATCTGAATTGTAGGGGATAGGACCAGGAATAGTAATGATTAATGGAGAAACTCTTGGAATAGATGTAATCCTAACGGGCTTTCTCGAGGAAACCTTGGAAGGATTGGTGGAAATGGTTATGATGGAAACATCTTCAACAGGAATCAACGGAATCAAAGTTTTCTCGAACAGGATCTCTTTGTTATCCATCAGGCGTTGAACACCTGATTTCAATAAACGGCAACCAGCAGGCATGATTGAACATAGGTGGCAACCTTTGCCACAGCCCGGAAATAAACCAGCCGATAATAGGTTCTTCTTTACTGTCATCAACGGAGTAGAAATGTCTTCCACAGAGGTCACAAATGAATCATCGTCCACGGCATTTACTCCATGCTTGGGCATAGGAGCAGTCATGACGTTAGGCTTTTCCGGTGCGTCAAACTCAATTTCTTTAGCTTTAATCAAATCTTGCACCTTATTCCTCAAGGCCCAGCAGTTGTTGGTATCATGCCCTGGGCTATCGGAGTGATAGGCACAGCGGGCGTTCGGATTATACAGCGGAGAGATGGTGTTGGGATTCTTCGGGGCCTCCCTCAGAGTTACCAGGTTAGTCTTCAACAATTGCGGAAGAATTTGAGATAAGGTCATACTGAGCCGAGTATACTGTCTTTGCGGTCTCTCCATTCTTTGCTGATTATTGCGTTGTGGGGGCAACGGTGGGTCTTGATATTACTACCACATTAACTGCTTGGCGGAGTTCTGGTTAGTTTTGGCTCCTCGAGCTATAAACAACACTAGCTTCTTTCCTGAAAGGCTTCTTTTCTGTACTTGATGAAGCACCTTTCTGTATCTTTCCACTTCTGATACCAGCTTCCACTCTCTCCCCATTCAAAATCAATTCAGTGAACCCTGATGACGAACTACCGATCAAATGATTGAAAAATGGACCAGACAAAGTCCAAAGGAACATATCCACCAACTCCCTATCAGACAGAGCGGGTTGGACTCTTCCAGCCAGATCTCTCCACTTCTAAGCATAGTCCTTAAATCCCTCGCCTGTGCCCATAGACATACCCTGAATCTAAGTACGCGTGGGAGCAACGTCGGTGTTATACTGGTATTGCTTGTAAAAAGCAGCAACAAGGTCCTCCCAGTTGTGGACATTAGCTCCTTCCAATTGATAAAACCATTCAAGCTGAGTCCTTGACAGAATATCTTGAAAGAAATGAACCCACAGATTTCTATCAGCAGTATAGGGTTGGATTTTTCTGACGTATGAGCGGAGATGGAGCTTTGGACAGGATACTCCATCGTATTTAGCAAAAACAGGAGCTTTAAACTTGTGAGGGATCACCACCCCAAATTCCATCCCCAGATCTCCAAAGTCCAAACCAGGTATCTTCTGAATCTCCATTGCACTCAGACGGTCTTCGAGTTGCTTGTACCTATCCTCAGTAGGAGGATACTGTTCTTCATCAAAATTAGTGTCATTATCAGATACCACAGGACTAGGACCCTTTTCCTCCTCCTGATTCTCTCCTCCTTTAGATGAATGAGACAAATCAGCTTCTTTTCTCAACCTATTCCCAAATATGTGACCTATATTCAGCAGAACCACCTTCTTCTTCTTCTTCTTCTTTTTCTTCTCCTTCAAGATGAGAGTCTTCAAATCTTCTTGTCCTTTGGCCAGGTTTAAGAACATCTCTTTGAATTGAGCATTCTGTGCTTGAAGAGCTTTAATGGCTTGATCGGTAGGTATTTCAGAAGACATTCTGAGAGTGAAATAAACAGCGAAGAAGATGAGAAACCTGTAATGATACCTGTAATTAGGTGCATGATGATGGAATGCGTATGAAAGGATTTCAAAGACTTTGGGAAATTTAAATTTTCAAACCAAGAAATAAACAAACTTTATTAGATTTAAACTTGTAAAAATGTTTGACAATACCTTCAAGGCGTTACAAAAGAAATAGACTGAAAACAAATCTAAACTTGAAAAACAACAAAAATCAGAAATTCCATGGCCGCTTCCCTTCGTGCTGACGTAGTCATTGATCGTCCTTTCATTCTTAAGTTGCCTCGTGAGCCTTAAGATCTTCCTCTCTTGGTCATGATACTTCTTCCGGTAGGTATCCCTTTCCTCTTTTAGCTGAATCCAAGATCTCTTCAATGCCCCAAGATCAGTAGGCATGTAGGGATAAAGGACCGTGTAAGGAACACCTTCTTCATTAGTATGCTCCACAATCACTGGCAGCACAACTTCATAAGGCATCCCAAGCTTCTGAGCCCGAGCTCGGATCCATTGGAAGTAAGGTTGCATAGGGAGAGAAGTCTTTGGTCCTAGCTCTTGAGGGTCAGACCTATTCACCATGCCCCAGGCTCGTATAAACCTTCGGCGATGCTCTTTAACATCCTCCTTATAGTCAAAGACAATATCTGTAAGAAGCAACTCATGAGGACCGTCTCTCCGAGCGCGACCAAACTTTCATAAAGCCAAGCAAGGACTGTAGGTTATACCCCCTCTAATTCCAAGCAACGGGACATTATGGTATTCCCCACATCGATCAATGATAGCAACACCTTCCATATCCTTAGAACTCCAAAGAATGTTCATATGGGCAAGGGACATTATCCTGTAAGACCATCATAACCCTTCCTCATTCTTCAACACGGACTTGGGGAGGTGCGAAATAAACCACCTCACCAACAGTGGCATGCAACACATGAGGGTCCCTCTTCTACGCGCCATACGAGTATAGAGGGCATGCAAAATATCACCCAAGAGGGTAGGTACAGGATTTCGAGACAAGAAGATCTTAACCGCATTCACATCTATGAAGGAATTTGGATTCGGGAAAAGAACCAAACCGTATATAAGGAGAGCCAAAATGTCTTCAAAATCCTGAAAATCCAAGTTATCCCAGAATAGTTAAGCTTGATCCATTAGAAACTTGGCTAAGAAACCTTTAACCCCACTTTGTGTCTCCCAATTAGACACTACATCAACCTTTTTCAAGTGTAAAGCTGAAGCAATGTCTTCTGTCCTAGGAGTCTCTTCTAAACCTGTGAAGGGCATCTACTCGAGGATGGATATACCCAGTAAATGAGAAAACTCCTCCAAAGTAGGAACTAGCTGATAATTCGGGAAGGTGAAGCAATGATGCACTGGATCGAAGAACTGGAAAAGCACACTCATCATTTACTCATCAAACTTGGAGGTAACCAAACTAAGAAGCTGACCATGTCTTCTAATGAATGAAGAAGTATCAGAAACTCTTGAGGCGAAGTCTTTGAGTTGAGCAGGCATTTGCACAAAGTTAACTCGAATGGTGTTTCTGTCCAAGGAAGCCATGATCTGCAAAACAAAACAAAGATAAATCCCCTTGGTCTTTGAAATGGTTAGTCTAATGAAATATGTATGCTATGTTATGATGCATGATGTCATGATAAAACACACAACAGGTATAACAGATAACAGACATGGTAAAGGCAAACAAGTCACACAATAGCCCTTAAGTTTCAGGCTTGCATGGGGTTTAGGTATTACCCTCTTGAAGTTCAGTTGGTTTCAACCTGTCCTAATAATAGTAACCGGGTTCTAAAGGTTCTCAATATCACTGACTATCCTCCATCGGTCATGGTTTTAGCTCACGCAATCTTTTCTTGTAGCCGGAACTATCTCGAGAGTATGGTCTCAATGAGTGTAGCATCGAGTATCAACCAGTTCCCAACTTTATACCGAGATCGGCTATCTCACTACTTCCTATGGCCAAGTTGGTCAATTATAGGTTCTAAGGTCTGTTGATGCTTAACGACCCATATAACAGTCCCGTATTCTCCTCGTTTCTCCACAAGGGATACCGGTACCAACCAATGTGCCACATCAACGTAGCTACTGCTTCAACCGTATCGGTCTATGCCGTACAGTTCCCTCACAGTTTATTGCTACTTACCTAAAAGGTGTCCCCCATATCCGGGTTAGGATCTATAGTAACTCCCGATATAAAGTCCTCAAAGATAAAGCAAATATGATAAACTAATCCTAAGGTATACCCCACTTATTTAATCCCCAGCAGAGTCGCCAGTTCTTTGATACGGTGGCTAGAACCGGACTGTTTGAAATGATGGTTTGCGTTTTGCGTTTATGTTTGCAAAATGTCACGGTAAGCAAGAGTCGCCACCGAATTTTATTTAATCCAACAGGAAAGGACAAAAGCACAAAAAAATTCCTTTTTTTGAGATTTTGAGTACGGGCGGTAGATTATAGAAAGGGAAGGTATTAGCACCCTTTCTATCCGTAGTTTTCTACGGGCTCTTAGGTACTTGCTCATTATTTTCAAAATTGCTTGTGTGTGTTTGATTTGAAAAAGTTTTTGTTTTACTTCTATTTAACTCTTGCTTCTGTCTTCAAGAGTGTTACGAAGTCGTTTTGAAAGCCTTGTTTGAAAAAGTGTTTGGTGTGAAAAAGTTTGTTTTGTTTGAGCAAGTACTTAAGAACTAATCTACCTACTCGAAAAAAGAGAATGTTTAAGTTCTTATTTCCTTTAGACAGTGCTATCCCACTATTAGTGAGTAGGTAGCACCGTCGTTGGATTTTTAAGGGTCAATTCGAAAGGGACGTACAATCACTAAAGCAATGCTAGGACGTCTTAGTAATAACCCTAATGTCTTGAGATCAATATTCGAGGCAACAATATCCGAGGCAACCATTCTGAGGCAACTTTTCCGAACGGGACTTTGATCTTTGTTTAGACAAGAGAGCGACCACTAAAGTATCCTATACTTAATGACCGTTTACCGAAGGCAACCGAAGTGAGAGTATATCCTAGGAGTTCGCATGTGCGAGTGATTCAATTTCAAGTTATTATCTTTGCATATTTAGGTTTTGCTAATTGTTTTAATTTTAACATACATTCTTGTCATGCAACCCTATTATCATACATCTAACAGTTAATATTTTGCAGAAATTAAAGTGCGGAAAGTAAAGCTACGCTATTACAAGGCTTCGGGTATTTAATTACATAGCCAAAAAAAACCGCTAAAACGATAAATGAAAGGAAAAGGTCCTAATTAATCTATTAAATCCTGTGAGTAGTTACATCAATATTGTAAAAATAATAAAGCGCGCGCGATGAATTAAGAACGATAGGAAATTAGGGTTTTGACCCCGTCTAACCTAATTAAAAGAGAAATTATTATTTGATGTTTTTGACTATTTTTAAGAAAAAGAATAAGGTTTTTAAATTAAATACAAATCTAATTAGTAATTAAATTAATTTCAAGAAAATAATTTACATGACCTATTTTTGTATTTTGTTATTTTTAAGAAAAAAAATAGAATTTAAATTAAACAAAACCCTAATTTCTAACTTGTTTTAATTTATTTACAAAAGAATTAAAGTTACCCTAAAATTAAGTAAACTAATTAAATTAATTTTTTTGATAAAAAAAACCTAAATCTAATTGGATGAAAAATTATTTTTATGATTTTTTAAATAAAAAAGAATTGATTTTTTATGTTAGTAAAAATAATTAAATGAAATAATAAAGAAAATATAAAGAAAAGGTAAATTGGGCCTGTAATCAGCAAACTGGAGGTGTGCAAATAGCAATTATGGGCCCAAAACAAGCTGACCCACGTTGACTTCCAAGATTCCATGCTGTGCATTGACAATGGTGTACCATGGTCCTTCCTGTGATATCCATCAGATCTGGCTTCCTGGAGATCTTAGTGGTTGAGCCTTGAAGGCATATGATGGACCTCACGCTTGTATGCACACCTGATCATACAAATGAAAATAATATGAAATAATGGGGGGACCTGGGATTCGAACCCAGACCCTATAGCCTTTTCCACTCACCTTCACACCAACTGAGCTGGACGCGCGTATTGCATATAATATACAAAACAAATATTATATAAAAAAAGCATAATATATTAACTCCCAGCGTGCGAAATTCAAACGGAGCAATGAAAGCTTGCCACGCCATCGTCCATGTCCTCTCTCTGTGGCTAAAAGGTTTAATGACTTTTACCTACGGACAAATGTCTGTAGCTATAACCCCTGCATATCTCAAAATCAAACACAGGCATGATAAACAAAATCTAATTCCATGAATCGAATCGCCTTGGCCTGCTGAGCATTATGGTGCCCTTCTTGTGGACCAATTTTTCCTGTATGAAAAGATCCTAAAACGAGATACAAAACCCTAATAATGGAAAATCTCTATAGGGTTAGAAAAAATGCAATTAATTGTTATGAAGAGCTTGCAAATGCTTCAAGGAACAAGAATATGCAGGTAATTTGTTCTATAAGTGCCAAAATCATGTAATTCAATTTCAAGAAAAAGCCATGGTCGTAGATCACTTACAGTGAGTTCTAGCTCTGGAAAATGCCTGTTCTTGATTGGTGCAACTTCCTTATATGTCCAGGATACGAATGGGATGGATTAGGAATCTTGAAAACGCTTGGAATTGCAAAATAAGATCACCACTTTCTTTGAGTTTTTTTAAGTTTGGTTCCCTTTCTACACGCCTCTAAACCTTGTTGTTTTTTGCTGCAATTGTACACTATACACCACTGATTGAATTAGGGTTGCAATTGTGATCTCAATCTTTGTCCATTATGATTTGTGATCTTGATTTGATTTCCATGAAATTCCTTCTAAAATAGGCGAAAGTCAATCTTTTTTTGCCCACCTATGCCTTGCACGAATTGATTCACTTGCTAGCTGGATATGGGACCTGAAATATGCATAAAATCTTAAGGTTTCAATGGTTTGGATATTTTCATGATTTATTTTGATTTAAAATGATTTAATTGAAATAAAAAATCAAAATAAATAGAAAAAATAAGATAAAGACAAGTGGAAAGAGCTAGGGCTCGTGGACCATGCTACCAACTCAAAACAAGTGCAAAAAGTTAGGCCTATTTGACAAAAATTGCAATTTGAGGCACTTTTGACTTTTGGCAATTTTGCAAAAAAGGTCAACTTCACCAATGCATAACTTCCTCAATTTTGACTCTTTGAAGGCGTTCTTTGACTTTTTAGAAAGCTTAGTATGTCCCCTAAGCAACCTATTTGGTCTCATCTCAATTTAGTCTTCCATGTTCATGTATGAATCTTTGACAAAAAAGGTGTTTTTGTTGACTTTTCAAAATGACCTATAATGTCCAAATTCATAACTTCTTGTGAGTGCATATTTTGAACTTGGAAGCTGAAGATTAATTGTAGGGCATTGCATCCTCTTCAATATGAGCTTTGGATGGGTCATTTATCATAAAGTATGAAAAAGTTATGCTTGGTCAAAGTTGAGTTGACTTTTCCTACAAAACCCTAATTTAGCAACTTTTGGGTTTTGATGAATTGTGAGCAATCCTTGAGGAATCATGATCAACCATGGATCAAATGATGAATTATACTTCAAAATGAGGATGTTGACCAAAAATCTTTAGGTTTGACTGTATGTGGGCCACAGTTGACTTTTGCCCTAGCACAGTCGATTTTCAGGCCTTTGAGCAATTGACTGAGCAAATTTCCTATGCAAGGCTTGAAACTTGACATGGGTGATATTGATAACATATTAGGAAAATATTTAGAATTTGGGATCCCTTGGACTCAAGTATCTTGATGCAACATGAAACCCTAATTTGAGGTAGACTGCCTTAGGAGAGAGTTTGTCTGGTCAACCCTTGGACTTCCTTGAGCAACTTGAGGATCTTTCTTGAAATGTTTTTAGAAATATGGGAGGGAAAATTTTGGGGTACAACACATAGTATCTTTTCACTATGTCCACATTGACAGGGTGAGGAAGATCGTCACCGTCCATGGTGGTCAGAATCATGGCTCCACCCGAGAAAATGTTTTTAATCACAAATGGCCCTTCGTATGCGGGGGTCCATTTTCCCATGGGATAACCTTGAGGTAGTATGATATGATTGATCACTAGATCCCCGACTTGATATTCTTGACGCTGGAGTTTCTTGTTAAAAGCCTTGATCATTTGCTTTTGATACGTTTGACCATGACAGACAGCAGTGAGTCTCTTCTCATCAATCAGATTCAGTTGATCAAGTCGAGTCTGGATCCAATCATCTTCATTCATACATGCATCCTTCATGATTCTCAGAGAAGGGATCTGGACCTCAATGGGTAGGACTGCCTCCATGCGATATACTAGAGATTAGGGTGTTGCCCCTGTCGACATCCGTGCTGAGGTACGGTACCCATGCAGAGCGAATGGTAGCATCTCATGCCAGTCTTTATATGTCACCGTCATCTTCTGTATAATCTTCTTGATATTCTTGTTAGCTGCTTCAACAACGCCATTCATCTTCGGCCGGTAGGGAGAAGAGTTATGATGTTGTATCTTGAACTGCTTAGAGAGTTCGATGATCGTCATGTTATTGAGATTTGTAACATTATCGGTGATAATTCTCTCTGGCACACCATACCAACTGATTAGGTTATGCTTGATAAATTGCACCACAACATTCTTGGTGACAGTAGCAAAGGAGGCCTCCTCAACCCATTTCGTGAAGTAATCGTTGGCCACTAGGGTGAAGCGATGCCCATTGGAGGCGGTGGGCCTGATTTCTTCGATCATGTCAATGCCCCACATTGCAAAGGGCCACAGAGCTGTCAAGACATTCAAAGGAACCGGAGGCACATGCACCTTATCAGCATAAATTTGGCATTTATGACAAGTTCGGGAGTGCTGATAACAATCTGCTTCCATAGTGGACCAATAGTATCCTTCCTGTATGATCTTGTTAGCCATGGTATATCCACTGGAATGGGTTCCGAAGGTACCTTCATGTAGATCTGTCATGATTCTCTCTGCTTCACTCTAGTCTACAGACCGTAGTAAGGTAGAGTCATGGTTGCGCTTGTAGAGTATTCCATTACTGAGGAAGAATTTCGCAGCGAACCTTCTCAGAAACTTCTTATCATTGACAAATTCCCCCTCGGGATACTCTTGAGTCTCAAGATACTTCTTTACCTTATGAAACCAGGGTTTGTCTTCCACCTCTTTAGTATCAATCTCACAGTAGTGTGCTGGTTCATCCAACCTTTAAATGGTGATTCGGGGAGCTTCATTGTCCCACCTAACTTTGAACATAGAAGACATGATAGCTAGCGCGTCCGCTAACTGATTCTCCTCTCATGGGAAATGTTCAAAAGTTACCTCCTCAAAGTGTGGTAGCAATGTCAGTACGTGCTCTTTGTATGGGATGAGACTCGGATGCTTCGTATCCCATTCGCCTTTGATATGACTTATCACCAAGGCGGAATTCCCGAAGACATTTAGGAACTTGATTCTGAGGTCAATAGAAGCTTTGAGACCCATGATGCAGGCTTCATACTCTGCCATGTTGTTAGTGCAGTTGAAACATAATCGGGCAGTGAAAGGAGTGTGACAGCCCTCAGGGGATATGATTATAGCGCTAATTCCATTATTGAGTGCATTCTAAGCTCCATCTTCCTTCTACCGGAGGCATCAAAAATGGCAGTTCTTGAAGATATTCTTTGATCCTTTTGAAAGCAGTCTGGCATTTGTCATTCCACTTTACCACTTGATCTTTCTTCAGAAGCTTGAAGATGGGCTCACAAGTAGCAGTCATATGTGAAATGAACCTGGCGATATAATTCAAGCGTCCCAAGAAACCTCTAACTTCCTTCTCGGTACGGGGAGTTGGCATATCTTGTATGACCTTTACCTTTGCAGGGTCTACCTGAATACCTTTTTCACTGACGATGAAACCCATAAGCTTACCAGACCTTACCCCGAAGGTGCACTTGTTCAGATTCAACCTCAGCTTGTATGTCTTCAACCTTTCGAACAACTTTTGTAAATGAAAGAGATGTTCCTCTTTGGTTTAGGACCTGGCTATCATGTCATTAACATAAACCTCGATCTCGTGGTGAATCATATCGTGGAACAAAGCGATCATGGCTCGCTGATAGGTTGCCCCAGCATTCTTCAACCCAAAAGGCATCACCTTGTAACATAAGGGTCCCCACTGTGTGACGAAGGTCGTCTTCTCTATGTCTTCAGGAGCCATCTTGATCTGGTTGTAGCCAGAGAAACCATCCATGAAGCAGAAGATTTTATGTTGCACGATGTTGTCAACCAGAACATCAATATGGGGAAGCGGGAAGTCATCCTTGGGGCTTGCCCTGTTCAGATCTCTGTAATCCACACACATCCGTACCTTGCCGTCCTTCTTAGGTACCAGAACATTGTTAGCAACCCACTGCGGATAGGAGGTAACAGCTAAGAAACCTGCGTCGAACTGCTTCATGACCTCTGCCTTTATCTTCTCTGACATTTTAGGGTGCATACGGTGGACCTTCTGTTTAACTAGAGGACAATCCTATTTAGTTGGGAGACGGTGTACCACGATGTCAGTGTCTAAACCAGGCATGTCTTCATATGACCAGGCAAAAATCTCAATGTAGTCGCGCAACATCTATATCAACCGCTGTTTGATCTTAACTTCCAGATTTGCATCGATCTTGACTTATTTTCTGTCCGTCTTTGAACCCAATTTTATTGTCTTAACTGGCTCTTCATGAGGCTGTATAGCTCTCTCTTCTTGTTGTAATAGTCTAGCCAGTTCCCCAGGCACCTCACAATCATTCTCACCTTCGTCCTCAGCTCGGTTGATCGGATTCTCGAAGTCATAGCTTGTATTAGCAGGATTATTATCAATGGGATCTAGAGTGGATATGGATATGAATTTTGATATGTGCGTGTGTGTAAGAGCATAGCTGAATTGATAAAGTAAAAACAGAAAAGAAAGAGAAAAAAACAGAGAGCGCAAAATTTGTATGCAAAGAATGTCCAATGCTTCATTGATGATATATGAAATGACATAAAATAACCCTCACATATAGAAACATTGTGCCTCGGGTAAGACACAAGGCCAAAAAGTTTTAAAAAAATTTCATTACAAATTCAGAATATAAGTAAGAAAATTACTGCAGAATAAAAGAAACTGGAATGAAATCTCTAGCCGTCCAGTTATTCGGTCCACCGTTGGTAGTTGGATAGATCCAGCTGTCAATGTCAGGGTCTTCCTCATTGTCTTCAATAGCGTTGACCCCACGTTTGCTGATGCGTAGGGGAGGTCCTTCAGCCCGAGCACGTCAAACAGCCCTTTGAGCCCCTGAAGTAAAGCCCAAACCAAATTTGTCAATTTTGTGAGTAAAATCACGGAGCCGTCCTTAATTGGTACACCCACCTTCTTCAACCACTGTTCTGGAATCCTTGAGAGAAGCCATCCTCAAAGGAAGTTTGGTACTGGTGATAGTTTTGGTCGACGCCAAAATCTGGTGAACCTCTTCAATGTTTTGACAAGGGGTCTCTATGAATTCCTCATCTATCTCCACATACCTGAAGGAGTTCAGGTGGCTCACCATATATTCCTCTTCGCCATGCACAGTGACTATTTGCCCCTTCACCGGATACTTCAACATTTGGTGTAGTGTAGAAGTAACAGCCCCAACTTCATTGATCCAAGGACGACCCAACAAACAAGAGTATGATGGCCTGATGTCCATCACGTAGAAGGTGGACTTAAAAGTTTGAGAGTCTATCTTGACAGGGATGTCCACCTCCTCATGCACAATTCTCTTCGACCCGTCAAAAGCCCTTACAACAATGTTACTGGGTTTTAAGGTCAAGCCTTCACAATCCAAACGATAAAGAGCCTTCTTAGGCAGCACATTCAGGGAAGACCCAGTATCCACCAGCACATGATCCATGGTAGTGCCCCTACATTCGATCGAGACATGCAGAGAATCATTGTATTTTCTCCCTTTCGGAGTTAAGTCAGCATCCGAAAAACCCAGCCCATTGTCGGCAGTCAAACTGGCTACACAGTCTTTGAATTGATCGACTGAGGTTTCTTGTGGCACATGCGCGGTTTTAAGGAATGCAATCAAAGCCTTCGCATGGGCCTCGGAACATAACAGCAAAGATAATATTGATATCTTCGAGGGGGTCTGCCCCAACTGCTCGACCACATTGTAGTCGCTTTTTTTAATTATTTTTAAAATTTCCTCTATCTCATGCCTAGAGGTTTCCACGACAATCTTTCTAGGTGCCTCCGTCCGGGAAGGCTCACCTATAGCTTCTTTGCCTTAAGTCCCAGATGACTCTACGGCAGGAGTAACAATTGGAGTAAGAACAGGAGTAGCGACAGAAGTACTGGTAGGAACGGCAGATGAAATAACAATAGGCTTAGTGACAGTCTTTGGGGAGATCTCAGGAGAAAAAAACCTTCCACTTCTAGTAATCCTACTGGTCCCAACAATGTTACTGACATCGAGATCAGACTCTTCATTCTTCAGGTCTTGTTTAACGCCATGATAGTAGATATCGGTGCCATAATGCTAAGGGACAGCTTTGTCCGAGGTGTACGGGACAGGACCAGGGTAGGTGATTATTAGCGGAGCAACTCTCGGAGCGGGTGTAATCCTAATAGGTCTTCTCGAGGAGTCCTTGGAAGGATTGGCGGAAATGGTTATAATAGCAACATCTTCGAACGGAACAGCAGGAGTCAAAATTTTCTTGAACAAAATTTCTCTGCTATCCATCAGGCGCTGGACACATGTCTTTAGCAGATAGCAACCAGAAGGCAGAGATGAACACATGTGGCAACCTTCACCACAACCCGGAAATAAACCAGCCAACAACAAATTCTTCTTAACAGTCATAAGGGGAGTAGAAACTTCATCAACTGAGGTCAAAAAAACAAATCGGTATCAACGGTGTTAACTCCATGGCTGTGCCTAGGCATGGGAGAAGTTATGATGTTAGGCTTCTCCGGAGCGTCGAACTCGATCTCCTTGGCTTCAATCACATCTTGTACTTTATTTCTTAGAGCCCAGCAGTCATTTGTATCATGACCAGGACTCTCAGAATGGTAGGCACACCGAGCGTTAGGATTGTACCGAGGAGACGAGGTATTAGGATTCTTGGGAGACTCTTTCAATGTTGTCAAATTAGATCTGAGCAGATGGGGTAGAACCTCTGTCAATTTCATGTTAATCCAGGTAAACTGCCTTTGTGGTTTTTCTACCCTTTGCTGATTGTTGCGTTGTGGGGCAGCCACAGGCATAAGTATCATTATAGCACTTACCGTTGGACGATATTCCGTTTTGCTCTGACCTCTCGAACTATAAACGACACTGGCCTCCTTCATACCGGTGAAGGGCCTCTTTACTGAACTCGAAGAGGTGTCTTTCTGTATTTTTCCGCTCCAGATTCCAGCTTCTACCCTTTCTCCAGTTAATATCAGCTCCGTAAAACCAGCCGATGAGCTATCGATTAAATGGTTGAAGAATGGACCAGACAGCATCACAAGAAACATGTCGACCAACTCCCTATCAGATAAAGGGGGTTGGACTCTCCCGGCCAAATCTCTCCACTTCTGCGCATAGTCCTTAAAGCCTTCACTTGCAGCCATGGACATACTCTGGAGTTGAGTACGAGTAAGGGCCAGGTCGGCATTATATTGATACTGTTTGTAAAAAGCAGCAGCCAAATCTTCCCAGTTTCGGACATTGGTTCTCTCCAATTGGTAGAACCATTCGAACTGAGTCCCTGACAGGCTGTCTTGAAAGAAGTGAACCCACAAGTTTCTATCAGCGGTGTGGGGCTGGATCTTCCTTACGTAGGAATGGAGATGAAGCTTTGGGCAAGACACCCCATCATATTTTGCGAAAACCGGAGCTTTAAACTTTTTTGGGATGACCACTCCGGACACCCATCCTAGTTCTTCGAAGTCCAACCCAAGTATTCTCTAGACTTCCATGGCGCTCAGCCGATCCTCTAACTTCTTGTATCTATCCTCAATGGGAGGATGTTGCTCATCATTGTAGTCTGTATCATTGTCAGAAACTTTAGGACTGGGGTCCTCTTCCTTTGTCTGCCTCTCTTGATTCTCCCCTTCTTTGGACGAGGAGGTCAGATCGACTGATTGCTTTAGCGCCCCACGAATCTTCTGCCCATATTAAGGATACCATCGGACTTCTTCTTCTTCTTCTTTTTCTCTTTCAGGATGAGGGCCTTCAGATCCTCCTGCCCTTTCGCCAGAGTTATGAACATCTGTTGAAATTGAGCATTTTGTGTCTGAAGATCTTTAATGCTTTGTTCAGAAGACATTTTTACTGAAGTAAACAACGAAGGAGATGAGAAACCCATAATGGTACCTGCTTATGCAATGCTATGGATGATATGCATATGCAATGATTTCAAAGATTCTTAAAAGCTCAAATTTGCTTAACCAAAAAAAAAGAAACACACGCTAATTGTATTCAAGGAGTTTGAATTGTTACAAAGAATGCCTTTTAGGCTTACAGTTTAAACAAAACAAAACTCAAAGTAAAAAGAAACTAGGTCTCCCAGGAGCGCATCCTCTTTGGTGCAATGTAGGCGTTTATGTTTCTTTCTTCATGAAGTTTCCTAGTGAGCTCCATGACCTTTTTCTCGCTGGCATAAAATTGAGCTTCAAACGTGTCCCGCTCCTCTTTAATTTGAACCCTGGACTTCTGCAACTCCTTGTGATCGGTTGGCATGTCAGGATGATGAACAAGGGAAGCCGTATCTCCCTCAGCAATTGGTTCCACAATTATTGGTAGGACAGCAGGGTAAGGCATCATAAGATTTTGAGCGCGGGCTCGTACCCATCGGAGATAGGGCTCAAGAGGGATGGAATTCTTGTGCCCCAGCGTCTTGATATCAATTTTATGTACCGTGCCCCAAGATTTTATGAATCTTTTACGGTATCCCTGAGCATCACTCTCATAGTTGAAGGAAATTCCTTGGATAAGCGTATCATGAGGACCATCTCTCCTTGCATAACCAAATTGATGCAAGGCCAGACAAGGGTTGTAAGTGATTCCTCCCCTAATGCCTAAGAGAGGGACATTAGGGAATTCACCACAGCGATCGATGATGGTAACATCTTCCGAGAACTGCGAACACCAATGAATGTCTGAATGCTTAAGGGACATCAACCTACGAGACCATTTCAAACCCTGTTCCTTCTTCAAAACAGACCTGGGTAGGTGCGAAATAAACCACCTAGCCAATAGAGGAGTGCAACACAGGAGGGTCCCCCTTCTCTTTAGAGTGCGAGCATGCAGAGAGTGCAGGATATCCCCGAGTAATGTAGGCACTAGATTATGAGACAAAAACCTTAATAGTGCTTACATCTATGAGTTGATCCGCATTAGGGAAAAGTACCGTCCCATAAACGAGAAGTTCAAGAACCTCTTCGAAAGCTTGTAAATCTAAAGTATCCCAAAAATGGTAAGCCTTCTCGAATAGAAACTTAACCAGAATTCCTTGGACACTCCCTCTAGTCTCCTAATTTGTCACTATGTCGTATCGTTGTAAGGACATAACTCTAGCAATCTCTCCAGGCTTTGGATGTTCTTTAGTACCGTTGAAAGGTAACTGGTCAAGAATATGTACCCCCAACAACTGAGAAAATTCCTCTGTAGTAGGTACTAGCTGGTAATCCAAGAAGGTGAAACAATGGTGTACAGGATCGAAGAATTGGAACAACACTTTTAATAATTCTTCGTCAGGTTTTGCGGTGACCAAAATGAGCAACTGACCATGCTTTTTAGCGAAATGAGAACTTTCAAGAACCCTTAGTTCTAGATCCTTTAGTTGGAGAGACACTTTCACAAGGTTAATCTGTATAGTGTTCCTATGGGCGGATCCCATGTCCTATAAAACAGAGAAAAAATGAGCCCTAGGAAACCTTTGAAATGGTTAGTAATGATATGCCATGCTTTATGATGTCATGATTATGTTAGCAAATCACAAGTATAGCAAACAACAAACAAGTCACACCAAGTCCTTAGGTTTAAGGCTTGCATGAGTTTTAAGGTCATACCCTCTTGAAGTTGGATTGGTTCAACCTGTCCTATAAATAGTAACCGAGTTCTAAGGTATTGTACCCCAAAATTTTCCCTCCCATATTTCTCAACAAATGGCAAGGGAGGTCCCCAAATTGCTCAAGGAAGTTCAATAGTTGACCAGACAAACTCTCTCCTAAGGCAGTATACCTCAAATTAGGGTTTCCATCTTCATCAAGACGTGTGAACCACAAAGGACTCAAATACTCACCATTGTCCTAATATGTTCTCAAGATCATCCATATCAAGTTTCAAGCCTTGCAGAAGAAGTTTGCTCAGTCAATTGCTCAAATTCCTGAAAATCAACTATACTAGGTCAAAAGTCAATTGTGGCCCACATACAGTCAAACTTCAAGATTTTTGGTCAACATCCTCATTTTGAAGTATTATTCATCATTTGATCCAGGGTTGATCATGATTCCTCAAGGATTGCTCATAATTCATCAAAACCCAAAAGTTGCTAAATTAGGGTTTTATAAGAAAAGTCAACTCATCTTTGACCAAGCATAACTTTCTCAATCTTTATCAGAAATGACCCATCCAAATCTAATTTTCAAAAGGATGCAATTCCATACAATTTATCTTCAGCTCCCAAGTCCAGAATATGCACTCACAAAAATATATGAATTTTGATATTATAGGTCCTTTTGAAAAGTCAACAAAAATACCTTTTGGGTCAAAGCTTCATACATGAATATGGAAGACTCAATTGAGATGACACCAAAAGGTTTGCTTAGAGGACACCCTAAGCTTTCTAAAAAGTCCAAGAGCACCTATCTAGGGTCAAAATTGAGAGAGTTATGCATTGGCCAAGTTGACCATTTTTGCAAAATTGCCAAAAGTCAAATGTGCTCAAATTTGCATTTTTTGCTAAATGGGCCCAACTTTTTATGCTTGCACCTCAATTATAATGTGGTACACAACTCAAATGTTCACTAACCCATTATATGCTTCATTTTTCAATTTATTTTTATTTTTCATTAATTAAAAGTGAATTAAATCAAATAAATGATAAAAATTAACAAAGATATGATTTGATTTATTTTTTTGACAGTTTGGTAATTAAGATATGCTGAGTAAACAAGAGCAAATCACATCAAGGACAATTGGTACAAGAAAGGCATGTTTAGGCTAAAAATAGCAACATATCATATAGCTTGCAAATCAAATCAAGTCTTGGATAAATGAAAAGATTCAGTTCAAGTTTGTTAACCTAATTCACTTTAGGTTATATAATGAAGAATCCCATATCAAAAAACAAGGGTTAGAGGTCGTGAGAAGCAGAGAACAAAACTGAAAAAGTTGGCAAAAGTGTGAATTGGTTTTCACTCCACAGGCCATCTCAAGCCATCCTAGCTATCCCAATCCATTGTTGGACGTCCCAGGAAGCTGTCCCAATCATTTGCAAGGCCTGAAACACCCAGAAACGTGCGCTACACTTCACACGGTTTGGCATATTTTTTCAATTTGATTATCACAATTATTGCATGATTATCACTTTTGATTGTTATATTCATGTTTGTCATCATGTTTGCAAGCTAACCATGCCATTTAATTTCATTTTTGATGCATGTACATGATGTTGCCATTGCTAGGGTTTCTGAGTTATTTTTTGGGTTTTTTGTACAGGAAAAATTAGGTATTGAATTAGGTACCATGATGCTCGTGAGGATTAGACGAGTTGATTGGTACCATTACCTTTCATTTATCTTGCGTGTACATCATTTTTGAAATGTGCAGGGTTATACCTACAGTGAACGTCTATAAGTAAAAGTCTTGTTTTCTAAAACGACGGTTGCCAGGAAGAAGACGCTGGCGTGTCAAGCAACCATTAGGACGTTTAAATTTCACGCCTTAGAATCAGCTCTTTTTGCTTTTCTTATATTATGTTTCATTGCTATTATAATAACAAGTTAACAACGCAACTCAGTTGGCAACGCTTCATTGGTAGGGAGTACAAGGGCCTGGGTTTGATCCCAAGTCCCAGCAAAATGAATTTTCTTGTTTTCCCTTTGCAGATCCAATGCAATACTCCATCACACGCCCATCATACACCCTCAACGCCTGGCCACTGCATGCCCAGCTAGCCAGATCCAACATGCCATCAATGAAGGACCATGGTATTCTACAAAGTCAACATTGCACCAGATCAAGCGTGGTCAACCTGGCTTGGAGTATTTGGGCCAAAGGATTCAGATTTTCACCCCCTCTTTCAACACTAACAGGCCCAATTCTCAATTTCTTTTCTTATTTTCTTTTTGACAGGTTGAAGACGTACAAGCTGAGGTTGAACCCGAACAATTGTACCTTTGGGGTAAGGTCTGGTAAGCTTCTGGGTTTTGTTGTCAGTGACAAAGGTATTCAAGTAGACCCTGCAAAGGTAAAATCCGTATAAGAGATGTCGGCTCCTCGCACAGTGAAAGAAGTTAGAGGTTTCTTGGGACGCCTGAATTACATCATCCGGTTCATTTCACATATGACTTCTAATTGTGAGCCAATCTTCAAGATGCTGAAGAAAGATCAAGTGGTAAAGTGGAATGATGAATTCCAGACCGCTTTCGAAAGAATCAAGGAATACCTTCAAGAACCACCAATTTTGATGCCTCCATTTGAAGGAAGACCCTTGATATTATACTTGACAGTGCTAGACAATTCAATGGGGTGTGTGTTGGGGCAGCATGACGAGTATGGTCGAAAAGAGCATGCCATTTATTACATTAGCAAAATGTTTACCGACTGTGAGACCTGATACTCATTGCTCGAGAAAAATTGTTACGCTTTAGCATGGGCTGCTCGCCGACTGAGATAGTATATGCTGACTCACACTACCTTATTGATATCAAAGATGGATCCGATCAAATATATTTTCGAGAAGCCCGCCTTATCCGGAAGGATAGCAAGATGGCAGATGATCTTAACCGAGTACGACATCCAATACACAACCTAAAAAGCAATCAAGGGGAGTGTATTGGCAGATCATTTGGAGCATCAGGTCGTGGATGACTACCAGTCCATGAATTTCGAGTTTCCGGATGAGAATATCATGTTGGTGACCGACGGCGAAGAACCTGGACCAGATGAAGGACCCGAGGAGGGATCCCGATGGTCTATGTATTTTGATGGAGCCTAGAACACATTGGGTAATGGAATTGGCACTGTAATTATATAACTTGAGGGCTGTCATACTCTGTTCACCGCCTGATTATGTTTCAACTGCACCAACAACACGGCGGAGTATGAAGCGTGTATCATGGGTCTTTGAGTTGCTATTGACCTGAGGATTAAGTTATTAAGTGTATTCAGAGATTCCTCTCTGGTAATAAGTCAGATCAAAGGCAAGTGGGATACGAAGCACCAAAATCTTATTCCTTACAAAGAGTATGTACTGACATTTCTCCCACACTTTGAGGAGATAACCTTTGAACATTTCCCACGAGAAGAGAACCAGTTAGTGGACGCGCTAGCTACCATGTCTTCTATGTTCAAGGTTAGGTGGGACAATGAAGCTCCCCAGATTACCATTGAGATGTTGGATGAACCTGCACACTGTTGTGAGATCGACACCGAAGAAGTGGCAGACAAACCCTGGTTTCACGAAGTCAAAAGGTATCTCGAGGTTCAGGAGTATCCCGAAGGGGAATCTGTTAATGATAAGAATTTTCTGAGAAGGTTCGCTGTGAAGTTCTTCATCAGTAATGGAATTCTCTATAAGCTTAATCATTATTCAACCTTACTGCGGTGTGTAGACAAGAGCGAGGCAGAAAGTATCATGGCAGAGTTACATGAAGGTACCTTCGGAACTCATTCTAGTGGACATACCATGGCGAAGAAAATCCTACGAGCAGGATATTACTGGTCCACTATGGAAGCCGATTTTTATCAGCACTCTCGAACCTGTCTTAAGTGCCAAGTCTATGCTGATAAGGTGCATGTACCCCTGGTCCCCTTAAATGTTTTGACAGCTCCTTGGCCCTTTACGATGTGGGGCATCGACATGATCGGCGAGATCAGACCTACTACATCTAACGGGCATCGTTTCATTCTGGTAGCCATTGATTACTTTACGAAGTGGGTTGAGGCAACTTCCTTTGCTACAGTAACCAAGAACATCGTGGCGCGGTTTATCCGACACAATCTGATTTGTCGATATGGTGTACCAGAGAGGATTATTACTGACAATGGTACGGATCTCAATAACACAATGATCACCAAGCTCTGCAAACAGTTCAATATTCAGCATCATAACTCTTCTCCCTACCGGCCGAAGATTAATGGGGCTGTTGAGGCAGCTAACAAGAACATCAAGAAGATTGTACAGAAGATGACGGTGACGTACAAAGACTGGCACGAGATGCTATCATTCGCTCTTCATGGGTACCGTACCTCAGTACGGATGTCGACAGGGGCAACACCCTACTCATTGGTGTATGGCATCGAGGCAGTCCTACCCATCAAAGTCCAGATACCCTCTCTCAGGATTATGAAGGATGCGGGTTTGAACGAAGACGACTGGATCCAAACCCGACTTTATCAGCTGAATATAATCGATGAAAAGAGACTTATTGCTATCTGTCATGGTCATACGTATCAAAAGCGAATGATCAAGGCTTTTAACAAGAAAGTCAGACGTCAAGAATATCAAGTCGTGGATCTAGTGATCAAACGCATCATACTACCTCAAGGTGATTCCAGGGGAAAATGGACCCCCACGTACGAAGGGCCATTTGTGGTTAAGAACATTTTCTCGGGAGGAGCTATGATTCTAACCACCATGGATGGCGACGACCTTCCTCACCCCATCAATACAGACATAGTGAAAAGATACTACGCATAATCAAAGACTCGCTAGGTTGACTGGCCTAGGAAAAAATAAGGGCTTCCCGGAGAACCAAAAGGGCTTGGGCAAAAGTAAGGGATGAAAATAAAAAAACTGTACACCCGGCAATTCGAAAACCTGAAAGGGCGACTTGGGCAAAAAAGGGTATCCCGGTGGACTGAAAACCCGAAAGGGCGGTCCAGGAAAAAATTAGGGATCAAAGCGTAACACTATGTCTCATTGGATCATCTCACAACCAGACTTCGGTATCAACTATCAAGCTCAGACAACACTAATCAATCTGATCAACCTTCGGCTAAGTAGCAAGGTGATGAGACGCTTGAAGATATAAAGGCAATAGCAGAGTTGGAACCTGATGGGATTGTTTCACATAGCTATTTTTATTTCTTTTACACAAATTATAATTCCTTTCAGCGGCGTTCTATTACTAGGACGTCAACCTCTTTGTACAAAAACGCCTATTACAGGCCAATTTCAAAATCAATACAAGTCATTTTTACAAAACTTCAATTAGGTTCTTTTTCTATTTTGTTTTGCAAGAACGTCCAATGATTCATTTTTGATATATGCATTTGAAAATAATGATTGCTGCTCACAAATATTTACATGAGAAACAAAGACAATTACTCGTAATTCCAGGAACAGGGAAAAATAAGAAGTGCCCAAACTTTACAGTTACTCTACCCATCAAGTACCGGGATAGAGCCAGCTTGAGAACATGATTAGTGGTACATATACTCCCCACAGAGTAAAAAGTATCCAAAGACAGTGATGTTAGTGTTCTCGAACAGGACATAACTCTCCCCAGCTGAGGTTCACAATCGCGAGTGAGTCAGTAAATTTTTCCCCAAGCAGAAATTCAATCTCCAACAGAATTCATTATCACCAGCAACGGAAATTCATCCCCAGATGAGTTTATTTCTCCAAATCGGCAGATCTATCAACAGAGTATCTCCTCTCCAACAGAGTTATCCTCAGACAGGGTCTCTTCCAGTTGAATATTCACCAGCCGAATGGAGGTGAATCCCCAGCTAGTCATCTTTGTTCACCATCCCCAACAGAAGTAGATGAACTATGGTTTTTTTTTACAACAGTCAAGGATGCCATTTCTCATACTCTCCAAAAAAACAGTCAGGGATTTATTTTCTCGGACTCAGATTATTACGTCAGCATTTCATGTTCATACATTATGACATGTGAATACATTACATATAACATAATCTCAGTTATTTTGAGAACCTCATCACAATGCATCTCATGCATCGCATATAACTAACCATGTATTTCTTTCAGGAAAGACAGTTATTATCAACGATTTCCAGCAGGTCATGATCAACACTCGAAGCTAAATAGAGTAATCATCGGTGCAACAAAAGTAACCTTACCCCGGTTCATCCTCAAGTTGTACACAAACTTATAACTTTATCCCGGTTCATTCTGAAGTTTTACACTAACTTACCACCAAGAAACCCTACTACCCAGGTTCCTTCTCACAGCCCTACTGTCCAGTCTTTCGGATCGAAGTAACCCTACTATCCAGGTTCCTTCTCACAGCCCTACTATCCAGGCTTTCATATCGAAGTAACCCTACTATCTAGGTTTCTTCTCACATCCCTACTATCCAGGCTTTCATATCGAAGTAACCCTACTATCCAGGTTCCTTCTCATAGCCCTACTATCCAAGCTTTCATATCGAAGTAGCCCTACTGTCCAGGTTCCTTCTCACAGCTCTACTATCCAGGCTTTCATATCAAAGTAACCCTACTATCCAGACAGTAGTCCATAACACTTTAAGACCAGGACCCGATCAAACACGATTTGTTTCGCATCTCGCCAATAAGTCGTAGTGTAGCATATACCTCGACCAGATACGCAATTCACTTCCGCTTCCCCAAGTCGGAGTTAATTCCCCAGTAGAGTAACGGACAACTGAAGCTCCTAAAATTCTATTTCTCCCAAGACAGAGACCAGTATTCCCCAGTGAAGTCCTCCTTAACAACAGGTATACGAGTTCTCACAAAGGAATCTCTTATGCGATCGACACCTCTTCGGATGGCATCTTTAAGCCCATCCCCGACAATCTTCAATCCTCAACTGCCAAATGGCATCTATAAGCCCATTCCCGATATCACAAATCCAGTGTCACTTCATGCGAGTGCAAATTTCTGGGCACTCTAGTGTTCAATCATCTTCCACCTTTAGATCACGAAAGGCAGAGAAGCCAATATACATCTTTAGGTTTAAGAAGATTGAACAGGGGCAGCTGTTGTACCCCAAAATTTTCCCTCCCATATTTCTCAACACATGGCAAGGGAGGTCCCTAAATTGCTCAAGGAAGTTCAAGAGTTGACCAGACAAACTCTCTCCTAAGGCAGTATACCTCAAATTAGGGTTTCCATCTTCATCAAGATGTGTGAACCACAAATGAATCAAATTCTCACCATTGTCCTAATATGTTCTCAAGATCATCCATGTCAAGTTTCAAGCCTTGCAGAAGAAGTTTGTTCAGTCAATTGCTCAAATGCTTGAAAATCAACTGTATTAGGTCAAAAGTCAATTGTGGCCCACATACAGTCAAACATAAAGATTTTTGGTCACCATCCTCATTTTGAAGTATTATCCATCATTTGATCCAGGGTTGATCATGATTCCTCAAGGATTGCTCACAATTCATCAAAACCCAAAAGTTGTTAAATTAGGGTTTTATAGGAAAAGTCAACTCAACTTTGACCAAGCATAACTTTCTCATACTTTATCAGAAATGACCCATCCAAAGCTCATTTTGAAGAGGATGCAATTACATACAATTCATCTTCATCTCCCAAGTTCATAATATGCACTCACAAAAAGATATGAATTTTGACATTACCTTTCATTTATCTTGCGTGTAAAGCATTTTTGAAATGTGCAGGGTTATACCTACAGTGAACGTCTGTAGGTAAAAGTCTTGTTTTCTAAAACGACGGTTGCCAGGAAGAAGACGCTGGCGTGTCAAGCAGCCATTGGGACATTTGAATTTCACGCCTTAGAATCAACTTTTTTTGCTTTTCTTATATTATGTTTTATTTCTATTATAATAACAAGTTAACAACGCAGCTCAGTTGGCAACGCTTCATTGGTAGGGAGTACAAGGGCCTGGGTTCAATCCTAAGTCCCAGCAAAATGCATTTTCTTGTTTTCCCTTTGCAGATCCAATGCAATACTCCATCACATGCCCATCATACACCCTCAACACCTGGCCACTGGATGCCCAGCTAGCCAGATCCAACGTGCCAGCAATGAAGGACCATGGTGTTCTACAAAGTCAACATTGCACCAGATCAAGCGTGGTCAATCAGGCTTGGAGTATGTGGGCCAAAGGATTCCGATTTGCACCCCCTCTTTCAACACTAACAGGCCCAATTATCAATTTCTTTTCTTATTTTATATTTTATATTTTAATTTGTTTACTTATTTTATTTTTTTTAAAATCAATTTTAATTAAATCATAAAAAATCAAAAAAAGGTCATAAAAAAATTAGATTTAGTTGTTTTTCTTATTAAATTAAAATTTTGTTAATTAATTAGATTAATATTTAAATCAGGGTAACTTTAATTTGTTTTTTTTCACAATTAAAATTAAATTAGAAAATTAGGTTAACTCGTGATTTAATTTTTCTCTTTTTCTCAAATAAAACAAAAATACAAAAATAGGTTGTTTAGAATTAATTAATTTATTTTCAAAAATTAACATTAATTAGAACTTAGGATTTTCTTTTAATTTAATTCTCCATTATTTTCTCAAATAACAAAACATGACAAAAAACATTTTTTCTTTAATCAATCGCAAGTACGATTAGTCAAAGGGTCAAAACCCTAATCGCCTCGCATTTAATTTGCCGCGCGCTTGTTAATTATTTCACCATTATTTTGTAACTGTTCAGGGTTTGTAATAGTTAACTTAGGGTTTTTATTTGCTGTTTAAATCCCCGATTTTTGGTTATGTAATTAATCCCCCACCCCGAAGCCTTGTAATAGCTAGGTTTATTTTCTCAAATTTTTAATTTCTGCAAATATTTAATTGTTAGATGTATGTTTAGGATTGTATGGCAAGAATGCATGACATATTAAAATGGTTAGAAAACCCTAATGTGCAAAGATAATAAACTGAAAATGGATCACTCACACATATTCACTCTTAGGGTATACTCTCACTTTGGTTGCCTTCGGTAAACGATCATTAAGCATAGGGTGTCTTAGTGGTTGCCCTCCCGTCTAAAAAGATCAAATGTCCCATTCGAATGTTGCCTCGGAAATGTTGCCTCGGAAAGATCTTAAGACTCTAGGGTTACTACTAAGGTGTCCTAATATTGCTTTAGTGACCGTACATCCCTTTCGAATTGACCCTTACAAATCCAACGACGGTGCTACCTATTTCTCAATAGTAGGATAGCGCTGTCTAAAGGAAACAAGAATAGAAACAATCTTTTTTTCGAGTAGGTAGATGCTAGTAGGTACTTGCTCAAATCAAAACTTTTCACACTAAACACTTTTTAAAACCAATTTTCAAAACAACTTCATCACACCCTTGAGGACTGATACAAGGGTTATCATGAAGTAAAACATTTTCAAAAACAAGCACACAAACACAAGTAATTTAAAAATGAGAAAGTACCTAAGAGCCCATGGAAAACCATGGATAGAAAGGGTGCTAACACCTTCCCTTTCTATAATCTACCCCCCGTACTCAAAAACATCTCGAAAAAGGTTTTTTCTGTTTTTTTCCTTTTCCTTTGTTAGATAAAATAAAAGTCGATGGCGACTCTTGCTTACCGCGACATTTTGCGAACAAAAAACGCAAAACACAAACCAGTATTAAATAGTCGGTTATGCCACCGTATTACAGAACTAGAGACTCTGCTGGGGACTTTATAAGTGGGGTATACCTTAGGATCTAGGTCATTAAAATTGATTCTCTTGATTGCTTTGTTTGCTTTATTTTTGAGAGTTTGTTTGGGGTTACTATAGATCCTACACCCGGATCTTAGGAACACTCATTAGGTAAGTAGCAATAGATTGTGAGGGAACTGTACGACATAGACCGATGCGGTTGAAGCAGTAGCTATGTTGGTGTGGCACTTTGGTTGGTACCGGTATCCCTTGTGGTGAAACGAGGAGAATACGGGGCCGCTGCATGGTGTCGTGAAGCACTAACGGGCCTTAGAACCTTAGTTGAACAACTTGGCCATTAGAAAGTAGAGAGATAGACGGCCTCGGTGTAGAGCTGAGAACTGGTTGATACTCGATGCTACACTCATTGAGATCATACTTTCGGAATATTTCGGCCGTAAGAAAAGATTGCGTGAGCTGAAACCATGACCGATAAAGGATGATCAGTGATATTGAGATCCTCTAGAACCCGGTTAATTTTCTAGGACAGGTTTGAAACCAGCTTAACTTCAAGAGGGTATTACCTTTGACCTCATGCAAGCCTTAAACCTAAGGGCTTTGTGTGATTTGACTATGTTTGCAATGCTTGTGTTTGCTATACCTGTGGTTTATCAGGACATCATGCATCATAACATGGCATTCATGCTTCATTACACTAACCATTTCAAAGACCAAGGGAATTTATCTTTGTTCTATTTTGCAGATCATGGCTTCCATGCGTATAAATACTATTCGAATCAGCTTTGTGCAGATACCTTCCCAACTCAAAGAGCTAGTATCAAGAGTTTCTGAAACTTCTACTTTCATTAAGAGACACGGTCAACTTCTCAGCCTGGTTACTTCAAACCTTGATGAACATATGATGAGCGTACTTTTTCAGTTCTTCGATCCCAAGTATCACTGCTTCACCTTTCCATATTATCAGTTGGTACCCAACTTGGAAGAATTCTCTCAGCTATTGGGCATACCCATTCTTGAATAGGTACCCTTCACAGGTATAGAAGAAGTTCCTAAGCCAAAAGTCATTGCCTTATCTTGGCATTTGAAACGGGCCGACGTGGTATCTAATTGGGAAACTCGAAGCGGAGTCGAGGGTTTTCTAGATAAATTTCTGATAGACAAGGCTCATCTATTTTGGGATGATATGGCTTCAGGATTTTGAGGAGGTCTTGGCTCTTCTTATCTATGGTTTAGTTCTCTTCCCTAATCTGGACTCCTTCGTAGATGTAAATGCTATCAAGATTTTCCTTTCTCGCAACCCTGTGCCTACCTTGCTTGGAGATATTTTGCACGCTCTCCATACTCGTACCATGAAGAGAAGAGGGACTCTTATGTGCTTCATGATGTTGCTGTCGAGGTGGTTTATTTCTCACCTCCCTAAGTCTGTACCGAAGAACGAAGAAGGTTTGGGTTGGTTGCAAAGGATAATGTCACTCGCTCATACGGATATTCTTTGATGTTCCTGAGCTATGGAAGACATTGCTATTATTGATCGCTGCGGGGAGTACTCTAATGTCCCATTACTTGGTATCATAGGGGGTATAACTTACAATCCTTGTCTAGCTCTGCGACAATTTGGTCATGCTCGAAGGGATGGTCCCCATGAGTTTACTTATTGAGGGCATTGTATTCAACTATGAGGATGATGTTAATGAGTATCGTCGGAGATTCATACGAGCTTGTGGAATGGTAAACAGATCTGATGCCAAAGATTTGGGACCAAAGACTTCCATTCCCATGGAGCCTTTCCTCCAATGGGTACGAGCTCGTGCTCAGAAGCTTATGATGCCTTATGTGGCCGTATTACCAGTGATTGTGGAGCCCACTACTGAATAAGGCATTCCTTACACGGTTCTCTATCCTTACATGCCCACTGATCTTGGGGAGTTACAGAGGTCTTGGATTCAGCTAAAGAATGAGTGGGATACTTACAGGGAACAGTTCCATGATCAAGAGAGGAAGGTTTTAAAGCTCACCAGGCAACTCCAGGAAGAAAGAGTGCTCAATGATTATATCAGCACAAAGAGAAAGCGTCCATGGGATTTTTGATTTTTATTTTCTAGTTTTAGATTTGTTTTATTTACTTATTTGTAACTCCTTAAAGGCATTTTGAACTTTCAAATTTAAGCTAATAAAGTTCTTGTTTATTTTGGTTTGCAAATTTAAATTTCCCAAAGTCTTTGAAATCATTATATGCGCATCCCATTATCATACGCATCATTACAGGTACCACTACAGGTTTCTCATCTTCTTCGCCGTTTATTTCAGCATAAATGTCTTCCGATCAAGTCATCAAAGATCTCCAGGCACAAAACGCCCCGTTCCAACAGATGTTCATAAGTCTGACAAAGGGGAAGGAAGATCTGAAAGCCCTTATTCTGAAAGAGAAGAAGAAAAAGAAGAAGGTTGTCGGTATTCTGAATATGGGCAGAAGGTTTGGAGAAAGGTTGAAGCAACAAACTGATCTGACCTCTTCATCCAAGGAAGGGGAGAACCAAGAAGGGGAAAAGGACGCTAGTCCTGCAGTCTCTGACAATGATACTGATTATAACGATGAGCAATATCCTCCTGCTGAGGATAGATACAAACAATTAGAGGATCGTCTGAGTGCCATGAAAGTTCAGAGGATACCTGGGTTGGATTTTGAAGAATTGGGTTTGGTATCGGGAGTGGTCATCCCTCAGAAGTTCAAAGCTCTGGTTTTTGCCAAGTATGATGGGGTGTCCTACCCAAAACTCCATCTCCGCTCGTATGTCAGGAAGATTCAACCCCACACCGCTGATAGAAATTTGTGGGTGCACTTCTTTCAAGATAGTCTGTCAGGGACTTAGCTTGAATGGTTCTACCAGTTGGAGGAAGCCAGTGTCCGAAACTGGGAAGATCTTGCTGTTGCTTTCTACAAGCAGTATCAGTATAATGCCGACTTTGCTCCCACTCGTACTCAACTCTAGAGTATGTCCATGGGTGCAGGTGAAGGTTTTAAAGATTATGCTCAAAAATGGAGAGACCTGGCTGGGAGAGTTCAACCCCCTTTGTCTGATAGGGAGTTGGTTGATATGTTTCTAGGAACACTATCAGGTCCATTTTTCAATCACTTAATCGGCAGCTCGTCATCTGGTTTCACCGAGATGATTTTAACTGGAGAAAGAGTAGAAGCTGGAATTCGGAGTGGTAAAATATAGAAGGATGCCTCATCGAGTTCAGTAAAGAAGCCTTTCGCTGGTAAGAAGGAAGCCAGTGCGGTCTATAGCTTGAGGGGCCAAAGCAGATCTGAATACCGTCAAACGGTAAATGCTGTAGTGATACCAAGACCCGTAGTTGCTCCACAACGCAACAATCAACAAAGGGTGGAAAGACCACAACGGCAGTTTACCCGCATCAACATGACTTTGGATGAAGTTCTACCCCATTTATTAAAATCCAACTTGGCAACCTTGAGAGAGGCTCCCAAGAATCCAAACACTACCTCTCCCATATACAATCCCAACGCGCGGTGCGCCTACCATTCTGAGAGTCCTGGCCATGATACAAATGATTGTTGGGCTTTGAGAAACAAAGTACAAGACTTGATTGAAGCCAAGGAGATAGATTTCGATGCTCCAGAAAAGCCGAATGTTATAACTTCTCCCATGCCCAAACATGGTCGTGGAGTTAATGTTGTTGACACTAATTTGTTTGTGACCTCTGTTGAGGAAATTTCTACTCCTCTTATAACTATTAAGAAGAATTTGTTGTTGGCCGGTTTATTTCCGGGTTGTGGTGAAGATTGCCACATGTGTTCGATTCTACCTTCTGGTTGCCGTTTGTTGAAGTCAGGTGTTCAGCGCCTGATGGATAATAAAGAGATTTTGTTCGAGAAGACTGTGATCCCTATTGTTCCCATTGAAGACGTCACTATTATAACCATTTCCGCCAATCCTTCCAAGGTTTCCTCGAGAATACCTGTTAGGATTACACATGTTCAAAGAATTTATCCGCTGATAATCATTGTTCCTGGTCCCATCCCGTACACCTCAGACAAGGATGTCCCATGGCATTATGGTGCTGATGTGTACTATCATGGCATTAAGCAAGATCAGAAGAATGAAGAAGCTGATACTGATGTCAGTAATATTGTCGGGACTAGTAAGGTTACCCTAAGTGGAAGGGTTTTCTCTCCTGAGATTGCTCCGAAGATCATCAAGCCTACTGTTATTCCAACTGCTGCTCCAACCAGCACTCCTAACATTTCCCCTGTTCCTACTCCAGTTATTACCCCTGCTGCTGAGCCATTTGGGACTCGGGGCAAGGAAATTATTGGTGAGTCTTCCCGGACGGAGGCACCTAAGAAAATCATTGTGGAAGCCTTTAAATAAGAAATAGAGGAAATATTGAAAATCATTAAGAAGAGCTACTACAATGTGGTCGAGCAGTTGGGGCAGACCCCATCAAAGATATCCATGTTGTCTCTGCTGTTGTGTTCTGAAGCCCATGCGAAGGCTTTGATTGCATTTCTCAAGACTGCGTATGTGCCGCACGAAACTTCAGCAGATCAATTTAAAGATTGTGTGGCCAGCCTAACTGCTGACAATGGGCTGGGTTTTTCAAATGCGGATCTGACACCGAAAGGAAGGAACCATAGTGATGCTCTACATGTCTCGATTGAGTGCAGGGGCACCACTATGGCTCATGTGCTGGTAGATACTGGGTCTTCACTGAATGTTCTGCCGAAGAAAGTGTTGGACCGTTCGGATTGTGAGGGTTTGACCCTAAAGCCTAGTAACATTGTGGTAAGGGCTTTTGACGGATTGAAGAGAATGGTGCACGGGGAGGTGGACATCCCTGTCAAAGTGGGTTCTCATACATTTGGGTCCACCTTCTACGTAATGGATATCAGGCCGTCGTATTCTTGCTTGCTGGGTCGTCCTTGGATCCGTGAGGCTGGGGCAGTTACTTCCACACTCCATCAAATGCTGAAGTATCCGGTGAAGGGAAAGATTATAAAAGTGCGAGGTGAAGAAGAATATATGGTGAGTCACCTCAATTCCTTCTGATACATAGAGATGGACGGGGAATTCATAGAAACTCCTTGTCAGAATTTCGAAGAGGTCCCTCAGATTCTGGCATCAACTGAAGTTACTACCAATAAACCTTCATTGGAGATGGCTTCTCTCAAGGACGCCAGGGTTGTGGTTGAAGAAGGTGGGTGTACCAATTGGGGTCAGCTCCCTGACTTCACTCACAAAACTAACAATATTGGTTTGGGCTTTACTACAGGGGCTTAAAGGGCTGTTAGGCACGCTCGGGTTGGAAGACCCCCTCTACACATCAGCAATTGGGGAATTAATGCAATTGAAGATAGTGAAGAGGATTCAGACATCGACAGCTGGATCTATCCAACAACCAACGATGGACCGAGTAACTGGAAAGGTAGGGACTTCATACCTGTTTCTTTTTTTTCCACAGTAATTGACTCATTTGTTTTAAGATTTGTAGTAAACAATTTGAAACTTTACAGCCCAGTGCCTTGCCCGAGGCACCTTGGCTTTGCTTGTGAGGGCTATTATTTGTCATTTCATATATCATTAATAAAGCATTGGATGTTTCTTGCATACAAATTTTGTGCTCCTTGTTTGTCTTTTTTGTCTCTCACTTTATCAAAACAATTATTCTCTTACACATACTCACGTATCATACTGCAGATCCATATCTACTCTGGATCCCATTGATAACAGCTTTGCTACTGCCAATTATGACTTCAAAAATCCGATCAACCAAGCCGAGGACGAAGGTGAGGATGATTGTGAGGTGCATGGAGAACTTGCTAGACTATTACAGCAGGAAGAAAGGTACATACAACCTCATGAAGAGCCAGTAAAGTCAGTGAATTTGGGTACAGGGGAAGACAGGAAAGAGGTTAAATTAGGTGCGAATCTGGAGCCTAGTGTCAAACAACGGTTAATACAGATGCTACACGACTATGTTGAGATCTTTGCCTGGTCCTATGAAGACATGCCTAGTTTTGACACTGATATTGTGGTACATCTCCTGCCGACTAAAGAAGACTGCCCTCCGGTAAAGTAGAAGGTCCGCCCTATGCGCCCTGAAATGTCAGAGAAAATTAAGGCAGAGGTCATGAAACAGTTCGATGCAGGATTCTAAGCTGTCACTTCTTATCCGCAGTGGGTTGCCAACGTTGTTCCGGTACATAAGAAGGAAGGTAAGGTACGGATGTGTGTGAACTACAGAGATATGATCAGGGCAAGCTCCAAGGATGACTTCCCACTTCCTCACATTGATGTTCTAGTCGACAACACCGTGCAACACAAGATCTTCTCCTTCATGGATGGTTTTTCTGGCTATAACCAGATCAAGATGGCTCTTGAGGACATGGAGAAGACAACCTTCGTTACACATTGGGGCACCTTCTGTTACAAGGTAATTCCTTTTGGGTTGAAGAATGATGGGGAAAATTATCAGCGCATCATGGTCACTTTGTTCCACGATATGATTCACCACGAGATCGAGGTTTATGTTGATGACATGATAGCCAGGTCCCAGACTGAGGAAGAGCACCTTGATCATCTCCAGAAACTATTTGACAGGTTGAAGCCGTACAAGCTGAGGTTGAACCCGAACAAGTGTACCTTCGGGGTAAGGTCTGGTAAGCTTCTGGGTTTTGTTGTCAGTGACAAAGGTATTCAGGTAGGCCCTGCAAAGGTAAAAGCCATATAAGAGATGTCGGCTCCCTGCACAGAGAAAGAAGTTAGAGGTTTGTTGGGACGCCTGAATTACATCGCCAGGTTCATTTCACATCTGACTTCTACTTGTGAGCCAATCTTCAAGCTGTTGAAGAAAGATCAAGTGGTAAAGTGGAATGATGAATGCCAAACCGCTTTCGAAAGAATCAAGGAATACCTTCAAGAACCACCAATTTTGATGCCTCCAGTTGAAGGAAGACCCTTGATATTATACTTGACAGTGCTAGATAATTTAATGGGGTGTGTGTTGGGGCAGCATGACGAGTCTGGTCGAAAAGAGCACGCCATTTATTACCTTAGCAAAAAATTTACTGACTGTGAGACCCGATACTCATTGCTCGATAAAACTTGTTGTGCTTTGCATGGGCTGCTCGCCGAATGAGACAGTATATGCTGACTCACACTACCTTGTTGATATCAAAGATGGATCCGATCAAATATATTTTCGAGAAGCCCGCCTTATCCGGAAGGATAGCAAGATGGAAGATGATCTTAACCGAGTACGACATCCAATACACAACCCAAAAAGCAATCAAGGGGAGTGTATTGGCAGATCATTTGACGCATCAGGCCGTGGATGACTACCAGTCCATGAATTTCGAGTTCCCGGATGAGAATATCATGTTGGTGACCGACGGCGAAGAACCTGGACCGGATGAAGGACCCGAGGAGGGATCCGATGGTCTATGTATTTTGATGGAGCCTCGAACGCATTGGGTAATGGAATTGGCTCTGTAATTATATTTCCTGAGGGCTGTCATACTCCGTTCACCGCCCGATTATGTTTCAACTGCACCAACAACACGGAGGAGTATGAAGTGTGTATCATGGGTCTTCGAGCTGCTATTGACCTGAGGATTAAGTTCTTAAGTGTATTCGGAGATTCCGCTTTGGTAATAAGTCAGATCAAAGGCGAGTGGGATACGAAGCACCCAAATCTTATTCCTTATAAAGAGTATGTACTGACATTGCTCCCACACTTTGAGGAGATAACCTTTGAACATTTCCCACGAGAAGAGAACCAGTTAGCGGATGTGCTAGTTACCATGTCTTCTATGTTCAAGGTTAGGTGGGATAATGAAGCTCCCCAGATTACCATTGAGATTTTGGATGAACCTGTACACTGCTGTGAGATCGACACCAAAGAAGTGGCAGACAAACCCTGGTTTCACGAAGTCAAAAGGTATCTCGAGGTTCAGGAGTATCCCGAAGGGGCATCTGTTAATGATAAGAAGTTTCTGAGAAGGTTCGCTGCGAAGTTCTTCATCGGTAATGGAATTCTCTATAAGCGTAATCATGATTCAACCTTACTGCGGTGTGTAGACAAGAGCGAGGCAGAAAGGATCATGGCAGAGTTACATGAAGGTACCTTCGAAACTTATTCCAGTGGACATACCATGGCGAAGAAAATCCTACGGGCAGGATATTACTGGTCCACTATGGAAGCCGATTGTTATCAGCACTCTCGAACCTGTCATAAGTGCCAAGTCTATGCTGATAAGGTGTATGTACCTCCGGTCCCCTTAAATGTTTTGACAACTCCTTGGCCCTTTGCAATGTGGGGCATCGACATGATCAGAGGGATCAGACCTACTGTGTCTAACTGGCATCGTTTCATTCAGGTAGCCATTAATTACTTTACGAAGTGGGTTGAGGCAGCTTCCTTTGCTACAGTAACCAAGAACGTCGTGGTGCGGTTTATCCGACACAATCTGATCTATCAATATGGTGTACCAGAGAGGATTATTACTGACAATGGTATGAATCTCAATAACACAATGATCACCGAGCTCTGCAAACAGTTCAAGATTCAGCATCATAACTCTTCTCCCTACCGGCCGAAGATGAATGGGGCTTTTGAGGCATCTAACAAGAAAATCAAGAAGATTGTACAGAAGATAACGGTGATGTACAAAGACTGGCACGAGATGCTACCATTCGCTCTTCATGGGTACCGTACCTCAGCACAGACGTCGACAGGGGCAACACCCTACTCTTGTGTGTATGGCATGGAGGAAGTCCTACCCATCGAAGTCCAGATACCCTCTCTCAGGATTATGAAGGATGCAGGTTTGAACGAAGACGACTGGATCCAAACCTGACTTGATCAGCTGAATCTAATCGATGAAAAGAGACTTACTGCTATCTGTCATGGTCAGACGTATCAAAAGCGAATGATCAAGGCTTTTAACAAGAAAGTCAGACGTCAAGAATATCAAGTCGAGGATCTAGTGATCAAACGCATCATACTACCTCAAGGTGATCCTAGGGGCAAATGGACCCCCACGTACGAAGGGCCATTTGTGGTTAAGAACATTTTATTGGGAGGAGCTATGATTCTAACCACCATGGATGGTGACGACCTTCCTCACCCCGTCAATACAGACATAGTGAAAAGATACTATGCATAATCAAAGACCCGCTAGGTTGACTGGCCTAGGCAAAAATAAGGGCTTCCTGGCGAACCAAAAGGGTTCAGGCAAAAGTAAGGGATGAAAATAAAAAAATTGTACACCCGGCAAGTCGAAAACCTGAAAGGGCGACTTGGGCAAAAAAGGGTACCCCGGTGGATTGAAAACCCGAACGGGCGGTCCAGGAAAAAATTAGGGATCGAAGCGTAACACTATGTCTCATTAGATCATCTCGCAACCATACTTCGGTATCAACTATCAAGCTCGGACAACACTAATCAATCTGATCAACCTTCGGCCAAGTAGCAAGGTGATGAGACGCTTGAAGATATAAAGGCAATAGCAGAGTTGGAACCTGATGGGATTGTTTCACATAGCTATTTTTATTTCTTTTACACAAATTATAATACCTTTCAGCGGCGTTCTCTTACTAGGACGTCAGCCTCTTTGTACAAAAACGCCTATTACAGGCCAATTTCAAAATCAATACAAGTCATTTTTACAAAACTTCAATTTGTTTCTTTTTCTTTTTCTGTTTTTTTTTTGCAAGAACGTCCAATGATTGATTTTTGATATATGCATTTGAAAATAATGATTGTTGCTTACAAATATTTACATGAGAAATAAAGACAATTACTCGTAATTCCAGGAACAGGGAAAAATAAGAAGTGCCCAAACTTTACAATTACTCTGCCCATCAAGTATCGGGATAGAGCCAGCTTGAGAACATGAGTAGTGGTACATACACTCCTCATAGAGTAAAAAGTATCCAAAGACAGTGAAGTTAGCATTCTCGAACATGACATAACTCTCCCCAGCTGAGATTCACAATCGCGAGTGAGTCAGTAAATTTTTCCCCAAGCAAAGTTTATTTCTCTCACAAGCAGAAATTCAATCTCCAACAGAATTGATTATCACCAGAAACGAAAATTCATCCCCAACTGAGTTTATTTCTCCAAATCGGCAAATATATCAATAGAGTATCTCCTCCCCAACAGAGTTATTCCCCGCAGAGTTATCCTCGGACAGGGTCTCTTCCAGCTGAATATTAACCAGCCGAATGGAGGTGAATCCCCAGCTAGTCATCTTTGTTCACCATCCCCAACAGAAGTAGAGGAACTATGGTTTTTTTTACAGCAGTCAAGAATTCCTTTTCTCATACTCTCCAAACAGCAGTCAGGGATTTATTTTCTCAGACTCATATTATTACGTCAGAATTTCATGTTCATACATCATGACATGTGAATACATTACATATAACATAATCTCAATTATTTTGAGAACCTCATCACAATGCATCTCATGCATCGCATATAACTAACCATGTATTTCTTTCAGGAAAGACAGTTATTATCAACGATTTCCAGCAGGTCATGATCAACACTCGAAGCTAAATAGAGTAATCATCCGTGCGACAAAAGTAACCTTACCCTGATTCATCCTGAAGTTTTACACAAACTTATAACCTTACCCCGGTTCATTCTGAAGTTTTACACAAACTTACCACCAAGCAACCCTACAACCCAGGTTCCTTCTCATAACCCAACTATCAAGACTTTCGTATCGAAGTAACCCTACTATCCAGGTTCCTTCTCATAGCCCTATTATCCAGGCTTTAATATCGAAGTAACCCTACTATCCATGTTCCTTCTCACAGCCCTACTATCCAGGCTTTCATATCGAAGTAACCCTACTATCCAGGTTCCTTCTTATAGCCCTACTATCTAGGCTTTCATATCGAAGTAACCCTACTATCCAGGTTCCTTCTCACAGCCCTACTATCCAGGCTTTCATATTGAAGTATCCCTACTGTCCACGTTCCTTCTCACAGCTCTACTATCTAGGATTTCATATCGAAGTAACCCTACTATCCAGACAGCAGTCCAGAACACTGTAAGACCGGGACCCGATCAAACACGATTGGTTTCGCATCTCTCCAGTAAGTCGCGGTGCAACATATACCCCGACCAGATACGCAGTTCACTTCTGCTTACCCAAGCCGGAGTTAATTCCCCAATAGAGTAACGGACAACTAAAGCTCCTAAAGATCTATTTCTCCCAAGACAGAGACAAGCATTCCCCAGCGAAGTCCTCCTCAACAACAGGTATACGAGTTCTCGCAAAGGAATCTCTTATGTTATCGACACCTCTTCGGATGGCATATTTAAGCCCATCCTCGATAATCTTCAATCCTCAACTGCCAAATGGCATCTGTAAGCCCATTCCCGATATCACAAATCCAGTGCCACTTCATGCGAGTGCAAATTTTTGGGCACTCTAGTGTTCAATCATCTTCCACCTTCAGATCACGAAAGGCAGAGAAGCCAATCTACATCTTCAGGTTTAAGAAGATTAAACAGGGGCAGCTGTTGTACCCCAAAATTTGTTCTCCCATATTTCTCAACACATGGCAAGGGAGGTCCCCGAATTGCTCAAGGAAGTTCAAGAGTTGACCAGACAAACTCTCTCCTAAGGCAGTATACCTCAAATTAGGGTTTCCATATTCATAAAGATGTGTGAACCACAAAGGACTCAAATTCTCACCATTGTCCTAATATGTTCTCAAGATCATCCATGTCAAGTTTCAAGCCTTACAGAAGAAGTTTGCTCAGTCAATTGCTCAAATGCCTGAAAATTAATTGTACTAGGTCAAAAGTGAAATGTGGCCCACATACAGTCAAACTTAAAGTTTTTTGGTCAACATATTCATTTTTAAGTATTATCCATCATTTGATCCAGGGTTGATCATGATTCCTCAAGGATTGCTCACAGTTCATCAAAACCCAAAAGTTGCTAAATTAGGGTTTTATAGAAAAAGTCAACTCAACTTTGACCAAGCATAACTTTCTCATAATTTATCAGAAATGACCCATCCAAATCTCATTTTTAAGAGGATGCAATTACCTACAATTCATCTTCATCTCCCAAGTCCAGAATATGCACTCACAAAAAGATATGAATTTTGACATTATAGTTCCTTTTGAAAACTCAACAAAAAACACCTTTTGGGTCAAAGCTTCATACATGAACATGGAAGACTAAATTGAGATGAGACCAATAGGGTTGTTTAGATGACATCCTAAGCTTTCTAAAAAGTCCAAGAACACCTCTCTAGGGTCAAAATTGAGAGAGTTATGCATTGTCCAAGTTGACCATTTTTGCAAAATTGCCAAAAGTCAAATGTTCTCAAATTTGCATTTTTTTGCTAAATGGGCCCAACTTTTTATGCTTGCACCTCAATTATAATGTGGTCCACGACTCAAATGTTCACTCACCCATTATATGCTTCATTTTTCATTAATTAAAAAGTTAATTAAATCAAATAAATGATGAAAATTAATAAAGATATAATTTTATTTGTTTTTTGGACAGTTTGGCAATCAAATTATGCTGAGTAAACAAGAGCAAATCGCATCAAGGACAATTGGTACAAGAAAGGCATGTTTTGGCTCAAAATAGCAACATATCATATAGCTTGCAAATCAAATCAATCTTGGATAAATGCAAAGATTCAGTCCAAGTTTGTTAACCTAATTCACTCTAGGTTACATAATGAAGAATTCCAGATCAAAAAACAAGGGTTATAGGTCGTGAGAAGCAAAGAACAAAACTGAAAAAAGTTGGCAAAAGTGTGAATTGGTTTTCACTCCACAGGTCATCTCAAGCCATCCTAGCTATCCCAATCCATTGATAGGCGTCCCAGGAAGCTGTCCCAATCATTTGCAAGGCATGAAACACCCAGAAACGCGCACTACACTTCACATGGTTTGGCATATTTTTTCAATTTGATTATCTCAATTCTTGCATGATTAGCACTTTTGATTGTTATATTCATTTTTTTCATCATGTTTGCAAGCTAACCATGCCATTTAATTGCATTTTTTATGCATGTACATGATGTTGCCATTGCTAGGGTTTCTGAGTTATTTTTAGGGTTTTTTTGTACAGACAAAATTAGGTCTTGAATTAGGTACCATGATGCTCGTGAGGATGAGACGAGTTGATTGGTACCATTACCTTTCATTTATCTTGCGTGTACAACATTTTTGAAATGTGCAGGGTTATACCTACAGTGAACGTCTGTAGGTAAAAGTCTTGTTTTCTAAAACGACGGTTGCCAGGAAGAAGACGATGGCGTGTCAAGCAGCCATTGGGACATTTGAATTTCACGCCTTGGAATCAGCTATTTTTGCTTTTCTTATATTATGTTTTATTGCTATTATAATAACAAGTTAACAACGCAGCTCAGTTGGCAACACTTCATTGGTAAGGAGTACAAGGGCCTGGGTTTGATCCCAGGTCCCAGCAAAATGCATTTTCTTGTTTTCCCTTTGCAGATCCAATGCAATACTCCATCACATGCCCATCATACACCCTCAACGCCTGGCCACTGGATGCCCATCTAGCCATATCCAACATGCCAGCAATGAAGGACCATGGTGTTCTACAAAGTCAACATTGCATGAGATCAAGCATGGTCAATCAGGCTTGGAGTATATGGGCCAAAGGATTCAGATTTGCACCCCCTCTTTCAACACTAACAGGCCCAATTATCAATTTCTTTTCTTATTTTTTATTTAATATTTTAATTTGTTTAATTATTTTGTTTTTTTTTTAAAATCAATTTTAATTAAATCATAAAAAATCAAAAAAAGGTCATAAAAAATTAGATTTAGTTGTTTTTCTTATTAAATTAAATTTTTGTTAATTAATTAGATTAATATTTAAATTAGGGTAACTTTAATTTGTTTTTTTCACAATTAAAATTAAATTATAAAATTAGGTTAACTCTTGATTTAATTTTTCTCTTTTTCTCAAATAAAACAAAAATACAAAAATAGGTTGTTTAGAATTAATTAATTTATTTTCAAAAATTAACATTAATTAGAACTTAGGATTTTATTTTAATTTGATTCTCCATTATTTTCTCAAATAACAAAACATGACAAAAAAACATTTTTCTTTAATCAATCGCAAGTAGGATTAGTCAAAGGGTCAAAACCCTAATCGCCTCTGTGATCGGTGGATCTGGAACTGACTGTTTAACGCTGGTTCGCGAAATGTCGCGGAAGCAAGAGTCGCCACCGTCTTTTATTTTCTCCAAATGGAAAGGACAAAAGCACAGAAAAATTCCTTTAAAGAGATCGCTCTCGGTTCGGGAGGTAGGTTATAGAAAGGGAAGGTGTTAGCACCCTTTCTATCCATGGTTATCCATGGGCTCTTAGATACTTGCTCAATGTGTTTTCAAAATTGTTTTGTTTGCTTTTCAATGTGGGTTTAAAAAATTTCTTTGAAAAATTTCAGATCGACTCATACGTCAGAGTGTTTGAAAAATTTGCTTTGAAAGCTTTTGAAAATGTGTCAGTGTGAAAAGTCTTTTTGAGTTTGTCTTGAGATTAGAGCAAGTATCCTTGAGAACCTACCTACCCTAAGGAATTCGTCTGTGTAAATGTCCTTTAAAGTAGTGCCATCCCACCATTGAGAGGTAGGTAGCACCACCGTTGGAGGTGTTCGGGTCAATTCGATTTTAGGGACATGGTGATCACCAGAGCAATGGGAAGACACCTTAGAAGCTACCCTCATGCCAGGTTCCCGGATCATGAGGACTTACTAAGACGCCCTCTACTCGACGACCACCTTTCGAAAGGCAACAGTGAGGCGTACCCTAGGGGTGGTGTGTGCGAATTGTGTGTCATGTTTCAGTTATTTGTCTTGTCATGTTTATTTGTGTTCTACGCTTGATTTTATTTTAACATTCATTCTTTCATGCTTGGTTAACAGTTAAATATTTTGCGAGGAAGTAAATCTAAACTATTACAAACGGCGCGGGTCCACATCGCCAAATTAAACCGGACCCGATTTAGCGGAAAATAAATAAAGCGAATAAATAAAAGTGCGAGAAATTTAAATTACATGGCTTTGGGATATTTACAAAATTATAATGAGCGATAATAAAATAAATGCGAGAAATAAAGAAATTAACAAAATTAGGGCGTTGGACCCTTTTGCAAATAATTAAAAGTTAATGAGAATTAAAAATTAAATAATTAAATGTTTTTTTGGTATTTTGTATTTTTCAGACTTAATGAGAAAAAGGAGAATTAATTAAAATTAAATTAAACGGCAAACCCTAATCCTAATATTTTTTTATTTATTAAGAAAGAATTAAAATATGACCTAAATTAATCTAATTCATTTATGTACAATTTAAATAGGAAAATAAATAAATAAATAATAATTATTATTGTGGAAAAAAAGGGAAATAAAAAGAATTAACAATTAAAACCTAAATTCTACATTTTTTGGATTTTTATTAAAAAGGAATTAAAATTAAACCTAATTACACTACATAATTTACATTCTAATTTATTTATGAAAAATTATAATAAAATAAATATTATGTTTTTTCTGTATTTTCTGATTTTTTATAATGTTTTTAGATTTTTGTTAAAAATAATTAATTAAAACAAATAATTAAAATAAACATAACAATTAAAATAAATGAAATAAAAAGGAAATCAAACCAGAGTGGGGTGTTGTCCCAAAACTGGAGGTACAAATCTGAAAAGCCTGGCCCAATAAGCTTGCAACGTGCTGACTTTCCTGGATCGTGTATGACACGTTGACTAAGCGTAGGGTATGTTCTTTGAATTTCAGCCTTTAATCTGATCATGTGGGACGCGTGGCTAATGGATGAGAGTGGAACATGGTACGTATGCGCTCCTGAAACTGCATGGGATTTATAATGGAAAAATAATATGAAACTTTTGCCAGACCTGGGACTTGAACCCAGGTCTTGAAGATTACAAGCGCGTTCCCTGGCCAGCTGAGCTGTTTATGCTTTTGATAATATAATTAGCAAATAAACAATATAACAAGAAAACAAAATATGAGTGGATTAGCGCGCGCAATATTTAAATGAGCCAGTCTCTTTATGCCACGACATCATCATCTTCATCCCTGTAAAAGCAAAACTCAGAGGCCACGGTTTTTGAAGTGTTGTTTTAGAGGGGCTATGAGAAAATAGCGACTAGCCCCTCGTCGCTCATAAATTGAGCGCGAGGGTGCCGTCTTCTTCGTCTGGATGAGCTGAGCGTAATGATGGTACTGGCATGGTCCAATTTTTCCCCTAGTGAGAACCCCCAATTTGAAGCTCAAAAAAAACCTAACATTCAGTCATGGCATAATCTCATATGGTGCAGAAAAACGCAATTAAATATGAGGGTTAGCTTTGAAACTTCAACATAAACAAGAATCAACAAACAAAATTCATAAAAAATGCTTAGAATATGATATGTATTCAAGAATTTTATGCGGTACAGTCCAAAGCCTCGTTACCAATTCTTGAGGTTTTTGCTGTTGTTAATGATTGGAATACATTCAGTATTGTCCAAGGAAGCTATTGCAATTGGTTTGGTGCCTTGAATCACCCTATAACCTTGATTTCAGAATTCAACTTTTTGAGAATTTTTTGCAAGTTTGTAATGAGGTTCTGAGCGCAGCTTGCAGTCTTTTTTGCTTTAGGTATTCATTCTGATCATATAGGGAGTGATCTAGGTCAACAAAAACTAACAAAATCTCATGAATTCATTATTTGGAGATTTGATTTGCTTAAGGATCTTTTTGAATATTTTTTCATGGTTTTTGTGCCAAATCTGATCAATTAGCATCAAATCCTTCCCTATTAACATGTGCACGAGTTATAGAGTTCAAAGCCTGCATAAAAAGATTTTTTAGGTTAAGGTTTATATTTTTCATGAATTAAAATGATTTAAATGAATATAAATTAATATTAATTCAAATAAATAATTAAAAAATATGAAAATACTTCCCTTTGGGCCTAGTGGTCGTGCATAGGCTTGGCATGAAGAAATTTGGAAGATAATTGGGCCCATTTGCATTTTTAGGCCTTTTGCATCCTTGTTGACTTTCAAAAATTTCCAAAAATTTCCCAACTTCCACAAGGCATAACTTGGTCAATTTTTAAGCTTTTCACATGTTCTTGGACATTTTGGAAAGGTCTTTGAGTCCTTTAACCAATGCCTTTGGTCCCATGTCATTTTGATTTACCAATCTCAGGTTATGGCCTTTGACTTAAAGTCACTTTTTGTTGACTTTTGAAAATGACCTATAATGTTGAAATTGATAACTTTTTGTGAGAGCATTTCTTGGACTTGGAACATGAAGATGAATTGTAGGAAATGTCTTTCTCTTCAAAATGAGCTTTGGATGGAATTTTTCTGATAATCCATGTGAAAGTTATGCCCTGGTCAATTTCAGTTGACTTTTTCAGCTGTCCAAATATAGCAACTTTTGCATCTTTGATGATTTCTGAGCCAAATTTTGAGAATCATGATCAAGCATTGATCAAATGATGTTTGTGGCTTCAAAATGATATGTTGACCAAAAATTTGAACTTTTGACTGTCAAATGACCATTTTGCCCCTACAGTTGACTGTAGTGCAATTTAGGGTTTTGACTGTGCAATTTTGAGCTGAATGCCTTGAAACTTGATATGAGGATACTTGACCATCTTTGTGGGCATATGAGACTTGATTAGGCCTTTGAAAAGTTCATTTGCTTGACCAGAACCCAAACCCTAGTTTTGACTATATAGGAGACAGTTGAGCTGCACAACCCTGGGGGAATTTTGTGACCTTGACTTTGACAATTCTTGATGAATATGGGAGGGCAAATTTTGGGGTACAACAGTTGCCCCTGTTCAATCTTCTTAGACCTGAGGATGCAGATTGGCGGACGTGCCTTTCGTAATCCGAGGGTAGAAGATGATTGGACACTAGAGTGCCCAGAAATTTGCGCTCACATAGTAGTAATGATGATGAGGGAATGGGCTTATAGATGCCATCTGGATGTTGATCGCGTAGGAGATCCTTAGCGAGAACCTGCATACCTGCAAAACAGAAAAATGAGTACCTGACACGTCGCAGGAGCTGATTTTAGATGCTCGATATAGATATGTCCTGACTGGTTACAGGAGCTGGGTCTGGAGCTTCAAACGCTGATGAATGAACCAGGGATGGTTACTGCCTTAGCATGAAGGGTAGGAGAATCCTGAATGATTTCAACCTCAACAACGCTCGTTGAGAAAATCTTGGTGAGAATTACCATCTTCGTAGTGTCAGGAAGAGAATCAAAGGACATTACAATCTCAAAGGGAGTTATCTCACTCACGTTGGAGAGGGAACTATAGGAAATTATAATCTGAAAGGAGATATCACCTCACGCTCATGCCGGAGAGGGAAACATCTGAAGAAGGAATTACCACCTCACGCACCGTTGGAGAGGGGACCATAAGAGAATATCACCTCACGCTCATGCCGGAGAGGAAAACATCTGAAAAAGGAATTACCACCTCACACGCCGTTGGAGAGGGGACCATAAGAGAATATCACCTCACGCTCATGCCGGAGAGGGGAACATCTGAAAAAGAAATTACCACCTCACACGCCGTTGGAGAGGGGACCATAAGAGAATATCACCTCACGCTCATGCCGGAGAGGGGAACATCTGAAGAAGGAATTACCACCTCACACGCCGTTGGAGAGGGGACCATAAGAGAATATCACCTCACGCTCATGCCGGAGAGGGGAATGTCAAAAAGACTTCTGGAAGCAGTATCAGAACGTCACCATATCTGGTTTACATCTGAAACTATATCTGGAAGGGAATCTGGAAGCAGTATCAGAACGTCACCATCGCTGGGTTTACATCTGAAACTATATCTAGAAGGAATTCTGGAAGCAGTATCAGAACGTCACCATCGCTGGGTTTACATCTGAAACTATATCGAGAAGGGATTCTTGAAGCAGTATCAGAACGTCACCATCGCTGGGCTTACATCTGAAACTATATCGAGAAGGAATTCTTGAAGCAGTATCAGAACGTCACCATCGCTGGATTTACATCTGAAACTATATCGAGAAGGAATTGCACTAGTTGATAATAATCATTTTTGTATTGATCTTTTTCCTGAAAGGTAAAACATAATTGTATGCAAAATCATGATGCATGAACTGTATGTTTTCAAGATCAATGAGATTCGTGTAATATGATGCATATGCATGCTATAATGATGTATGTGACGTTTTATGAATGTATGTTTTCGTCGTAGGAAAATAAATCCTTGACGGGTGCCGGGAAGTCGCATCCTGGGCTGATGTGGAGGAATAGCTTTGCTTCCGCTGGGGAGGATAGCTGCAAGTATACTGGTAGGAGAAGATAACTCCGTTGGGGAATAAACTTGGCGAGTGGAGGATTCTGCGGGGAGGAAAAGATATTCTAGCGACCATGCTGGGAAGAAATACTCTGTGGGAGATGCTTTTGCTGAATTGTTGAGGATGACTCGCTGAGGATACCTTGCTGTATTGGAAGTATGAATGGACTTCGCTGGGGATAAGAAGATTCTGTCGACGACACTCTTTCCGTGGCTTTTGGCTGAGGATAACCCAGTTATATCCTGTTAAGGAAATAACTCTTTAAATCAAGCCGGACGACGCGTTCGTGCCCTGCGAGGGGAAGCTTCCAGAATTTACTGGGGATAAGCTTACTGCTTGGAGATGGGTTCCAACTTTCCTGGGGAAGCTGGGTTGGACTCTCCTGGGGGAGGTATTGAACTGTATTGGTTACGTTCTTCAATAGGACCTACCCTGATACTTTGGAGGATAGAACAATCAGACTGCTCAGACCAACCTTTATTGCCCCTGTTTCTATGGGGGAGGCATTTATGGGGTGCTGATAGTTGTTGATGGACGAACCTTCTTCTGGTAGGCAGATGGCAGGACATAGTCGTACGCTTTAATCCCTAACTTTTGCCTGGACCGCCCTTTCGGGTTTTCAGTCCACCGGGATACCCATTTTTGCCCAAGCCGCCCTTTCAGGTTTTCGACTTGCCGGGTGTACATGTTTTCTTCATTTTATCCCTTCATTTTGCCCGAACCCTTTTGGTTCGCCGGGAAGCCCTTATTTTTGCCTAGGTGTGTCAACCTAGCGGGTCTTTGATTCTGCGTAGTATCTTTTCGACTATGTCCGTAGAGAGTAGTAGGGAGTTGCCCCTGTTTAGAAGTGTTTTGTCACCAGAAGATGTTTAATCAGGCAAGATTTGTTGTTGAAATGCCCCAAGTGACTCAGGTGGAGATTTGCCCCAGGCTGGTTGGCCTTTTGAGAGATTCTCCGAATCTTGATTGGACTGCTCCAGATGATGGACAATAGTCATGCCGTGCCCCTTGATTGGAAGTGCTTTTGTTCACTAGGTATTTCTCGTGCGAATTTCCCTGCTGTTCAAACAAAAAGTCACATGCAAACAAAGTTATGTTAAAAATGCAAAGCTTATGTCTGTCTTGAAGATTTTGAAGATGCATTCTTTTTCATAAAACATGTGATTGTTTGTAAAACATGATGTCAACTCATTATTTTACTGTAGGCCTTCAGGAGTCAGGATACCTTTCGTAACAGTATGCTTTCGAACTAACCCATGCTTCAGCTAGGACTTTTGAGGGTTATAACGTGGCCTGGTTCACGGTTTAAGAAACAAAGGATAAAGGCTCAAATTTTGTTTATACCCACCCGCTCTTCGTGATGTTCTCCAAACCTAAACTCAGTTGATCATACGTTAGACCTTGTTTGAGTCTTTGCTTTGATTTTCCGGTGATGATTCGGATCTTGATGATTTATTTTGAATAGGCAGTCATTCCTTTTTTGGTTGAGGGTTTGTAAGACCTCTTTCTTGATTTTGTTATCCCTTTTTTTTTTGCCTGAACTATTTCCTTTTTTGGAATTACAGTCAGCGGGATGCCCCAGTTTCGTAAATCCCCTTTGTAGGTTTAGATTTTTTTTCGGGCTTTTCATTTGTGAAAATTTGCTGATGACTGCCTGTCCTTTTGATTGTGCTGAACCATCACTGTCTTTGTTTTGTAAGGATCTCTTCGGTGCCATTCGTCATGCACTTGGATCAACTGAGAGACTACCCTGCCCCAGGTTATGATTAAGGGTTTTGATTTTCGAAAATAAAAACTCCTACTTCTTTGGCTCTGATGGGTTGACGAGGGATTATCATCCTTATAACTCCAGTGTTTAGGGATTGAAACAATGCCTGTACCTCATCAGCGGGGTCTGTTCAAAAGCATACTGTAATGATCGTGGTATCGTTTTCGTCATCCTCCCTCAAGAGGCTCAGAATTATTAACCAAGAGTTGACATCAGAAAAAATATGAAAAGGATATAATAAAAATAATTGTATTAATTCCCAAAACAGACATATGCGATGCATTGATAGAGTAAAAGAGTTTGCTATGACATTAATTGTTTGTATAAGCAAAGAAAAGTACAACTCAAAATATTCAAATAAACAAAAGGTCTTCAGTGATTGGGCAACGGAGCAGTGATTATGTTCGGAGTCTCAGACACTTCAAACTGAATCTCTCCAGCGTCGATCATGTCTTGGATTTTGTTCTTGAGAGGCCAACAATTGTCTGTAGTATGCCCCGGGCTATCTGAATGATATGCGCACCTATCGTTGGGATGATAGTTGGGTGCAGAAGTGTTCGGATTCCGGAGAGGAGCCCTTAAGGTGATCAACCCTGCCTTCAACATTTGTTGCAGTGCTTGATCCAACGACATGTTGAGTTTGGTGTACTGCCGTTTCTCCTTGCGCTGCTGCCCCTGTCCTTGTTGAGCAGGTCCGGGATTGGAAATCTGGATTGCCCCGGTCTCATGACGGCCTTTTGCACCGTGCACAGCATTGGATTCTTTCTTTCCATGATGAGGCTTTTTGTCCGAAGGTGCAGCCTCTTGAATTTTCCCAGACCGGATGCCAGCTTCAATTCGCTCTCCAGTCAAGATAAGATCTGTGAATCCAGCAGACGAATTCCCAATCAGGTGGTTATAAAATGGACCAGACAAGGTCCCCAAGAACATATCCACAAGCTCCCGATCAGTCAGTGGGGGTTGTACCCTTCCAGCAAGATCCCTCCATTTCTGAGCGTACTCCTTAAAACCTTCGCTTGCGCCTAACGACATACCCTGGAGTTGAGTATGCGTGGGGGCAAGGTCGGCATTATACTGGTACTGCTTATAGAAAGCAGTTGCCAACTCCTCCCAGTTACGAACTTTGGTCCCATCCAGTTGATAGAACCATTCGAGGTGAGTCCCTGAAAGACTTTCCTGGAAGAAGTGGATCCACAAGTTTTTGTCCACCGTATATGGCTGAATCTTCCGAACATAGGACCTTAGATGCAGCTTGGGGCAAGACGCCCCGTCATACTTAGTAAAGGATGGTGCTTTGAACTTCCGGGGAATAACCACACCAGTTGACAGACCCAAATCTCCAAGATCCAGCCCAGGTGCCTGTTGCACCTCCATAGCCTTCATCCTATCCTCCAACTGTTTGTACTTGTCTTCAGCCGGAGGGTACTGCTCTTCATCAAAATCTGTCTCGTTGTCGGAGACCACTGGACTGGGAACCTCTCTCTCATGATGACTGCTTTTTCCCACAGATGGGGTTGTCCTCTCAGTTTCAACTTGCGGTGTATTCCCAGATCTGCGTCTAGGGCTGAACAGAACAATCCTCTTCTTTTTCTTGTCCTTCTTCAAAAGGAGAGCCTTCAGGTCTTGTTGCCCCTGAGTCAGATTCATGATCAGCTCTTGGAACTGGGCATTCTGAGCCTGGAGGTCCTTGATAGTCTGCTCGGCTGATGGTTCAGGATTCATGACGAGCGGCTGAAATAAACAGCGGGAAAGGGTAAGCAACCTGTCAAAGGGATACCTGCAATGCAATGAGATGTATGATATGCATGCGATGATTTCAAGGACCTCGCGGGGTAAACAAGAAAATTTGTTAGCATTTGAATTTGTAGCTTGATGGAAAGAAACCTCTGCTGTTGAGAATTCTTCTCCAAGGGTCAAAGGCTCACCATATCCAGTGGGTCATAGCCCCTGACAACCTTGGCTAGAGGAAAATAAGTCCTCTTTGCCCCTGGCTAGACAGTTGGTTCATCATGACCTGCATCACAAGCCCTTGAGATCCTTGAAATGGGTTAGGATGTATGCAATGGTATGCAATGGTATGATGTCATGCTATGCATGGGGTAATGTGAGTAACTCCGTTATGAGTCCCAATTAAGGACTATAAACAGACCCTGCAAGGAATTCAGTATACTTTGTTATGAGTCCCCATTAAGGGCTATAAACAACACCTGCAAGAAATTTGGTAAACCTTGTTATGAGTCCTAGTTAAGGACTATAAACAGAACCTGCAAGTGGTTAGTAAACGTTGTTATAAGTCCCAATTAAGGACTATGAACAAAACCTGCAAGGCATCAGGGGTCAGATAACAAACATGCAAGTAGTCAAGTACGAAGGCACGCAAGTCACACAAAAGAGACCCTTAGGGTTTAGGCCAGCATGGGGTCTGGGTATTACCCTCTTGAAGTTGGTGGGTTCAACCTGTCCTAATCAAAGTAACCGGGTTCTAAGGTTCCCAATATCACGGGATTGCTTTCATTGTTCATCGTTTCGATTTAGCCACTGAACTGGCGACCAAAATATCCCAGGAAAGCAACCCTCAATTGAGCGTAGTATCGAGTATCAACCAACCTCGGACTGCACCAAAGTCAGTTATCTCACTACCCTAAAGAGGCCAAGATAGTTCAATTAAGGTTCCTAAGGTCTGTTGATGCTTCATGACACCACGCGGAGGCCCCGTACTCTCCTTGACTGAACTCAAGGGTTACCGGTACACACCAAAGTGCCACATCAACGTAGCAGACTGTTTCAACCATGTCGGTATACCCCGCACAGTTCCCTCACAGCCTTGTTGCTACTTTCTAAGAAAGGTATCCCCCAGATCCGGGTGTAGGATCTATAGAACTCCCAAGCAACCCACAATTTAAAGCACACAAGGAAAACAATTGAAAACATAGTTATAAGCTAGCCCTAAGGTACACCTCACTTTAAGTTATCCCCAGCAGAGTCGCCAGTTCTGTGATCGGTGGATCTGGAACTGACTGTTTAACGCTGGTTCGCGAAATGTCGCGGAAGCAAGAGTCGCCACCGTCTTTTATTTTCTCCAAATGGAAAGGACAAAAGCACAGAAAAATTCCTTTAAAGAGATCGCTCTCGGTTCGGGAGGTAGGTTATAGAAAGGGAAGGTGTTAGCACCCTTTCTATCCATGGTTATCCATGGGCTCTTAGATACTTGCTCAATGTGTTTTCAAAATTGTTTTGTTTGCTTTTCAATGTGGGTTTAAAAAATTTCTTTGAAAAATTTCAGATCGACTCATACGTCAGAGTGTTTGAAAAATTTGCTTTGAAAGCTTTTGAAAATGTGTCAGTGTGAAAAGTCTTTTTGAGTTTGTCTTGAGATTAGAGCAAGTATCCTTGAGAACCTACCTACCCTAAGGAATTCGTCTGTGTAAATGTCCTTTAAAGTAGTGCCATCCCACCATTGAGAGGTAGGTAGCACCACCGTTGGAGGTGTTCGGGTCAATTCGATTTTAGGGACATGGTGATCACCAGAGCAATGGGAAGACACCTTAGAAGCTACCCTCATGCCAGGTTCCCGGATCATGAGGACTTACTAAGACGCCCTCTACTCGACGACCACCTTTCGAAAGGCAACAGTGAGGCGTACCCTAGGGGTGGTGTGTGCGAATTGTGTGTCATGTTTCAGTTATTTGTCTTGTCATGTTTATTTGTGTTCTACGCTTGATTTTATTTTAACATTCATTCTTTCATGCTTGGTTAACAGTTAAATATTTTGCGAGGAAGTAAATCTAAACTATTACAAACGGCGCGGGTCCACATCGCCAAATTAAACCGGACCCGATTTAGCGGAAAATAAATAAAGCGAATAAATAAAAGTGCGAGAAATTTAAATTACATGGCTTTGGGATATTTACAAAATTATAATGAGCGATAATAAAATAAATGCGAGAAATAAAGAAATTAACAAAATTAGGGCGTTGGACCCTTTTGCAAATAATTAAAAGTTAATGAGAATTAAAAATTAAATAATTAAATGTTTTTTTGGTATTTTGTATTTTTCAGACTTAATGAGAAAAAGGAGAATTAATTAAAATTAAATTAAACGGCAAACCCTAATCCTAATATTTTTTTATTTATTAAGAAAGAATTAAAATATGACCTAAATTAATCTAATTCATTTATGTACAATTTAAATAGGAAAATAAATAAATAAATAATAATTATTATTGTGGAAAAAAAGGGAAATAAAAAGAATTAACAATTAAAACCTAAATTCTACATTTTTTGGATTTTTATTAAAAAGGAATTAAAATTAAACCTAATTACACTACATAATTTACATTCTAATTTATTTATGAAAAATTATAATAAAATAAATATTATGTTTTTTCTGTATTTTCTGATTTTTTATAATGTTTTTAGATTTTTGTTAAAAATAATTAATTAAAACAAATAATTAAAATAAACATAACAATTAAAATAAATGAAATAAAAAGGAAATCAAACCAGAGTGGGGTGTTGTCCCAAAACTGGAGGTACAAATCTGAAAAGCCTGGCCCAATAAGCTTGCAACGTGCTGACTTTCCTGGATCGTGTATGACACGTTGACTAAGCGTAGGGTATGTTCTTTGAATTTCAGCCTTTAATCTGATCATGTGGGACGCGTGGCTAATGGATGAGAGTGGAACATGGTACGTATGCGCTCCTGAAACTGCATGGGATTTATAATGGAAAAATAATATGAAACTTTTGCCAGACCTGGGACTTGAACCCAGGTCTTGAAGATTACAAGCGCGTTCCCTGGCCAGCTGAGCTGTTTATGCTTTTGATAATATAATTAGCAAATAAACAATATAACAAGAAAACAAAATATGAGTGGATTAGCGCGCGCAATATTTAAATGAGCCAGTCTCTTTATGCCACGACATCATCATCTTCATCCCTGTAAAAGCAAAACTCAGAGGCCACGGTTTTTGAAGTGTTGTTTTAGAGGGGCTATGAGAAAATAGCGACTAGCCCCTCGTCGCTCATAAATTGAGCGCGAGGGTGCCGTCTTCTTCGTCTGGATGAGCTGAGCGTAATGATGGTACTGGCATGGTCCAATTTTTCCCCTAGTGAGAACCCCCAATTTGAAGCTCAAAAAAAACCTAACATTCAGTCATGGCATAATCTCATATGGTGCAGAAAAACGCAATTAAATATGAGGGTTAGCTTTGAAACTTCAACATAAACAAGAATCAACAAACAAAATTCATAAAAAATGCTTAGAATATGATATGTATTCAAGAATTTTATGCGGTACAGTCCAAAGCCTCGTTACCAATTCTTGAGGTTTTTGCTGTTGTTAATGATTGGAATACGTTCAGTATTGTCCAAGGAAGCTATTGCAATTGGTTTGGTGCCTTGAATCACCCTATAACCTTGATTTCAGAATTCAACTTTTTGAGAATTTTTTGCAAGTTTGTAATGAGGTTCTGAGCGCAGCTTGCAGTCTTTTTTGCTTTAGGTCTTCATTCTGATCATATAGGGAGTGATCTAGGTCAACAAAAACTAACAAAATCTCATGAATTCATTATTTGGAGATTTGATTTGCTTAAGGATCTTTTTGAATATTTTTTCATGGTTTTTGTGCCAAATCTGATCAATTAGCATCAAATCCTTCCCTATTAACATGTGCACGAGTTATAGAGTTCAAAGCCTGCATAAAAAGATTTTTTAGGTTAAGGTTTATATTTTTCATGAATTAAAATGATTTAAATGAATATAAATTAATATTAATTCAAATAAATAATTAAAAAATATGAAAATACTTCCCTTTGGGCCTAGTGGTCGTGCATAGGCTTGGCATGAAGAAATTTGGAAGATAATTGGGCCCATTTGCATTTTTAGGCCTTTTGCATCCTTGTTGACTTTCAAAAATTTCCAAAAATTTCCCAACTTCCACAAGGCATAACTTGGTCAATTTTTAAGCTTTTCACATGTTCTTGGACATTTTGGAAAGGTCTTTGAGTCCTTTAACCAATGCCTTTGGTCCCATGTCATTTTGATTTACCAATCTCAGGTTATGGCCTTTGACTTAAAGTCACTTTTTGTTGACTTTTGAAAATGACCTATAATGTTGAAATTGATAACTTTTTGTGAGAGCATTTCTTGGACTTGGAACATGAAGATGAATTGTAGGAAATGTCTTTCTCTTCAAAATGAGCTTTGGATGGAATTTTTCTGATAATCCATGTGAAAGTTATGCCCTGGTCAATTTCAGTTGACTTTTTCAACTGTCCAAATATAGCAACTTTTGCATCTTTGATGATTTCTGAGCCAAATTTTGAGAATCATGATCAAGCATTGATCAAATGATGTTTGTGGCTTCAAAATGATATGTTGACCAAAAATTTGAACTTTTGACTGTCAAATGACCATTTTGCCCCTACAGTTGACTGTAGTGCAATTTAGGGTTTTGACTGTGCAATTTTGAGCTGAATGCCTTGAAACTTGATATGAGGATACTTGACCATCTTTGTGGGCATATGAGACTTGATTAGGCCTTTGAAAAGTTCATTTGCTTGACCAGAACCCAAACCCTAGTTTTGACTGTATAGGAGACAGTTGAGCTGCACAACCCTGGGGGAATTTTGTGACCTTGACTTTGACAATTCTTGATGAATATGGGAGGGCAAATTTTGGGGTACAACAGCCTCGCATTTAATTCGTCGCGCGCTTGTTAATTATTTCACCATTATTTTGTAACTGTTCAGGGTTTGTAATAGTTAACTTACGGTTTTTATTTGCTGTTTAAATCCCCGATTTTTGGTTATGTAATTAATCCCCCTCCCCGAAGCCTTGTAATAGCTAGGTTTATTTTCTCGAATTTTTAATTCCTGCAAATATTTAACTGTTAGATGTATGTTTAGGATTGTATGGCAAGAATGCATGAAAAATTAAAATTGTTAGAAAACCCTAATTTACAAATATAATAAACTGAAAATGGATCACTCGCACATATTCACTCTTAGGGTATACTCTCACTTCGGTTTCCTTCGGTAAATGATCATTAAGCATATGGTGTCTTAGTGGTTGCCCTCCCGTCTAAAAAGATCAAATGTCCCATTCGAACGTTGCCTCGGAAATGTTGCCTCGAAAAGATCTTAAGACTCTAGGGTTACTACTAAGGTGTCCTAATATTGCTTTAGTGATCGTACGTCCCTTTCGAATTGACCCTTACAGTTCCAACGACAGTGCTACCTATTTCTCAATAGTAGGATAACATTGTCTAAAGGAAACAAGAATAGAAACGATCTTTTTTTCGAGTAGGTAGATGCTAGTAGGTACTTTCTCAAATCAAAACTTTTCACACTAAACACTTTTCAAAACCAATTTTCAAAACAACTTCATCACACCCTTGAGGACTGATACAAGGGTTATCATGAAGTAAAACATTTTCAAAAACAAGCACACAAACACAAGCAATTTAAAAATGAGCAAGTACATAAGAGCCCATGGAAAACCATGGATAGAAAGGGTACTAACACCTTCCCTTTCTATAATCTACCCCACGTACTCAGAAACATCTCGAAAAACGTTTTTTATGTTCTTTTTCCTTTTCCTTTGTTGGATAAAATAAAAGTCGGTGGCGACTCTTGCTTACCGCGATATTTTGCAAACAAAAAATGCAAACCAGTATTAAACAGTCGGTTATGCCACCGTATCACATAAGGGATCTCAATATCACCGATCTTTCCCCCAGCTTCGTTCAATAGGCGATTGACTCACAACCAAACAAAGCTCAAGAGTCAAACCTCAATGAATGTAGCATCGAGTATCTGTCGACCTTGGGGATACACCAAGGTCGGCCACCTCGCTACGTCGTACTGGCCAAGTTGTGCAATTAAACGTTCTAAGGTCAGTTGATGCTTCACGACACCACGTGGCAACCCCGTATTCTCCTTGATTGACTCAAGGGTTACTAGTACCAACCAAAGTGCCACATCAACGTAACTACTGCTTCAACCATGTCGGTATACCCCACACAGTTCTCTCACAGTTTATTGCTACTTACCTAAAAGGTGTTCCCCAAATCCGGGTGTAGGATTTTTAACAGTAACCCAAACAAAGACCCAAAATGTAAAGCATACAAGTCAAACAATGAAAGCAAGTAGATGTGATCTAGCCCTAAGGTAACCCCACTTAAAAAAATTCCCCAGCAGAGTCGCTAGTTCTGTGATACGATGGGAGAACTGACTTTTTGTTTTGCGTTTGATTGCAGTGTTGCGGATAGCAAGAGTCGCCACGGACTTTTCTTTTATCCAATAAGGAAAGGTGAAAAAGCACAAGAAAGACCTTTTAGAGATGTTTTCTTGAGTTCGGGGGGTAGATTATGAAAAGGGAAGGTGTTAGCACCCTTTTCATCCATGGTTTTCCATGGGCTCTTATTTTACTCGCTAGATCACTTGCTTTCATTTTTGAAATGTGCTTTGTGATGTGGGTTTTGAACGTATTTTGAAAATGTGACTTTGTAATGATTCTCATCTCTATAAGAATGCGTACAAAGTTTTGGTTTTGAAAATGGTTCAAAGAGATGTGTTGGTGTATAAAATGTTTTTGTTGTGAGAAAGCGAGTAACTACGAGCGAATAAACCTACTCAAAAGGTCTTAGATGTTCTTTTCCTTCTCCTCTAGATGTTGTTATCTTACCATTGATTTGGTAAGAAGCCCCATCGTTAGATGTGAAGGGACGAGCGCATGACATTTTTGTATAGTCATAGAAGGCAGCCCAAAGAACGTTTTAGCAATGTCGTGTAAGGGACTAGATCATTCATCGAAGGGAACATCAAGGGTCATCGAGGGACTACGATCTTTTGTCGAGGGTCTTTTGCTAAAATGCCCATGTTTGAGGGACATGGCTATTTTTCTGATAGGAAACAAGGTGGGATTACCCTAAAGGTGCTAGTGTGCAAGTGTGTTTGATTGCATGCATTTTAGTTTTGATTAGGGTGATCTATTTGGATTTCATATCTTGTTATACACATCCTAATTACTAGCATTTTATATTTGGAAAAGCGTTAAATTGCGAAAATATAAAAATCCTACGCTATTACAATATTTTAGAGATGGGGGTTGCAAGAATTTAAATCCTATTTAACTATTACAACCATATTGAAATGTACAATGCAAGAGAGAAAAATGACTTGTTTGGAAAAGGGTTTTTTGTGTCTTAATGAATTAAGAAAAAAAAAGAAATAAATTAATCAATAAAAGAAAATATTTTTATGTATTTTTTATATTAATAAAAAAGGATTAATATTGAAAATGATAAAAGGGAAAATAAATGAAAGATAGAAATAGCGTGCTACTGCAAGCAAAACGACAAGGATCGGAAGTTCTGAAGCCAGGCGCGTGGTGACTCAGAAAGGAACGTCAGTGGAATCAAAAGTTCTGGATTGATACACTCTTAGGTCCTGCAAGAATTGTCAGAGGGAAAGGAAACAGAGGTTCTAGGTGGTATTCAGACAGTGAACCATAAGTCAGAAGTTCTGTGTTGTGGTAAAAAAGTGAGTGAACATTAAAAATTCAGTGTATTGTCAGCGTGTGAAAAATTAGAAATTCTGAGTGTTAAGACAGCGAGTGGAAGCATCAAAGGTTCAGTGTGCTTAACAGTAAGAAAGCCTAGAAGTTATGTGTGTTTAACGCGTAGGGAGAAATCAGAAGTTTTGGGCTGTGCTAAAACAATGAGTGAGCATTCTAGAAATTTTGTGTTAAAATGGTGAATGAAGAACAACAATTATGTGTTACATTTCAACTTTTTTTATCATATTAATTAGCACATCAACAATTTATTCAGTCCTTAACAATAAATCAGGAGGATAAAAGCACAACAACTTATAGAAGTTCTAATCCTAGTTCTGAGCCTAGCCCTAATCAAGAAGTTCTGATCCACAGTTTTCCTACTTATGCAATGATATGGACAACATTAATACTGTGATATATACATATTGAATGATGTTATGAATGAAAATATGCAAAGTCAGAAAGACTTACCTTGAATCTGGAGCGTGTGTTTGGAACCTGAACTGCTGCCTTCAGATGTTCTGGAGTCAGCAAGAGTAACGAAAGAGAAAATGCCAAGTTCTTTTATTCAAAGGGAAGAATAAAGGTTTTGTTTTCTGTTTGGGAATTGGATTTTTGATGAAGGTTTCACAGTTTTCTTTTCTCTCTTTTGACAACTTTCTCTCTCAAAAGACCAGCCCCTTGAACGTATGATGGAGCCAATTATTTATAGATGGTTTTGCTGTGGTTTTGGGGGAAAAACAAATTGGATTCAAACCTTTTTGGTATACTGTTTCATTGCTTTTTAATCACATTTTTCGTATGCTAATTTGATGCAAATATGGGGTTTGAGAAAGTGCAGGCGTGGACTGGATCAACAACTGATTGCAGGACTGTTATATAGCAGGGCAACAGGTTGCTTAAACGAGGTTTTAGGATTTCGTGATGTTCTGATCGCAGAATATCAGAAACGTAACCTCCATATGTGAAGGTTCATGTTCTGACCGAAAGACATTGCTTCCATATGTTCTGATTGAAGCATCATGTTTTGAACCGTGTCTGCAAATTCTGATTGCACTTGCATGAAGGCTGGCCCAGAAGTTCTGAAGTATCATATACTCTTAACACATAGAAAATTTCCTAAATGTTTAGAAATTTTATTTTTTCAAAGTAATTTCTAACTTCTGATTTTTTTTTGATGAACCAATTTCATGTCTTGATGAAATATAATTGTTGAAATTTGATTTGATCTAAAAAGTCAAAGTTTGACTTTTCAGTGTGCTTTTGACTATTTTGCCCTTGTGGATGATTTTCTTGAAAAGATGTAATTCAAGACCTGAAACTTGATAGAAGCAAGCTTGAGAGTCCAGGATGACCCTTTGAGAAATGAGAGGGAAAATTTTGGGGCAACTGTTGTCTTATAGTTTTAAAAGATCACAAGTCCCTCGATGACCCTCTCGGTGTTGCCTCGGTTAAAAGTGATCTTATAACTTTAGGACAATTACTAAAATTCCTTGCCAAGTTTCCTTCGCGACCATAACGTCTCTTCGATTTTCCCTCAAAACATCCAACGATAGGGCTACCTACTCACTAATAGTAGGATAGCACTGTCTAAAGCATAGGAGGAAAAGAAATACCTTTTTGAGTACAAGTAGATAGTTGTTAAATGCTTGCTCAAAACAAACCTTTTTTACACTTACCTATTTCAAAAAATAACTTTCAAAAGCATTTTCTTTGTCAACACTCTTAAGGACTGATACAAGACTTATCATGAAGCAAATTCTCATACTAAGGCATTTTAAAACATTTTTTTCAAAACACACAAAGCACAAGGTACTTTTAAAATGAGCTAGCATCTAAGAGCCCATAGAAAACTATGGATGGAAAGGGTGCTAACACCTTCCCTTTCCATAATCTACCCCCCTTACTCAAAAATTCTCGAAAAGGTCTTTTTTTGTTCTTTTCACCCTTTCCTTAACATGGATAAAAGAAAAGTTGGTGGCGACACTTGATTACCGCAACATTTGCAAACACAAAATGCAAAACCAGTATTAACAGTCGGTTTTGCCACCATATCACAGATAAGAAGCCCCATCATTGGATGTGAAGGGACGAGCGTGGGTCGTTTGTATAGTCATAGAAGGAAACCTATGGGACATTTTAGCAATTTCGTATAGGGACTAGGTCGTTTACCAAAGGCAACATCGTGGGACATCGAGGGACTATGATCTTTTATTAAGGGGTTTTACTAAAACGCCCATATTCGAGGGACATGACTATTTTCCGAGCAACAAGTGAGATTACCCTAGAGGTGCATGTGTGAAAAGTGTGTTTGATTGCATGCATTTAGTCTTTGATTAGGGTTGTCTACTTATTGGTTTTATCTTGCCATACATCCTAATTACTAACATTTATATAAAGCAATAAAAATGCCAAAAATAAATATCCTACATTATTACAACCATATTTAATAGAAAGAAAATATAAAGACAAAACAAAATAAAATAAGGGAACATGAGTTTTTCGATACATGCAGAATGCACCCTTCGATTATGTTCTTCCTGGCTTCTTTCGATTTGGGCCTAGCAGCCAGTGTGAGATGCATCCTTCGATTCATCCTTCTGGCTGCTTCTTTCGATTGAGGCCTAGAAGTCAGTGTGGAAACCCTTCGTTTCTCCCTTCTTACTCCTTCATTTGGACTGTGAAGCAGTAAAGGGGGGCAAAGCCCGAGGCTTCGTTTCACATAAAACTCCTTCTTTCGTTTGGGATCTATACTGCTTAGTTTTAACGTATACTTGGACAAGAAAAAGTATGCAATCAAAAGTATAAAAATAAAAAGTGAACAAATGTTATTTACATGTTATGTTTGAAACGAAAAGCGTAAGGTTAAGAGGACTTACCTTTCTTGACGCTAGAATGTAGGTGTTAGACCTTGAGCTGCTGCCCTGGGTGCTCCTAGATTCGAAGGAAAGAAACAAATGTGGTGTTTCTTTGACTGGATTCAAAGGTCAAGAAGAGTGGGGTTATGTTTGTTGTTTTTGGATTTGAAGGATAAGAACAGGTGTAGTGTTCCTTCTACTGGCTTCGAAAGAAAGAAAAAAGTATGGTGTTGCTCTTAGATTCGAAAGGGAAAAGAAACAGGTGTTGTGTTTCTAGTGTTGGATTTGAAAGGGACATAAACAAAGTTATGGTCTTTTGATTCTGGGTTTGAGGATGTGTTAAGTGTTTGATGATTTTCTCACACTCAAAGTTTCTCCAGTTATCAAAAGCCTCTGGATATGTTGTCCAATCCCTTAGATGTGTTATGGAGCCTCTTATTTATAGATGAAGTTGGTTGAGTTTTAGGAGGGAAAACAAAACAATTTTGAACAAATTGAGTATGTTGTTTTTGTAGCTTTCGAGGGGAAGTCTTGTATGCCATTTTGGTGCAAGAATAGGGGCGGCATTGCAGGACTGTTGTGCAGCAGTTTTGGAGTGTTGTGGCCAGTATAGCAGTACAAGCATCTCTAAATATTTCCAAACTTTCGTTTTGACTTCATAAGCCCAACCTTCAACCAGATCCTCTTCAGAAAGCAATTTGTTTCCAATCAAAGTGTCTTTCGAATGGGCCAAAATATGTCATTCAAATGGGACATCCAAGTATGTTTTGTAGGTCCTTTGAATGGTCCACCAAAAATGCCCTTCGAATGGAACAACAATTGTGTGTTGAATATTTTCAAAAGTGGAATCGAAGGAAGCTATTTTAAAGGGAGATATTGTCCATTCGAAATTAGTATAAAAATAGCCAATGCATGAGGGAAGTTCCTGCCTTGTAATTTGAAACAAACAGGAAAGAAACCTTTGCTTCCTGAATCGAAACAATCATGGTAAGGGGTTATTGCTTTATGAATCAAATCAAGCATATAAAGGGGTTATTGCTTCAATCGAAGCTTGCATGCAGGAAGCTACTTGCTTTGTGGGTTCTAGCATGAAGGTAAGCCATTTCCTTATGCAGGAAGGCATGCAGGAGGCCCTTTCCTTGTGCATATTATCCTGAAGGAAGTCCTGCCTTTTGTGAATCAAAGGAATCATGCAAGAAGCCAATGGCTTCTGAATCGAAGGAAGGCTACAGGAGGCCATTGCCTTCTGAATTGAAGGAAACTTTCAGAAGGTCATTTCCCTCTGAATCGAAAGGGACAAACATTAAGCCACTAACTTCTGACTCAAAGGGAGCTTTCAGGAGGCCCTTGCCTTCTGAAACAAAAGAAGTTGGTATGGAGCCACTAATCTTTTGAATCGAAGGACACCAACAGAAGGTCTTTATCTTCTTAATCGAAGGAAGCCTAGACGCCCAATTGAAGGATGAATCAAGCTTGTTTGAAAGAAGCCCAGATGCCCAATTGAAGCTAGAATGAATTGAAGGGAACTTGCTTTTCTTTAAAAAAAATCATTTTTATCTGTTTTACCCTTTTTAACAGTTTCCTCTTTAACTTGATGCTGGAAAATCCAATTGTATTTGTGCAAGCTTAAATTTTTGAGAATCCTTGTGATAAATGCCTTGAGAAAAGAGAGGGAAAATTTTGGGGTACAACACATTGTTTGTATATGGCTAATTGTCTAACAGCGGAGAAATTCGCACGGTGAATATCCAATGAACGGAAATTCTCAATGAACAAAACCACTTCCATTGATAAATCTTCCATAATCAAGGGGCAAAAACATGATTATTGTCCAACCCATCAGGGGAAGTCAAGTCAAGATTCCAAGAAATCTCTCATAGTCGGGGGCAGGTCTCCATTCGAATCACTTGGGGCATTGAATATGAATTCCATCAAAGGGGCACGTACAATCAAGCAAAAATTTTCTGGAAGTAACTACAACACTTACTGATGTGGACAATGACAAATCCCCACAAAGTCCCTTTCACAAGGTGATCCCCGATAAAGTCTCCAGAGCCACCTCTATAAGGTTATCCTCACAGAATAATCTTCACAGATAAGGGTAAAAACCCCACAAGGCCAAATTCATGGATATCTCCACAGAATTATCCCTACAAAGTTAGATTCATGCAATCCCCATCCAGATTTTCAATCTTCGGAAGATCCCTCTCCCTAGCTGAGTTGGTCTTAAAAGGGATTATGGAATTCTTCCTAAAAAATATCCTCCCCAACAATTCGTCAAATATCCTTTTCAACAGGGTTTATTTTCCCAATAGACTATAGATTCCCCAACTTGAGTTTGACTTCCAGACTATTACAAATAAAGGGACCGCAACCCCTAATCCCCAGTTGAAGTCACTAACAGAGTCGTTACTATCCCCGAAAGTGACTGTGAAGCCTGGAATCCGACCAACTAACAGTTCAAGTTGCTAAAACCTGGACCCAACCAGATAATAGTTTAACTTCTTCAAATAACTAACAAAACTCTTCTACCCCATTAGAGTTTTCCATTATTCCCAGTGAGTTGTTGTAACGCTTGGAAGCCGACCAAATAACAATTGACTTCTTTATCCCCAACAAGTTGTTAACTTCCATTCTCTCCAATCAAGAGATAACTCCCCAGTAGAGAAACAAACAACTAAAACTCCTGAACTATTTTCTCCAAGCAGAAATCAACGCTCTCCACAGAGTTTCCCTCAAGCAAAATCAATACCCCCAGCAGATTTCTCCTCAAACAACAAAACAGGAATCCCCATTGGAAACATTCTGAACAAGGTTTGAAGATGTGCATACTCTTCATCCCCAACAACATTCCAGGATTTAGTTTCCCAAAACTCCTCAGGAGTAGTCAAGGATTTATTTTTCCAGACAAAGATGCACTTCAATAACATTTCCCATTCATATATCATAACATATACATACAAAACGCATATAACACAACGTCATTTATTTTGAGAACACCATTACGCAATGCATGCACTATGACATTGCATACAACTAACCTTTTACCTTTTCAGGAAAAGATCAATCAACAAATGAAAGTCATCAACTACTTGTAAATTTCACCGAGACAAAATCAACCTTGGATTTTTCTTCATTACCTGTTGAAGTAGTAGTCGTCAAAGATTCCTTCATTACCTATTGGAGTAGTAGTCATCAAAGATTCCTTCATTACCTATTTAAGTAGTAGTCATCAAAGATTCCTTCATTACCTGTTGAAGTAGTAGTCATCAAAGATTCCTTCATTACCTGTTGAAGTAGTAGTCGTCAAAGATTCCTTCATTACCTGTTGAAGTAGTAGTCGTCAAAGATTCCTTCATCACATGTTGAAGTAGTAGTCATCAGATTCCTTCATTAGCTGTTGAAGTAGTAGTCGTCCAAGATTCCTTCATTACCTGTTGAAGTAGAAGTCGTCAAAGATTCCTTCATTACCTATTGAAGTAGTAGTCATAAAATATTCCTTCATTACCTGTTGAAGTAGTAGTCGTCAGATTCCTTCATTACTTGTTGAAGTAGTAGTCGTCAAAGATTCCTTCATTACCTGTTGAAGTAGTAGTCGTCAAAGATTCCTTCATTACCTGCTGAAGTAGTAGTCGTCAAAGATTCTTCATTACTTGTTGAAGTAGTAGTCTTCATATTCCTTCATTACTTGTTGAGGTAGTAGTCTTCCAAGATTCCTTCATTACCTACTGAAGTAGTAATCGTCAGATTCCTTTATTATACGTCACAATCAAGCTTTATACTTACCAACAGTCACTATGGATGGCATCTATAAGCCCATCCCCGACAGAATCTTTATCACCTCTCCAAATGGAATCTTTAAGCCTATTCCCAACATAATCAACCACCACATCATCGAGTGCAAATTTCTGGGCACTCTAGTGTTCAATCATCTTCCTCCTTAAGTCACGAATGGCGGACTCGCCAATCTAACTCTTTAGGTTTAAGAATATTGAACTGGGGAAGCTGTTGTACCCCAAAATTTTCCCTCTTTTTTCTCAAGACATTTCTCACAAAGATTTTCAAAAGCTCAAGTTTGCACAAGTACAATTGGACTTTTAATGCCCCATATAGTTTCCATGGATCATATTGGACTTTCAAGCATCAGGACGAAGATGGAACTTCTGAATCTTCGAAAGGAGAAAGAGGAAACTATCGAAAGGGCAAAGAAGATAAAATAAAAGTGTGCAGTTGTAGATAACTATGTCGAATTTTAAATATGGTTCAGGATGTTCGAACTACATGACTGGTCGAAAGGAGTGGTTAGAAGATTTTGACAAATCGAAGAAGAGCAAGGTAAAACTGGTTGTTCGAACTACATGTCTGGTCGAAAGGAGTGGTTGGCAGATTTTGACAAATTGAAGAAGAGCGGGCTTGCTTTGATCCCCAAGCTTCGACTGGACAATGGCTTCCTTCGAGCAACCTGCTTCGATCCACCTATAAACCCTTCAACACACATAGTTTCGACACTATGAGTTATAATTTAAACTGTTCGACCACAAGGATAGTTTGTTGTAGCATTTGAGGTTTGGACATTTGAACTTTCGATCACTTAATCAACTGATTACTCAAGATATGGTATTCCAATTCTTGAGATGCTTGGAAAAAAATTGTGGAGTTTGTTTAGTTGGAAAGAAATCCACAAATTCTTTCATTTCGACTATGCCAATGAGATCATCTTTCATACTCAAAGTGGTACATTAAGATGAATGTGGTCCATTCGAAGAACATACAATTGGTGGAAACAAATATTGTTTTGTCTATTGATGAGTTAGGTTGAAGGTTCAGATGAATGTGGTCTATTCGAAGAACATACAATTTGTGGAAACAAATATTGTTTTATCTGTTGATGAGTTTGGTCGAAGGTTTAGAAGAATGTGGTCCATTCAAAGAACATACAATTGGTGGAAACAAATATTGTTTTGTCTGTTGATGAGTTTGGTCGAAGATTGTGGATCTATGTGATAAAAATGAAAGGATGGAGTATTTGACATCTTTTACAGATTCAAGATGTTTGCTAAACAAAGTCCTATATACTGCCAAGCCCAAGCTTGTTGTACTGTCCACATAACATCCTAAATCCATGTCAAAAAACAGTCTGTTGTACTGCTATGAAACAACCCTGCATCAAGGTAAGTCTTCTTGACTTTAAACCCTTCATTTCAAGCATCATTGGTGATTCATTTTCGAAGATAACATATAATAACCATTGCCTTAGAAGCTAACCTTTTGTTTGTCTTCCTTGTCAATTATATGTTAAGAACTAACTTGTACAAACCATAAAATAATGTTGGAGTGAAATAATTATAGCATGATTTGACACAAAGCTTTAGGCTTTGACACATACTGCTTTACAGGCCCAAACAGAAGGGAAAAAGGGTGTGTGATTCGACACATATAATTATGCTTCGACTCATACTGAGTTCGATTTGGCATTACAGGGTCGAAAGGAGGATATGTTCAATGCATATAAGCATGCTTCGATGCATGCTTCGACCCGTGTTCGAAAGATTTGTTTTTTTTCTCTCTCTTTTGCGCTATTTTTTTACATATTTCATATATTTCCTTCATATCTATTTAATATGGTTTGTAATAGATAATTAGGTTTAGTTTCTTGCAATCCCCATTTGTAAATTTGTATCCCCCATCCCCCAAATGATGTAATAGCATAGAACATTTATTTTCCGCATTTTATTGCTTTCATAAATGTTAGTAATTAGGGTGTGTGTGGCAAGAGAAAAAATCAACCTTAGAAAATCCTAATCCAAGACAAGACAATTCATAAACACTTGCACACTTACACCTCTAGGGTTAACTCCACTTGTTGCCTTGAGAAAAATAGTCATGATGTGCATGTGAGCCATCTTAGCAAAAATAATCAAAATACAAGATCATAGTCCCTCGATGACGCTACGAATGTTGCCTTATAAATGATCTTAGTCCCTTAAGAGAAACGCTAAGATATCTCACAATATTGCCATTCATGACTATACGATGACCCATGCCTGTCCCTTCACATCCAATGGTGTGGCTTCTTACCAAATCAATGGTAAGATATCAACATCTAAAGGAGGAGGAAAAGAACATAGACCTTTTGAGTTGGTAGGACACTCGTAGTTGCTTGCTCACAAACTAAAACCATTTCCACACTCACATATTCAAAACATCTTAAAAAACAAACATCTCTCTGAACTATTTTTAAAATCAACACTTTGTATACATTCTTATAGAGACGAGAATCATTACAAAGTTTGTCGAAACAAAGGCGTTTTCAAAATATTTTCAAACTTGCACCCATCACAAAACACATTTTCAAACAAAGTGTTTTTTCAAATGATCCAGCAAGCAACTAAGAGCCCGTAGTTAACTATGGATGAAAAGGGTGCTAACACCTTCCCTTTTCATAACCTACCCCCCGAACTCAAGAAAGTATCTCAAAGGTCTTTCCTGATCTTTTCACCCTTTCCTTTATTGGATAAAAGGAAAGTCGGTGGCGACTCTTGCTATCCGCAACAATAGCAATAAAACACAAAACACCCAAGTCAGTTCTCCCACCGTATTACAATCTGGATATAAGATATCTAAAGAGAGCATAGACGAATTCATTGAGGTAAAAGATAAATTGGTGTTTGAGAACATGCAAATGACAAAAACTTGGGGACAGTGCCTGAAGTGATCCATAATCTCCTGAATTATGATTATTTTAGAAATTTTGAAGTGGTAGAAGAATTTTTTTGCCATTGATGTGTTATCTGAGAATGACTAGAGGAAAATTATAGTCGACTACTTACAAAATCCAGTTGGGACAACATAGTGCAAAGTTAAGTATAGGGCGTTAAGTTACAGATTAATGGGAAACTAATTGTTCAGGAAAACGCCTGAAGGAATGTTGTTAAAATTCTTAGGGCAAAAAGAAGCATATGTGGCAATATCTAAAGTATATAGTGGATCTTGTGGTACGCATCAAGCAGGACAAAAAATGAAATGGTTGTTTTTTCGAATAGGAGTATATTGGTTGACCATGTTAAAAAATTGCATTGAGTTCGCCAAAAGTTGTCAAGAATGCCAAAAACATTCTGGAATTCAACATGTACCAGCTAGAGAGTTACATTATGTTATCAAACATTGGCCTTTCAGGGGATAGGCTTTGGATATGATAGGAGAAATCAAACTTGCCTCATCGAAAGGCCATAGGTACATCTTAGTGGGTATTTATTATTTTTCAAAATGGGTATAGGTCATCGCTTTGGTTAAAGTAGATCAAGAGAAAGTAATGGCCTTTATTCAAAATCAAATCATACATAGGTTTGGAATACCAGAAACTATAATAATGTACCAAAGAACCGTGTTTATAGGTCGAAAGGTAACTGAGTTCACTGCAGAAATGAGGTTAAAACTGTTAACATTAACATCGTATTACGCCCAGGAAAATGGGCAAGTCAAAGCAGCAAAAAAGGCCATTATAAGTTTAATCAAAAAACATGTTGGCCAAAAGTCTAGAAGTTTAAAGACATCTCTAGGCCAAGCATTGTGGGCATGTCGAAACTCGCCAAAGGAGTCGACTAACATAATGCCTTTCAACTTAGTTTATGGGCACAAAGTAGTATTGCCTCTAGAGATTCATCTGCAATCGATGAGAGTGCAAAGGAAATCAGATATTCCTACTGAATATTACTGGGGAATGATGTATGATACATTGGTAGATGTTGAAGAACATAGGCTAGCAGCATTAGATGCTTTGTTCAGGAAGAAAGAACAAGTAGCAAGGGCCTATAATAAAAGGGTGAATGCAAAGGCGTTTGTCTTTGGATATATGGTTTGAAAAGTGATCCTACCTATGGATAGAAGGGATAGAGTCCTGGGAAAATGGTCACCAAATTAGGAAGGACCATTTCGATTAGTGCAAGTTTTTTCCAACAATGCTTATGAGATTGAGGAGCTCACATCAGAAGGTCGAATACTATGAATAAATGGAAAATGCTTAAAGAGGTATATGCCTATGTTGCAAGAAATTATAATAAACAAAGGATAAAATTCATTGCATAATAAGGAGGCCACTGAGAGACCTGGAGTGTAAATTAAGCATTACAAAAACTATGGAAATAACAAATTCAGAGTATATGTGAAACCAAAATGGCTAAAAAGGCACATTATTCTTAAGGGTTATATAGCGTTCTCGAGCAAGTGCCAAAAGAGAATTGGTTAACGAGATAGATGTGTCAATGTCGACCAGTTAACTATCGAACACACTCCAGATGAGCGACCCCAACAAGAGCTTCGTTATTCAATGCTTGTTAAGCTGTGTGAAACCCAGCAACTTGCAAAGTCTCTGCCTCATCAATTTTCTTCTCCAGCCTTTCAATTTGCACAATCTGTTGTTGCCATTGGGAGATATTTGTGGCCCTAGTGTTAAAGTCTTCTCTTTCTTTGTCAAGAGGTTCCTTCATTTCTTCACTAGCAGCCATGGAAGAGTTCACGAAAGCCAATTCAATAATGCGCTATTTCTCCTTAGGAATATGTTTTTCCTGGATCTCTTTCTTTTCGGTCAAGTCGACTAAAAGCTAGTCAAGGAAGGTAGATGCTTTAACTACAAATTTTAGGACTAAAGGAGAAGCAGCTTGAACCTTAACTTTCTTCAACATTTCTTTAATCTTAGTACCATCAGAAGGGTACGCCTCCAAATGGGTGATCAAATAAACATGGAAGAGTATGGTTTTGAGATGATTAAGAAATTATTCTTGAGTCTTAAGAGAAGAGATTCCTCAAGATGCAGTAGAAGTGTTGGAGCCTCCATCAGTCGAACGATTCCTAGCGTTCACCGAAAATTTCAAGTACTCAAAGGGGATGTTTTGCCTTAGAGCAGCAACTTGTTAGGGAAACATGGTGGTGGTTGCAGGAATCACGTTGGGAGGGGTTGAAACGGTGCCAAAAGAGGCAGTTTCCTGAGGAGTCACTTCTTTTGTTTAGAAGGGATTTTGGTTAGTAGTTGTGGTGATGTCAACAGCAGCAGCTTGTTCAGGACCATTTAGGCCATCATCTTCAGTATCCTCCCCCAGACTGTCATTATTGGCATCATCCTCCAATCCTTCACTGATGGGAGAATATTTAGAAGTACCCTGAGTGATAGGAGAGTTGAGGTCTCTCCCAGAATGCTCTCTATCAGTCAAGCCCACAATTGGTTTCTTTTTGGTCTTGGAAGATTTCAAGACAATCTTGGTGGGGCATTTTTTAGGTTTAATTTCCAGTCGCTGAAACAATAAAGGCAAGTAAGAGTAGAATCATAAAAGGGACAAAAAATTCCTAAGATAAAGAGTCTTTGAAGAATAAAGTACCTGATGGTCTCCTTCAGGACTAGAGTTAATGCTCTCTGGTCGAGTTGGGTTATGCTGCAAAACTCGTTATTTTGCTACCACCGGAGCAGACACAGTGGCAGAAGTGGCCTTTTTTTAGACAAACTCAAATCGAGTCGACTGAGATTTTTTGGGAATGGCAGGCGAAGACGCATCTCAGCTTATTTCTCTTGATTAGAAGAGTGTTTTCGTCTCTTTGCGGATGGTTCAGGAGGGACGACAATGTTAGCTTTAGGGGCCTACGAATGTGTCGACATAATCCGAGGGTTAGAAAGAGAATGCAAATAGTTAGTAAACCATCAAATTAGCAGATTACCTGAGAAGAAGTTCCAAGGGCTTCATTAGATTGGGGAGAAATAGTCGCGCCACTGATAGCTTCCCTCATGTGTTTCTTGTGCTCAATCTCTGAATGAGGCAATAACATAAGTCGAAGCGTTAGAAGTCAAAACATAAAGAAGCGAAAAGGCGGACAAGAATGCGACTGAAAGTCACAATAGTAAGCCATACCTTTCCTAAACTTTTTCTCCATATCTTCAAAAGCATGGTTCAATCGAGCCTTGAAGGACTTGAGAGTCCCATTACTTTGCACGAATTACACAGTCCACCAATCATAAAACTCCTTAGTGGTGCAGAAGAGGGGTTCGAAAGCAACATGAGTCATATTGGGGACCTCAACAACAAAATTTTGAAGTCGTTGAGCACATTCTCCCTCACTGTAGCTAATGGAAGAAAGACACATTTCATCTGATGGCTTATAAAAGCTACGAGGCAAAGGCTGGCACAAGCCAAACTGCCTAGCCACCAGATTAGGCTGACAACACATGAGTGTTACGCCATCATTAGCTCCTACCCTAGATGATATGAGCCTAGGGATTAAGAAAATTTTCCAAATGGCTTTGGATTCAGGGATTTGCGTAGGATTGACATAACAAAATGGTCGAGTGAATCACTCAGGACCATGTGGTCTAGAGGCAAAGGGCGCCATGCTTGGCTGAAAAGAAGTGCACCTAAACAAAAACTTCAAGTATTTCTCAAGTGAATCCTCTCGAGTCATGTCATTGTTAGAAGGCATCATTGCAGCAAGGCGAAGAATTTCCTTGGCACGTTTGGCAAATGCAATCTCATGTGCTTCAGAAAGGTGCAGTTTGAGTTGGCTCGCAAAAGTGGCATTTAACCACAATTGAAGCAGCCAGAAAGGCCCAGTAAGCAGATAGCTAGCAGTAGATGAAAGTAAGTTCATATGATCGACCCTGACGCTGAGCGATTCATAGAGCGACCCCAAAATAAGTTCGCTCACGCATATGTTTTGACCCAGATGGAGGTGATGAACTAACACAATGAATCTCTTAGCTACCTTTAGAGATCGACTGCAGAAGACATACTCGGAAAGCCACAAGGCCAAGAAGGCAATGTGCTCTTTGTCAGACACACTGTCGATATCTTTAGCATGAAAATGCTCCATATATTTGGTGAAGCCAGCAATGTCCTTTTCAAAAGGAATGACATTTTTGCCTGCTTCAGTGGGAAAGAGTGCTTCACATGTGGGGTGGAGACCAGTGATGGCCGCAATGTCGAACAGGGTAGAAGTAAGCATCCCAGCTGCAAAATGGAAAGTGTTTGTGGAGTCTTCCCAGAAATAGAGTGCAGAAATAAACATGTGATTGCAATAACTAGGGCCAACCCTAGAAAGCTGAATCAAGTCAAAAATTCCACGGGCCTTCCAAATGTCACCATTAACTTTCTCCACTTTATTCAACCATCCAATGTAATCTTGGTTAACAGCAGGAGAAAAGCGAAAGACTTTAGATGTTCGGTAGATGTGTGAAAAATCTCTAGGGCAATCTCTATTGATAGGGGGTCTTGTATTTTTGTGAGTAGGGAAGAAACTTTCCAATTTTATAGGTGCCCTAATCTCATCAGGAATAGGCCCCAATAGAGCGTAAGCAATGTTGTTAAAGATGAAGGGAAGCAACAGTTGGGAGAAAAAAGTTTGGAGATTTCATGTTGGCGTTAGTTCCAAAATGAAGGTATTTTTATTATGAACGAAGAACTCACTCATGTTGGAAGCCATTTCAATTTCCTGGGGAGTTTCAATGTGCTCAGAGAGTTGGCTTAAAGCGGCCATGAAGATAGAGGAAAGTTTTTTCTGGGTATAAATGAAAGTAAGAATTTTTTTGTGTATGAAAAAAAAGAGCTTGAGTATGCAGAGAAAATGTAAAGAGGAAAATGAAGAGATGAAATAATATTTATACCATCAAGGAAACCAAACGTTTGGGAAGAAAGTGAGAAAAATGTGGCTATACGACTGGCGCGTGTCAAACAGGTGGCGACTGAGTTGAAGGAGTTGGTTAGTTAGGGGTCACGATTATTCTAGGAAGTTAAAGCTAGAAAGTAGGGAAGTGGTTGTGTCATCGCTGATGTAACGTTTGAGGGAAAAGGTTATGATTACGATGACGTCACTTTGCACTAAGAGAAAAGGATTAAAATGTCTGTTGTTGTTCTTTCAGTCGAAAAAGACATTTTTTTCGGGGGGGGGGGGGAATTTGTTGGCTAGGATTTTCACAAAGGGTTAAAATCCAACCAAAAGCCAAAAAGGTTCTTTGAGAACTTTGAATTATAGGAAGTCGACTACAGAAGCAGTCGATCGAGAGAGATTTTAAAAATAGTCAATTGGGCTTGTGGACGCAGTCGACCAGAAAAGAGGCCTCGTGAGGAATGGATTGGGCTCGGGAATATTAAAAATCCCAAAGAGTGCATAACTAGCAAAGTAAAGTGTTATGGATGGAGAATGTGGGTTCGATAGCAGAGATGGAGAACGTGAGTTCGTGGAGGGAAATTACAAGAGACACGTGGCTTATAAAGAAGTGAAACCCGCTGAAAAATAGTTATTTTTGTGCATTATAAATAAAGCACTTAGTGCATAGTGTTAAAAGGTTCAAACTTTCACATTCCTACATGTTAGACACTCAGAATACCCAAGCAAATGAGTGAAATGAGTCAATTTATTTTTACTGAGTCAATTTATGTCATCTATTTTTACAATTTAAAATGTCTTTTATTTTATTTTATAAGTCCTGCTTTAATTCTTTTAAATTAGTTTCGCCTTAGTCGAACGAACCCTTTTGAATATACTTTGTGAAAACACTCAAAAACTAAAGCATTGTACTGAGATTCTCTAGTCGATCTCGTTAATAAACTTTTTTATTAAAAGATCAGTGTGTTAGCTGGCAATTTCGAATAAAGAATAATTGGATATCAAAACAATATTTCGAATAAGCATATAAGGAGGTTGATATCAATGATGAATATTGATGGGAAATATAGAACCATTGTTCTAAAGAACTCTTTGATTTCCAGTGATAGATGATGGATTTCGATTTGAGATTTTTTAGTGTTTAAAATATATAGAGTTCCTTTATGCAAAGGTGCCAGAATTGGAAACGGTCTAGGCAAATCGTTTAAATCGAAACGGAGAAAAATAGAAAAATACTTCGCTGGCACAGGATTCGAATTTCAAATAAAGAGCGCCATTCTTAGAAGACGCGTGGAAGCCAGTAAACGTAAGAAGCCTGCATGCTTCGAACGTGACATGATTTTAGAGTAGGACCGTTAGGGTCAAGACACTATAAATAGGTGTTTTTATGTTAGATTTGGGATGTTCATTTTCGTGTACCAAAAATCTCAAACACTCAAATTACCGTGACTCAAGGGAAACGAGTTAGAAGACAAAATGTACGTATTGAACATCATGATTCTTTACAATTTCAATACAAGTCTTTTTATATTTCTTTCACTTTTACAGTACTTTTGCTCTTAAATCTTTCGATTTCCTTCTATTTCCTTGTTTTACTTGCTTTCAAACACATTTATCTCTTTAGAAACTTCACTTTTACTTTATCCTTTTGTTCAAGCACTTCATATTTCCAGAAACTGTTATATTCTCAGAAACTCCTTATCTTTACATTCAAGTATTAAATCTTAAGTCTAATTCGAAGCCTTTCCTTTGTACATTCAGTCAGTTTATTTCTATAGACAATCTTAGAGACATTTCTTAAGAATCTCACATTCGACATTAACATACAATATAAATTCATCAAGATAATGGGTATGAACATAGAGATGAGTTATGACACATGTGTCCTAGGATCAATCTAGTCGATCCTGCAAGTAACCAATAATAATCAATAATTTGGAAGACTAGCGGTTGTTTACTAGAAATCACTGTAAACAAATTGGCACGCCCAGTGGGACAGTGTCATAACAAAAAAGTTTTATCAAACCTATTACTTTTAGGATCTTCTGAGTTTGGAGCGCGTTTCGATACATGAACCTTCGAAGCGGCAAAATAAAGAATAATAATCCACATATACCCAAAAGACAACGTACCAAAACAATGGTTAACACAACCAACCAAGATGGGGGACAAAATCCCCCACAGGGGGATGCAACAATCGTTTCAAGTTCGATTGATGCCTCCAATACCATCCATGTTGGCAGTTCGAATACGGTTACAGTAAGTACATTAGAAATGCCATCAAACATGGCCTCAATGCAAATTATGCCACACGTAAGGAATCAACAGTTTTTGACCCCCACTAGGCCTCCAGGTTTAGAACCTTTGAGACCCAGAAACCCTCCGTATGGAATGCCAACTTCGTTTATGGCAGGGTTACATAATGCATCAACTTCGTCCCCACTCCAAGGGTCTGGTTCAGGAATGAACCATTTGGGTACAAATTTCCAGAATATAGGAAACTTCGCCCAGTTGCCTACCCTTACAACTAATAGTCAAGCAGCACTTAGGCAACAGATGGATGATAGCAATCATGATATGGTAGGAGTCCTAGCCCGTGAAATGAATGATATTTTCAATCCCCTAATCTAGAATATAAATAGAACAAACCAAGAAAATGCAGCCCAGATGGCCAGAATAGCAGATTTTTTGGTGCCCCTAATGCGCCTGCAAGTCGTAGGCAAAACCCAGTGGTGATTCGAAATGAAGAACCCACGATTGAACAAATTCGACCCCCTGTACAAATGGTCGAAGAGAGAAATATAGGGGTAAGATTAAGGAACCATGAAGTTCAGGAAGTTCAGAATGAACAGCCTAGACCAATAATGATGGTGAATAGGGAACAAAATGCAGACGAAATTGTTCATAGAATTAGAAATGACAATTTAGTGGCAGAAAATAACCTCACCACCATGATCGAAAGAATAATGGCACAGAATGGTTTAAATTCAGGATTTAGGAGGCCAAATTACACATCTCATATTGTAGACTATGTTCTGCAAACAGAATTACCCAGGGGCTTTAAAGTCCCTAAATTCACGAAATTTGCTGGAGACACGAGTGAATCAACAGTGGAACATATAGCGAGATATTTAACCGAAGCAGGAGATGTAGCAAATAATGAAAATCTTAGGATAATTCCCAAGTTCTCTAATGAAGAACGCTTTCACTTGGTTCACCACCTTGCCCCCTGGATCTGTGGACACATGGCCTTATTTAGAAAGACTTTTCCATGAACAATTTTACATGGGTCAGTCTAAAATTAGTCTCAAAGAATTAGCAAGCATTAAGAGAAAATTCACGGAACCAATAGATGATTATTTGAATAGGTTCCGTTTATTAAAATCTAGATGCTTCACAGTGGTACCTGAACATGAATTGGTCGAAATGACTGCTGGGGGCCTAGATTATTCCATTCAAAAGAAATTGGATACAAAGTATCTTAGAGATATGGCCCAACTAGCAGACAGAGTTCGTCAGGTCGAAAGGTTAAAAGCTGAAAAGGCTAGGGCTAGTAAAAATCATAAGAAAGAGAGAATAGCCTACATAGAGGCTGAAGAGGAGAACATAGATGATTCTTAAGACCCTTATGATTTCGATCAGTTCAAAATAGATCTTGCAGAACTAAAGGAAGCACCCCCTTATGCTTGCAAAGTTCTGCTTCCTTCCAATGGAAAGGATTCTGTCGAAAGTGAAAAGAATGATAAATTCCCTAAGAAAATCTATACTTTCGATATAACTAAACGTGATGAAATATTTGATCTGCTTGTTAAAGATGGCCAGTTAATAGTTCCTCCTAACCTTAAGATTCCTCCGTTGGAATAAAGGAAGAAGAGGGGCTTTTGTAAATATCACAACTTTTTAGGCCATAAAACCTCACAATGTTTTCTTTTCAGGGATCTGATACAAAATGCAATCAAAGATGGCAGGCTGAAGTTCTCAGACAAAGGGAAGAATCCAATGAAAGTTGATACGGATTCGTTGCTGATGGCGGAGACTAACTATGTTGAACCTCTGAACATCAATGTAGTAGAAATTGCTGAGAGGAAAGTTGAATCGAAAGAGGAAGTCGAAGAGGATGAGGACTTCATCTTGATCGAGAACGAAAGAGAGGCTACTGATGGCCTCCCAAAGGTGCTCACAGCAAAGATACTAAGTGACAAAAAATTAACTGAGGCTACTGAGGGTCTCAGGATGAAATTTGAAGAAGTCAAAATTTCTGATGGTCAGATGCTGGGAGTAAATATGGTGGACTTCGAACAGCCCAACGTTGAAATGGAAGAAGTGGAATGCTATTTGGATAGGGAGAGAGAGCAAAGAAGATAGAACTTACCTAGAAAAGACGCGGGTTTGCGCAAATACCTCTTCCACTGTCATAAGAAAAACCAGGATAGGTTGATGTGCCCAAGGTGCAGCATCATCTGCAACCCCAGAATTGCTGCTGAGTTCGAAAGGGCCCAGCGCGAACGAACAGGGGTCAACTAGAGGCAAGACAACCAACTGTATAGAGTCTATCCAAAAGCTGATGAAAGTCTACTCGAATTCTTGGTTTGTTGCCACAAGATTGGAACAGAGTGTTTAATATGTCCCAGATATGCAGCGGTGTATGATAAAGAAATGGCTGAAGCATTCGAGAGAATCCCGTTTGCATCAGGCTGGGGGCACCAAGGCAGAATGCCTTCGAATCCTGTCAACACTGGCAGAAATATGCCAAGGAGGCCAGATAGCCCTTACCCCAGGGGAGCAAAGAGAGTTTCTTTTAAACTACCTGCAGAAATCCCCACTGACAGATGGCTGCAGGTGAAGGCTGATAAGGGAAAAGGGAAGTTGCGCAGCTATGACCAAGGAGGTAGGACTGCGGTGGCTTACAGGAGGCAATTCAATTCAAATAGGAGGGAAGAAATAAGACTGGAGAATTATAAACGAAAAAATCCAATGTCTCGCTCTCAGTGGCGCAGACACCAGAGAAATAAAAAAGCATAAAGGGATTTGAAGCCTATGGGGATAGGAGAATCTAGTACCAATAACCCAACATCAGTGAACCAGACTGGGGGAAAACCCCCAGTGTCCAGGAAACTTTTTTCACCACAGAAAGACATTGAAGAAAATAATACTCAAAAGGAGGCTGCAAACAAAGAGAACTTGATGACTGATGACTTCGAATCGGAGGGGGAATCCTTCTTTAATGCAAACTGCAATGTAGTTTCAGTGCTGCCTTGTGAGTATAATCAGGATATAGAGGTTTATGCTGGTGAGGAGACTGACGAGGACGAAATGGCCAGACATAGGCCAGTGTGCTATTATGTGATGAACAATGGAGCGGTCGAAGAGCAAAACGCTTTCTTTGAAAAGCCAGACGAAGGAATGAAGAACCATCTAAAACCCTTATTCATCAGGGCAAAGGTGGGGCAATATGGTGTGAACAAGGTTCTGGTGGACGGTGGAGCTGCTGTTAATTTGATGCCTCAATTCATGCTAAAAAGGATAGGCATGCAGGATTCAGATGCTAGACCTCACAACATGGTGCTTTCGAATTATGAAGGAAAGGTTGGAAAGACTTTGGGAGTAATACAAGTTAACTTGACAGTTGGTTCCCTCACAAGGCCAACAATGTTTATGGTCATTGTTGCGAAGGAAAACTACAATTTGTTGCTTGGCAGGGAATGGATCCATGGAGTTGGTGCAGTGCCTTCTTCAATGCATCAAAGGTTGGTGTTGTGGAGAGACGATGGAATTGTCGAAAACATAGAAGCAGACCAAAGTTACTATATGACAGAAATCAACAACGTGGACAAAAGAAACTTCAATCGAAATATGGCCAACATAGGGCCATGTCACCCATCTGAGGAATATTTCGAGCCCAATGAGAACGCTTACTATTCTTTAACCCTTCATCCCAATGGATTCCAATGGGATAGGGAAATCATGTGGGACGGGCAGGAGATTGAGGAAGATGGAGAGACTTCGACGATATGGCCAACTGGTTGGGGAAGCGAAGATCATTATGACTGAGTCAAATTACTACAAAAAGATCCTTTGGAGGAAGTTGATATTGAGGATGGCGTTGAAAAAAGAGTTACGTACATCAGTGCGAAACTCAGTCCCAGTCTAAAAGGCAAGGTGGTCGAAATGCTCAAAGAAAATAGAGATTGCTTCGCCTGGGACTATGATGAAATGCCTGATTTAAAGAGGGAAATGGTGGAACATAGGCTTCCAATCAAGGATGGCAAGAAGCCCATCAAGCAGATGCCTAGACGATTCGCCCCAGCAATCCTCTCAAAAAATAAAGGCAGAGGTGGAACGGCTCCTTCGATGCAAGTTTATCAGGACCACAAGGTACGTAGAATGGCTTGCTAATATTGTACCTGTTATTAAGAAAAATGGCTCTTTACGAATTTGCATAGATTTTAGGGATTTAAATACCGCCACCCCAAAAGATGAATATTCCATGCCTATAGCAGAAATGCTGATTGATTCTGCTGTGGGTTTCGAATATTTGAGTATGTTAGATGGATACTCTGGGTATAATCAGATTTTTATTGCTGAGGATGATGTTCCCAAAACTGCATTCAGATGTCCAGGCGCCTTAGGCAGTTATGAATGGGTAGTTATGCCCTTTGGACTAAAAAATGCTGGGGCAACATATCAGAGGGCAATGAACACCATTTTCCATGATTTCATTGAATCATTTATGCAGATTTATATAGATGACATAGTACTCAAATCTGTTTTTGATGAGGATCATTTGACTCACCTTTGCCAGTCATTCGAAAGAATGAGAAAACATGGCTTAAAAATGAATCCTCTTAAATGTGCTTTCTTTGTTCAGGCTGGGGATTTCCTAGGCTTTGTGGTCCACAAGAAGGGGATCGAAATTAACTTGAACAACACGAAGGTTATTATGGAGACGAAACCTCCATCAACAAAGAAAGAGTTGCAATCTCTATTAGGTAAAATCAACTTTTTAAGAAGATTCATATCCAATTTGAGTGGGCAAACTCAGGCTTTCTCTTCGCTCCTCCGTCTCAACCAAGGGAATTTCGAATGGACGGCGCAGCATCAGGAGGCATTCGAGAAAATCAAGGCCTATTTGGTGCATCCTCCTATACTTGCACCCCCTTCTAAAGATAAGCCAATGAGACTGTATATCTCTGCCTCCAATGTAACTATAGGTAGTATGTTGGCCCAAGAAAACAATGATGGCGTCAAAAGAGCCATTTACTATATTAGTAGGGTCCTAAATAAAGCAGAGACTAGGTATAGTAGCATTGAAAAACTATGTCTCTGTCTGTATTTCTCTTGTACAAAACTTAAATATTATATTAAACTAGTTGATGTTTATGTTTCATCTCACTTTGATGTTATTAAACATATGCTTTCAAAACCAATCATGCACAGCAGGATTGGCAAATGGGCTTTAGCGCTCACTGAGTATAATTTGGCCTTCAAGCCTTTAAAGGCTATGAAAGGACAAGTAGTTTCAGATTTCATAGTGGATCACTCTGTGAGTGAGGACTTCGCGTTAGATCATGTTGAGATCCACCCATGGAAATTATCCTTCGATGGCTCAACACATAAAAAAGGAAGTGGGGTTGGAGTCCTTATAATTTCTCCTGAAGGAATTCCAACAAAATTCAAGTACAAGTTAGAAGGCCCTCCCTGTTCGAACAACGAAGCTGAGTATGAAGCATTGATTGTTGGACTTGAAGCTTTGTTGGAATTGGGGGCAACCAGAGTCGAAATTAGTGGAGACTCAGAGCTGGTCATCAAACAGGTAACCAAAGAATACAAATGTGTCAAAGAAAATTTGATTATGTACTTTGTTATTGCTAACAGATTACTCAAGAAATTTGAATATATGGATATAAAACATATTCCCAGAATTGATAATCAGGAGGCAAATGACTTGGCTCAAATAGCCTCAGGATATAAGACATCTAAAGAAAAACTCCAATACCTCATAGAAACAAGAGGTAGAATAATGGCTACCAAACTATCACCATTAGACTTAGATAATTTGAAACTTGGTTATGCAAATCAGACAGAATTCGAAGTGCTAAATATTGATACTTTGGCAGATACAGATTGGAGAGGTCCTATTATAAATTACTTGAAAGAACCTTCAGTAAGTACAGAGAAAAAGATCAAATATAGGGCATTGTCTTATGTGCTAATAGGGAATGAACTTTTTAAGAAAACCCCATAAGGGATCTTGCTCAAATTTTTAGGAGAAAACGAAGCATATTTAGCTTTGTCCAGTGTGCACAGTGGGGCATGTGGGGCGCATCAAGCAGGTCACAAAATGAAATGGTTGTTGTTTCGATATGGAATGTATTGGCCCACTATGCTCAAAGACTGCATAGAATTTGCTAAAGGATGCGAGGAATGCCAAATTCATGCAGGCATTCAACATGCTCCTGCAAGTGAGTTACATTCAATTGTTAAGCCTTGGCCTTTTAGAGGATGGGCATTAGATCTAATTGGTGAAATACGACCAACATCATCCAAAGGATAGAAATATATCCTTGTGGGTATAGATTATTTTACAAAATGGGTCGAAGCAATTCCTCTAGTGAATGTTGATCAAGAGGCTATTATAGAATTTGTCCAGAAGCAAATAATTTATAGGTTCGGAATACCAGAAAGTATCACAACAGATCAAGGTTCAGTTTTCACAGGGCGAAAAATGCAAGAGTTTGCAAAAGAAATGGGATTTAAGTTACTCACGTCAACCCCTTATTATGCTCAGGCTAATGGACAAGTGGAAGCAGCCAATAAAGTCATAATAGGGTTGATAAAGAAACATGTAGGACAAAAGCCAAAGAATTGGCACAAAAATTTGCACCAATCATTATGGGCATGTCGAATATCTCCTAAAGAAGCAACGAATACTACTCCGTTTCGACTTACATTTGGGCACGACGCAGTGCTGCCAGTCGAAATACATTTACAGTCCGTGAGAATCCAAAGACAAAATGAGATACCAGCTGATCAATATTGGGAAATGATGATGAATGAATTAGTGGACGTGGATGAAGCTACGCTACATGCTTTAGAAGTTATGAGAAGACAGAAAGAAAGAGTAGCCAGAGCATACAACAAAAGAGTTAAAAGTAAGTTGTTCTCAACCAATGACCTGGTATGGAAAGTTATATTACCTATGGATAAAAAGAATATATTATTAGGTAAATGGTCACCCCATTGGGAGGGACCCTTTCGTGTTTTGAAAACATTTTCGAATAATGCTTATGAAATAGAAGAATTAGCAGAAGATAGAAGAATCTTGAAGGTAAATGGGAAATACTTAAAAAGGTACAAGCCATGCTTGCAAGAGGTTGGAATCACTTCAGGATAATTAAAAATAAAACAAATAATAAAGCCAAAATGGTATTATATATATGCCAAAATGGTTGTGTTTAATCCTTAACAATAAAAAGCATTAACAAAATACATTCGAAAATCAGAAAGGGGCGTTTCGTTTCAGCTTAGCAAACTTGCTCTTGCATAAGTTGATCTTGCATTGGGTGGCATTTCTGACGCTTTCGAGCCCCTTGATCTCTTCGCTTATTCCTTCAGCTACCTCCATCTGTTGAAGACTTTGTGTGACAAGATTTTCAAGCTCTTTGTCATCAACGGGCTTCAAGGCTGCCTGCTCATTTCGAGCACCCTCAATTTTCTTTTTGAGTTCTTCAATCTGGGATTCCCAAAACAAGATTGATCGAGCCAAAACATCATGCTTGTCTTTGGCCTGGATTTTAGCACGCTCCAACGCCTCTGCTTCTTCAGAAAGTCTCGAAGTTTGGTCATAAGCTTGAGACAAAGCCTCTTGTTTGGTTCGAATCTTACCCTCAGCATCATTAACCCTAATATATTCACTACTAACCTCATTGAGCAAGATTTGCAGATCATATATGGTCTCACTTACTTCAGGTGGACAGATGCTGAGATCTATCTGAGAAAGCAACTTCTTCATCGAAAAATAGGCTGCAGTGTCTTTTTTTTAAATAGTAAAAATGTCAGCCTCAAGAATAGTTTTGTTGACTTGTTGAAGAAGTTGGTCGAGAGAAGTAAGAGGGGCTTTATCCTTCGTTTGGCTCGAATCTTCAGATTGATTTTTGCTAGAAGAAGAATCATGTTGAGCTAGCATTAACTTGATATATTTCAGGGGATTACTCCGTTTTAGCTCTTTTTTCTGTTCCCCAGTCAAAATTGGAGGATCTGGGTTTTTAGTGAAAATAGTTCCAGTAGGAAAGGGAATTTCCACCTCCTCTTGCATTGCCTCATCTTCGTCACCATCTTCGAAGTGACGACTTACAGTATGTGTTTCGCTTTCCTCTTCAGATTGGTTAGAAAAATGCACCCTTCTGGGAGAAGAGTCACTAGGATTGTCGATGATGGGAGTTTCAAACACTGTGTCTGGTTCGCCAGCTACAGGGCCCTTTGTCGAAGGAGGCGAAGTTGCTTGTTAGTCTAAAGCTTCGACCAGTGGAGGCGAGGTTGCTTGTTGATCCAAGGCTTCGACGGTCCCTGCAGGAGTAGCAGCAATGGACGAACCTTTGTTTAAAATGGCTTCGTTGAAACCTTCTGGTTGAGGAGAGGCTGCAGGTTTTGAAGCTTGGCCTTGAATGGTAAGAGGATCAAAAGAAGCAAAAGGAACACTCTGCGTAGAAACAAAGGGTTAGCATAAATAAGGTTACATAATTCAATCTAAAAAAGCATTAAGTGAGATTTACCTTTTGTTCATCAGAAGTTGCATTACTACCAATGATTTCTGAAATTGCGTTCTTCGAAGACTGAGACTTCGAAGGTCCTTCGGATTTGAGCTTGGGAGCAGTCATATTCACTTTTCTTTTTGAAGGATTGGCGAATTGAGAACCTTCTCCAGATTTCTTGGTTTTCTTTTTCTTTTTTCGTTTAAAAGGAGAAACGTCTTCATCCTTTTCTGATTCGTTTTCAGAATGGGCGCCATCATGTCTTCGTTTCTTAAGAGACTTGGGAGGTAATCCACTCGCCTGGAGAAATGAAAAGAATAATTAGTCAATTTAAAAAGTAATTCCGACAATAAGAAAGGAGTGATTGAAGTATTACCTTTTTCTTTTTTGGGGAGGCATCTTCTTTTTCAGAAGGAGGATTTTCAGTATTGGTCATTGGCGCTTTCGAAGTAGAAGTTGAGCCTGCCTTGGGTGCCACTTTATCCTTTTTCAAAGATTTTAGATCATCAGCTGGCAAAGAATATGAAACAGTCAAGTTTAAAACAAAGTTTAGAAAGAATAAGGGAACTTCGAATTTCTTCAGTTCCGCACCTTCGCCGTTTTGAGACATGATATACATGGCTGACAAGTCATAGCGAAGGTGCCCCCTGAAATTGTCTAAATCATGTTTAGCCCACGTTACCCTTTGGGTAGGTTTTTTGGCATCATTTTCATATATACGAAAAATGTTCCCACAAACGAACCACCAGGGATACGGAGGAAAAAAGGCTAAAGCCAGCTCTGAAGTAGGTAGGTTTGGAAATTTTGGTGGTTGATGTTTAAAAGCCCATCAATACCTATCTTCAGGTTTTACATAAGGAGGAAATCAAATTTTTGAAAGTTGTTTTTCAAATTTTTCTTTCAAAATTCTTGCTGCTTCGTAGACAATTCGATATATTTCCATAGGATTATAGACAATTTCGAAATATTTTTGGAAGGCTCGAATTTCCTTGACATGAGTAAACCTACCTTTTTTGACATGCTCCTGCAAAAGGGAAAAAGTTGTCGTCAGTTGTTGTTGAATTTGGATGGTGCTGAACATATTCTTCGAATAATAAGCCGTCCACCAAGTATAAAAATCTTTTGTCATATAAAAGGAAGGAGTCAAGAAGACTAATGAAAAGTCAGCAAAGCCAGCATATTTCTTCTGTCGAGTTTCGATTTATTTGAAGGAGTAAGGTACCCCTGCTAAACATATCTCCCTTTTCTTGTTGAAGAGAGGCTCAGGTAGAATTTGGCATAGTCCGAATTAACGGGCTACGAAGTTAGGTTGATAAGCAAGGATACACACTTGGCTCTTCACAGGCGTGATCCTAGAAATGATAAGCCCAGGGTTTAAAAAGGCACACCAAATGTCCCTGATTATTTATTCTTCGATGGCTTGTTCAAGGGGCATGGTAAACCAAGTTGGGCCACAGTTTCGATTGGCAAAAGGGGCCATTGAAGGGTCAAACCTATGTCTTTTAGAAAAAATCATTGTGTAGTTAACAAAGCATGTCTTGAAATTTTCTCTTTCATCGTTTGGGGTTAGTTTTAACAACCTAGTGCCTTCAATGCCACGATTTACAACGTCAGGATGTTCTTCATTAATAACCCCAAAGGTTGATAGAGATGGTTCGAAAGTGGCATTTAACCAAAGTTGCAATAGCCAAAAGGGGCCAGCGAGAAGAAGATTAGTGCCAGCTTCGTAAGTTTTCAGTTTCGAAACTGCAGCACCTATGCTTTCATGTAAGCTTGTTAACAGTAACTCACTAATGCACATCCTTCGACCATGATGAAGTTGATTTGCGAGGGTGATGAACCTGCTAGCAACTTGTAGAGACTTGCTGCAAAAGACGTATTTTGATAGCCACAGTGCCAGAAAAGCTATATGCTCGACATCAGAAACCTCCTCCTCAGCAGAGTGATAGAAATTGATGTATTTTGAGAAGCTGGAATTCTTGACATCGAAGTCAATAAGATTATCTGCATCTTCATTTGGATCAAAAGTTTCCCCAATAGGGGATAGTCCAGTAATGGCAGCAATATCGAAGAACGTGGGTGTCAGCATTCCATAAGGGAGATGGAAGGTATTATAGGTGCTATCCCAAAAATATAAAGAGGCTAGCAAGAAGGGTTGGCTATAACTAAAACATAATTTTTACATTCGAATCAGATTTAGGATGCCTATACTTTCCCATTCCTAGGATTTCTTATTTTCAACTTTCGAAAGCCAATCTTGGTATAGTTGATCTGATGAGGGACATGAGCGAAAGGGTTTGAAGTTCCCAGTAACATAGTCCATACAAAAAACGTCCCTCATAGGTTTTGACGTTTCTGTTTCACATGTTTTCTCTTTTAGGGGTTTTGACGGTCTAACAACCGATTCATCTTCCTTAAGTTTTAGAGGGGTGGATTTATTAACAATGGGTTTGGTTTTGGAATACGAGGGAAAAAATATCTTTGTTTTCTCTAAGCGGTCTGTAGAGATTAGGGGACCCATAACTCCTAGGGTTTTATCAAGAACAGTAGTGGGAATGATTACCTGAGAAGCATAGATGACCTTTTGTTCTTGAGTGAGTTTGGGGGTTGAGATGAACTCCTGATTATCAAGATTGATAATCTTGCTTGTTGGTCTGAGAATGGAGGAAGAAGCTTGCTTAGATTTTCCAGACTTCTTGGATGAAGGAGTTGGCACTGAAGGGGAAGACATTGTGAAAATCAAAGGTTTTTTCTGGAAATAAGAAATCTGGGTTGTTTGAAGGTTGAGCAAGTTTGGAAAAGTTTGGAGTGAAGAAGATGAAGTGCTTTTATAGCCTTCCTCAACGGTTTAAAGGTTTTTTACCTTTGAAAAAAGGTGGGATAAGTGTAACTCCCTCATTGGAAAGAGAAAAGGTGGATTTTTTTGAACTTCCTAGAGAAGTGACGTTTTGCTGCTAATTATTAGATATAACTGCTGTGATTGCACGTTTTGGTATAATGATTGGACGTTTTGCAGAAAGTTGGACACTTACTCTGCCATCGTGTGTAGTGTTGTCATCATGAGTTTTGATACTCTCGAAATTGCATGGGTAATTCAAAAACAAGTATTTCTTTATATCTATCGAAATACATGTTCTTGAGGGGCAATTTGTTAGCTGGCAATTTCGAATAAAGAATAATTGGATATCAAAACAATATTTCAAATAAGCATATAAGGAGGTTGATATCAATGATGAATATTGATGGGAAATATAGAACCATTGTTCTAAAGAACTCTTCGATTTCCAGTGATAGATGATGGTTTTCGATTTGGGATTTTTTAGTGTTTAAAATATATAGAGTTCCTTTATGCAAAGGTGCCAGAATTGGAAACGGTCTAGGCAAATGGTTTAAATCGAAACGGAGAAAACTAGCAAAATACTTCGCTGGCACAGGATTCGAATTTCAAATAAAGAGCACCATTCTTAGAAGACGCGTGGAATCCAGTAAACGTAAGAAGCCTTCATGCTTCGAACGTGGCATGATTTTAGAGTAGGACCGTTAGGGTCAAGACACTATAAATAGGTGTTTTTATGTTAGATTTGGGATGTTCATTTTCGTGTACCAAAAATCTCAAACACTCAAATTACCGTGACTCAAGGGAAACGAGTTAGAAGACAAAATGTACGTATTGAACATCATGATTCTTTACAATTTCAATACAAGTCTTTTTATATTTCTTTCACTTTTACAGTACTTTTGCTCTTAAATCTTTCGATTTCCTTCTATCTCCTTGTTTTACTTGCTTTCAAACACATTTATCTCTTTAGAAACTTCACTTTTACTTTATCCTTTTGTTCAAGCACTTCATATTTCCAGAAACTGTTATATTCTCAGAAACTCCTTATCTTTACATTCAAGTATTAAATCTTAAGTCTAATTCGAAGCCTTTCCTTTGTACATTCAGTCAGTTTATTTCTATAGACAATCTTAGAGATATTTCTTAAGAATCTCACATTCGACATTAACATACAATATAAATTCATCAAGATAATGGGTATGAACATAGAAATGAGTTATGACACATGTGTCCTAGGATCAATCTAGTCGATCCTGCAAGTAACCAATAATAATCAATAAATTGGAAGACTAACTGTTGTTTACTAGAAATCACTGTAAACACAGTATTATTTGCCAAAACCAAGAGTAAACAGAATACAAATCAAATTTTGATTTTTAATCATAACATACTCTCCAATAACATTAATAAGGATATATTTTAAACAAATGATGGTTAGTAAATGATGTAGAAGTTATTCGATTAGATAAATTTGAGAATATCCAAGTATTTAACAATTCTAACAATAAAATTAAACAAAAATTGCAAATATTGAAATTGAGACTAGGATATTCCTCAATCAATTTTAAATTTATGTTAAATTTTAATTTTTTATGATATTCTTAAATGAAATTAATCCATCTTCTCTATTTCCTATTCTTTTTCCTCTATCAACCATTTAGTTCCATTTATTTGATATATCCACATGTCATTTTTAAGTATCAATTTAATAACTAGAGCTCTTTGAATTTTTTTAATTATATAAAAAAAATACTATCATTTTTTAAATAAATATAATCTATTAAATTATTATTAAATTTTTAAATAAAATTAAATTTAATAAAAAACATTAAGTCAAATATATTTTATATTTTTTAAATTAATATCTATGGATAATATTTTATAAAACTTACTCACACATCACGTGGATAAACATATAATATAATTTAAAATATGTAACAAAATAAGCCTTAAATTATAAAAAAATTATAAAAAAAGGAATATCAAAGTAATATAAAGAGTGATATATTTAAATATGTAAATAAGTCTGAAAAGATGTTACTTTTTAGTTTTAGTTCTTAAGTTTTTTCACTTTGGTCTTTTGGAATAATTTTTATTTTGTTTTTTAATCTTTACAAACTTAATTATATTGAAATTTGTATATAATGAATAAAATATTTTATTTTAAATACTTTTTATATTAATGATACAACGATTAAAATGATATATTTTTTGTTATAATAAAAAATAAAATATAATACAGACGGGTTTTAAAATATTTTTACTATAATTTTAAATTCTTATTATAGAATATTGGTCTAAAAATTTAAATACTAAACAAAAATACAACATTTTTAAATGTTCTAAATTTTTTAAGAATTAACTTGCAATTTTGTTTTCTAGAAATTAAGTATTCTATATTATCAATTTTAATTAATAATATAACTAATATAAATACACAGCAGTGGACTATCTAAAATATCTTTGTGTGTTTCTAATATTTATCTATTATAAATCTATAAAAACAAAAGTATCTGAAATAATACAATTAACTTTATGATTATAAGTATAAATTATTCTAATTTCAAGATTAAAATTGATTTATTACACCATTGTTTAATTGTGGTTGATTTGGTAATTAATGAAGATGATGTGTCACACTTAAAAAAAATTGTGCATTTTATTTTATTTTTATTCCACAATTCATTCCACTAATTACTTATTACTAATCACATTTCTGTTGCAACATTTATAATATTGGCACAAGAATATGAACAAGCAGACGAAATATTAAGTTATTGGAAAGATAAGCTCACGATTTACAAAAAAAAAAAAATCCTTTCTCAAGATGCAACAATTTAAAGGCTTGACCAAGGTCAAGAGAGAACCTTCTGCTCAGCCAGTTACTAAGATGTAATTTGAATTTGAGAGGCGGAGGATAACTGTTGGAACAAAGGTTTCAAGAAAGATGATTTTGTGAAAACAAGAAGGAGAAGAAGAAGAAGAAGAAGAGAGAGAGAGAGAGAGAGAGAGAGAGAGAGAGAGAGAGAGAGAGAGAGAGAGAGAGAGAGAGAGAGAGAGAGAGAGAGAGAGAGAGAGAGAGAGAGAGAGAGAGAGAGAGAGAGAGAGAGAGAATATTGTGAGTTAGTTAAGTGTAACTAATTTTCTAACTGAATGTATTATTATATTGATTACAACCATAATGATCCTTTATATAGGCAAATGTGTCCAGACCCAAATACATGCTAAAAGCCCAAATATAACTGAACAAGAATTATACAACTAACACACCCCCTAATTCATGTTCTTGAGACTTCTCATCCCGATGCCTTTCTTTAACTCTTCGAACCTCACTTTCTTCAGAAGTTTGGTGAATATGCCAGCTAGTTGCACTTCTGTCTTGCAGAGTTTTATTTCGAGCTTCCCTTTGTTGACTTGATCCCTCAGAAAATGATACCTTCTTTCAATGTGCTTACTTCGACCATGACACACTGGGTGATTCATAAGTTTTATAGTTGACTTGTTATCAACAAACATCTTCATCTTCGATTCCATTATTCTTAGTTCTTCAAGTAGCACTTTGATCCATGCAGCATATGATGCATCCACATATTCTGCTTCGCATAATGACAAAGCCATAATACTTTACTTTCGTAAACTCCAGGAGATTGTAGCTCCTTCGATCATGAAAATGTATCCTGCAATACTCTTCTTTTCGTCATGATCTCCACTGAAATTTGAGTCAGTGTATCCATGGACTTTGACATCTGAGTTGTTCTTTGATTTCTTTGGTAACATCACACCATGATCAATAGTCCCCTTTATGTATCTCATCACCCTCTTTATTGCAATGAGATGACATTCTTTAGGCTTCTCCATAAATCTTCTCAACAATCCTACACTTTGACAGATATTTGGTCTAGTATTGCAAAGATACCTCAAAGATCCAATGATTTACTTGTAAAGGGTCAAACTTACAAATTCATCATTCGATTCCTTTTTCATCTTTGCTCCAGTCTCTAATGGAGTAACAACTTCCTTAAAATTATTCATATTGAACCTCTTCAGTATATCTTGAGCATACTTCGTTTGATGCAAGAAAACTCCTTCTTCGATGTCTTTGAATTCCATTCCCAGGAAATAGGAGAGATTCCCTAAATCATACATTTCGAATTCCTGCATTAACTTTGACTTTACCTTCATTATCTAAGCTTCGTCTGCTCTTGTAATGAGTAAGTCATCAACATAGAGACATAAAATGATTCAGTTGACACTTTCGACATCATTTACATATACTCCATGTTCAGAAACACACTTTGTGAAGCATGCTTTGATTAGGAAGTTATCTATCCTTTTATTCCAAGCTCTAGGAGCTTGCTTCAAGCCATAGAGAGCCTTCCTTAATCTGTAAAATTTCGACTCCTTCCCTTTGACGTCGAAAGCTGGTGATTGAGTAACGTAGACTTCTTCTTTCAATTGACCATTCAAGAACGCTGACTTTACATCAAGTTGGTGCATTTTCCATCCTCTACACGCAGATATCAAAACAACAATCCTGATTGTTTTTATCCTTGCAACAGGTGCATATACTTCATCGAAGTCAATACAAGGATTTTATAGAAAACCTCTGGCCACCAGTCTTGCCTTATACTTTGCAATCTCACCATTTGGCCTTTGTTTCACCTTGTAGATCCATTTCACATCAATTGGTTTCTTGTTGGTTCTTTCGACAAGATCCCAAGTCTTGTTCTTCTCAATGGCTCTAAGTTCTTCTTTCATGGCTTCACACAAATTCAAATTGCTCAAGGCTTCGCTCAAATCAGTTGGTTCTACTTCAGGCGTCATCATGGCTTCTTAGACTAAATCACCATCTGCATCGATTGTTTGATCTGGAAACCTCTCATATCCAATCAACCTAGTCGACTCAGTTCTTTTCCTTGTGGATCTTCTTTCATTATGCACAAGTGGTTCTTCATTTTGACTTGTCGAAGCTTCATTTTGTTCATCTTCTTCGAACACAGTTGTGACTGTGTCTGATTCTTGTCGAACTGAACTTCGACTCCAATCCCACCCTTTGCTTTCATCTACAAGAACATCTCTACTGATCACTAGTTTATCTTCAATTGGTGAGTACAATTTGTATGCACCAGTCGACTGATAACCTATGAGCATCATGACTTCACTACGATGATCCAACTTCTTTCTCAATTGTTCAGGTACATGCCTGAAACACATTGATCCAAAAACTCTAAGATGACTTACATTTGGCTTCGACCCTGTCCAAGCCTCATGCGGTGTCTTTTTGACCATCTTCTTTGTTGAGTATCTATTTAGAATGTATACTGTTGTCGAAGCTGCTTCAGCCCAAAATCTCTTAGGCAGATTCTTAGATTTTAACATACATCTCGTCATGTTCAGTACACTTCTATTCTTTCTCTCAGCTATGCCATTATGCTGAGGTGTATAGGGTGCAATAACCTCATGCTCTATACCTTCCTCATTGCAAAATCTAGTAAACTCAGCAGAAGTATATTCACCACCACCATCAGTTCTTAACTTCTTCAATTTGCAGCCACTTTGTTTCTCAGCATGCAACTTGAACTTCTTGAACTTTGTGAATACCTCCCTCTTCCTCTCAATAAGGTAAATCCACATATATCTGTTGAATTCGTCAATGAAAGTAAGGAAATACCCGTTACCTCCATTAGACTTTACTTCAAAGGGTCCACACACATCTGAATGAACCAGCTCCAGTTTTGGCCTTGATCTTATAGGCAAGTCACGTTTGAACTCCTTCCTTGCCTATTTGGCTTTGCAGTATTCCTCACATATCTGCTTTGGTTCCTTCACATACGGAAACCCAAGCACCATTCTTTTCTTATTGAGCATACATAAACTCTTGAAGTCTAGATGTCCATACCTGTGATGCCATAGCCAGTTCTTGTCTTCTTCTTTAGTTGAATCAAGACATTTGTGATCTGATGTGTTGAGTTCAACCTTGAACATTTTGTTCTCCACCAATGGTGCTTTCATTATTAGCCTCTCATCAACCCTATATACCTTCATCTGATTATTCTCCAACTTCATATTGAAGCCTTTTGCAAGTAATTGACATACACTTATCAAGTTACTTGTCATCGAAGGTACATATAGAACTTCAGTGATAGTAGCCTTTAGACCATCTTTTCCGATAATCGAAATATCTCCTTTACCACCTGATTTGATATGCCTTCCATCTACAAACTTTATCACCTTTTCGACTGACTTGTTTAACTTGGTAAACTAGTTTCTATTACCAGTCATGTGGTTTCTACATCCTGAATCCAGATACCACATGTTGTTTTTCTCAGTAGTCGACTGAGTGTTCACCAACAACAACACATCATCAGAAGCATTATCTCCAGCTCGTGCATATTGAGCTTCATCACTATCTTTCGACCTTGTAGCTTTCTTTCTTCGACAGTCTCAAGCATAGTGGCCAAAACCTTGACAATTGTAACATTGCACCTCTTTCGTGTCAACTTTCTTCCCATAATACTTGTTGCCCACACCTTTTGAATCAGTATTCTTGCTTGACTTCTCATCACCAACAAGATTCTTTTGCTGCTTCGACTTTTCTTTTTCAGCTTTCTTGCTGAATCTTAATTGTAATGCTTGTTCAGTTGCCTTCTCTCTTTCTGAGTTTCTCTGCTGCAGCCTCATTTCGTGAGCCTCCAATGAAGCTTAAAGTTCTTCCAACTTCATCTCAGATAGATTCTTGGCTTCTTCAATTGTCACAACAAAGTAATTGAAATATGAAATTAAGGATCTCAATACCTTTTCAATCTTTTGCAACTCTGTAAGCGCTTCACCACATGCCTTCATCTGGTTTGTTATCATTACAACTCTTGAGAAATATGTAGAAAGAGATTCATCCTCTTTCATCTGAAGCATCTCATATTGCTTCCTTAGTGTCTGTAACTTCACCTTATTCAGTTTCTCATCTCTACCATATAAACATTTCAGCTTTTCCCAAGCTCCTTTTGTTGTTTCTTCTTCAATTATCTTCTCGAATATGTCACAATCCACACACTGGTGAATCAAGAACAACGCCTTGCCATCTTTCTTCCTCTGATCTTTGTGTGCAACTTTCTGGGCTTCTGTAGCATCTACTTCCAGTTCTGATATGCCACCATTCAAGATTTCTGCGACATCTTAAAATATGAAAATAACCTTCATTTACGCAATCCACCGTTGATAGTTTTCACCTTTGAAAACCGGTAGATTCGTTGGAAACTGTGTTGATGTTGTTGATCTGTTTGCCATTAGATTCTCTCTGAATCACAAACAAGCTCTGATACCAATTTGTTGGAATAAAGGTTTCAAGAAAGATGATTTTGTGAAAACAAAAAGGAGAAGAAGAAGAAGAAGAATAGAGAGAGAGAGAGAGAGAGAGAGAGAGAGAGAAAATATTGTGAGTTAGTTAAGTGTAACTAACTTTCTAACTGAATGTATTATTATATTGATTACAACCATAACGATCCTTTATATAGGAAAAATTCCCTGGCCCAAATATATGCTAAAAACCCAAATATAATTGAACAAGAATCATACAAATAACAATAACAAAGGAAGATGTAAGAGAGCTTATATATCGAGAAATATTGGAGTACCATCCAAAGATGTTAAAGGAATTTATAGAGGGATCAGAACCAAAGGGTTTCATGTATCCATGGGTTTTTCAAATTCATATCTATGCCCTAAGGTTTTTTTATTTTTTTCATCTACTTTTGTGGTTTCAATTTTGGTTTTTAGGGTTAGGTTGTAAATGAATTGAAGTTTTTGTTTGATAGGAATCGAAGAAGAGGAAGTGGCTCTTGGAGTTCCTTAGATCTTTAATTGGCTTCTCTTTGACATATTTAATAAATTTAGAGTATTTGAATCTAGATTCTTTCTAGATTGGAGATGATGGGTGTGCAAATTTGACAGGTTTACTGCTAAATTTATATTTTCCATTTTGTAGATTTGAATGATTGTTACATTGTTTAAAGCGTATATATAATTAGGATACTTCTTCATTGTTCCTGCAAACGCAAGGTTACAATAGATCTGAAATGGGATCAACTTTTGTTAGGTCCCTTTGTTGTGTAAACTAATATAATAACAATTATAGTGTATTGATGTTGACAGAAATATATGCAATGTAATGTAATATGATGTTTTTCTCGGGTTTTATGTTCTATCTAATTGAATTGAATTCGATTTATTGACTCTTAAATAATTCTCATGTTTATTGTTGCAGAGGTTGTTCCAAAGAAAATACTTGATCTGATGACTGTTGAAGGACTTACTAGCGAAAATGTGGCAAGTCATCTGCAGGTATATATTCTTGCTTTTGTGCCCACCATAATTGTTTTGTTTATTCTTAATCAAAAGTTTATATTGATGAATTAATAATGATCAAAGTTTTAAGAGCTTTACATCCTCTTGAAGAACGAGTCACACATAATGTTATAGATATTTATTTTAATTAGTGATACTTTTGAAAAAACTTGATTAGTCAAAGTCAATAGTTGGTTGTTAATAATGTGGAATTTTAAGATTTTAAGTTGATAATCATGTTTTCAAGTCCCACTGATAAAACATAAGTTTATTCAAGCAATAATGTATGCTTTTGAGTACTGTGAAGATTTCATATGAAGCTCACTTTCCTTTTGCATTGCAGAAATATTGACTCTATCTGAAAATGGCAGTCCATCAAGCTAACATGGTTGCTGCATTCGATTGTGGTAACAATTTGTATCTTCGGATGAGCGGAATATATGGATATGCAGATTTTTGCACCTCGGCTGGATCTAGAAGGATTTTGAGTACCACCTTGCCATCATATTTATGTTAATATTTGGGCTTGAGGATTTGCCAATTCAAAACTAATATTATCTTTAATAACTCTTTTTAGGATGCAGATGATCAAGTAAACGAGTTTGATGTTTAGCATAGAGTGATTAAGAATTTTATGATTCAGGCTGATGATTAAGGTACTTTACTGCAATAACATATATATCCAATCAGAGTTGTTTTGGGATTGAAAATAACAACCCATTGATAACAGAATTAAACAAATTCACAGGTCTGAATTTGGCCTGCAAAGCATTTGCTGCAGTAATGATATTACTTCTTCTTTCTACTCTGCAGTTGAAGTATAGTAACATTGGTTTGCTTCTGTTTCTTTTTTCAGGAATTTTGACGATGTCGACAAAACCATAGATGAGATAAATGAACATGCGGATGCAACTGATCGGTTGAAAACCTTATTTGTATAGTGAATTATATGTATTTTGTTTTGCATGCATATAGTAATTAGGAGTTGTAATAGCTGAAAGTGCTCTATCAATTGATCTATGAATAAATGTTGTCGGTTGCAACCAAGTACCCTGGAAATGCCTTGCCGCATCACCCAACGTTGCTGCAATATGTAGTTTCGCTCAAGGTGTGTGCTATAAATTGTTGGTTTGACTGTCTTTTAATGTCATAGGACTGTCATTTACTTAATATCTACTTTTCCTTGCAATCGCAGTTTCGTGACTAAAAAAATCTAGGAATCTCATGACAGAGTTTCAGGTATTTTAATCTGAACCACCTAACACTAGAAACTGTTTTTTCATATTTATATCTATCTTTTCAGACTCTCAAATAAAGAATACAAGATGAGTAAAGTATGGTAGAGAAGAGTTATTACAGGTTTGAACGTTTTACTCCATCGATGAAGTTAACTGTGTTACCTTATGGTAGTAGTACTATAGTCATCATGTCCTTGTGTTTTTAACTTTGTGATTATTTGTTTGGCTTGATTCTACAGTCACAGGAATTAGGCTAGATGATGAGGTGAGTTTGATTCATGATTTTGTTACTCGAGATGAGATATTGGATAAATCTAAATTAGACTGATTGTTTAATGAATTTGTTAGACGATTGACCACCTAATAGAAACTGGAAACAACGAGCAAATCTTCCAACAAGCAATTCTTGAAGCCGGCCGAGGACAAGTACTTGATTTGTGATTCTTTATTTGTGTGGAAAATCAAAACTTCTTAAAATAAAAGTTTGATTTAGAAAATTTGGACTATTCCAAGTAGTGAACACGATAGAAGAAATTCAGGATACAAGATGATGTGAAAGATTTCTAGAAAAATAGAAAATCGAGACATGATTGTCCGTGATAATTTTATTTATTGATTGCTGTATAAATATACTGGGATCAGAATTCCTATTACTACATGATCCAAATAAGCTTTTAATAAAGAGAGAAGGAGGTATGGTTAAAGTCATATACTGTATACTTTTTAAAAATTATTGGGAGATATCCAAGTGATTCTCCGTAACAGTAAGTAAATTTAGCTTTAATTTTTATTTTATTTTTACATATGACATTAAAGTTAAACATTCAAAATGCTGAATTATATAATATGCAATTACAATAGAGTTTTACTCAGTTCACTGACGGCTTCATTTTTTGAAGTTTCTTGCAAGACTTGATTGAGATTATATTATAACACAACATTTCAAATATAAGATAACTTTCATGTTTATTACAAGCAAATCAAATACATCAGCCTAATTTAAAAATTATAACTTTTGATTTTGGGTTAAATATAAAATATAAGTATCTTAATTAATTTATATTTTTAGTTTTTAGAAATAAAGTTTACAGTTACTTTATACATAATTATGAGGAAACTTCAATGTATAGATAATACAGTTTATTGAAAATTAATCATTTGAATTTATCTAGAGTTTATTAACTCATCTGCATTCATGGATAGATGTGAACGTATTTATGAAATATTAACTGTAAATTATTTATTTTAATGTCTATCTTTAAAAATTTTGTTGTTGTTCTTTGTATAATTAAAGTTAAATAATTGACTGTATAATTTATTATAAGTGCGAATAAATACGTAAAAATTGATATATATTATTAATATATATTTATAATTATAATTATGTGAATATCAACTAATTTAAAAATAAATTCATACTTATAAATAATAATCTGTAAACATATAATATAAATTAAGATAAGATTTGTGCGATAGCAGAAGTTTCTTACCACTACTATTCAAAAGTTAAATGAGTATTGAACAAATCTCCCAATTATATTTATTCTCAATTCAATGAGATGAGTTCTTGTGCTCCAATTTGAATTGAAAATATTTGGAAGACACGTTTTTTGAGGCAAGAAAAGGGAAAATTCAAATTCATTAAGAGAGTAGTGTTTTAAAGGATTCACAATTTTGCTTACTCCTAACTCATCTCATACCTGTTTTTTTCTCTTTCTATTTCATTTTTTTTCTCCCTCTCTTTCTATGTATATCATATTTGACCATTAAATGCTCAAATAATTTATAATAAAAATGAGTTTCCTCCTCACAAATAATTGTATTAGATGTGCCAAATTTTGTGAAAATATTTTTAATTAAATATTTAATTATCACTTTAACATCTTTTTTTGATATTGTCACCCCCAATATCTATTTAGACAGATAATCAACAACAACAAGAATATATAAATTATTAAAAGATTGGAGAATTAATTTTATGAAATTTATGTCTCATACATCAAAACAACTCAATTATTAAATGTAGCGGTAGAAATGTTTAAGATTAAGTCATTGGATTGACAAGACTTGTATAAATCAAAATCAAAATCGCCACCGCGCTTTATTGTTTTCAAAGGAATGGGAAAAGAGCGAATAACCCGAAAGAATGGGAAAGATTCAAGGTAAGGGGGTTTGTTATGCAAAGGAAAGGTATTAGCACCCTAAATATCTACGGTACTCCATAGAAACCTCTTTGTAAAATCTGTATATTTTGACTATAAAATATTATATGTAAAATAGATTGTGGAGATGAGAAAAAGAAGTATATTTTTTATGATTTTCGCACCCGCCGCGGTTGTGAATCTTTAGTGCCTACGTACGACCTTTCGTGCAATAGGGGATCAGGGTACACGTAGTTCCTCTTTAAAAATTTTAAAACACAAGTGTGTTGGTTAATTTTATGAGATAAGACATCATCGTCATTGTCCGTGTGGAAAACATACTTACTACCCACAATCATGAGAAATGAGAATTTGCATCATCTCAAAGTGGAGGATATGACTTGGATTTTAGCCTCACTCAACACCCAAGTGAAAAATATCTCACTTCACTATATATTGTAGAAGTATAGTTGTTTGCATTACTACAAAGATTGACAAGAGTCTAACCTTTTGAGAAATTTTTAAAGTAAAGATCCAAAGTGGCAAAATGGTTTGAATGAGATTGATTGATTTTTAGTCTTCTCACAAAAAATGTCAAGGTATTATTAAGTTGATTAAAGTTTATTTATGAAAATATTTTGAAAATGCATGGACCTAAGTCCAAGTTTATTATGAAAGTGGTTCAAGTTTAGAAACAAGAAGAGTTTTCAAAAGGAGGGAGAAGATTTTTGAAATTAAATAAAATAGGAGGAGATGAAAGGACTATCCTAAAGCATAAGGTAAAAGCTAGGGAGAAGAGCCATCTAACCAACAAGAAGCCAATACTTGACATTATGAGTCAAGATAGAATTCCCATTCTTTGGATTGAAACCAAGCAAAAATACTAAACCTCTTGAGAAGACCAAACTTCAAATGTATTAAGTCTTCACAAAAATTGGGCAGAGTAACGGCTGTATACAGATGAATTCCAAATTACAGACAAAGTATGTAATCACAATAACCTACACAAAAAACAAACAAACAACCCAATATATTGAGGTAAACCCAAAGAACTCCAGACAAAATATCAATTAAGGTAACAAGGTCTCCAACATAGGTCAAGGTTTCTATTCTTAAGTCAAAGAAGTCCATCACTCCATAATGCCAAGGATAGTAATCAAATAGTCTTAAGTAACATTAAATTTTTTTATGGTTTATGTTGATTATTAAGTATCTTCAAAAGGAAAAGAAAAAGCTCAAGTGAGCAAAATAAAAGTGACATAAAAGTAAATGTCCAAGTGAGCAAAGATGAAAATAGCATGAAACGTAAATGCTAAAGTAAATGGTGCATAAAGTGAATGGCATAAGATAAAGGCATAAAATAAAGTCTTTTGTTAGGAATTGGTGGTTAGTTGGATGACCATATTGAAACTTACATTTAGAACTCATTAGAGGATTGGTAGAACTAAAGCCTCTCAACAACAAGTTGTATTTGTTTTTTGTCAAGTATATCATCTATTTAAGAATCCTCAAGGTAACATTTAATGATCAATGATGTTTAAGTGATCCACTTTGACCAAAATTGATGAAGATCCATTAGAGGATTGATAGAAACAAAGCCTCCTAATAATGTATCTCAAGGTTATTGGATCAAAGTGTTCAAATTAACATACTTGGGCTTGCACACATAGGTTTGGACCACGAATGGTCATTTTCTCAATTCAGGACAAAATTTAGCACTATGTTAAGCAATCGTAAGTAGAATTATGTAGAAGTCACACCTATTTTGAGGCCGGTCAATAGCAATCTATGTACTTCATGTTTGGATAAATGATATAGAGATCATCATTCCATAACAAATAGTACAATAATAAAGGGGGATAAGATGAAGAGGGAAAGGTACAATATATGAAATTAGAGTTTCAAATATCGTCGACATCATTCGTCCATTTTGGTGGATTTGGTTTATAAACCTATCAACAACCAAGATCCAATGAGGTTGAAGAATTTTTCCTCAAGTCAGTATCACATGCTATCTCAAGAATGAAACAAGAATCATGTACAAAAGTTTTCAATTACAAACATTAATCAAAGGTAAAAACCCTAAATGCAATCCTAACTCAAAAATTAGATTTAAAATAAGAAAAGAACTTCAAAAAATATGAAATTAAAAACCTAACTTCCTAAAGGTCTGTAAAAGTCAGAAATAGGGCTTAGAATTCTTGGATTGAAGTGGAATTTTGTTTTAAAAATGCAAACATTGAAACTAGCAATTAAAAGACTTAAACTAGATTGATTTTGGAAATAATTTGTGAAAATTATGAAATCACATTGTAAAATTCCATAAAAAGTTATTTTATGACCTCAACTTGTTCAAACACTCTAAACAATTTCATCTCTGATTTTATAGGCATGGGAAGTTAGAAATTTAAGTCTATTACTGTGAATGATCAAACAAAACCCTAAAAGAAAGAAATTAAATCCAAAATTAAACAAATTGACCTAAAGTTCAAATAAATTGGATGTAAAATAACCTAAATGTCAATAAAATTCTAAGGATCAGTAAGTATATTTTTCTTGAATTTTAACTCAAAAGGAAAAAAAGAAATTGAAATTATTTACACAAAACAACAAAATTAAAACAAATAAAATATGATATATCCAAATGATTTTAATGTGTAATCCAAAAGTTTTATAAAATTGGAAATAGGATAATAAAATCTAAAACCCTAAAATGATTAAAAACCCTAATTAGGCTATTTTAATTTATTTACACATAAAAAATGATAAAACAAAAAAAATAAAAATTAGAATATGAAAATATATTGAAAATATAGTTTGAAATATTTTTTTGGTGATTTTTGGATTAAGAAAAATATTAAAACAAAAATAGAGAAAACAAAAAAATGCAAATATATGAAAGCCTATCACACCTATTATTTTCAATATGCGTTGTAAAAGAAAATAAAGCCATGTTCAATCAAAACGCGCCACGTGGTTATCCCTAACAAACAACCATTCTATTTTAATTTTCCAGTTTTGAAACACTATTTTCATATCACAACATCTCACGCATTTCTTGATTAAATTAAAAGGTGTAAACATCAACATTCAAGATCAAAATGTGCTAAACATGATAGTACCAAATTTTTTATGAAATGATGCCTTGATGATAGAGAAAATGGCGCGCAAAGATGACTGCGTGAACATGTTTTTGAGTTGAGCAATTCAACAAACAATTTTCTGATTTGATTTTCTCCTTCAATTATCCACCAAATTAAACATTTCAAGAATCAAAATTGATCAAAAAAATTCCAGGAATATGAATATGCTACTGGATTTTTCGAAAAGCTCGTGGATTAAATAAAACGTAAAGTTGCAGTTAAGAGGGAGAAATTATGGAGCATCTACCTTGAAATGGATTCGTTGATGCTTGAGCTCAAATAAAGAGAAAACAATTCAGAGATCAATAGCTTGAAGGTTCAGAGATGATAGATGAAGAGATATGTGAAGGAAGCTTGCTTGAAAATGGAGGAAGATAGCTTGAAATTCAAAGAGAGAAGATCAATTTTGAACTTGCAAGGATGAGATATGGCTTCGTGAGGGAGAGAGAAGACAACTTGCTTCATAAGGGAGAGAGAAGAGAGAGCTTGCTTTTGATTTTCTTTTTCCCACCCGTTGATTGTTGAACTCACTTGATTTTTATAGAGTGAGGAATGAGAGAATGAGGAAAATAAGAGAGTGAGGTGTGCTACGCGTTTTGTGTTGTTTTTGGGATGCAAATCATGCATTCTGGATAAGTGAGAAAGGTTGGGGGCTTGAGATGGTGAGCTGGAACTTGGTTACTAAAAAATTTTCATGCATTTCCATGCAGGATTTTACCATTTCATGAGAATATCTTTACCTCCTTATATCTCTCTCCATGGTGTATGAAATGTCACAAAGTTTGAATCAAAGATGGAGAGGACATTACATACTTCAACTTTGATGTTCAAAATTTTTCAAAATGAAGCTTGGATCAATGAGATAATTGGCTAAGTATGCATGCTTACAAACTGCTCGATGAAATGCTAGGCTTGAATGGACATTATGCACGCGTGTGATGCCTTGTGCTGGGCAAGAATTTGGCTTGCATGGTGCCTTCTTCTCACAATTATATCTCAAGATGTAGGGAGAATTTTGAAAAACTTTCTGAAGCAAAGTTGTTCCTCACATTTAGGGCTTGATCTTTGATGTTGGAAATTTTCCAAAATAATGAATATTTATCATAGAAAAGTGATGATGAATGTGTGCCCACTAACAGTTTGATGAAATTCCAAGCCTAGCGTGCGTGACTTGCCTTGTGCTGGGAAAAATGGCCATTTGAAGCTCCAAATCCTAAAAACCATATATTTTTCTACACTTAACCATTTGAGATGATTATTGAATGAAAAATGAAGAGAAAAATTCAATCTTTAACTTTCATGTTTCCGACTTTTTGATTTGAGTCCAAATGGTCATTCAAAATTGAATATGAAGAAGTCGGATTTTTGCATTTTTATCCAAAATTTCACTAAGTGTCCAAAACTTCAAAGCTCCATAACTTTTTCTCCTTTCATTTTTTTGGACTTTAGGAATCTCATTCAAAGTTTAAGAAATTTTCATCCTCTTTCTAGGAATATAAAGTTTGCACATTTTCAATAAAAATTGAGAAAGTTATGGCCAATCAAAATTCAGCCCTATGAACACTTAGAAAATTCCAAATTTTCAAATAACTTCCTTGACAAGTTATCTCCAATTCACACTTCCTCTTGATATTTTTCCACTATTGACCATGAAATGTGAGAAAAGGGATATTGAATTTATAGTTGGCCAAAAGTCCACTTGGTCAACAGTTGATTTTGGCTATCTTTTAACAAAATGACCATTTTACCCCCTTTCATCAATTGAACCTTTTCAAGCCAAAGTTGATGATCAAACTTCCAATTATAGATGCTCATGATCATGTAGATAAGTATGAGATCAAGTATTTCACAAAAATCCAAAGGTTTCATGATTAAAATCTAAACCCTATTTTTGATCCTCTGTGCTAAGAGATGGTGAGATGAAGGCAATTGTGCCATTACCTACAATATGATATTCCAAGAGACAAATATACACATTTTGAGGTTAGTTAAAAGCATACATGTACAAGGTACACCATTCAAGGTGCTTCATGGTGCTTGGTGATTCCCATAGGCAAACCTAAAGACATGATGCAGTAGAAGAAAAACCCCAAACCCTAGTTTGTGATCTGGTTGCACTGTGATGGCACGAGATGATAAAGGAATCTTAGGGGAAAAATTGGGATACAACAACTTCCCTTATTTAAGTGTCTTTTATTCTAGAGATACGAAGATTAAAATCTTTGTAACGACGCGATTGAAGATACTTAAATATAAAAAAAAATCCCTATTTTTTGGCCCTAAGACACCATGAAATGCTTATGATTACGCATGCAAATGAAAGGATCCAAAAGGACACAAGACACCACTGGGGATGTAGCAAAGGAAACAAGGATCAAAAGAGAAACCCTACCAGGAAAATAAATCACTGGTGAACAAAATACTTGACTTTATTGGGGTAAAGCCCAAGGAGGAGACAAGGTAACATCCACTCAGCCATTGAGGAGAGACAGTAAAGGATAAAAGTGATCGACAGATAACTGTGAACTACCAACTCAATAGTCGAAGGTAGAAGATCTAAAAGATACCGACTCACAGTTGACGGTAAAATACCAACTCAATAGTTGAAGGTAGAAGATCAAAAATATACACCAACTTTTACTGAAGGCGATCTACTAACTTTCACTGAAGGTAGAGAAAAAAGAATAACACCAATGTTTACTGAAGGTGAAACTACCAACTTTCGCTGAGGGTAGAGAGAAAAGATGACACCAACGTTTATTGAAGGTGAACTACCAACTTCCACTGAAGGTAGAGATAAAATAATAACACCAACATTTACTGAAGGTGAAACTACCAACTTTCACTGAAGGTAGAGAGAAAAGATGATACCAACGTTTACTGAAGGTGAAACTACAAAATTCCACTGAAGGTATAGATAAAAGATGACACCAACGTTTACTGAAGGTGAAACTACCAACTTTCACTGAAGGTAGAGAGAAAAGATGACACCAATGTTTACTGAAGGTGAAACTACCAACTTTCACTGAAGGTAGAGAGAAAAGATGACACTAACATTTACTGAAGGTGAAACTACCAACTTTCACTAAAGGTAGAGAGAAAAGAATAAAACCAATGTTTACTGATGGTGAAACTACCAACTTCCACTGAAGGTAGAGAGAAAATATGGCACCAACATTTACTGAAGGTGAAACTACCAACTTCCACTGAAGGTAGAGATAAAAGATGACACCAACTTTTACTGAAGGTAAAACTACCAACTTTCACTGAAGGTAGAGAGAAAAGAATAACACCAACGTTTACTGAAGGTGAACTACCAACTTCCACTGAAGGTAGAGAGAAAGATGACACCAATGTTTCCTGAAGGTGAAACTACCAACTTTCACTGAAGGTAGAGAGAATAGAATAACACCAACATTTACTAAAGGTTAAAAGAGAAAACACCAACTTTTAATGAAGGTGAACTACCAACTTCCACTGAAGGTAGAAAAAATGTATTGACAATAATACGTTTCCCAAAATTCTGACGTTTCACCTAGAAAGGGTCTCAATTTCTTCTTTAACCGAGTCGTTCTGTCTGGAAAGGGTAATATATAAGTTGTCTCAAATAAAGAGACTGCCACTTGTAAAGATTTCTCAAACAATTGTCTCTGTCATATTGAAAAGACTTGTCATCCATTGGAGTAATTTGACAATGAACTGCAAATTATCCATTCATAGAGAAGATATCAAAAAAGTAACGTCGACTTTTACTGAATAGGAATGGTAAGATAATACCGATAAATACCAATATTAGGGGTGGTAATAAATGATTGGAACAAGTACTTATCACTGGAAACAAATGAACTTATCAGAGCAAAGTGAGTCTCAACAACAAGCTATCTCCTATAATAACGAGACTACTATTCATTGGAGTACAAACGAATCTTCTCAGGGAAATAACAGACTTACCGGGGAAGTACAAGTTGCTCAAATAAAGAGACCCGCTACTTGCTGCTATGAGAAGGAGTTGTAAAAAATGACTTCCTGGGGAAAGAAATATGGCTTCCTTGGGAAAGAAATATGGTTTCCTGGGGAAATGCCAACATACTCCTGTTCAGAAGCTAAACTTCTTCTTGTGCCAAAATAAATGCACATTCTTAAACCAGGGCTCGAAGCTTGCAGAAATCCAAAGTAATAATATTGCTGGGAACCAAAGATTCAAACGAGAAATAACCAGAATGAAACAGGCAACCTTAATACATCCTTTGAGAAATAAACTCAAGAGGGAAACCTAATCTACTCAGACAAAGAGCTGTAGGGAAGGCTAAAGCAAAATTCTTCCACAAGGGATAATTCAGTAGGGAAATTGAAAGAATATACACTTTCTGCTTAAGGTTGACACGCTATTGGAGAGAGGATAACACAACTATGCAAAGCATGGTAATATGCCAACAAGATATTAATGAATGCAAATGAGCAATAATTTGCTAAATTCAACTATGTATAATGTATGTATGAATGCATGAGTGTTATTATGTATATTCTGACAAAAAAAGACATATAACACTGGGGATAACCAGACAAAACCAACTCGGGTAACGTCAATACTCGGCTAAATCAAATCCAAGATGAAAATTCCATAAGAAAATAATCACCAACTGAGGAGACAAATTCCTATTTCATGGCTTAACTTCACTGGGAAGGAACATAATCCGAAAGTAATCACATCATATCAATAAATCAATATAGATACATGGATATAAAATCCTCCTCCAGGCTTCACCGGGGAATATCACACATACTTCAACGGGGAAAACAAAATTTTCACGATCTGTACTTCTACTGGGGATTGCAATACTGATCTCAATAAGGCATATGAAAACTATATTGTCAAAACATCAACTGAGGATCTCTTGCTAACTTCATTGGGGAGAGCAACACCACACCGTCGAGAGGAAACCAAGATACATTCTTCAATGTTGAGAGTGAGTATTGCACCAACTTCTCTAGGGTGAAAGTATGAAACCTCACGGGGATAACAACTTGGGGAGTTAAGAAGTCAAACATTACAACAAGAAATCAAACTTATGGGGATTTTAAATCAAACCCAACACTTGGCGGGTGAAAACCCGAAATGTTGACAAATGTCTCAACACTTAGAAAATATATTGCCCTGGTATAGTTTCCTAGGAAATAAATACCAACAATAATGCCAACACTACAAAAGAGCAACATTTTGCAAATAGTTCCATCTCAGCACGCAAGGGGAGAAAGAACTTTCGTCATATGAGTGAAGACTTCACTGGGGAATCTGGGATAGACGCTTCAGACCATGCAAACCCAAAATAAAAAATGAACCAAAACTTGACTGGGGAAAATGGGATCACAAGCTCAATACCGCACCTTACGTCAATTGGTATCATCTCCAACTACCTGAGAAACACAAAAAAATCATGCGCATACCAGCAAAAATGACCTAAGAGAACCTTCCTGGGGAAAATAAAACTTCCCAAGATTACTGGAGATCGTCCATTCCTGGGATCACCAATTTTTTTTCCTCTTGAGTCATAAAGTCTAAAGTAAAAGTAATTTGTAAATTCTTTTCGAAAAACAATTTTGTTTTTTAATCTTTTCACTTTGAAAATTACTATCAATAATAAATGGAGTCTTTATAGGCAGAATAAAATAAGAATAAAAAGAATTGGATAAAAGCTCAAACTTTATTAATAGAATGGTAGTCTGCGAATGGAGAGACTCCATGGATGATTATAAAGTTCGGAAAATGATAATATATAATGGAAAAGATACATTGAAATACAATGACCACCATTCTCTCTAACAACTTTGAAATCCTTAGTAGCAGCTTCTGTTGAATATGGTGAGGATCTGAGAAGATTGTTGCTTCAATGATGAAGTCTTGTCTGATGTAGTTACTTGCCAAGAAAGTCCATAACTTTTGCCTAAGTTGCCCTTGTGGGTTTCCAACTTAGCGGGAAAATTTATTCTGTTTATGCCTCTAATTTTTGCCTAGACCACCCTTTCGGGTTTTCGGCCTACCGAGATGCTCCTTTTTTACAAAGCCACCCTTTCGGGTTTTCGACTTAGCGAGCCGTTCTTTTATTTATTTAGGAGAAGTATTGCTTGACTGCATCGACATTCACGGGATGTTGGAACTCCTCGCCATCCATAGTTTCAAGAATTAATGCACCGCCAGAGAAGGCTTTCTTGACAACATATGGGCCTTCAAAATTTGGAGTCCACTTGCCCCTAAAATCAGTGTTAAAAGATATAATTTTTCCGAGCACGAGGTTGCCTTCTCTGAATTCACGAGGTTTGACCTTCTTATCAAACGATTTCTTCATTCTCTTATGATATAACTTCCCATGACATAAAGCCGTCATTCTCTTCTCTTCAATGAAGTTTAATTGGTCAAACCTGTTCTAGACCTATTAAGCCTCTGAAAACTTAGTTTCTATTATCACACGTAAAGAGGGAATCTCAACCTCGATTGGGAGCACTACTTCCATACCATACACAAGAGAGAATGGGGTTACTCCTGTTGAAGTATGGACATATGTTCGATATCCATGTAAAGCAAAAGGGAGCATTTCATGTCAATCTTTATAAGTAGCAACCATCTTCTAGATGATCTTCTTGATATTCTTATTAGCAGCTTCAACAGCCCCATTCATATTTGGCCTGTACGGAGATGAATTGTGATGGACAACCTTGAATTCTTCACAAAGTTCTTTCATCATCTTGTTATTAAGATTCGAGCCATTGTCGGTGATAATTCTTCCCAGCACACCATACTGACATATGAGATTATTCTTAATGAAGTGCACTGCCACCTGCTTAGTGACATTAGCATATGAAGCAGCTTCCACCAATTTGGTGAAGTAATCAATTGCTACCAAGATAAAACAGTGTCCATTCTAAGCTTTAGGTTCAATCATTCGAATCATGTCAATACTCCACATAGAGAAAGGCCACGGGGAAGAAATAACATTGAGAAGTGTCAGAGGCACGTGGATTTTATCCGAATAAATATGGCATTTATGGCACCTCTTTGCAAATTTGTAACAGTCAGATTCCTTTGTCAGCCAATAGTAACCTGCCCTTAGCATCTTCTTAGCCATCGAATGTCCATTGGCATGAGTGCCAAATGAACCTTCATGAATCTCATGCATCAACATTTCTGCTTCATGTCTATCCATGCATCTGAGCAAGACCATGTCATAATTTCTCTTGTACATCACATTTTCACTAAGGAAGAAGCTTCCAACCAATCTTCTCAATGTTTTTCTATCTTTATTCGATGCATCAATATGATATTCCTGTGTCTGGAGGAAATGCTTGAAATCATAATACCAAGGTTTCTCATCTGCTACTTCCTCTATTGTAAACACATGAGCAGGCCTATCAGTCACGGAGCTATAATTCGAGGTATATCATTCCAAGTATTCACTTGATACATAGAAGCCAAAGTTTCCAAACCATCCTCCATTTGATTTTCATCTCTGGGGATGTGATGGAATTCAGCTTTATTAAAGAAGGGTAATAATCTTCTAGCATAATCCTTATAAGGGATCAAGCCAAGGTTACAAGTATCCCACTCTCCTTTAATCTGATTTATTACCAAAGCTGAATCACCATACACATATAGAATTTTAATTCTGAGATCAATAGCTTCCTCGAGACCCATGATGCAAGCCTCATACTCTCCCATATTATTGGTGCAATCGAATGTTAACCTTACGGTAAAAGGTATATGCGATCCATGAGGAGTGACAATTACAGCACCAATTCCTTTACCATAAGCATTCAAAGCTCTATCAAATATCATGCTCCAACGAGACTCAGGACCAGGACCTTCCTCAGGTAATGGTTCATCACAATCTTTCACTTTCAGAAACATCACATCCTCATCGGGGAAATCATACTTTGCAGACTGATAATCATCAACTGGTTGGTGAGCAAGATAATCTTCCGACACGCTGCTTTTAATAGCTTTTTGATTTTGGTATTCAATGTCATATTCAGATAACAACATCTGCCACCGGGAAATTCTCCCAGCGAGAGAAGGCTTTTCAAAAATGTACTTGATTGGATCCATTTTAGAGATCAACCAAGTGGTGTGATTCAACATATACTGCCGCAAACGTTTTTCCGCCTAGGCCAGAGCACAACATGTCTTTTCCAGCATAGAATACCGTGACTCACAACCAGTAAACTTTTTACTGAGATAATAAATGACATACTCTTTCTTCCTCATTTCATCTTGTTGTCCCAGAATACAGCCCATGTAATCATCTAACACTGTCAGATAAATAATCAATGTTATTCCTTCAACAGGAGGGAGCAAGATATGAGGTTAAAGTAGATATTCTTTAATACTTTCAAATGCCCTTTAACAGTCATCTATTTACACACAACCTTGATCTTTCTTTAACAACTTAAAGATCAGTTCACACGTTGAAGTCATGTGGGAAATGAATCTGGAGATGTAATTGAAACGCCCGAGTAAACCTATGACTTGCTTTTCAGTTCTCGGTGCTGGCATTTATTGAATTGCATTGACTTTATCAGGGTCAACTTTAATCCCTCTTTGGATGACAATTAAACCCAACAATTTCCCCGATCGAACATCGAAGGTACATTTATTTGGATTCAAGCGGAGACGATACTTCCTTAAACACTGAAACAATTTCAACAAATCTTCTACAAGCCCTTCTTCAGTCTAGGATTTAGACATCATATCATCAACATATACTTCAATTTTCTTGTGCATCAGATCATGGAATAGGGTTGTCATAGCCCTCTGGTACATTGCACCAGCGTTCTTCAACCCAAAGGGCATCACTCTGTAACAGAATGTTCCTCAGGGTGTGATAAAATTTGTTTTTTCCAAGTCCTCAGGAGCCATCCTTATTTGATTATATCCATAAAATCTGTTCATGAACGAGAAAATTTTAAATTTTGTTGTGCTATCCACTAACATATCAATGTGTGGCAATGGAAAATCATCTTTTGGACTAGCTTTATTTAGATCTCTGTAATCTACACACATGCGAACTTTTCCGTCTTTCTTTAGTACTGGGAAAATATTGGAAATCCACTGAGGGTACACTGATGTCACAAGAAAACCAACATTAATCTGCTTTAGAACTTCTTGTTTGATTTTTACTGCCATATCTGGGTGATTTCTTCAAAACTTCGGCTTGATTGGCAGGCACCCTGGATTCAGTGGCAAATGGTGCTCTATAATATCTATATCTAAACCAGGCATGTCTTGGTATGACCAAGCAAATATGTCAACATATTCTTTCAACATTTCAATTAACCTTCTCTTCACATCGGGATACAACAATTCTCCGATCTTGACTTCCTTCAGATCTTCTTCTGAACCCAAATTGATTACTTCCAATGGCTCTTTATATGGCTGAATGGCACTCTCCTCGCCCTCAAGAAACCATGAGACCTCTTCCGGAATCTCATCATATTCTTCTTCTTCGGCCCCATACACAAGACATTCAAAGTTGGGAGAGGGTGCAGGCTCATTATATTCAACGGGTATTTTAATTAATCTGTACATATGATTTATGATTGCTTTTAGAAACCGACACATATAACAAGTGATTATGCATATTCAATTTCACTTATTATTTATTTTGAAAGATTTTTTTTTCTGATTACCATTTTCCAAGAAAAAGCAGAAAATAAAAAATACAATTTGGGAAACAAAGACACCTTTTATTATTGATTTTAAAGATCAAAGAAAACAGATAAGCCCATACAATATCAATAGTTTCACCTTGGGAAGAGTGAAAGCTTTTAGAAAACATTAACAAAAACAAATTACTTTGAGACATGTATGCAAGAGGGAACATCAATGGTGATCCAGTTCTGAACCCTAACTATATGCATCACATAATTTGGCATTTCTGGCTCTGCTTCATCTTCCACAATGACATTAATCCCGGAAACAGTTGGATGAAGATAACCCTCGCTACGAAATATAATCCCGATACTTGCCTGCAGCAGACTTTGGCTTTATGTTCTTACCTTTATCATTCTTCACATAGAATCCCAAGCCATCTCTATTCTTGTTTACAAGTGGATCAACAATTTGTCCCCATACTTCACTATGGCCATTACACACAACCTGCTGAACATCCTTAAACGAAGCTATAGAATTCTCATTCCCTCTTATATTATCAATGGATAAAGCTTGGAACTGGGTTCCAAAAGTAGCTTCACCCGCTTCCATGATACTGAAAGAGGACAAATGAGATATCAATAATGCTTGTTCTCCATTTATGATGACCACTTTTCCTTCACACACAAACTTTAACTTCTGGTGTAAAGTCGAAGTGACAACCCTGGCTCATGTATCCACGGCCGTACCAGCAAAAAACTGTAAGCAGGTATAATATCCATGACCTAGAAAGTAATCTGAAACAAATGTGGGCCTATATGAATAGGCAAGTCCACTTCACCAATAACAGATTTCCATGATCCATCAAACGCTTTCATAATTATGCCACTCGGGCGCATGGGTGTTCCTTGATATTTCAACTTAATTAGTGTGCTCCTCGGTATGATGTTCAATGCGGATCCATTATAAATCAATACATTGAATAATGAATCATTCTTGCAGTTTATAGAGATGTGGAGGGCAAGATTGTGATTCCTTCCTTCATCGGGCAGTTCGTCGTCACAGAAACTCAGGTTATTACATGATGTAATGTTCCCTACCACACTACTGAATTGGTCTACTGGCATATCCATTTCCATGAAATCTTGGTCCAATACCCTCATCAAAGATTCTCTGTGAGCAAAGGAGTTCATAAGTAAGGCCAAAATAGATATTATTGATGGAGTCTGCAACAATTGATCTATGATCCTGTAGTCGCTCATCTTTATAATTTTCAATATATCATCAACATATTTTTCCAGAGTAGCTCCACTAGATTCCCCTACTTCCTTCTTGGGTTCAACTTCTTCAACAATTTTCTTATCAGCATCAACACTTGTTCTAATGACAGGCGCGAACACACGACCACTGCGGGTCACTCAGCTTGGCCTCAGCAATATTTTTGACACCAGACAAGGGTTGGATGGGAACTTCCACAACATCCTCTAAAATTGTAGCATTATATTTGAAGGGTACAACCTTGTCTGCCTTCTAAGGGACAAAACCCAGCAAGCTAATCACCAATGGAGCAATAACTAGCTTGCCATGATATTCAACTTCAAAAGGAGTGGGTGTACTGAAACAAGGCACAATAACATTTGCTCCCTCTTCAACACATTCAGTCATTACAAAGTGATCTCTGGAAAACATATCTTTATTTGAGGAGAAGAACTCATCTGTAGAGGCATATTCATCATCTGAGGCAGTCTCATTCAAACAATCTTCAATCATATTAACATAATCACCCCTATTTCCTGAAACCTTGATGGTACCATTTCCAACAGTAACTAAATACCTTTTCTCACAATGAAACAACCACGCTAATTTATACAGCAGATTTGGAAAGATCCATAATGGTGCCTTTCTTGACCTTCTATATGGCAGAAGGTAGCATGCAACTGCACCAAGTCATCGTTCATATGATCTACATCAAAGATCCGAAATTTTCCTGGACATCCAAAGACCATGTTCACATCTTCCTCGTATCCTGCCCTAGGCCTGATTATATGAATGAGACCTTCGTCCATCATTCCCTGAATATTTTCCTTTATCTTGTCGCAACCCTGTATATATGTGCTTCAAATACCACAACCAGCATGGTCATGCGTATAGTAACTAAAATCGCAGAGGTCATCATGCATTTTTACCAAATATCCACTAGCCAAATTAATATCAAAAATCCGGAAGACGCCTGGACAACCAGCAACCATGTTCATAACATTTGCTCCTCCATGTTTCGGCAAAGGATTATCTTTCACGTTAGGGCCAACATATTTAAAGGATAAGAAACCAGAACTCACAAATTTTTGTACTTAGGTTTTCAAAGGATAGTAGTTATCAATGTTGTGCCCTGATGCTCCCTGGTGAAAAGCACATGTTTGGTCTGCCTTATAATACCAAGGCAACTGTGATGGTATATCCGGAGGTGGTCTGGTCTGAACCAACTTCTTTTGAATTAACTCTAGGAGTAATTCTGTATAGCTCATAGGGATAGGGTCATAAGTCTCTCTCCTCTGATTCTGCCCTTGATTCCCCTGATGGGATGATCTCTGATAAGCAATTGTGGTTGGAGCCACACCAACATCTGGAGTTACTGAGGCGACCTGTTGATGATGCTGATAATTTCTTCTAGGAGGATTAACCATTATCTCTTGAATAACAACATTTATATCTCCTTCTTTCTTTTTGGCAAACCCATATGATGGCTTCTTCGTACTTCTAAAATTTTCGCTTTTTGTTAGACGACCCTCTCTTACAACCTCTTCCAAACGGACACCCATGCCCACCATTTCAGTAAAGTCACTTGTCACACTCTCTACCATCCTCTCGTAGTAGAAACAACCCAGAGTCTTCAGGAAAATCTTTGTCATCTCTTTTTCTTCCATTGGAGGAATCACCTGGGCGGCTACCTCACCTCATCTCTGTGCATATTCCTTAAATGATTCTCTGCCTTTCTGGACCATTGACCTGAGTTGATCACGGTAAGGCGCCATGTCCACATTATACTTGTCTAATAAACGCTTCCCCCAAGTTGTTGAAAGTATGAATATTGGAACTGTCCAAACTCATGTACCACTTCAACGCAGCACCAGTCAAACTATCCTGAAAAAAGTGAATCAGCAGACGCTGATCATCAGTGTGGGTAGACATTCTTATTACATACATCACAAGATGAGCATGAGGATAAGTATTGCCCTTCTACTTCTCGAACTCTAGAACTTTAAACTTTACAGGTATTTTCACATTAGGGACCAAGCACAAATCATTCACATTCTTCCCAAACAATTCCTTTCCTCTGAAGGCCTTCATCTCCCTCTGCATCTTGTCAAACTGATCCTGAAAATCATCCATTCGATCATAGAAACCCAATCCTTCACTTGGTGGAGGAATAAGATGATAAGCTTCGTCATTAACAAATGGCAAAACATTCACCGAAAGAGGTGCAGTAGGAGTAACATGCACCACAGGAGGTGAATGAGGAGTAACAATAGTCTGAACAACTGGAGTAACTTGAGGACCAAGATTAAAACCCTCTGGCACAAAGTTTTATGGCAGTCCCCAAGGATACCCCAAAGGCATGTGATTCTGAACAACAGCTGGAGTAGCAGATACATGAACAGTCGGAGCTTCAGTAGTAACTATTATCTGTTGAGGTTGAGCAATCAGTGGCTAATTCTGAGCAGCCACCAAAGATTCCATCAGAGCAGTGAGATTGTCCATACCAGCCTTCAAAGCAGAAACTTCCTCGCGTAGCTCGCGATTATCTTGTTCTAGGTTATCCATCTTCCTTCTTAAATTAGCTCGGGTGTTGTACTGGTGAGACAACTTGCTGAATGAAGTAAAGAAGCTCGGTAAGGCACTTGGATATGCATAAAAAATGCAATAAGTACGTATAATATGATGCATGATGTGCAATGCGTATGATTTATTTTATTATTATTTCAAGGGACTTAAAGATTTATAAACAATTTGCAAATATCAAAGTAATAACACATTTGGAATACTGAAATGTTTTATTATAATAACTTCAAAAATGAATTACAAGTTTCAATAATCCCAAGTACAAGATGAAAGTAAAGTCTAAAACCCTAAAAAGTAAAGCTAATGGAGATCACTCTATACGCTGACGCTTCCCTATAAGTCTGGTAATCTGAGCCTTCAACCTTTAGTTTTCTTCTGCATATCTGGTGGCGATTTCCTTCCAATCACCTGAATTAGGAAGTGAGAAACTAGAACCTGACTGAGGCTTATGGAAAAATAAATCCCCTTGCCTCTCCATCATCTCTATAGCCCGAATCTCAATAATCTCAATCATGTCGTCTTTCTCCTTCAAGTCTGCTTTGTAGGAAATCTCTAAAGTTTGGCACTTATTCTTCCAAGCTTCCTTTTCCTGCTGCATCCTTACTAAATCAAGTTGTAGCTCTTCCACATCATCCAATAGGGGAGGAGTGGTCTTCACAAACAAATGAGGCATAGGTGCTTCCCGAGAATACGACATCTTCAACTGAATATCTCTCGCTTGTACCCAATAAAGATAAGGCTCCAAAGAAACAGCCCCCCTAGGTCCCAAGTATTTCCTACTCTTCCTGTGAATCTGGCACCAGGCCTTCGCAATCTGCTCCCTAGCTTCCTTATGGTCTTCTCCCTCCTTCAGGAAGAAACTACTCAAATGAATACTATTTGGCTTATCCCTCATCAGATAACCAAGCTATCGTCATGCAAGAACATGGTTGTAGTTAATTCCTCCCTTTGTACCTAGAAGAGGTACATTGGGGAAACTACCACAACTATCGACAATCTCCACATCATGGTTATCCTGATGATACCAAACAATATATGAGTGAGTAAGTGCCATGATCTTAGGAGCTCAACTGGGTTCCTTCCTGACATCCCAGAAAGCATCAGATTGATGAAAATGAGAAGTAAACCACTGGTAAAACATAGGTGTACAACAGATGATCATCCCCCCATGATAAGAATCCCAAAGATGAATAGAGTAATAAGCATCACCCAACAATGTAGGAACTGGATTTCCAATCATGAAGATCCTGATGGCATTGATATTAACAAATTTGTCTACATTAGGAAATAAGAACAACCCGTAAACAAGTAGAGCAAACATGGCCTCAAAAGCGTTTGTACTCTTCATCCTGAAAAAGTAATGAGCTTTCTCCAATAAGAAATGAGCTGGTAATCCTCTAATCCCTCCTTTAGTAGTCATGTGGGCTTCAACTTCATACTTCCCCAAATAGATCAAAGCAACAATCTCATGTGGTTTTGGCTCACCCTCTAAACCAGTAAAAGGAATACGATCGATAATAGGCAAATCTAACACATTAGAATGCTCCTCCAGTGTAGGAATCAACTGATAGCCAGGGAATGTAAAGCATCGATACATCGGATCATAGAACTAGACCAAGTTTGAGAGAATACCCTCCTTCATCCTAAGCTTCATGAGAGAAATGATGGACTCATACTTCCTCTGGAAATATGCAGAACACTCAATCTCAGGAATCAGACTCATCAACTCATCTATCTTGGGATCTTTGAAACTGTATTTTCCGATCTTTCTTTTTCAAGAATCCATAGTCAAAATGTACCTGAGATATTCACAAATAGTCAACTTTTAAGTCCCTTGAAATAAAATTTCTTCAAAAGATGCTTATGAGTGCATGGATACATGATGCAACAATCACACACAAGAGCACAAACATAGGGTTCATAGGTTCAACGTCAGGAGCATGAGGTCGAAGGTACTACCCATAGGTTATGGTCTAAGAGTTATCACCTTCCGAACAAGGTTCTAGAGGTTCCCAGAGTCTACATCCTTCCTTCGGACATTACCAACTTCCCGATTAACTCGGTAATTAGTAATATTCTCAAGAAAACTCGTCCCACCTTAGTATCGCGTGACAACTATTTCCAGATTACTCTGTCATAGCTTCCGCACTACACCTAAAAGGCAAAGATGGGTTAGGTATTCTACGGTCCTCAGTTTCAGCAGGCTCCCAGATTGAAAGCAACACGTCTTTCCGATTACTTGGTAAACAACACTACAGTCAAAGGATCCTCCACTGGGTGGGGGATCTTATGCCTCCTTTTTGGGGATTATTCCATCAAAGTTAACATGACAATACTGCCGGTCCTATCTTAAGTTTTCTCAAGTCCGAGTATAGGACTTATGAGTAATCACCAAGCACCCTGAAAACCAGAAAAATCCAAACAAACAGATATACAACATATACATAATACAACAATCAAGTTTACACACAAATAAGCAAAGATAGGTTTAACCCACTTAGGGATGGACCAGCAATAGGTCAAGCTTTACCCAGTGAAGTCGCCATTTTTTCTGTAGCGGTAGAAATGTTTAAGACTAAGCTGTTGGATTGACTAGACTTGTACATATCAAAATAAAAATCGCCACCGCGCTTTATTGTTTCCAAAGGAATAGGAAAAGAGTGAATAACCCAAAAGAGGGGGAAATATTCAAGGTAAGGGGGTTGGTTATGCAAAGGGAAGGTATTATCACCCTAAACATATGTATATTTTGGCTATAAAATGTTGTATGTAAAATAGATTGTGGGGATGAGAAAAAGAAGTATATTTTTTATGATCTTTGCACCCGCTGCGGTTGCAAACCTTTAGTGCCTACGTACCACCTTCCATGCAATAGGGGATCAGGGTACACTCAGTTCCTCTTTAAAAAATTTAAACACAAGTATGTTAGTTAATATTATGAGATAAGACATTATCATCATTGTCTGTGTGGAAAACATACACTTACTATCCACAATCATGAGAAAGAAGAATTTTCATCATCTCAAAGTGGAGGATATGGCTTGGATTTTAAAATAAAAAATGCCTCACTCAACACCCAAGTGGAAAATATCTCACTTCACTACATATTGTAGAAGTATAGTTGTTTGCATCACTACAAGGATTGACAAGAGTCTAACATTTTGAGAAAATTTTAAAGTAAAGTGCCAACGTGGCAAAATGGTTTGAATGAGATTGATTGACTTTTAGTCTTCTCACAAAAAATTTCAAGGTATTATTAAGTTGATTAAAATTTATTTATGAAAATGTTTTGAAAATGCATAGACCTAAGTCCATGTTTATTATGAAAGTGGTTCAAGTTTAGAAACAAGAAGATTTTTCAAAAGCAGGGAGGAGATTTTTGAAATTAAAGAAAATGGAAGGAGATGAAGGGACTATCCTAAAGCATAAGGTAAAAGCTAGGGAGAAGAACCGTCTAACCAACAAGAAGCCAATACTTGACATTATGAGCCAAGATAGAATTCCCATTATTTGGATTGAAACCAAGAAAGGATACTAAACTTCTTGAGAAGACCAAACTTCAAATGTATTAAGTCTTCACAAAAATTGGGCAGAGTAACAGCTGTATACAGATGAATTCCAGATTACAGATAAAGTATGTAATCACAATAACCTGCACAAAAAACAAACAAACAACCCAATGTATTGAGGTAAACCCCAAGAACTCCAGAAAAAATATCAATTAAGGTCACAAGATCTCCAACATAGGTCAAGTTTTCTATTCCTATGTCCAAGAAGTCCATCACTCCATAATGCCAAGGATAGTAACCAAATAGTTCAAGTAACATTAAAGTTTTTTATGGTTCATGTTGATTATTAAGTATCTTCAAAAGGAAAATAAAAATCTCAAGTGAAAAAATAAAAATGGCATAAAAGTAAATGCCCAAGTGAGCAAAGATGAAAATAGCATAAAATGTAAATGCTTGTGATACGGTGGAAGAACCGACTATTATACTATTTTTGCGTTTACGTTCACAAATGTTGCGGTAAGTAAGAGTCGCCACCTACTTTTCTTTTAGCCAACAAAGGAAATGGTTAAAAGAACAGAAAAAGACCTTTCGAGAGTTTTCTAAGTAAGGGGGGTAGATTATAGAAAGGGAAGGTGTTAGCACCCTTTCCATCAGAAGTTTTTTACGGGTTCTTAGATGCTTAGCTCATTTTTGAAATACCTTGTGTTTTTGTGTGTTTTTGAAAAGTATTTTGAAATGCCTTAGTTTGGAGATTTGCTTTATGATAACTCTTGTACCAGTCCTCAAGAGTGTTGATAAAGCATTTTTGAAAAGGTTTTGAAAGAATTTTGTGTATGTGTAAAAGTTTGTTTTTGAGCAAAGCATCTAGGAACTATCTCCTTAACTCGAAAATGTCGTTATTTTCCTTTAGACAGTTCTATCCTACTATTAGTGAGTAAGTATCCCTATCGTTGGATGTTTGAGGGACATTCAAAGGGGCGTTTTATAGTCACAAAGGCAACTGGGCGAGAAACCTTAGTAACTACCCTACGGATTTATGATCATTGTTTACCGAGGCAACATCGATAGGGTCATCGAGGGACTTATGAAATTTTTAAACCAGAGGGTAGCCACTAAAATCTCTCACATTTCAAGAGTTGTGACTATTTTTCCGAAGGCAACTAAAGTGGCAGTACCCTAGAGGTGCGCATGTGCAAGTGTGTTTATTTTCAGTTATTTTTGTCTTATGTTAAGTTTGCTAGCTTTGGTTTTAATTCTTATCATGCAATCCTATTACCATACATCTAACAGTTAATACGTACAGGAATTATAAAATGCAGAAAGTAAATCCTACGCTATTACATCCCATGAGCAGTTACAATATTTAGGAAAAAATGCGAAAAGATAAACTAACTATTACAAAATCCAAAAAAATGCGACCTATACATTCTTTCTAGGATTTTAATATCAAAAGAAAAATAGAAAAAAAAAACAAAAATGAGAAGAGGTTGTTTAGAAAGAAAATCAAATGTCCTAAAAAGCCTGAGTATTAAGAAAACAATATTTTTAGTATTTTTGTGATTTGGTTTCAATATTTAAGACCTAAGTCTAAATTAACATTACTTTTAAGAAAAAATTTAAAGTAATTAAATAATTAATTAACAAAATTTAATCAAAAAAAGAAACTAAGCCTAATGTTTTTTTATGATATTTGATTTTAATGTTTGTAATAAAAAAACAATGAAAACAAATAAATAAAAGAAAGGAAAAGGGGGAGGCAACAAAAGTAAACAAGGATGGTATGATCTTGAAAACAACATAGACCCAAGTCAAAGGGAGCCCAGAGGTTGTGCTGGATCCAGTAAGGGAACTCCTTGAGAGTGCATGATGAGCTACACGTCTGAGTGTATTAGATCTGGATGCGTTGGGATCTCATGGTGAGGATCAAAGGATATCTGATGCACGCCTGGGACACGCCAAAATTGAATATGAAAATGAAACATTAGAAAAATAAAACACATGACCTCGGTGTCTAACCCATGTCCTTCCACTTAATTTGATTTCCCTCCTAATTTGAATATGAGTATAATTGGCAAGAGATTCCTGTATCACCCAGTTCAAAGCTTGGTTGCTTCGAAGGTCTAAACAATATTCTATTGGGAAAATGTTTTCCTACAAAATAAACAAATGGTAGAGATCCAGGGGGACCATACCCCCCTAATTCTAACATCTCCCTAATTGAAACCCTTTGAGTCCGAATATGGGTTTGTTTGGCCTGAAATACCCTAAGTCATGAGATTCGAAGTAAAACTTAGATAGTACCCTAACAATGGCACAATCTCATCCCTTCACTTTAGCTTGCATGCAACACATTCATTCAAACACAAGTATAATTAGTAACAAGAATATATGCATAATATGTATTTAAATGGTATGAATGTGCAGTTTTGGTTTTGAAAATCCTTACTATTAAAGACGCGTGAATATCTATGGCTTTGGGCGTGGAAATGCTTGCTTAAGGGCTGGTATAAACTCCTGGATGTAAGGTTTTCGTATGGCTTATGCGTGTATCGGCAAGAATGTTTCTGTCTGATACAATGTATGTCTGTCCCCAATGGTTTTTTCTCCACCCATTTTTTATTCATTTTTTTTTGGCAATGTATCTTTAGGCCTGCGTTTATAGGAGTGTGAGGGGAATCGAAATGGCAAAGGAGAGCCATTAACCAGGCTCTGAAGGCAAAAATTAGAGAAATTAAAGGATTTCCATTTTTGATGAATTCCTACCCTTGTGGGTTTTGGGATGAACCTGGACATGTTTCAATCCCTGACTCCTTTGAATGCCCTTTAAGCCTCGTTCTTCGATTGGCCCTGAGTGGCCCCTTTTGATGGCTCTAGGCTTCATTATTATGGATTATTCGATTGAGCCTCTATTTGCCTTGTTCTTCAATTGGCTCTGAAAATACCCAACTAGCCCAATCAAAAACATCATTCTGGCCAGTCGAAGCTTCTTTTGTCATGAATGTAATTATGCAGGAGACTTGGGCTTGGCAGCATGTAAGACTTTGGCCAGCAAGCATCTTGAACCAGACTCATTAAAAGGAAAAAAAACTTGTTTCCAACAATTGTGTATCCTTCGAATGGACCACATGTGTGTTCTTCGAATAAACCACATGTGTGTTCTTCGAATGGGCCTTTTGAATACTCTTCAAATGGACCTTTTGAATGCTTCTTCGAAGGGACCATCTTGTGTGTCAAAGTGTGGAAAAATGTGTGTTGAAGGGTTTATAGGTGGAGTCAAAGCTAGCATGAGGGAAGTTCTTGCCTTGTGAATCAAAGGCAAGCATGAAGAGGAAGCCTTTGCCTTGTGCGCTGAAGGCACGCACAGAGGAAGTCAATTCCTTATGGGTCGAAGCACACATGAAAGAAGCTCTTTCCTTGTGAATCAAAGGCAAGCATGAAGAGGAAGTCTTTGCCTTGTGCGCTGATGGCATGCACAGAGGAAGTAATATCCTTGTGGGTCAAAGCACACATGAAAGAAGCTCTTGCCTTGTGAATCTAAGGTAAGTTGAAGGAGCCTTTTGTCTTGTGGATCAAAGGCAAGTTGAAGGAGCCTTTTGCCCTGTGAATAGAAGGCAAACCTGAAGGAAGTATCTGCCTAGTGAATCGAAGGCAAGCATAAAGAGTCCTTTGTCTTATAGATCAAAGGCCAGTTGAAGGAGCCTTTTGCCTTATGGATCAAAGGCAAGTTGAAGGAGACTTTTTCCCTGTGAATCAAAGGCAAGTTGAAGGATCCTTTTTCCATGTGAATTGAAGGCAAACCTGAAGGAAGTATTTGCCTAGTGAATCAAAGGAAATCATGAAGAGGCCTTTGTCTTATGGATCGAAGGCCAGGTGAAGGAGCCTTTTACCTTGTGGATCAAAGGCACGTTGAATGAGCCTTTTGCTCAGTCGAAGCTTTGTGAATTAAACTTGATCGAAGGAGGCCAAGTGCTTAATCAAAGCTTGTGAACCAAGCTTGCATCGGAGGAGGCCAAATGCCCAATCAAAGACTTTGAAACAAAAGCTCGCTCTAAGGATTTTAGATTCCCAATCGAAGCTTATGAATCAAGGAAAACTTACTCTTCTTTGATTTTATGCTTGAGAGCCTAACATGATCCAATTGTACTTGTGTAAACTTTTCTCTTTTGAAAATCCTTGTGAGAAAATGTCTTGAGAAAAAGGAGGGAAAATTTTGGGGTACAACAACTTCCCCTATTCAATCTTCTTGAACCTGAAGATTTAGATTGGCTTGTTTTCCTTTCGTGATTTGATGGTGGAAGATGATTGAATACTAGAGTGCCCAGAAATTTGCTATCGCATGATGTGATGGCTGATTGTGTAGGGAATGAGCTTAAAGATGCCATTTGGAGAAGATGACTGAGATTTGTTGGAGGTGGGCTTAAAGATGCCATCTAGAGTAGATGCTGACTTCATAAGAGGTCTCTTTATGGGGATTCTTGTTCCTGTTGTCTGAGGAAGACTCTGCTGGGGAAGGTTTATTTCTGTTATTCTCCTTGTAACATGGTGGGAGAACTGACTTGGTTGTTTTTCGTTTGATTGCATCCATGCGGTTAGCAAGAGTCGCCACCGACTTTTCTTTTATCCAATAAGGAAAGGCTGAAAAGAACAAGAAAGACCTTTAGAGATGTTTTCTTGGTTCGGGGGGTAGATTATGAAAAGGGAAGGTATTAGCACCCTTTTCATCCGTAGTTATCTACGGGATCTTAGTTGCTTCCTAGATCACTTGCTTTTATTTGAATGTGCTTGTGGTATGGGTTTTGAAAGTATTTTGAAAAATGTATTTGTAATGGTTCTCTTTTCTATAAGAACGCGTACAAAGTGTTGTTTCAAAAATAGTTCAAAGGTGTGTTTGTGGAATGTGTTTTTGAAAGTGATTTTGAAAAGGTGGCTTCTTTGTAATGTCCCTCGTTTCTATAAGAACGTGTACAAAGTGTTTGTCTTTTGAAAATATTTCAAATGAGCGCGTTGGTGTATAAAATATTTTTTTTGTGAGCAAGCAAGCAACTAGGGGCGAATCTACCTACTCAAAAGGTCTTATATGTTATTTTCCTCCTCCTTTAGATGTTGCTATCTTACCATTGATTTGGTAAGAAGCCCCATCGTTAGATGTGAAGGGATGGGCGCGGGACGTTTATATAGTCATAGAAGGCAACCTATGGGACGTTTTAGCAATGTCGTTATAGGGACGAGATCGTTTACCGAAGGCAACATTGAGGGTCATCGAGGGACTACGATCTTTTATTGAGGGTTTTTGCTAAAACGCCCATATTTGAGGGACATGACTATTTTTCGATAGGCAACAAAATGGGATTACCCTAAGGGTGCTAGTGTGCAAGTGTGTTTGATTTTCACGCATTTAGTCTTGATTAGGGTTATCTATTTGTTGATTTTATGTCTTGCCATACACACCCTAATTACTAGCATTTATGTTTGAAAGCAATAAGTTGTAGAAATGTAAAGGTCCTATGCTATTACATCATTTAGGGATGGGGGTACCAAATTACAAATGGGGGGTTGCAAGAATTTAAATCGTAATTAACTATTACAACCATATTGAAATGTACAATGCAAGAAAGAAAAAGGACTTGTTTAGAAAATGGTTTTTTGTCTTAATGAATTAAGAAAAGAAATAAATTAATTAATAAAAAGAAAATGTTTTTATATCTTTTTTATATTAATTAAAAGGGTATTAATATTTAAAATTTAAAAAAAGGGAAATAATGAGAGATAGGATTAGCCTGTTGCTGAAAGAAAAACAAAGGGGATCAAAAGTTCTGATGTCGGACGCGATATGGTTCAGAAAGAAACGTTAGAGGAAATCCTAAGTTCTGGATTGATACACTCTGAGGTCCTGCAAGAAACGTTAGAGGGAAAACTCAGAAGTTCTGGGTTGTTAAGTGCTGAACCTCTGAGTGTTAGAACAGTGAGAAAGTCTTAGAAGTTCTTAACCTGGAACGTGTGTTTGGGACTTGAGCTGGTGCCTTCAGATGATCTGGAGTTAGCAAGACAAACAGAAGAGAAAATGATAAGTTCTTTGATTCAAAGGGAAGAACAAAGGTTTTGTTTAGGATTTTTGAAGGTTTTTTACTGTTTCCTTTTCTCTCTTAGATAATTCTCTCTCTCTCTCTCTCTCTCTCTCTCTCTCTCTCTCTCTGCAAAATCCAGCCCCTTGCAAGTGTGATGGAGCAACATATTTGTAGGTGAATTTGTTGTGGTTTTGGGGGGGGGGGGGGGGAAACAAATGGGATTTTTACATTTTTGGTATACTGTTTCATTTCTTTTTAAACACAACCTTTGTATGTTATATTTGTGCAAATATGGGGTTTGAGAAAGTGTAGGCATGGACTGGATCAACAGCTAGTTGCAGAACTGTGCCACAACAGGGCAGCAGGTTGTTTAAATAAGGTTTTGGGATTTGGTGATGTTCTGATCGAAAAAGATCAGAATGATACTCGAAGGGTGATGTTCTGACCGAAGTGTTGAACATAGCCTTCATATGTTGAAGAATCATGTTCTTACCAAAGAGCATCGCTTCCACATGTTCTGGTTGAAGCATCATATTTTGAGCCGTGTTTGTAAATTCTAATTGCGCTTACGGGGCTGGCCCAGAAGTTCTGAAGTACCACATTCTCTTAACACTTAGAAAAATTTCTAAAAGTTTAGAAATTTGGATTTTTTCAAATTAATTTCTGACTTCTGATTTTTGATGAACCAATTTCATGTATTGGTGAAATATAATTGTTGAAACTTGATTTTTTATCTAAAAAAGTCAAAGTTTGACTTTTCAGTGTGCTTTTAACCATTTTTCCCTTGTGAATAATTTTCTTGGGAAATTGTAATCCAAGACTCGAAACTTGATAGAAGCAAACCCGAGGGTCCAGGATGATCCTTTGAGAAATGAGAGGGCAAATTTTGGGGTACAACAGCTGCCCCTGTTCAATCTTCTTAAACCTGAGGATATAGATTGGCTTGTCTGCCTTTCATGATCTGAAGGTGGAAGATGATTGAACACTAGAGTACCCAGAAATTTGCACTTGCATGAAGTGAGTGTCAGTCAATAATATCAGGAATGGGCTTACAGATGCCATTTGGAAGGCGATGGAGATTCTTCGGAGATGGGCTTAAAGATTCCATCCTGAAAAGATATTGGTTGCATAAGAGATTCCTTTGTGAGGATTCCTACAACTGCCGTTGAAAAGAACTTCACCGGGGAACGTTGATTTATGTTTTAGGAAATAGAGGCTAGGAGCTTCAGTTGTCCGCTACTCTATCGGGGAATTAACTCTTGATTGAGGGGGTGGAAGTAAACTACATGTCTGGTTAGGGTCCAGGTTGCAAAGTGACTTACTGGGGAAATGTAAAATCGAACGTATCTGGTCGGGTCTAGGTCTTACAGTGTTGTAAACTGTTGTCTAGAGATAAGAGAGAAGGAACCTGGATAGTAGGGTTGCTTCAAAATGAAATCCTGGGTAGTAGGGTTGTGATAAGGAACCTAGGTCGTAGGATTACCTCGAGGTGAAATCCTGTGTAGTAGGGCTTATGGGAAGGAACCTGGATATTAGAGTTGCTTCGAAATTAAAGCCTGGATAGTAGCGCTATGAGAAGGAACCTGGGTCATAGGGTTACTTCTAGGTGAAATCTTGGATAGTAGGGCTTATGGGAAGGAACCTGGATAATAAGGTTGCTTCGAAATGAAAGCCTGGATAGTAGGGCTATGAGAAGGAACCTGGGTCGTAGGGTTACTTAGAGGTGAAATCCTGGATAGTAGGGCTTATGGGAAGGAACCTGGATAGTAAGGTTACTTCGAGATGAAAACATGGATAGTAGGTGTTGTACCCCAAAATTTCCCCTCCCATATTTCTCAATACATTTCAAGTGAGGTCTTCAAATTGCTCAAGGAAGTCCAAGAGTTGACCAGACAAACTCTCTCCTAAGGCAATCTACCTCAAATTAGGGTTTCAGTTTGCATCAAGATGCTTGAGTCTAAAGGATCCCAAATTCTCACCATTGTCCTAATATGTTCTCAAGATCGACCATGTCAAGTTTCAAGCTTTGCAGAGGAAGTTTGCCCAGTCAATTGCTCAAAGGCCTGAAAATCGACTGTGCTAGGGCAAAAGTCAATTGTGGCCCACATACAGTCAAACTTCAAGATTTTTGGTCAACATTCTGATTTTAAAGCATTAATCATCATTTGATCAAGGGTTGATCATGATTCCTCAAGGATTGATCACAATTCATCAAAACCCTAAAGTTGCTAAATTAGGGTTTTGTAGGAAAAGTCAACTCAACTTTGACCAAGCATAACTTTCTTATACTTTATCAAAAATGAGCCATCCAAAGCTCATTTTTAAGAGGATGTAATTACCTACAATCGATCTTCATCTCACAAGTTACAAATATGCACTCAAAAGAAGATATGAACTTGGACATTATAGGTCATTTTGAAAAGTCAACAAAAACACCTTTTGGGTAAAAGCTTCATACATGAACATGGAATACTCAATTGAGATGATACCAAAAGGGTTGCTTAGAGGACATCTTAAGATTTCTAAAAAGTCCAAGAACACATCTCTAGGGTCAAAATTGAAGAAGTTATGCATTGGAAAAGTTGACCCTTTTTGCAAAATTGCCAAAAGTCAAATGTGTCCCAAATTGCATTTTTTGTCAAATGGGCCCAACTTTTTATGCTTGCATTGAGTTTGTAACATGACCCAAGACCAATGATCCTTCCCATTTCTCATTCTTATTTTTAGTATTTTACTTTGATTTTATTTCAATTAAATCAAATAAAATTAAAATAAAATCATGAAAATATCAAAAACTAATCAAAGCTTGAGATTTTGTGCATGTTTAGGTCTATTATACAGCTGGAGATGGAATCAAATCGTGCAAGGTTCATTTGGACACAAAAAGATTGGATTTTCTCAATTTGGAATGATTTTCACAAAGGATCAAATCTTGAATCAATGATCATAACTGGAGAAGATTTGAAACCAAATTGCAACCCTAATTCATTCTTGGGTACATAAGGAACATATTTAGATAAAAAACAAGCGGATAAGAGGCGTGTAAAATAAAAAGCAAGTTTCAAAAAAACCAAGAAAAGTGGCAAATTGATTTCCACGTTCCAGGCAAATTCAAAGTCTTCTAGCCATCCCAAACGTTTGCTGGACATCCCAGGAACGTGTTTCAACCATTAGCAAGCTCCCTCAAGCCTTGAAACGCGTTGTAAGTACCACACGGTTTCTCACTTTTCTTGATTTTGAATCCATTAATTCTGGCATCTTTAGCATGAATAATTGACATATTCTTATTCTTTATGATGTTTGCAAGCTAATGTTTATGTTTAATTGCGTTTTTATTGACTGCGTACCAGGATGCCATGGCTAGGGTTTATGCTTCGTTTTTAGGGATTCTTCATACAAGAACAATTTGCCATGGATAATGGTACCATGATGCTCGTGAGGTTACAACAACTTGATTGGTACCATTGGTTGTGATTTATGATGCTTGCATAAGATTTTGGAGATGCACAGGGTTGTACCTACGCCCAGATGACTGTAGGTAAAAGTCAAGGAACCTTTAGCAACAGTGGGAGGAAGAAGAAGGGTAACGTGGCACTCCCTGACTTGCCCATTCAAAAATTCGCGTGTTTTGTAAATACCATTTTGTTTTTTACATATAATGCTTGTTTATTGTTCTTTGTACAACTAACTAAGCCAGCTCAGCTGGCAAGCGCGCAGGGGTAGAATGTCTAAGGGCCTGGGTTCGATCCCCAGGTCTCCATATTTGCCTTATGTTATTTTTCTTTGCATAATCAAGCGCACTAGCATCCAAGGAATCCACCATACACCATCAATATCCAGCCAACAAATCCTCAACAAGGCAGATCCAATGCCTTATCCCTGAGAGTCCACCATGGGCATCAGTCAAGCGTGCACACAAGATTGAGAAAGTCAATGAAGGCCAGAAGATATTGGGCCAAGAGTTCCCAATGGCACCCCCTCCTTTGCTACAAAACCAGGCCCATTCTATTTTTCTAATTTTTTATTTTTATTGAATTTCTTTTATTTAATTATTTTCTAACACAAAATTAATTTCTCTTTTTCATAAAAAATCATAAAAATCAATTTCAGAAATTTAGAATTAGGCTTATTTTATTTTACCAAATTTAATTTAATATTATTTTAATTTAATTTAGGATTAATTCTATTTTTTTCATATATTTAAAATGAACTAGAAAAAAATTAGGGTTAACATGCGATTTAATTTTTATTTCTTTTCTCAATAAAACAAAAATACAAAAATAGGTTAGCTTAATTAATTTTCTTAATTTAAATTAATTAGTAATTAGGTTTTTTTTTATTTATTCAGTTAAATCTTATTTTCTCAAAACAATCAAAAACAACAAAAAAATGATTTTTCTCTTTAAGTTTCAATTAGGTTTAGATGGGGTCAAAACCCTAATTCCTTTTCATTTAATTCATCGCACGCATTTTATTATTTTTTGCAATATTAATGTAACCGCTCATGGTATGTAATAGTTTAAATTAGGATTTTCTTTATTTATCATTTTACGAGTTTATTTGGCTATGTAATTAACTCCCCACCCCGAAGCCTTGTAATAACGTAGTTTTTATTTCTCACATTTTAATTCTCGCAAATATTATCTGTTAGATGTATGTTAATAGGACTGTATGACAAGATTACATGACAATTTAAAATGGCTAGCAAACCCTAAATGTGCAAAGATAATAACTGAAATCAAATCACTCGCACATGCGCACTCCTAGGGTATACTCTCACTTTGTTTGCCTTCGGTAAACGGTCATTAAGTATAGGATGTTTTAGTGGTCTCCCTCCTGTCTAATCAAAGATCAAATGTCCCGTTCAGAAATGTTGCCTCGGAAAGGTTGCCTCGGAAATGTTGCCTCGAATATGATCTTAAGACACTAGGGTTATTACTAAGACGTCCTAACATTGCTTTAGTGATCATACGTCTCTTTCGAATCGACCCTTACAACTCCAACGACGGTGCTTCCTATTTCTCAATAGTAGGATAGCATTGTCTAAAGGAAACGAGAATAGAAATAATATTTTTTCGAGTAGGTAGATGCTAGTAGGTACTTGCTCCAAACAAACTTTTTCACACTTACACTTTTTAAACAAAGTTTTCAAAAACACTTCGTAACACTCTTGAAGACAGAAGCAAGGGTTAAAACGAAGTAAAACAAAAAAACTTTTCAAAACAAATGCACACAAGAAATTTTCAAAAGATGAGCTAGTACCTAAGAGCCCGTAGAAAACTACAGATAGAAAGGGTGTTAATACCTTCCCTTTCTATAATCTACCCCCCATACTCAAAATCTTGAAAAAGGAATTTTTCTGTGCTTTTTTCCTTTCCGGTTGGATAAAATAAAAGTCGGTGACGAATCTTACTTACCGCGACATTTTGCAAACACAAACCATCATTTTTCAAAATAGTCGATTCTGCCACCGTATCACAGAACTTGCGACTCTGTTGGGGAATAAATAAGTGGGGTATACCTTAGGATTTATGTCATCATAAATTTCTTCTCTTGTTTATTTTGGTAGCTTTACTTTTGAGGGTTTTGTATTGGGAGTTACTATAGATCCTAACCCGGATCTAGGGACACCGTTTAGGTAAGTAGAAATAAACTGTGAGGGAACTGTTCGGCGTAGACCGATACGGTTGAAGCAGTAGCTACGTTGATGTGGCACATTGGTTGGTACCGGTATCCCTTGTGGAGAAATGAGGAGAATATGGGGCTGCTATGTGTGTCGTTAAACATCAACTGACCTTATAACCTTTAATCGACCAACTTGGCCAGTAGGAAGTAGTGAGATAGCCGGCCTCAGTGTAAAGCTGAGAACTGGTTGATACTCGATGCTACACTCATTGAGACCATACTCTCGAGATAGTTCCGGCTGCAAGAAAAGATTGTGTGAGCTGAAACCATGACCGATGGAGGATGCTCAATGATATTGAGAACCTCTAGAACCCGGTTAATTTTTCTAGGACAGGTTGAAACCAACTGAACTTCAAGAGGGTAATACCTTTGACCCCATGCAAGCCTTAAACTTAAGGGCTTTTGTGTGACTTGTTTGCCTTTGCCATGCCTGTTATCTGTTACCTGTTGTTTGTTTTATCATGACATCATGCATGATAACATAGCATGCATACTTCATTATACTAACCATTTCAAAGACTGAGGGGATTTATCTTTGCTCTGTTTTGCAGATTATGGCTTCCGTGCGCAGAAACACCATCTGAGTTAACTTTGTGCAAATACCTGCTCAACTCAAAGAGTTAGCCTTAAAAGTTTCTGAGACTTCTTCGTTCATTAAAAGACATGGTCAGCTTCTTAGCCTGGTTACTTCAAAGTTTGATGAGCAGATGATGAGTGTGCTTTTTCAGTTCTTCGATCCTGTGCATCATTGCTTCACCTTTCCAGATTATCAGTTGGTTCCCACTTTGGAAGAGTTTTCTCACTTATTGGGCATATCCATCCTTGAGAAGATTCCCTTCACAGGTATGGAAGAGACTCCTAGACCAAAAGACATTGCTTCAGCTCTGCATCTGAAACGGGCTGATGTAGTGTCCAATTGGGAAACACGAAGCGAGGTTGAAGGGTTCTTAGCCAAGTTTCTGATAGATCAAGCTCAGCTATTCTGGGATAGTTTGGACTTTCAGGATTTCAAAGATATCTTGGCTCTCCTTATTTACAGTTTGGTTCTCTTCCCAGATCCAGATTCCTTTATAGATGTGAATGCGGTTAAGATATTTCTTTTTTGCAATCCTGTGCCTACTTTACTAGGTGATATCTTGCATGCCCTATACACTTGTATTGTGCGAAGAAGAGGGACTCTTTTGTGTTTCATGCCATTGGTGTCGAGGTGGTTTATTTTGCACCTCCCTAAGTCCGTGTTGAAGAATGAAGATGGTTTGGGATGGTCTTACAGGATAATGTCACTTGCCCATACAAACATTCTTTGGAGCTCCTGGGTTATGGAAAGCACTGCATTCATTGATTGTTGTGGGGGATATCCTAATGTCCCATTGCTTGGAATTATAGGTGGAATAACCTACAATCCTTGTCTAGCTTTGCGACAATTTGGTCGTGCTCGGAGAGACGGTCCCCATGAGCTACTTCTTACGGATATTGCATTTGACTACAAGGAGGACGTAGACGAGCATTACCGGAGGTTTATACGAGCTTGGGGCATGGTGAACAGATCTGACCCACAAGATCTAGGACCAAGGACTTCCCTCCCTATGTAGCCTTACCTCCAGTGGGTCCGGGCTCATGCTCAGAAGCTTGGGATGCCCTATGAAGCTGTTTTGCCAGTGATTGTGGAGCCCACCAATGAAGAGGGAATTCCTTACATAGTTCTTTATCCTTACATGCCCACTGATCTTGGGGCATTGCAGAGATCCTGGATTCAGCTGAAAGAGGAGAGAGATACTTACTTGGAAAAGTACCATGAGCAAGAAAGGAAGAACTTAAAGCTCACCAGGAAACTCGAGAATGAAAGAATGATCAATGACTACGTCAGCACCAAGGGGAAGCATCCATGGGATTTCTGATTTTGCTTTTTTCTAGTTTAGATTTGTTTTTCATTTATTTCTTTGTAACGCATTAAAGGCATTGTTGAACCTTTTTACCAGTTAATCTAATAAAGTTTGTTTTATTTTTTGGTTTGCAAATTTAAATCTCCCAAAGTCTTTGAAATCATTACATATGCATCCCATTATCATGCACACCATTATAGGTACCATTACAAGTTTCTCATCTTCTTTGTTGTTTATTTCAGTAGTTATGTCTTCCGATCAAGCTATCAAAGATCTTCAGGCACAAAACGCCCAATTCTAACATATTTTCTTAAGTTTGGCTAAAGGGCAGGAGGATTTGAAGACCCTGATTATGAAAGAAAAAGAGAAGAAGAAGAAGAAGAAGAAGGTTTTTCTTCTGAATATGAGCAAAAGGTTTGGGGATAGGTTGAAACAGCAAGCTGATCTGACCTCTTAATCCAAGGAAGGGGAGAACCAAGAAGAAGAAAAAGGCCCCAGTCCTGCCATCTCTGATGATAATACAAATTATGATGAAGAGCAATATCCTCCTGTCGAGGATAGGTACAAGCAACTTGAAGACCGTCTGAGTGCTATGGAGATTTAGAAGATCCCTGGTTTGGACTTCAGAGAACTGGGATTGGTACCGGGAGTGGTGATCCCTCATAAGTTCAAAGCTCCGGTTTTTGCCAAGTATGATGGAGTATCCTTTCCAAAACTCCATCTCCGCTCGTACGTCAGAAAAATCCAACCCCACACTGCTGATAGAAATTTATGGGTGCATTTCTTTCAAGATAGTCTGTCAGGGACTCAGCTTGAATGGTTTTATCAGTTGGAAGGAACCAACATCCAAAACTTGGAAGACCTCGCTGCTGCTTTTTACAGGAAGTATCAGTATAACGCCGACCTTGCTCTCACTCGTACTCAGCTCCAGGGTATGTCTGTTGGTGCAAGTGAAGGTTTTAAGGACTATGCTCAAAAGTGGAGAGACTTGGCTGGAAGAGTCCAACCCCCTTTGTCTGACAGTGAGTTGGTTGACATGTTTCTGGGGATGCTATCTGGTCCATTTTTCAATCATCTGATTGGCAGTCCATCATCTGGGTTTACTGAGTTGATCTTGACTAGGGAGAGTGTAGAAGCTGGTATCCGAAGTGGTAAGATACAAAAGGATACTTCATCAAGTGCAGTAAAGAAGCCTTTCACTGGTAATAAAGAAGCTAGTGCAGTCTATGGCTCGAGGAGCCAAAGCAGACCTGAACACCATCAAGCAGTAAATGCAGTAGTGATATCAAGACCCACAGTTGCTCCGCAATGCAACAATCAACAAAGGGTGGAAAGACCACATAGGCAGTACACTCGGCTCAATATGACCTTGTCTCAAATTCTACCATAATTATTAAAGACCAACCTGGTAACTCTGAGGGAAGCCCCGAAGAACCCCAACACCACTTCTCCCCACTATAACCCGAATGATCGCTGCGCCTATCACTCCGAAGGTCCAGGTCATGATACAAACAACTGTTGGGCCTTGAAAAAAAAGTGCAATATTTGATCGAAGCCAAAGAGATTGAGTTTGATGCTCCGGAGAATCCCAACGTTATAACTGCTCCCATGACCAAACATGGTCATGGAGTAAATGCTGTGGACGATGATTTATTTGTGACCTCCGTGGAAGAAATTTCTACTCATTTGATGACATTTAAGAAGAATCTATTGTCGGTCAGTTTATTTCCGGGCTATGGAAAAGGTTGCCACATGTGTTCAATTCTGCCTGCTGGTTGCCACTTACTGAAATCAGGTGTTCAGCGCCTGATGGATAACAAAGAGATCCTGTTCGAGAAGACTATGATTCCGTTGGTTCCAATTGAAGAAGTTTCCATCATAGCCATTTCTGCCAATCCTTCCAAGGCTTCCTCGAGAAAGCCTGTTAGGATTAAACCCGTCCCAAGAATTGCTCCGTTAATAATTACAGTCCCTGGTCCTATCCCATACACTTCGGATAAGGCTGTCCCTTGGCACTATGGGGAGGATGTGTATTACCATGGAGTTAAACAAGACTTAAAAAGTGAGGAAGCTGATGCTGATGTCAGCAATATTGTCGGGGCTATCAAGGTCACCAGAAGTGGAAGACTCTTTTCTCCCGAGATTTCCCCTCCGACTGTTCACAAACCTGTTGTCATTCCATCTGCTAGTACATCAGCTGCTATCTCAGTTCCTACCCCAGTTATCACCCCTGTCACTGAGTCATCTGGCACTCAGGGCAAAGAAATCACAGGTGAGCCTGCCCGAACGGAGGCACCTAAGAAGATCATTGTAGAAACCTCTAAGCAAGAGATAAAAGAAATTATGAAGATTATCAAGAAGAGCGACTACAACGTAGTCGAGAAGCTGGGGTAGACCCCGTCAAAAATCTCCATGTTGTCCTTGTTATTATGTTCTGAAGCCCATGAAAAGGCTTTAATTGCATTCCTCAAAACTACGCATGTGCCACAGGAAATGTCAGCCGATCAATTCAAAGATTGCGTAGCTAGTTTGACTGCCGATAATGGGTTGGGTTTCTCAGACGCAGATCTGACTGCTAAAGGAAGAAATCACAATGATGCTCTGTACTTCTCGATCGAGTGCATGGGCACTACTATGGCCCATGTACTGGTGGATACCGGGTCCTCATTGAATGTTTTGCCAAAGAAAGCATTAGACCGTCTAGACTGTGAAGGTTTGATTCTAAAGCCAAGCAATATTGTGGTCAGGGGTTTTGACGAGTCAAAAAGGATGGTGCACGGGGAGGTGGACGTCCTTGTTAAAGTTGGCTCTCAGAGTTTTTCATCTACTTTCTACGTGATGGATATCATACCATCATATTCTTGCTTGTTGGGTCACCCTTGGATTCATAAGGCTGGGGCAGTGACTTCCACGCTCCACCAAATGTTGAAATATCCAGTGAAGGGGATGATCGTCACGGTACAAGGTGAATAGGAGTACATGGTGAGTCATCTCAATTCCTTTCACTACGTGGAGATGGATGGGGAATTCATCGAAACCCATTTTCAGAACTTTGAAGAGGTCCCCCAGACTTTAGCGTCAACTGAAGTTTCTACTGATAAACCTCCGATGAAGATGGCTTCTCTCAAGGATGTCAGGGCTGTAATTAAAAAAGGTGGGTGTGAAAATTGGGGTCAGCTCCCTGATTTCACACACAAAACTGACAAGTATGGTTTTGGCTTTACTACAGGGGCTCAAAGGGTTGTTAGGCGCACACGGATTGGAAGACCTCCCCTGCATATCAGCAATCAGGGAGTTAATGCGATTGAGGATGGTAAAGAAGATTCAGACATTGACAGCTCGATCTACCCAACAACCAATGGTGGATTGAACAACTAGACGGCGAAGGATTTCATACATGTTTCTTTTATTCCACAGTAATTGACTTTTGTTTTGAGATTTGTAATAAACAGTTTAAAACTTTACGGCCTGGTGCCTTGCCCGAGGAACCTTGTCTTTGCTTGTGAGGGCTTATTATTTTTCATTTTCATATCTCATTATTAAAGCATTGGACGTTTCTTGCATTACAAATTTTGCGCTCCTTTTTTTTTCATTTTTATGTCTCTCACTTTATCAAAAAAACAGCTATTCTCTTACACACACTCACATATCATAATGAAGATCCATAGACACTCTAGATCCCATTGATAACAACTCTGCTACTGCCAGTTATGACTTCGAAAATCCGATCAACCAAGCTGAGGACAAAGGTGAGGATGATTGTGAGGTGCCCGGAGAACTTGCTAGACTGTTACTACAGGAAGAGAGGGCCATACAGCCTCATGAAGAGCCAGTTGAATCAGTAAACTTGGGTATAGAGGAAGACAAGAAAGAGGTCAAGATAGGTGCGAATATGGAGCCTTGTGTCAAGCAACGGTTGATATAGATGCTAAGCGACTATGTTGAGATCTTCGCCAGGTCCTATGAAGATATGCCTGGTTTGGACACTGATATTGTGGTTCACCGCCTGCCAACCAAAGAAGACTGTCCTCCGGTAAAAGAGAAGGTTCGCCGTATGCGTGCTGAGATGTCTGAGAAAATCAAAGCTGAGGTCATGAAACAATTCGACACGGGATTTTTGGCTGTCACTTCTTATCCGCAGTGGGTTGCCAATGTTGTTCCGGTGCCTAAGAAGGATGGTAAGGTACGGATGTGCGTAGACTATAGAGATTTGAACAGGGCAAACCCCAAGGATGATTTCCCACTTCCTCATATCGATGTTCTGGTCGACAACACCGTGCAACATAAGATCTTCTCCTTTATGGATGGTTTTTCTGGTTACAAACAGATCAAGATGGATCCCGAGGACATGGAGAAGACAACCTTCGTTACACAGTGGGGCACCTTCTGTTACAAGCTAATGCCTTTCGGGTTGAAGAATGCTGGGGAAACTTATCAGCGCACCATGGTCGCTTTGTTCCATGACATGATTCACCATGAGATTGAGGTTTATGTTGATGACATGATCGCAAGGTCCCAGACTGAGGAAGAGCACCTTGGCCATCTCCATAAACTATTTGACAGGTTGAAGATGTATAAGCTAAGCTTAAACCCGAACAAATGCACCTTCGGGGTAAGGTATGGTAAGTTGCTGGGTTTCATCGTCAGTGATAAAGGTATTCAGGTGGATCCTGCAAAGGTGAAGGCTATATAGGAGATGTCGGCTCCCCGCATAGAAAAGGAAGTTAGAGGCTTTTGGGGACGTCTGAATTACATTTCCAGATTCATTTCACATATGACTGCTACTTGTGAACCAATCTTCAAGCCGTTGAAGAAAGATCAAGTGGTAAAATGGAATGATAAATGTCAGACCGCTTTCGAAAGGATCAAAGAATATCTTCAAGAGTCACCAATTCTGATGCCTCTAGTTGAAGGAAGACCTTTGATATTATACTTGGCAATGCTGTATAATTCAATGGGGTGCGTGTTGGGGTAGCATGACGAGTCTGGCTGAAAAGAGCATGTTATTTACTACCTTAGCAAAAAGTTTACCGACTGTGAGACCTGATACTCATTGCTCGAGAAAACTTGTTACGCTTTGGCATGGGCTGCTCGCCGGTTGAGACAGTATATGTTGACTCACACTACCCTATTAATATCAAAGATGGATCCAATCAAGAATATCTTCGAGAAGCCTGCCTTGTCCGGAAGAATAGCAAGATGGCAGATGATCTTAACTGAGTATGACATCCAATACACAACCTAAAAAGAAATCAAGGGGAGTGTATTGGCAGATCATTTGGCGCATCAGGCCATGGATGACTACTAATCCATGAATTTCAAGTTCCCAGATGAGAACATTATGTTGGTGACCGACTGTGAAAAACCTGGACCGGATGAAGGACCTGAGGAAGGATCCCGATGGTCTATGTATTTTGATGGAGCATCAAACGCATTGGGTAATGGTATTGGCGCTGTAATTGTATCTCCTGAGGGCTGTCATACTCCATTCACTGCCCGATTATGTTTCAACTGCACTAACAATATGGTGGAGTATGAAGCATGTATCCTAGGTCTTCGAGCTGCTATTGACCTGAGGATTAAGTTCTTAAGTGTATTCAGAGATTCTGCTCTATAATCAGCCAGATCAAAGGCGAGTGGGATACAAAGCACCCAAATCTTATTCCTTAAAGAGTATATATTGACGTTGCTTCCATACTTTGAGGAGATAACCTTTGAACATTTCCCAAGAGAGGAGAATCATTTAGCAGACGCGCTAGCTACCATGTCTTCTATGTTCAAGGTCAGCTGGGACAATGAAGCTCCCCAGATTACCATCGAGAGGTTGGACGAACCCGCACATTGCTGTGACATTGAGACTGAAGAGGTAACAGATAAACCCTAGTTTCACGAGGTAAAGAGGTATCTTGAGGCTCAAAAGTACCCTGAGGGTGCATCTGTTAATGATAAGAAATTCTTGAGAAGGTTCACTGTGAAGTTCTTCATCAGTAATGGGATTCTTTATAAACGTAACCATGATTCCACCATACTGCGATGTGTGGAAAAAGCGAGGCAGAAAGGATCATGGCAGAGTTAGATGAAGGTACCTTTGGAACTCATTCCAATGGACACACCATGGCGAAGAAAATCCTACGGGCGGGATATTATTGGTCCACTATGGAAGCCGATTGTTATCAACACTCTCGAACCTGTCATAAATGCTAAGTCTATGCTGATAAGGTGCATGTACCTCTGGTTCCCATGAATGTTTTGACAGCTCCTTGGCCTTTGCAATGTGGGGTATTGACATGATTGGTGAGATCAGACCTACTACGTCTAACGGACATCGCTTCATTCTGGTAGCCATTTATTATTTTACGAAGTGGGTTGAGGCAGCTTCCTTTGCTACAGTAACCAAGAACATCGTAGCGCAATTTATCTGACACAATTTGATCTGTCGATACGGTGTACCAGAGAGGATCATTAAGGACAATGGTACAAATCTGAACAACACGATAATCACCGAGCTCTGCAAACAGTTCAAGATACAGTATCATAACTCTTCTCCTTACCGGCCGAAGATGAATGGGGCTGTTGAAGCGGCTAATAAAAACATCAAGAAGATTGTGCAAAAGATGAAGGTGACCTGCAAAGACTGACATGAGATGTTACCATTCGCTCTTCATGGGTACCGTACCTTAGCACGGACATCGACAAGGGCAACACCTTATTCTCTGGTGTATGGCATGGAGGCGGTCCTACCCATCTAAGTCCAGATACCTTCTCTCCGAATTATGAAGGATGCCGGTTTGAGCGAAGAAGATTGGATCTAGACCCGACTTGACCAGTTGAACTTAATCAATGAAAAGAGACTTACTGCTATTTGTCATGGTCATACGTATCAAAAACTAATGATCAAGGCTTTTAACAAGAAAGACGACAAGAATATCAGGTTCGGGATCTGGTGATCAAACGCATCATACTGCCACAAGGTGATCCCAGGGGAAAATGGACCCCCACGTAAGAAGGGCCATTTGTGGTTAAGAACATTTTCTAGGGAGGAGCTATGATTCTAACCACCATGGATGGTGACGACCTTCCTCACCCCGTCAATACAGACATAGTGAAAAAATACTACGCCTAATCAAAGACCCGCTAGGTCGACTGGCCAAGGAAAAAATAAGGGCTTCCCGGCGAACCAAAAGGGTTCGGGAAAAAGTAAGGGATGAAAATGAAAAAAACTGTACACCCGGCAACTCGAAAACTCGAAAAGGCGGCTTGGGAAAAAAGGGTATCCCGGTAGACTGAAAACCCGAAAGGGCGGTCCAGGCAAAAATTAGGGATTAAAGCGTAACACTATGTCTCTTGGATCATCTTGCAATCAGACTTCGGTATCGACTATCAAGCTCGGACGACGCCAATCAATCTGATCTACCTTCGCCAAGTAGCAAAGTGATGAGACGCTCTAAGATATAAGGGCGATAGCAGAGTTGGAACCCAATGGGATTGTTCACATAGCTGTTTTTCTTTATTTTACAAAAATATTATATAATTTCTGTCTTTCGGCGGCTTTCTCTTACTAGGATGTCAACCTCTTGTACAAAACGCCTACTACAGGCCAACTTCAAAATAAATACAATTTATTTTACCAGAAATTTCAACTTATTTTTTCTTTTTCTGTTTTATTTTGCAAGAACGTCCATTGATTCATTTTCGATATATACATTTGAAAATAATTGATGCTCACAAATGTTTACATGAAAAAACAAGAGACAATTACTTGTAATTCCAGGAACAGGGGCAAACAAGAAATGTCCAAACCTTACAGTTGCCCTATCCACTAGGTACATGGATGGAGCCAGCTTGAGAATATAACTAAAGATACATACATTCCCCTCAGAGTAGGAAGTATCCAAAAACAGGGGTGACAACTCTCCCCAGCCGAGATTCATACCCGCGAATGAGTCGGCAAAAATTCTCCCCAAGCAGAGTTTACATATCACCAACAATAGAAGCTCACCATTAGCGGAGTTTATTTCATCCACAGGCAGAAAGTCAATCCCCGATAGAGTTCATCATCACCAGTAACGGCAATTCATCCCCAGCGGAGTGGTTTCTCCAAATCGACAGATCATCCAGCAGAATATCTTTCTTCCCCACAGAGTCTCTCATGGCAGAACATTCTCGAGCAGAATAGATGCAAGTCTCCAGCTAATCATCTTCGGTCACTATCCCCAGCGAGAACGAAGAACTCAACTCCTTTTACTCTCCAACAGCAGTCCAGGATTTATTCTCCCCGACCGGAGAATATTACAAGAACATTGCATATCCATACGTCATGGCATGCACATATGCATCATACAGCACAATCTCATTTATTTTGAGAACATCATTACTCAATACATTTCATACATCATGACATTACATACGAATAACTCTTTAACTTTCAGGGAAAGATACAATCAAGTTCTCACAAGTTTTCTCTGGTTCAGTCAAATCAATACTAAGATTTCTGTTCCAGTTCAAGCTATGAAGCCCGGAAATTGACAGGATAATATCTTGATATCTCCAGAATACTACGAAGCCTGGAATCAACCAGATAGTGATATGTCTTAAATATAAGCTGTAAAGCCCGGAAATCGATCAGAAAACAGCTTAACCCTCAGCAAGTTATTGTGAAGCCTAGAAATCGACCAGATAGCAATACAAGATACCATGAAGCCTGGAATCAACCAGATAATGGTATAAGACACCGTGAAACCTGGATTACGACCAGATAGCGGCAAAAGACACTGAATCCTGGGACACGACCAGATAACAATGTAAGGTACTGTGAAGCTTGGAGCACGACCAAATAGCAGTTTACCTGGCCAATTACTAAGAAGCCCGAAATTAACCGGATATTAGTATGCCTTAAATTAAGGTGGAAGCCCGGATGCGATCGGATAACCACTTAATTCATTCTGAAGCCTGGAGTACAACCAGATAAGAATTAATAAATTGTGAACCGTGGAGAATGACCAGATAGCAAGTTTAATCTCATCCCCTCCGTAAGTCAGTGTAAAGCCTCGAGCACGACCAGATAGCAGTCGGTCTTATTTTCCTCAGCAAATCACTGTGAAGCCTGGAGCACGACCAGATAACAGTTCATTTTAACCTCCTCGACTAATAGATGATTCCCCAGTAGAATAACAGATGACTGAAAATCATAAAATTCTATTTCTCTTAAGACAGCGACCAGTATTCCCCAATGAAGTCCTCCTCAACAATAGGTATACGGGCTCTCGCAAAGGAATCTCTTATGCGATCGACACTTCTTCTGGTGGCATCTTTAAGCCCATCTTCCGTCACTGACTTCCAAATTGCATCTATAATCCCATTTCCGATATCATAAGACAAATACCACTTCATGCGAGTGAAAATTTCTGGGCACTCTAGTGTTCAATCATCTTCCACCTTCGGATCACGAAAGGCAGACGAGCCAATCTACATCCTCAGGTTTAAGAAGATTGAACAGGGGAAGCTGTTTTACCCCAAAATTTTCCTTCCCATATTTCTCAATACATTTCAAGTGAGGTCCTCAAATTGCTCAAGGAAGTCCAAGAGTTGACCAGTCAAACTCTCTCCTAAGGCAGTCTACCTCAAATTAGGGTTTCAGTTTGCATCAAGATGCTTGAGTCCAAAGGATCCCAAATTCTCACCATTGTCCTAATATGTTCTCAAGATCACCCATGTCAATTTTCAAGTTTGTAGGGGAAGTTTGCTCAGTCAATTGCTCAAAGGCCTGAAAATCGATTGTGTTAGGGCAAAAGTCAACTGTGGCCCAAATACAGTCAAACTTCAATATTTTTGGTTAACATCCTCATTTTGAAGCATTAATCATCATTTGATCAAGGGTTTATCATGATTCCTCAAGGGTTGATCATAATTCATCAAAACCCAAAAGTTGCTAAATTAGGGTTTTGTAGGAAAAGTCAACTCAACTTTGACCAAGCATAACTTTCTCATACTTTATCAGAAATGAGCCATCCAAATCTCATTTTGAAGAGGATGCAATTACATATAATTCATTTTCATCTCCAAAGTCCATAATATGCAATCACAAAAAGATATGAATTTTTACATTATAGGTCCTTTTGAAAAGTCAACAAAAACACCTTTTGGGTCAAAGCTTCAGACATGAACATGGAAGACTCAATTGATATGAGACCAAAAGGGTTGCTTAGAGGACATATTAAGCTTTCTAAAAAGTCCAAGAACACATCTCTAGGGTCAAAATTGAAGAAGTTATGCATTGGAAAAGTTGACCCTTTTTGCAAAATTGCCAAAAGTCAAATGTGTCCCAAATTGCAATTTTTGTCAAATGGGCCCGACTTTTTATGCTTGCATTGAGTTTGTAACATGACCCACGACCCATGATACTTCCCATTTGTCATTCTTAATTTTGTTATTTATTTTGATTTTATTTCAATTAAATCAAATAAAATCAAAATAAAATCATGAAAATATCAAAAACTAATCAAAGCTTGAGATTTTATGCATGTTTAGGTCTATTATACAGCTGGAGATGGAATCAAATCGTGCAAGGCTCATTTGGACACAAAAAGATTGGATTTTCTCAATTTGGAAAGATTTGCACAAAGGATCAAATCTTGAATCAATGATCATAATTGGAGAAGATTTGAAACTAAATTGAAACCCTAATTCATTCTTGGGTACATAATGAACATGTTCAGATCAAAAACAAGGGGATGAGAGGCGTGTAAAACATAAAGCAAGTTTAAAAAAAATCAAGAAATTTGGCAAATTGATTTCCATGTTCCAAGCCAATTTAAAGTCTTCTAGCCATCCCAAATGTTTTCTGGACATCCCAGGAACGTGTTTAAACCATTAGCAAGCTCCCTCACGCCTTGAAACGCGCTGTAAATACCACACATTTTCTCACTTTTCTTGATTTCGAATCCATTAATTCTGGCATCTTTAGCATGAATAATTGACATATTCGTAATCCTTATGATGTTTGCAAGCTAATGGTTATGTTTAATTGCGTTTTTATTGACTGTATACCAAGATGACATGGCTAGGGTTTAGGCTTCGTTTTTAGGGATTCTTCATACAGGAACAATTTGCCATGGATAATGGTACCATGATGCTCGTGAGGTTACAACGAGTTGATTGGTACCATTGGTTGTGATTTATGATGCTTGCATAATATTTTGGAGATGCACAGGGTTATACCTACGCCCAGATGACTGTAGGTAAAAGTCAAGGAACCTTTAGCAATGGTGGGAGGAAGAAGAAGGGTAACGTGGCACTCCCTGACTTGCCCATTCAAAAATTCGCGCATTTTGTAAATACCATTTTATTTTTTCCATATAATTCTTGTTTATTGTTCTTTTTACAAATAACTAAGCCAGCTTAGCTGGCAAGCGCGCAGGGGTAGAATGTATAAGGGCATGGGTTCAATCCCCAGGTCCCCATATTTTCCTTATGTTATTTTTCTTTGCATAATCAGGCGCGCTAGCATCCAAGGAATCCCCCATACACCATCAAAATCCAGCCAACAAATCCTCAACAAGGCATATCCAATGCCTTATCCCTGAGAGTCCACCATGGGCATCAGTCAAGCGTGCACACAAGATTGAGAAAGTCAATGAAGGCCAGAAGTTATAGGGCCAAGAGTTCCCTACGACACCCCTCCTTTGCTACAAAACCAGGCCCATTCTATTTTTCTAATTTTTTTATTGAATTTCTTTTATTTAATTATTTTCTAACACAATTAATTTCTCTTTTTCATAAAAAATCAATTTCAAAAATTTAGAATTAGGTTTATTTTATTTTACCAAATTTAATTTAATATTAGTTTAATTTAATTTAGGATTAATTCTAATTTTTTTCATATATTTAAAATCAACTAGAAAAAAATTAGGGTTAACATGCGATTTAATTTTTATTTCTTTTCTCAATAAAACAAAAATACAAAAATAGGTTAACTTAATTATTTTTCTTAATTTAAATTAATTAGTAATTAGGTTTTTATTTATTTATTCAATTAAATCTTATTTTCTCAAAACCATCAAAAAACAACAAAAAAATGATTTTTCTCTTTAAGTTTCAATTAGGTTTAGATGGGGTCAAAACCCTAATTCCTTTTCATTTAATTCATCGCGTGCGTTTTATTATTTTTTGCAATATTAATGTAACTGCTCATGGTATGTAATAGTTTAAATTAAGATTTTCTTTATTTATCGTTTTACGGGTTTTTATGGCTATGTAATTAACTCCCCACCCCGAAGCCTTGTAATAGCGTAGTTTTTATTTCTCGCATTTTAATTATCGCAAATATTAAATGTTCGTTGTATGTTAATAGGACTGTATGACAAGATTACATGACAATTTAAAATGGCTAGCAAACCCTAAATGTTCAAAGATAATAACTGGAATCAAATCACTCGCACATGCGCACTCCTAGGATATACTCTCACTTCGGTTGCCTTCGGTAAACGGTAATTAAGTATAGGATGTTTTAGTGGTCGACCTCCTGTATAAACAAAGATAAAATGTCCCGTTCAAAAATGATGCCTCGGAAATGTTGCCTCGAATATGATCTTAAGACACTAGGGTTATTACTAAGACGTCCTAACATTGCTTTAGTGATCGTACGTCTCTTTCTAATTGACCCTTACAACTCCAACGACGGTGCTTCCTATTTCTCAATAGTAGGATAACATTGTCTAAAGGAAACGAGAATAGAAACAATATTTTTTCAAGTAGGTAGATGCTAGTAGGTACTTGTTCAAAACAAACTTTTTCACACTTACACTTTTTAAACAAAGTTTTCAAAAACACTTCGTAACACTCTTAAAGACATAAGCAAAGGTTAAAATGAAGTAAAACAAAAAACTTTTCAAAACAAATGCACACAAGAAATTTTTAAAAGATGAGCTAGTACCTAAGAGCCCGTAGAAAACTACGGATAGAAATGGTGCTAATACCTTCCCTTTCTATAATCTACCCCCCGTACTCAAAATCTCGAAAAAGGAATTTTTCTGTGCTTTTTTCCTTTCCGGTTGGATAAAATAAAAGTCAGTGGCGACTCTTGCTTACCACGACATTTTGCAAACACAAACGCAAAACGCAAACCAGAATTTTTCAAAACAGTCGGTTCTGCCACCATATCATAGTAGGGCTTATGGGAAGGAACCTGGATAGTAGGGTTACTTCATCTGATAACGTAGGTTAGTTGACCCGTTTGGTTTCGAGAACTGATTTTCCATTAGTTGTCTGCAGATGTGACATGTATAAATTCATGGATTTAGTCCTGAATTGTTGGAATTGTTGACGATAACCATCTTTCCTAAAAAGGTACAAGATTAATTATATGCGATGCATGAACTGCATTGCGTGATGATGTTCTCAAAATAAATGAGATTATGTTGTATGCAATATGTATGTGTACGCCATGTGTATGCCATGAATATGAAATCTCGGACTGCTACTGGAGAGCATTAGGACGTTGAATCCTTCATTTCCGTTGGGGATGGTGAATTAGAGATGACTATACTGGGGATTTGTTCCTTGTTTACGGATATTTTGCCGGGGAGAGACTCTGCTCGAGAATAACTCTGCGGAGGAATAACTCTGTTGGAAGGTGAACTTTCGTAGCTGAAGTAATAAACTCTGGTAGGGGGTGAGCTTATGCGTTCAGACAAATAAACTATGCTTGGGAGACAAATTTATGAACCGCTCACGACTATAAAATTCGGCTGGGGAACATAGATGTCGGCACTCTGAAGGAATTTGGCTGGGGATAATAACTCCTGTTTGGGGAATCTGATATCAAAGCTTTGATTACCTCTACTATGTGGGAAGTGTATATGTCACTGGGGCGTATGTAATGGCGACTTTGTATCAAAGCGATCTCTGCCCCTGTACCTGCTGAACAAAGTATCTTTCGGGCTTGACATGGTTTTTTTTAATAGTTTTTTCCCTTGTTTCTTAAGTTACGAGCATTTGTCTTTCCGTTTCCTATGCAGATATTTGTGAATAGAGATTATATTCAAATGCATATGTCAAGAATAAATCATTAGACGTTTTTGCAAAATAAAACAGAAAAAGAAAAACAAATGGTTTTGTAAAGATGACTTATATTAATTTTCGAAATTGGCCTATAACAGGCATTTTTTGTACAAGGAAGCTGATGCTCTAGTAAGAGAACGCCGCCGTGAAAATGAAAGCTATACAATATTGTGTACAACAAAAAGAAAACAACTATGTGCAATAATCCCGTTAAGTTTCAATTCTTCTATTGCCGCTATGTCCTCGAGCATCTCATCACTTTGCTGCTTATACGAAGCTGATTAGATTGATCGGTGTCGTTCGAGCTTGACAGTTGATACCGACATCTGGTCGCAAGGTGATCCAATGGGACATAGTGATACACTTTATATCCCTAACTTTTTCCTGGACCGCCCTTTCGAGTTTTTAATCCACCGGGATACCCTTTTTTGCCCAAGCGGTTTTTTCAGGTTTTTGACCGCCCTTTTGGTTTTCTGGGAAGCCCTTATTTTTGCCTAGGCCAGTCAACCTAGCGGGTTTTTAATCATGCTTAGTATCTTTTCACTATGTCCGCATTGAGAGGGTGCAAAAGGTCATCACCGTTCATGGTGGTTAGAATCATGGCTCCACCCGAGAAAATATTTTTAATCACAAATGGCCCTTCGTATGTAGGAGTCTATTTTCCCATGGGATCACCTTGCGGCAGTATGATACCCTTGATTACTAGATCCCTGACTTGATATTCTTGGCGTCTTACTTTTTGTTGAAAGCCTTGATCATCCATTTTTGATACATTTGACCATGACAAACAACAGTGAGTCTCTTCTGATCAATCAGATTCAGTTGATCAAGTCGAGTTTGGATCCAGTCGTCTTCTTTCAAACTCACATCCTTCAGGATCCTTAGAGAAGGGATCTGGACCTTAATAGGCAGGACAACCTCCATGTCGTATACCAGAGAGTAGGGTGTTACCCCTGTTGACGTCCGTGCTGAGGTACGGTACCCATGAAGAGCAAATGGTAACATCTCATGCCAGTCTTTGTACGTCACCGTCATCTTCTGTATGATCTTTTTGATGTTCTTGTTAGCCGCTTCGACAAGGCCATTCATCTTCGACCGGTAGGGAGAAGAGTTATGATGTTGTACCCTGAATTGCTTACAGAGTTTGGTGGTTATCGTGTTTTTGAGATTTGTACCATTGTCAATGATGATTCTCTCTGACACACCGTAATGATAGATTAGGTTATGCTTGATAAACTGCGCCACAACATTCTTGGTAATAGTAGCAAAGGAGGTAGCTTTAAAACACTTCGTGAAGTAATCAATGGCCACCAGGATTAAGCGATGTACATTGGAAGCAGTAGGTCTAATCTCTCCGATCATGTTGATACCCCACATTACAAAGCGCCAAAGAGCTGTCAAGATATTTAAGGGAACCAGAGGCACAAAGATCTGGCATTTATGACAAGTTCGGGATCAACCTCTTCAATCTTCAAATCCTGTTTGACGCCATGATAGTAAACGTCGGCACCATAATTCCAAGGGACATATTTTTCCGAGGAGTACGGTACAGGACCAGGAAAAGTAATTATCAATGGAGCAATTCTTGGAGTAGGTGTAATCCTAACAGGTCTTTTAGAGGAGACATTGGAAGGATTGGCGGAAATGGTTATGATAGCAACATCTTCATGTAGGACAGTCAGAATCGAAGTCTTTTCAAACAAAATCACTCTGCCATCCATCAGCCGTTGAACACCCGCTTTTAGCAAATAACAACCAGAAGTCAGAGATAGACACATGTGGCATCCTTCACCACAGCCCAGAGATAAACCGACTAGCAACAAATTCTTCTTGACAGTCATGAGAGGAGTGGAAACTTCATCAACAGAAGTAATAAACAAATCAGTATCAATGGCATTAACACCACGATTGTGCTTGGGCATGGGAGCAGTTATGACATTAGGCTTCTCCGGAGTATCAAACTCAATTTCCTTGGCTTTGATCAAATCCTGTATCTTATTTCTCAGAGCCCAACAATCATTTGTATCGTGGCCTAGGCTCTCAGAATGGTAAATACACCAAGCATTTGGATTGTACTGAGGAGATGTGGTGTTAGGATTCTTGGGAGCCTCCTTTAGGGTTGCCAAGTTAGATCTTAACAGATGGGGCAAAACCTCAGTCAACGTCATATTAATCCGGGTGAACTGCCTTTGCGGTCTTTATACCCTTTGCTGATTATTTCGTTGTTGAGTAGCCATAGGCATATGTATCATCATAGCCCCTACCGTTGGACGGTGCTCGACTCTGCTCTCTTGAGTTATAAATGGCACTGACCTCCTTCTTACCCGTGAATGTCTTCCTCACTGTACTCAACGAGGTGTCTTTCTTGATCTTGCCACTCCAGATCCCTGCTTCTACCCTTTCTCTAATCAATATCAGCTCGGTGAAACCAGCTGAGGAACTACCAATCAAGTTGAAGAATGGACCAGACAGTGTACCAAGAAACACGTCGACCAACTCCCTATTAGACAAAGGGGGTTGGACTCTCCCTACCAAATCTCTCCATTTCTGCGCATAGTCCTTGAACCCTTCGCTTGCATCCATGGACATACTCTGGAGTTGAGAATGGATAGGAGCAAGGTCAGTGTTATATTGATACTGCTTGTAAAAAGCAGCAGCCAAATATTCCCAGTCGTGGACATTGGTTCCCTCCAGCTGATAGAACCACTCAAGCTGAGTCCCAGACAGACTGTCCTGAAAGAAATGGACCCACAAGTTCCTATCAGCAGTGTGAGGCTGTATTTTTCTCACATAGGAACAAAGATGAAGCTTGGGACACGACACCCCATCATACTTCGCAAATACTAGAGCCTTTAACTTCTGCGGGATGACTACCCCAGATACCAAACCCAACTCTTCAAAATCTAGCCCTGGTATTCTTTGGATCTCCATTACGCTCAGACGATTCTCTAACCGTTTGTATCTATCCTCAGCAGGAGGATACTGTTCATCATTGTAATTTGTGTCATTATCAGATATCTCAGGGCTAATGTCCTCCTCCCTTGTTTGTCCTCCTTGATTCTCCCCTTCTTTGGATGAGGAGGTCAGATCAACCGGTTGCTTCAACGGTCCCTTGAATCTTCTTCCCAGATCCAGGACACTAGAGGTCTTCTTCTTCTTCTTCTTCTTCTTCTTCTTCTTCTTCTTCTTCTTCTTCTCTTTCAGAATAAGGGCCTTCAGATCTTCCTGCTCCTTAGCCAAGGCTACGAACATTTGCTGAAATTGGGCATTTTGTGCCTAGAGGTCCTTGATACTTTGTTCAGAAGACATTACGCTGAAATAAACAACACAGAAGATGAGAAACCTGTTTATGCAATGTCATGGATGATATGCATATGCAATGATTTCAAGGACTCTTAAAGGCTCAAATTTGTTTAACTAAAAGAAACACACGTTAATTGTATTAATAAGTTTGAATTGTTACAAAGGGTGCCTTTTAGGCTTACAACAAAACAAAACTTAAAGCAAAAAAATAAAATTAGGTCTCCCAGAAGCGCATCCTCTTTGGTGCAATGTAGGCGTTTACATTCCTCTCTTCATGAAGTAGCCTAGTGAGTTCGAGGACTTTCTTCTCGCTGGTGCATAATTGAGTTTCAAAGATATCCCGCTCCTCTTTGAGTTGAACCCAGGATTTTTGTAACTCCTCATGATCCGTTGGCATGTCAGGATGGAGAACAAGATAAGAAGTGTCTCCTTCAGCGACCGGTTCCACAATCGTTGGTAGGACAACAGGGTAAGACATCATAAGGCTTTAAGCACGGGCTCACATCCATTTGATATAAGGCTCAAGAGGGATTGAGTTCTTGTACCCCGGTGTCTTGCTATCAACTCTATGTACCATGTCCCAAGCTCGCATGAACCTTTTACGGTAACCCTGAGCATCATTCTCGTAGTCGAAGATGATTCCTTGGATAAATGCATCATGGGGACCATCCATTCTCACATATCCAAACTGTCACAGTGCTAAACAAGGGTTGTAAGTGATTCCTCCCCTAATGCCTAAGAGAGGGCTATTAGGGAATTCTCTGCATCGATCAATGATGGTAACATTCTCCGAGGATCGAGGACACCAATGAATACCCGAATGTGTAACAGTCATTAGCCTATGAGACCACCTCAAACCCTGTTCATTCTTTAGGAAGGATCGGGGTAGGTGCGAAATAAACAACCTAGCCAAAAGAGGAGTGCAACACAAAAGGGTCCCTCTTCTCTTTATAATGCAAGTATGCAGAGAATGTAGGATATCTCCAAGCAGAGTAGGTACCCGATTGCGCGATAAGAAAACCTAAATCGAATTCACGTCTATGAGCTGGTCCAGATTGGGGAACAGTACCAACCCATATATGAGAAGGGCTAATACCTCTTTAAAATCTTGTAAGACACGGGTATCCCAAAAATGATGAGCTTTCTCAAACAAGAACTTAGCCAAAAAACCCTTGACACCTCTCCTGGTTTCCCAATTTGCTACTACGTCTGACCTCTGTAAGGACAGAGATTTAGCCAGATTTTCAGGTTTAAGGTCTCTTTCCATTCCATTGTAAGGTACCTTGTTAAGGATAGGCACCCCCAATAACAGAGAAAACTCTTCCATAGTAGGAACTAACTGGTAATCTAGAAAATTGAAGCAGTAATGTAGAGGGTCAAAGAACTGGTAGAGTACTTTTAGCATTTCTTAATCAGGGTTTGAGGTGACTAAGCTGAGAAGTCGACTATGTCTTTTAGTGAAGGGAGAGCTTTCAGGAACCCTTGATACCAATTCTTTAAGCCGAGGAGGTACCTTTACCAGACTGACATAGATAGTGAATCTGCAGGCGAGGGCCATGTCTTACAAAACAAGACAAAAGTAAACCCTAAGAATCCTTGAAATGGTTAGTATGGTATGCTATGTTATGATGACACGATTATGCTCATATATAGAAGATATAGCAAACATAGGCAAATTAAACAAAGACCTTAGGTTTAAGGCTTACATGGAATTTAAGGTATACCCTCTTGAAGTTGGATTGGTTTAACCTGTCCTAAATATAGTAACCGAGTTCTAAGGGCTCTTAATATCACCAATCTTTCCCCCAAATTTCATTCTGATAGACAATTGACTTGCCACCAAACAAAACTCGAGAGTCAAACCTCAATGATTATACCATCGAGTATCAACAGACTTTGGGTTTACACCAAAGACGACTATCTCACTACGTCCTAAAGGCCAAGTTGGTCAATTAAGGTGCTAAGGTCAGTTGACTCTTTATGATACCACGCAGCGGCCCCGTATTCTCCTTGATTACTCAAGGGCTACCCGTGCACACCAAAGTATCGCATCAACGTAGATACTGTTTCAACTCTGTCGGTATACCCCGCACAACTCTCTCACAGTTTATTGCTACTTACCTAAAAAGGTGCCCCAGATCCGGGTGTAGGATCTTTAACAGTAACCCAATCAAGGACCCAAAATATAAATCAAGCAAGTCAAACCATAAAAAGCAAGTAAAGGTGATCTAGCCCTAAGGTAACCCCACTTTTAAGTAGACTCCCCAACAGAGTCGCCAGTTCTGTAACGCGTGGAAGAACTGACTTGGTTGTTTTGCGTTTGATCATAATTATGCAATTAGCAAGAATCGCCACCGAATTTTCTTTTATCCAAGAAGGAAAGGCTGAAAAGAACAGGAAAGACCTTTAGAGCTGTTTTCTTGATTCAGGGGTAGATTATGAAAAGGGAAGGTATTAACACCCTTTTCATCCGTATTTATCTACGGGCTCTTAGTTTCTTGCTAGATCACTTACTTTTGTTTGAATGTTCTTGTGGTGTGGGTTTCGAAAGTATTTTGAAAAATGTCTTTGTAATGGTTCTCATTTCTATAAGACCGCGTACAAAGTGTTGTTTCGAAAATATTTCAAAGGTGTGTTTGTGGAATGTGTTTTTGAAAGTGATTTTGAAAAGGTGCCTTCTTTGTAATGGCTCTCATTTCTATAAGAACGCGTACAAAGTGTTTGTCTTTTGAAAATGTTTCAAATGAGTGTATTTGTGTATAAAATGTTTTTGTTGTGAGCAAGCGAACAACTAAGAGCGAATCTACCTACTCAAAAGGTCTTATATGTTCTTTTCCGCCTCCATTAGATGTTGCTATCTTACCATTGATTTGGTAAGAAGCCCCATCGTTGGATGTAAAGGGAAGGGCGAGGGACATTTGGATAGTCATAGAAGGCAACCTATGGGACGTTTTAGCAATGTCATTTAGGGACGAGATCATTTACCGAAGGCAACATTGAGTGTCATCAAGGGACTACGATCTTTTATCGAGGGTTTTTGCTAAAACGCCCATATTCGAGGGACATGACTATTTTCCGATAGGAAACAAAATGGGATTACCCTAAGGGTGCTAGTGTGCAACTGTATTTGATTTTCATGCATTTAGTCTTGATTAGGGTTATCTATTTGTTGATTTTATGTCTTGCCATACACACCCTAATTACTAACATTTATGTTTGAAAGCAATAAATTGCGGAAATGTAAAGGTCCTATGCTATTACATCATTTAGGGATGGGGGTACAAATTTACAAATGGGGGGTTGCAAGAATTTAAATCCTAATTAACTATTACAACCATATTGAAATGTACAATGACAGAAAGAAAAAGGATTGTTTAGAAAATGGTTTTTTGTCTTAATGAATTAAGAAAAATAAATTAATTAATTAAAAAAAAGAAAATATTTTTATGTCTTTTTTATATTAATAAAAAGGATATTAATATTGAAAATGATTAAAAAAAGGGAAATAATGAGAGATAGGATTAGCCTGCTGCTGAAAGCAAAACAAAGGGGATCAAAAGTTCTGATGTCGGGCGCGCTGTGGTTCAGAAAGAAACATCAGAGGAAATCCTAAGTTCTGGATTGATACATTCTGAGGTCCTGCAAGAAACGTCAGAGGGAAAACACAGAAGTTTTGGGTTGCTACGTGCTAAACTTCTGAGTGTTAGAACTGTGAGAAAGTTTTAGAAGTTCTTAAACCTGGAACGTGTGTTTGGGACTTGAGCTGGTGCCTTCAGATGATCAGGAGTTAGCAAGAACAATGAAATAGAAAATGTTAAGTTCTTTGATTCAAATGGAAGAACAAAGGTTTTGTTTAGGATTTGTGAAGGTTTTTTACTGTTTCATTTTCTCTCTTAGATAATTCTCTCTCACTCTCCAAAAGCCATCCCCTTGCAAGTGTGATGGAGCAACTTATTTATAGGTGAGTTTGTTGTGGTTTTGGGGGGAAAACAAATGGGACTTTTACATTTTTGGTATACTGTTCCATTGCTTTTTAAACACAGCCTATGTATGCTAATTTGGTGCAAATATGGGGTTTGAGAAAGTGCAGGCGTAAACTGGATCAACAGCTAGTTGCAGGACTGTGCCACAATAGGGCAACAGGTTGTTTAAACGAGGTTTTGGGATTTGGTGATGTTCTGATCGCAGAAGACCAAAATGAGACTCGAAGGGTGATGTTCTGACCGAAGCGTTGAACATAGCCTTCATATGTTAAAGAATCATGTTCTGACCAAAGAGCATCACTTCCACATGTTCTGATTAAAGCATCATGTTCTGAGTCATGTTTGTAAATTCTGATTGCGCTTGCGTGGGGGCTGGCCCAGAAGTTCTAAAGTACCACATTCTCTTAACACTTAGAAAAATTTCTAAATGTTTAGAAATTTGGATTTTTTTCAAAGTAATTTCTGACTTCTGATTTTTGATGAACCAATTTCATGTCTTGGTGAAATATAATTGTTGGAACTTGATTTTTGATCTAAAAAAGTCAAAGTTTGACTTTTCATAGTGCTTTTGACCATTTTGCCCTTGTGAATGATTTTATTGGAAAATTGTAATCCAAGACTAGAAACTTGATAGAAGCAAACCCGAGGGTCCAGGATGATCCTTTGAGAAATGAGAGGGAAAATTTTAGGGTACAAGACTCCTGCTTGAGGAAAACTCTGTGGGGAATTGAGTCTAGGAGCTTCAGTTGTCCATGTCTCTACTGAGGAGTTATCTCTGGACTGGAGAGATGAAAGTTTGTTGTTTTCTGATTGAAATCCAGGTTTCATAGTAACTTGCTAGGGAGAATGAAATTAACTGATATCTGGAAATGTATTAGAAGAAACCTGCGTAGGGCTGCTTCAGGCTGAGTCCGTGTTAGACTGTATATGAAAACTGCGAGAAGGAATCCATGTAAGATTGCTTCAGGATGAGTCCGTGTTAGACTACATCTGGAGATTAGGAGAAGAAACCCATGTAAGATTGCTTCACGATGAGTCTGTGTTAGACTGCATTTAGAGATCATGAGAAGAAACCTGTGTAAGATTGCTTCAGGATGGTCATGTAGATAGTTGCTCCGTCTTGTTTCAGGAATTGATCCACAATCAGTTGTTTCACAGATAGTTGTTATGTCTTGTTTCAGGTATTAATCCGGAACTTACTTTTGTCGGTTGTTGAGATAGTTGTCCTGTCTGGTCTCAGGTATTAATCTCTAACCTAAGAGAAAGGAAGATAGTTTTCCCGTCTTTTTTCGAGTATTAATCTTCAATCTTCTCATGTAGATAGTTTTCATGTTTGATTTCAAGTATTAATCTACAATCGATCGTTCACAGATAGTTGTCCTGTCTTGTTTCAGGTATTAATATGGAACTTTCTTTTGTCGATTGTTGATATAGTTGTCCTGTATTGTTTCAGGTATTAATCACTAACTTTAGAGAAAGAAAGGTAGTTTCCACAACTTGTTTCGGGAGTTAATCTTCAATCTACTCATGTAGATAGTTGTCCTGACTTGTTTTAGGTATTAATCTATAATTAGTCGTTCACAGATAGTTATCCTGGCTTGTTACATGTATTAATCTGGTACTTGTTTTTGTAGGTCATTGAGATGGTTGCCCTGGCTGGTTTCAGGTATTAATCTCTAACTTTAGAGAAAGAAAGATGGTTTCCCCGACTTATTTCAGGAGTTAATCTTCAATCTGCTCATGTAGATGGTTATCTTGGCTTGTTTCAGGTATTAATCTACAATCAGTCGTTCACAGATAGTTATCCTGGCTTGTTACATGTATTAATCTGGAACTTGTTTTTGTCGGTCGTTGAGATAGTTGCTCTGGCTGGTTTCAAGTATTAATATCTAACTTTAGAGAAAGAAAGATAGTTTCCACGACTTGTTTCGGGAGTTAATCTTCAATCTGCTCACGTAGATAGTTGTCCTGGTTGTTTCAGGTATTAATTTATAATCAGTCTTTCACAAATAGTTATACTGGCTTGTTACAGGTATTAATCTGGAACTTGTTTTTGTCGGTCGTTGAGATAGTTGTCTTGGATGGTTTCAGGTATTAATCTTTAACCTTAGAGAAAGGAAGATAGTTTCCCCGTCCTGTTTCGGGAGTTAATCTTTAATATGCTCATGTAGATAGTTTTCCTGTCTGGTTTCAAGTATTAATCTACAACCAGTCATCCATAGATAGTTGTCCTGTCTCGTTTCAGGAATTAATCTGGAACTTTTGAAAATTGTTGACGATATTCATCTGTCTATCTTTCTTGAAAAGGTAAAGAATTAGCTGCATGCAATATCATGATGCATGAAGTGAAAATGATGCTCTCAAAATAAATGAGATTGTGATATATGCATTCGTGCTGCATATGCTATGACTCTTGTAAAATGATGTATGAATGCAATGTATGAACGAGTCAACCGTTCTATTGTTGTATTGTTGAACTAGGGAAAATAAATCCCTGATTGTTGCAGGGGATGAAGAGTGTAAGTCTTCAAATTTTGGTGAAGTTGAACAGCTAAGAGACAAATTTTCATTTGTTAGAGAAATAAACTTTGTTGAGGAAGGGAAACTCCGTAATCCCCTTGGGGATTTTTATGAAATCCTGCTGGGGAATCTGAAAAGCTTGTGAACCAGGCTAAGGAATTCTTTGAGATGTCGGGTAAGTAATAGGAATTTTTTTTCCGAGGGGATATTGGAACACCTGACATCATTAGGCTGTATGATGAAGATATGGCAAAGACTTTATGGTAGGATGCCCCTGCCTCTGTACCTGCTGGAGAAAGTATCTGCTGGGGATTTTGTAGATGGTTTGAATGTTATCCCAACTCTTGGAGTATCGAATATATGTTGATCAAGATGGTCATCCCTCTACTGATAGACAAGTGACAAGATGACGGGACATAGTCATACGCTTTAATCCCTAAATTTTGCATGGACTTCCCTTTTGGGTTTTCAGTCCACCGAGATACCCCTTTTTCCCAAGCCTCCTTTTCATGTTTTCGACTTGTCGGATGTACAGATTTTTCTATGTATATCCCTAATTTTTCCCGAACACTTTTGGTTCACTGGGATGCCCTTGTTTTTGCCTAGTCCAGTCAACCTAGCGGGTCTATTTCACGCGTACTATCTTCCGACTATGTCTTCATTCACATGGTATGAAAAATTGTCACTGTCCATAGTAGTAAGTGTTGTCACATTGCCAGAAGATGTTTGCTTGATCGTACGTGTTTCGTTGCTAGAATTCATGTCCAATTCCCCAAGTGATTAAGATGGAGATCTGCCCCTGGCTATTTGGCATTTTTGAGAGATTCCTTGATCACTGACTTAACTTCCCCAGATCAGCTGGACACCATGTCATGCACCTTGATTATGAAAGGCCTGTTACTGGAAATGTCTTTCAATCTGAGGTGATTCTGTCCATTGAGAGGATTTTTGTTCATCGAATATCTGTTGTGCGAATTTCTCTATTGTTGAATAAATAGCCATATGCAAACAATGGTATTGAAGAATGCAAAGCTTATGCCTGTCTTGAAGTTTGAAAATTCATTTTTTCAGTAAAACAAAATTTGCAAGAATGTGATATCAACTCAGGATTTATAGCAAGTCTTACAGGAGTCAGGATACCTTTTGTAATAGTATGCTTTCGGACTAACCCATGCTTCAGCTAGGAATTTTAAGGGTTGCAATGTGGCCTGGTTCACGGTTTAATAAATAAAGGATAAAGGTTCGAAATTTATTTGTACCCATCCCATTCTTCGTGATGTTCTTCAGTCCTAAACTCAGTTAATTGTGCGTTTAGATTCCAGTTGAGTCTGGAATCATTGCTCTGATACTTGGTGATGGTTCAGAAATTGAATGTTCATTTGAGAAGGAAGTCATTTTTGTAACCTTTTTTTTTTTTATAGGATTTGTAGGACTTCTTTTTTTTAGTTTTTTATTTATTTTATCATCCCTACCTTTTTCCTAAACTGTTTCTTTTGTGATTACAGTCAGCGGGATACCCTAGTTTTTTTTCTTAAGTCTCCTTCACAGGTTTTTGACTTAACAAGATTTTATTTTGAGGGATAATGACTGCCTATTTTAATGATTATGCGGAACCATCACCTTCTTTTGTTTTGGAATGATACCTCTAACACTACTTGTCGTGTACGAGGGGAAAGCTTATGATTGAGTGCACTATTGAATTAACTGAGAAAGTACCCTGCCCCAAGTTATGATTAAGGGTTTCAATTTGCATGAAAAATAAAACTCCTACTTCTTAGGCTCAAAGGGGTTGACTAGGTATTATCTTCCTTATAACTCAATTGTTTATGATTTAAAACAACACATGTACATCATCAACAAGGTCTATTCAAAAGCATACTGTAGAGATTATGGTATTGTTTTTGTCATCCTCCCTCCAAAGGCTTACAACTTTTAATCGAGAGTTGAATATCATAAAAAGGAAGTAAAAACACAATTTGAATATAGTGAACACGAATGAATTAATTCAAGACAAACATACGCAATGAATTAATGGGATGACAAATTTTGACATAAAATAAGTGATCAAACAATAAAAAGAAATTACAATTTGGAAATTCTAAATGAACAAAAGGCCTCTTTGTCTTGGCTTGTCACTTCAGATGGTGTGCCTTTGAAGGATGGAAAAAGAATTCAGCTTGACCATCTTGTGTAAACTCCAGCACTCCTTCGTCGATCAAGTATTGAATCTTATTTCTCAACTTCCAACAGTTGTTAGTGTCATGCCCAGGACTGTTGGAGTGGTACACATACCTAGCATCAGGATGATATCTAGGAGCAGAGGTATTGGGATTCTGAGGAGGATCCCTCAATGTAATCAATTCCATCTTCAACATGTGTTGCAATACTTGAGCCAAGGACACGTTGATTTTGGTGAAGTGCCTTTTGGGCACATCTTTCTTATTTGGACCACCCTGTCGTGGTTGGTGAAGTCGTTGTTGGACTCTTGGCATAGCAGCCATTTTGAGAGGCGTAGCAGCCGTTTTGAGAGGTGTTTTCTCAACCAAATCTTCTTTTTTCAACTGAGGCTGTTTTATCTCTTCTTGTCCCCAAGATATGTTTTGGATAAGAGCCATTTGTCCCAACATCTGGGTTCTCATCGTTTCCATCTCAGCTTGCAGTTGTTCCAACTAGTCATCCTTGTTGTTCTCATGATTTTTCTCGGTCATGTTCCAAGTGAGGAGTGCTTTCAATTCTTCTTGCCCCTTGGATAGATTTAGGAACATTTCCTTGAATTGAGCATCTTGAGTTTGGAGATCTTGGACAGTCTTCTCGAGAGCCATTTTTACTGAAATAAACAGCAAGCAAATGAGAAAACCTGCATAGGGGAAACTTGTCATGACATGATGCACGATGTGTGGATGCAATGTTTTTAAGGATCTCGCGGGGTAAAGGAAAAAATGTATGAAGTTTAATTTTGACTGCAACTTTGACGGAAGAACTTCGTATCGTTGAATGTCCATCTACAAGAATCAAGCTCACCATGTCAAGTGGGTCATAGCCTCTGACTCAAGTTATCGCGCTTTGATCTTTTGATGGCATTGGCTAGAGGAAAATAAATCCCCTTGCCCATTTCTAGAAATCTGGTTCATCATATCCTGCATCACAGGCCCTTTGAGATCCTTGAAATGGTTAACAAAATGCTATGGAATGATGTCATGATGTGTATGCTATGCACCAAACAAAAGTGTAAGGTGGCGTAAACAAGTAAAACTTGCAAGAAATCCAAGTAATTGGATAATGGATACAAATAGGTCCTGCAAGGAACTCACATCGTTAGGCAATGAAAACAAAAAAGCCCTGCATGGAGTTCAAGTTGTTAGATAATGAAAGAAAATAAGTCACACAAATAGCCTTAGGTTCAGGCTTGCATGGGGTTTGTAGGTAAGTACTCTCTTGAAGTTTTAGTTTGTTCAACATGTCTTAGAAAACTAACCGAGATCTAAGGAGTCTCAATATCACTGATCTTTCTTTATCAGGCATTGTTTCAGCTCAGGCGGTCTTTTCTCGCGACTGAAATATCTCGAAAGTCCAATCTCAATGAGTGTGGCATCGAGTATCAACCAATCTTCAGCTTTATACCGAGGCCAGCTATCTCATTACTTTCTAATGGCCAAGTTTGTTTAACTTAGGTTCTAAGGTCCGCTAGTGCTTTATGACACCGTACAGCGGCCCCATATTCTCCTTGATTTAACACAAGGGATACCGATATCAACAAACGTGTCACACTAACGCAGCTATCGCTTCAACCATATCGGTGTATGTCGTACAGTCTCCACGATCTATTGCTGCTTATCTAAAAAGGTGCCCCAGATCCGGGTGTAGGATCTTTTAGTAACAAACCAAACAAAACACTCAAAAGTAAAGAATACAAAACAAACAATGTAAAGCAATTTAAAATGAACTAAACTCTAAAGTAACCCCACTTTTAATTCTCCCAGCAGAGCCGCCAGTTCTGTAATACGGCGGCAGAATCGACTATTATACTGGTTTTGCATTTGTGTTCGCAAATGTTGCAGTAAGCAAGAGTCTCCACTGAATTTTCATTTATCCAACAAAGGAAAGGTTGAAAAGAACAGAAAAAGACCTTTCGAGAGTTTTCTGCGTAAGGGGGGTAGATTATGGAAAGGGAAGGTGTTAACACCCTTTCCATCTGTAGTTTTCTACGGGCTCTTAGATGCTTAGCTCATTTTTGAAATATCTTGTGTTTTTGAAAAGTATTTTGAAATGCCTTAGTGTGTCGATTTGCTTTATGATAACTCTTGTATCAGTCCTCAAAAGTGTTTATAAAGCGTTTTTAAAGGTTTTGAAAGAATTTTGTGTATGTGTAAAAGTTTGTTTTTGAGCATAGCATATAGGAACTATCTCCTTAACTCGAAAAGGTCGTTCTTTTCCTATTTTACTTTAGAAAGTGCTATCCTACTATTAGTGATTAAGTATCCCTATCGTTGGATGTTTGAGGGACATTCAAAGGGGCATTTTATAGTCACAAAGGCAATTGGGAGAGAAACCTTAGTAACAACCCTAGGGTTTTCAGATCATTATTTAACGAGGCAACGTCGAGAGGGTCATTGAGGGACTTGTAATATTTTTAAACCAGAGGGAAGCCACTAAAATATCTCATGTTTCAAGAGTTGTGACTATTTTTCCGTAGACAACCAAAGTGGGAGTACCCTAGAGGTGCGCATGTGCAAGTGTGTTTATTTTCAGTTATTTTTGTCCAGTGTTAAGTATGATAGTGTTGGTTTTAATTCTTATCATGCAATCCTATTACCATATATCTAACAGTTAATATGTACAGGAATTATAAAATGCAGAAAGTAAATCCTACGCTATTACATCCCATGAGCAGTTACAATATTTAGGAAAAAAAGCGAAAAGATAAACTAACTATTACAAAATCCAAAAAATGCGACCTATACATTTTTTCTAGAATTTAAATAATAAAATAAAAATAGAAAAGAAAAAAAATGAGAAGAGGTTGTTTAGAAAGAAAATCAAATGTCCTAAAAAGCCTAAGTATTAAGAAAACAATATTTTTGGTATTTTTGTGGTTTGATTTCAATATTTAAGACTTAGGTCTAAATTAACTTTACTTTTAAGAAAAATGTTACAGTAATTAAATAATTAATTAACAAAATTTAATCTAAAAAAGAAACTAAGCCTAATGTTTTTTTATGATTTTTGATTTCAATGTTTGTAATGAAAAAACAATAAAAACAAATAAATAAAAGAAAGGAAAAGGGGGAGGCAACAAAAGTAAACAAGGGTGGTATGATCTTGAAAACAACACAGGCCAAATTCAAAGGGAGCCAGAGGTTGCGTTGGATCCAGTAAGGGAACTCCTTGAGAGTGCATGATGAGCTGCACGTATGAGTGTATTGGATCTGGATGCGTTGGGATCTCATGGTGAGGATCGAAGGATGTCCAGCGCACGCCTGCGACACACCAACATTGAATCTGCAAATAAAACGTTAGAAAAATAAAACGAATGACATGGGTGTCGAACCCAGGTCCTTCCCCTTAATTCAATTCCCTCCTAATTCGAATCTGAGTATAATTGGCAAGAGATTCTTGTATCACCCAGTTCGAAGCTTGGCTGCTTTGAAGGTCTAAATAGTATTCTGTTGGGAAAATGTTTTCCTGCAAAATAAACAAACGTTAGAGATCCAGGGGGACCTTACCCCCCTAATTGGAACCTCTCCCTAATTCAAACCCTCTAAGTCTGAATCTGGGTTTGTTTGGCCTGAAATACCCTAAGTCATAATATTTGAAGTAAAACTTAGATCGTGCCCTAACAATGGCATGATCTCATCCCTACGCTTTAGCTTGCATGCAACACATTCATTCAAACACAAGTATCACTAGTAACAAGAATATATGCACAATATGTATTTAAATGGTATGAATGTGCAGTTTTGGTTTTACAAACTCTTACTAATGGAAGACACATGAATCTCTATGGCTTTGGGAGAGGAGATGCTTGCTTAAGGGCTGGTATGGACTCTTGGATGTAAGGTTTTCATCTGGCTTATGCGTGTATAGGCAAGAATGTTTCTGTCTGATGCAGTGTATGTGTGTCCCCAATGGTTTTTTCTCCACCCTTTTTTTTTTGGCAATGTATCTTTAGGCCTGCATTTATAGGTGTGTGAGGGGAATGGAAATGGCAAGGGACAACCATTAACCAGGCTTTGAAGGAAAAAATCAGACAAATTAAAGGATTGCCATTTTTGATGAATTCCTACCCTTTTTGGTTTTGGGATGAACGTAGACACGTTTTAATCCCTGACTCCTTCAAATGCCCTTTAAGCCTTATTCTTCTATTGGCTCTGAGTGGGCCCTTTCGATTGCTCTAGGCTTCATTATTGTGGCTTCTTCGATTGAGCCCCTATTTTCCTTTTTCTTCGATTGGATCTAAAAATACCCAACTAGCCCAATCGAAAACTTCATTCTGGCCAATCGAAGCTTATTTTGTCATGAATGTAATTGTGCAGGAGGCTTGGGCTTGGCAGCATGTAGAACTTTATCCAGCAAGCATCTTGAACCATACTCATCAAAAGGCAAAACAAACTTGTTTCCAACAATTGTATATCCTTCGAATGGACCACATATGTGTTCTTCAATGGGCCTTTTGAATGCTCTTCAAATGGACCTTTTGAATGCTTCTTCGAAGGGACCATCTTGTGCGTTAAAGTGTGGAAAACTGTGTGTTGAAGGGTTTAGTGGTGGAGTCAAAGCTAGCATGAGGGAAGTTTTTGTCTTGTAAATTGAAGGCAAGCATGAAGAGGAAGCCTTTGCCTTGTGCGCTGAAGTCACGCACAGAGGAAGTCATTTCCTTGTGGGTCGAAGCACACATGAAAGAAGTTATTGCCTTGTGAATCAAAGGCAAGCATTAAGAGGAAGTCTTTGCCTTGTGTGCTGAAGGCGCGCACAGAGGAAGTCATTTCCTTATGGGTCAAAGCACACATGAAAGAAGATCTTGCCTTGTGAATCGAAGGTAAGTTGAAGGAGCCTTTTGCCTTGTGGATCAAAGGCAAGTTGAAGGAGCCTTTTGCCCTATGAATCGAAGGCAAACCTGAAGGAAGTATCTACCTAGTGAATCGAAGGCAAGCATGAATAGGCCTTTGTCTTGTGGATCGAAGGCCATTTGAAGGAGCCTTTTGCCTTATGGATCAAAGGCAAGTTGAAGGAGCCTTTTGCCCTATGAATTGAAGGCAAACTTGAAGGAAGTATCTACCTAGCGAATCGAAGGCAAGCATGAAGAGGCCTTTGTCTTGTGGATCGAAGGACATTTGAAGGAGCCTTTTGCCTTGTGGATTAAAGGCAAGTTGAAGGAACCTTTTGCCTTGTGGATCAAAGGAAATTTGAAGGAGCGTTTTCCCTGTGAATCGAAGGCAAACCTGAAGGAAATATCTGCCTAGTGAATCAAAGGCAAGCATGAAGAGGCCTTTGTCTTGTGGATCGAAGGCCATTTGAAGGAGACTTTTGCCTTGTGGATTAAAGTCAAGTTGAAGGAACCTTTTTCCTTGTGGATCAAAGGCAATTTGAAGGAGCCTTTTTCCCTGTGAATCGAAGGCAAACCTGAAGGAAGTATCTGCCTAGTGAATCGAAGGCAAGCATGAAGAGACCTTTGTCTTGTGGATCGAAGGCCAGTTAAGGGAGCCTTTTGCCTTGTGGATCAAAGGCAAGTTGAAGGAGCTTTTTTCTCAGTCGAAGCCGTTTGAATTAAACTTGATCGAAGGAGGCCAAGTGCTCAATCAAAGCTTGTGAACCAAACTTGCATCGAAGGAGGCCAAATTCCAAATTGAAGACTTTGAAACAAAAGCTCGCTCGAAGGATTTTAGATGCCCAATGGAAGCTTATGAATCAAGTCAAACTTACTCTTCTTCAATTTGATGCTTGAGAGCCCAACATGATCTAATTGTACTTATGTAAACTCGCCCTTTTGAAAATCCTTGTGAGAAAATGTCCTGAGAAAAAGGAGGGAAAATTTTGGGGTACAACAATGCTAAAGTAAATGGTGCATAAATTAAAGGGTATAAGATAAAAGCATAAAATAAAGTAATTTGTTAGGAATTAGTGGTTAGTTGGATGACCATCTTGAAACTTACATTAGGAACTTATTAGAGGATTGGTAGAACCAAAGCCTCTCAACGTCAAGTTGCATTTTCTTTTTGTCAAGTATATCATCCATTTAAGAATCCTCAAGGTAACATTTAATGATCAATGATGTTTAAATGATCCACTTTGACAAAAATTGATGAAGATCCATTAGAGGATTGGTAGAACCAAAGCCTCCTAACAATGGATCTCAAGGTTATTGGATCAAATGGTTCAAATTAATATACTTGGGCTTGCAAACATAGGTTTGGGCCACGAATAATCATTTTCTTAAATCAGGACAAAATTTAACGCTATGTTAAGCAATTGTAAGTGGACTTAAATATAAGTCACACCTATTTTGAGGTCTATGTTGTACCCCAATTTCCCCCGCCTAAGATTCCCCTATCATATCATGTCAACTTGATCATAACAAAATCACATTAGGGTTGGTTCTTCCTCTTTTTCTATCTCATATCTTTAAGTTTGCTCTTGAGGAATTTCCAAGCACCTTGGTTGTGTATTTTGTATATGTGTTGTTAACTAACTTCTAATCAAAATACAAAAAAATATTTGTCTTTGTCTTTGCATATTTGTGTTTTATAGGTACCGAGTCGAAGCATCTGACAAATAAGGATTTCTGGTATTATCTTCCTAAAATCTCTATTTGCAAAGAAAAAAATAATAATTAAATTTTTTTCATTTTTGTTTTCCTATACAACCGATTTCTCCCCTAGTGCAATCGATTGCACAGTGTATTGTGTACAATCTTTGAAAAAAAACTGTGTTTTCAGCCTTCAAAAATCAAAAACTTTTAGTATGTGTCGACACATACATGTTATGTATCGACTCATGCAAGTTGATTGATTCTGTATGGTGTCGAATTGGCAGCTTGTATTGATCCATAGAGGCTTGTGTCAAACTCATGCAAATTGATTGATTCTGTATTGTGTCGAGTGGAAGTTTGTATTGATCCATAGAGGCTTGTGTCGAACTCATGCAAATTGATTGATTCTGTATTGTATCGAGTGGCAACTTGTATTGATACATAGAGGCTTGTGTCGAACTCATGCAAATTGATTGATTCTGTATTGTGTCGAAAGGCCGCTTGTATCAATCCATAGAGGCTTGTGTCGACTCATGCAAACTGATCAATTATGTAATGTGTCTAAAGGCAGTATGTATCGACAGATACGTGTTATATGTCGACTCATGTAAAGTCAATCAATTATGTATTGTGTCGAAAAGGCAGTATGTATCGGCACATACATGTTATGTGTCGACTCATCTTGCTTTGTATAACTAGCATGTGTCGACACATGCATGTTATGTATTGACTCATGCAAATTGGTTGATTCTGTATTATGTTGAGATAGCAGCTTGTATCGACCCATAAAGGCATGTATCGACTCATCCTGTGTTATACAACTAGGATGTGTCGATGCATACAACCCATGTATCAACTCATAACAGCAAAATACACGTGATTTTTGAAAAAAAGCCAGCAATTTCAAAACTGTCATCTTTTTGGCTCCAATTTTTCTGCATAATTTGAAAATTATATCATTAATTCAATTTTTGGCTCCAAGAATCAATTACCAAATTACCACTAATCCCAATCCTAAACTCTATAAATAGAGCCCTCATCTCATTCAAATTGGAAGCTTTTGACAGCCAAAATCACTTTGCTAAAAAATCTCTCAATTCTCTCCATCTACCAAATTCACTCAAAGCTCCATTCTCAAAAAGTTAGTAAGCTTTGCATTGAAGCTTACTAATCTTTGAGATAAACCTTCATCCAAACACTTTTTCTTCATCAATTCTCTACATTCAAGCTTTGGTAATTGATTCTTGTTGTTGAATTGAAGAAAATTATGGAAGTTGTTTGATAATTCTCTAATTCTACCTTTGGTAAGTTGGATCATCATCTTTCACAATGTGATCTCTTGTGGATTTCTGGTTTTGATTCATCGAGAACTGTTTTATGACTCCATTAATGCTATTTTCTCATAATTTGATGGAATTTTCATGTTCAATTGGATCCATGATCATAAGGTGTTTGATGAAAAGTTGGAACAAGAACTTGATCCTTGAAATGCTGTTTTCGAAGGATTTAACAGGTTACAATCAATTGTTGTAACATTGCAATTGTTTGTCACAGAAAGTTGATTTGAAAAAAAACTGCACTGATGCAATTGGTAGCTTTCGAAGCACAATTTATTGTAACAGTGTCGAAAATACTTTTTCTGCCTTTATTTTGGGGTTGTTTCGACTCAAATATTTTTCTGCTCACTCTCTTCGATGGATAACTTGGATTGCAATTTTAAATGTCCAATTTGTCTTTAAACTCAATGGATTTTGTGATTTAGATGAAGTTGGATAAATATTCATCAATTCAAATCTACCTAAGAGTGAATTATTTAATTCAGTTTTGGTGCTTTGGATTAACGATATGTTTAGTGATTTAATCCATCTAGAGGAGTGGTTGAATTTAAAGATGAAAGAATTTTGAAATGGTGATCCAAATTAGCTTATCATTCCTCTCCCTCTTCATCTTATCCCTTTCTTTTTTAATTGTGCTACATGTTAACGGATGGTGATCTCTATATCATTTATCGAAACATGAAGTACATAGATTGCTATTGACCGGCCTCAAAATAGGTGCGACTTCTACATAAGTCCACTTACGATTGCTTAACATAGCGCTAAATTTTGTCCCGATTCGAATAAATGATCATTCGTGGCCTAAACTTATGATTGCAAGCCCAAGTATGTTAATTTGATCTCTTTGATCCAATGACCTTGAGATTCATTGTGTGGAGGCTTTGGTTCTACCAATCCTCTAATGGATCTACAACACCTTTGGTCAACGTGGATCACTTAAACATCGTTGATCATTAAATGTTACTTTTGAGGATTCCAAAATGGATGATATACTATACAAAAAGCAAATGCAACTTGTTGTGTGGAGGCTTTGGTTCTACCAATCCTCTAGTAAGTTCCAAATGCAAGTTTCAAGATGGTAATCCAACTAACCACTAATTTCTAACAATTGACTTTACTTTATGCTTCTATTTTGTTTATGCTTTATGTACCATTTAATTTAAGCATTTACATTTCATGCCACTTTTTATTTTGCTCACTTGAGCATTTACTTTTATGTCATTTTTTCTTTTTGCTCACTTGAGCTTTTCTTTTCCTTTTAAAGACACCTAATAATCAACATGAACCATAAAAATCTCTAATGATACTTGGACTATTTGGTTACTATCCTTGGCATTATGGAGTATTGGACTTCTTGGACTTAGGACTAGAAACATTGGCCTATCTTGGAGACCTTGTGATCTTACTTCGATATTTTTTTTGGAGTTCTTGAGGTTTACCTCAAGACATTGGGTTGTTTGTTTGTTTTGTATGCAGGTTATTGTGATTACATACTTTGTTTGTAATCTTGAATTCACCCGTATACAACCGTTACTCTACCCAATTTTTGCGAAGACTTAATACACTTGAAGTTTGGTTCTCTCAAGAGGTCTAGTATCTTTGCTTGCTTGGTTTCAATCCGAAGAATGAGAATTCTATATTGACTCATAATGTCAAGTATTGGCTTCTTGTTGGTTAGATGGTTCTTATCCCTAGCTTTTACCTTATGCTTTAGGATAGTCTCTTCATTTCCTCCCATCTTCTTTAATTTCAAAAATCTTCTCCCTCCTTTTAAAAACTCTTCTTATTTCTAAACTTGAAACACTTTCATAATAAACTTGGACTTAGGTCCATGCATTTTCATAAATAAATTTCAATCAATTTAATAATACCTTGACATTTTTGTGAGAATAGTAAAAGTCAATCAATCTCATTTCAAACCATTTTTGCCACTTTGGCCTTTTATTTTAAAAAATTTCTTAAAAGATTAGACTCTTTTCAATCCTTGTAGTGATCAAACAACTATACTTCTATAATATGTAGTAAAGAGAGATATTTTCCACTTGGGTGTTGAGTGAGGCATTGTTGATTTTAAAATCCAAGCCATATCCTCCACTTTGAGATGATGCATATTCTCCTTTCTCATGATTGTGGGTAGTAAGTAAGTTTTCCACACCGACAATGACGATGATGTCTTATCTCATAAAATTAACCAACACACTTGTGTTTCAAATTTTTTAAAAGTGGAACTATGTGTACCCTGATCCTCTATTGCACGGAAGGGGGTACGTAGGCACTAAAGGTTCGCAGTCACGGCGGGTGCAAAAATCATAAAAATATTTCTTTTCCCACCTCCACCATCCATTTTATATAACACATTTTTATAGCCAAAATATATATATTTTTCAAAGAGGTTCATGCGGAGTACTGTAGATGTTTAGGGTGCTAATACATTCCCTTTGCATAATCAACCCCCTTACCTTGAATCTTTCCCCCTTTTTTTGGGTTATTCGCTCTTTTCCCATTCCTTTGGAAACAATAAAGCGCGGTGGCGATATTTATTTTGATTTGTATAAAGTCTAGTCAATCAAATGGCTTAGTCTTGAACATTTCTACCTCTACAGAAAAATGGCGACTTCACTGGGGAAAGATTGACCTCTTGCTGGTCCATCCCTAAGTGGGTGGAGCCTATCTTTGTTTATATATGTATATGTGTTATTGTGTTTATGTGTTATATTTTGTATATATGTTTGTCTGGATTTTCCTGGTTTACAGGGTGCTTGGTGATTATTCATAAGTCCTATACCCGAAGTTGGGCAAACTTTAATATAGGACGGGCGGTATAGTCATGTTAAATTTGAGGGAGTAATCCCAAAAAAGGAGGCATGAGATCCCCCACTCAGTGGAGGCCCCTTTGACTGTAGTGTCGTTTACCGAGTAATCGGGAAGACGTACTGCTTTCGACCTGGGAGCCTGCTGAAGTTGAGGACCATAGATTACCTAACCCATCTTGGCCTTTTAGGTGTAGTGCGGAAGCTATGACGGAGTAATCCGAAAATAGTTGTCACGCAATACTACGCTCGGACGAGTCTTTCTTGAGAATATTACTAATTACCGAGTTAATCGAGAAGTTGGTAATATCTGAAGGAATGATGTAGACTCTGGGCACCTCTTAGAACCTTGTTCGGAAAGTGATAACTTTTTAGACCAACACCTTATGGGTAGTACCTTCGACCTCATGCTCGTGACATTGAACCTATGAACCCTATATGTGTGAATTTGTGTGTGATTGTTGCATCATGCATCCATGCACTCATAAGCATCTTTTGAAGAAAAAAACATTTCAAGGGATTTAAAGATTGACTATTTGTGAATATCTCAGGTACTTTTAAACCATGGATTCTGGAAAGAGAAAGACTGGGAAATACAGTTTCAAGGATCCTAAGATAGATGAGTTGATCAGTCTAATTCCCGAGATCGAGTGTTCTGCAGACTTTTGAAAGAAGTATGGATCCATTATTCCTCTCATGAAGCTGAAGATGAAGGAGGGTATTCTCTCAACTTTGGTCCAGTTCTATGATCCGGTGTATCACTGCTTTACTTTTCCCGATTATCAATTGATGACAACACTGGAAAAGTATTCCTATCTATTGGATTTACCTGTTACTGATCGTGTTCCTTTTACTGGTTTGGAGGATGAGCCAAAACCACATGAGATTGCTGCTTTGATTCATCTGGGGAAGTATGAGGTGGAAGCCCATATGACTACCAAAGGAGGGATTAGGGGATTACCAACTCAGTTCTTATTGGAGAAAGCTTATTACTTTGCCAGGATAAAGAGTACGTTTGCTTTTGAGGCCATATTTTCTTTACTCGCCTATGGATTATTCTTATTCCCTAATGTGGATAAGTTTTTCGACATTAACGCTATCAGGATTTGCAAAATTGGAAACCCGGTTCCTACACTATTGGGTGATGCTTATTACTCTGTTCATCTTCGGAGCTCCTATCATGGGGGAATGATTATCTGTTGCACGCCTTTGTTGTACCGATGGTTTATCTCTCATATGCCTCAGTCTGATGCTTTTTGGGTTGTCAAGAAGGAACCCCGTTGGGCTCCTAAGATCATGGCACTTACTTACTCGGATAATGATTGGTATCATCGAGCTTACTAGGATGTGGAGATTATTGACAGTTGTGGTAGTTTCCCCAATGTGCCTCTTCTTGGTAAAAGGGAGGAATTAACTATAACCCTGTTCTTGCACAGCGACAACTTTGTTACCCAATGAGGGATAAACCGAATAATATTCATTTGAGTAGTTTCTTTCTGAAGGAAGGAGAAGACCACAGGGAAGCTAGGGAGCAGATTGCAAAGGCCTGGCGTCACATTCATAAGAAGAGTAGGAAGGATTTGGGACCTAGAGGTGCTGTTTCTTTAGAGCCATATCTTCAGTGGGTCCGATCGAGAGCTATTCAGTTGAAGATGTCGTATACTCGAGAGACACCCATGCCTGATCTATTTGTGAAGACCAATCCTCCTTTTTTAGATGATCTAGAGGAGCTGCAGTTTTCTTTGGTTAGGATGCAACAAGAAAGGGATGCTTGGAAGAACAAGTTCCTGACTTTAGAGAGTTCATACAGAGCAGACCTGAAGGAGAAAGATGATTTGATCGAGATCCTTGAGAGTCGAGCGGTGGAATCTATGGAGAGGCAAGGGGATTTATTTTCTCCTAAGCCTCAAATAGGTGTTGATTAGTCACTTCCTTATTCAGATGATTGGAAGGAGGTTGCCATCAGACATGTGGAAGAAAACCAGAGGTTGAGGGCTCAGATTGTCAGGCTCACAGGGAAGCGCCAGCGTACAGATTGATCTCCATTAGTTCCTCTTCTCAGGATTTTAGATCGTATTTTCATCTTGTACTTGGGATCATTGAAACTTGTAATCCATTTTGAAGTTATTATAATAAAAAAAATTAGTATTTCAAAAGCTTTATTACTTGGATGTTTGCAATGTGTCTATAAGCCATAAATCCCTTGAAATATTAAATGATAAAGTAAAAATAATCATATGCATTGCATATCATGAATCATATTGCACATATTTCTTGCATTTGTTATGCATATCTATGTGTCTTACCCAGCTTCTTTACTTCACTTAGCAAGCTGACTCATCACTACAACACTCGGGCTAATTTCAAAAAGAAGATGGACAACTTAGAACAGGAGAATCGCGAGTTGCACGCAGAAGTTTCCGCTTTGAAGGCTGGCTTGGCCAACTTGACTGCTCTGATGGAAGCTCTGGTGGTTGCTCAGAATCAGCCACCGAGTGTTCAACCTCAACCAACAAGGGCAAATGCTGAAGTTCCTACTGTTCCTGTATCCGCTACTCCGACTGTTGTTCAAAACCGTATGCCTCAGGGTTATCCAGGGGGAATGCCAGAGAATTTTGCACCTGAAGGTTTCAATCTTGGCCCTCAAGATGCTCCAGTGGTTCAAAATGTTGTTACTCCTGCACCTCCTGTGGTGCATACTGTTCCTGCTGCACCTCCTTCGGTGAATTTGGTTCCGTTTGTTAATGAAGATATGTGTCGTCCTTTCCCTCCGCCGAGTGAATAATTGGGTCTTTATGACAGAATGGATGATTTCCAAGAACAGTTTGATAGAATGCAAAGAGAGATGAATGCTCTTAGGGAAAAAGATTTATTTGGGAAGAATGTGAATGAGTTGTGTTTGGTCCCGAATGTTAAAGTGCCTGCTAAGTTCAAGGTCCCGGAATTTGAGAAGTACAAGGGAAACACTTTCCCTCGTGCTCATTTGGTGATGTATGTAAGAAGAATGTCTACCCACATCGATGATCAGCGTCTGCTGATTCACTTTTTCCAGGATAGTCTGACCGGCATAACATTGAAATGGTATATGAGTTTAGATAGCGCCAACATCCATACTTTTAATGATTTGGGAGAAGTATTCATTAAACAATACAATTACAATGTGGACATGGCGCATGACCGTGACCAGCTTAGGGCCATGGTTCAGAAAGATAGAGAATCGTTCAAAGAGTATGCACAGAGATGGCGCGAAGTGGCTGTACAACAGATTCCTCCCATGGAGGAGAAAGAAATGACTAAGATTTTTCTGAAGATCTAGGCGCTTTCTACTACGAAAGAATGGTAGCAAGTGCCCTGAGTAATTTTATAGAGATGGTAGGAATGGGTGTCCGCCTAGAAGAGGCAGTAAGAGAAGGCCGTTTGACAAAAGGTGAAGGATCTAGAGGTGTGAAGAAGCAATCTTATGGGTTTACCAAGAAGAAAGAGGGGGATACAAATGTTGTTATGCAAGAGAGAAGGGTAAATGCTCCTAGAAAGAATTATCAGCGTCATTAGCAAGTTGCCTCAGTTACTCCTGTTATGAATGTCGCTCTGACTACCGTTGCTTATCAGAGACCGTCCCAGCAAGGGAATCGAGGGTATAATCAGAGAAGGGAGAACTATGATCCTATTCCCAAGAGTTATGTTGAGCTACTACCAGTATTGATTTAGAAGAAGTTGGTCCATGCACGACCACCTCCCGCCATACCATCACCATTGCCTTGGTATTACAAAGCAGACCAGACGTGTGCCTTTCATCAGGGAGCACCAGGGGCATAGTGTTGAGAATTGTTATCCTTTGAGAACTGATGTGCAAAGGTTGGTGAAGTCTGGAATTTTATCTTTCAAAGACATGGGACCTAATGTGAAAGACAATCCTCTACCCAAGCACGGGGGAGTGAATGCTGCAAATATGGTGGCCAATTGTCCAGGCGACTTTCGAATTTTTGACATTAATCTGGTTAGAGGAGATTTGGTGAAGATGCACACAGACCTCTGTGAATTCAGTTATTATACGTATGACCATGCCGGTTGTGCTATTTGTAGTACAGATATACAGGGTTGTGAGAAGATAAAGGCTGATTTACAGGAGATGATGGATGAAGGTTTAATCCATATAATCAGGCCTAGGGTGGAATATGAAGAGGAAGTGAATATGGTTTCTGGATGTCCGGGTGAATTCAGAATTTTTGATGTGGATCATTTGAATGAGGAACTCGTGCAGTTGCATGCTACCTTTTTCCGTACTGCTGGTCAGATGGAACACCAATATGGATATTGCATAGTTTGTTGTCGAAACCCCTGAGGATGTTCTATTGTGAGGGAAGATGTTCAGTTGCTGTTAGACAATGGAACTATCAAGATCACAGGTCAGAGAGATGATTATTACAAGATTGATATGGTTTAAGTTTGTTTGATGGAAGAAGAGTCAGTAGAAGAGTATGCCTCCGCAAATGAGTATTTCTCTTCAGATGAAGATTTGTTTGCCGGAAATGACTTTTTGATGGCTGATTGTGTTGAGGAAGAGGTAAACATAATTGTACCTTGTTTTTGTGCACCCACTCATCTTGAGGTGGAGTACCATAGCAAACCAACTGTTACCCCATTGGTAATTAGTCTGCCAGGTCCTGTTCCCTATGAATCAGACAAGGCTATGCCTTACAAATACAACGCTACAATCTTAGAAGACGGGGTAGAGATTCCCATCCAGCCAATGCCAAATGTTGGAAATATAGCTGATGATAGAAGGGTGACCCGTAGCGGTCGTGTGTTTGCGCCAGTTATTCGAAAAGATGTTGTCACTAGAAAGAAAATTGCTGAGAACGATGAGCCTAAGAAGGCTGCAGGAGAGACTAGTGGAGCTACATTAGAGAAAGAAGTGGATGATATTTTGAAGATAATTAAGATGAGCGACTACAAAATTGTAGATCAGCTATTGCGGACTCCTTCCAAGATATCTATCCTAACTTTATTAATGAATTCCTCTGCTCATAGAGAATCACTGATGAGGGTACTAAACCAAGCTTTTGTGGAGAATGACATGCCATTAGATCAATTTAGAAGCGTAATTGGAAACATTACGTCATGTAACAATTTGAGTTTCTACGATGATGAGTTACCAGATGAAAGGAGGAATCACAACCTGGCCCTCCACATATCTATGAACTGCAAGAATGATTCGCTGTCCAATGTGCTAATTGATAACGGATTTGCGGTGAATGTTATACCGAGGAGTACCCTCATGAAGTTAAAGTATCAAGGAGCACCTATGCGCCCGAGTGGCATCATTGTGAAGGCTTTTGATGGGTCGAGGAAATCTGTCATCGATGAAGTGGACTTGCCCATCCATATAGGACCACATTTGTTCTTGATAACATTCCAGGTCATGGACATTATTCCCGCATATAGTTTTTTGCTAGGACGGCCATGGATACAAGAAGCAGGGGCTGTCACTTCAACTCTACATCAGAAGTTAAAGTTTGTGCGCAAAGGGAAAGTGGTGATCATAAATGGGGAGCAAGCGTTGTTGATATCCCATCTATCCTCTTTCAGTATTGTAGAAGCGGATGAGGCAGCTGTTGGAACCCAGTTCCAAGCCCTATCTATTGACAACATAAGGAAGAATGAGAATTCTGTGGTTTTGCTGAAGGACGCGTAACAGGTTGTGCGTAATGGTCATAATACAGTTTGGGGATAACTTGTGGATCCACCCGTGATCAAAAACAGAACTGGTTTGGGTTTCTCTTTGAAGAATGGCAAAGGAGAAAGTTTGAAGTCAAAGTCTTCTATGAACAGTTATCATGATGTTTTCCGCAGTGGAGGCTACCTCCATCCAATTGGTTCTGGAATTAATGTTATTGAAGAGGATAAAGCAGAGCAGGAAGTACCGAATTATGTGACGCATGGAGTCCGAGTTCAGAACTGGGTCACCATTGATGTTCCTTCTTGCATACATATTTCAAAGTAATTTGTTTTGTTAATCTGTTTCTTTCTTTTGAAAAGCTTTCACTCTGCCCAAGGTGAAAGTATTGTATCAGCTTATCTGTTTTCTTTAACTTTTAAGATCATTAATAAAAGTTGTCTTTGCCTCCAAAAATATGTCTTTATTTTCTAATTTTTCTTGGGAAATGGTAATCAAATAAAAAATCCTTTCAAAATAAATAATATCTGAAAATTAATCTGCATGATCACTTGTTATATGTGTCAGTCTCTAAAAGCAATCATAAATCACATATGTAGATTAATTAAAAAACCCGTTGAATACAATGACCCTGCACCCTCTCCCAACTTTGGTTGTCCTGTGTTTGGGGTTGAAGAAGAAGATTATAATGAGATTCTAGAAGAGGTCTCACGGTTGCTTGAGCATGAGGAAAATACCATTCAGCCATATAAGGAGCCTTTGGAAGTGATTAATTTGGGTTCAGAAGAGGATCTGAAGGGAGTCAAGATTGGAGCATCGTTACATCCTGATGTGAAGAGCGGGTTAATTGAGTTGTTGAAAGATTATGTGAATATTTTTGCTTGGTCTTATCAAGATATGCCTGGTCTAGATACAGACATTGTTGAGCATTGTTTGCCGTTGAGGCCAGAGTGTCCGCCAGTTAAACAAAAGTTGAGAAGAACCCACCCAGATATGGCAGTAAAGATCAAAGAGGAGGTCCTAAAACATATTAATGCTGGTTTTCTTGTGACGTCAGTGTATCCTCAATGGATTGCCAATATTGTCCCAGTACCGAAAAAAGACGGAGAAGTACGCATGTGTGTAGATTATAGAGATCTAAATAAAGCTAGTCCGAAAGATGATTTTCCATTTCCTCACATTGACATGTTAGTGGACAGCATAGCAAAATTCAAGGTATTCTCGTTCATGGATGGATTTTCCGGGTATAATCAAATAAGAATGGCTCTAAAGGACATGGAAAAAACAACATTTATCACACCCTGGGGAACATTCTGTTACAGAGTGATGCCCTTCGGGTTGAAGAACGCTGGTGCAACGTACCAGAGGGCTATGAAAACCCTATTCTATGATCTGATGCACAAGGAAATTGAAGTATATCTTGATGATATGATTTCAAAATCCCAAACTGAAGAAGGGCGTATAAAAGATTTGTTGAAGTTGTTTTAGCGTTTGAGGAAGTATCGTCTCCGCTTGAATCCAAATAAATGCACCTTCGGAGTTAGATCGGGGAAATTGTTGGGTTTTATTGTTAGCCAGAGAGGAATTGAAGTTGACCCTGATAAAGTCAAAGCAATTCAAGAAATTCCAGCACCAAGAACTGAAAAGCAAGTCAGGGGTTTCCTCGGGTGTTTGAATTATATTTCCAGATTCATTTCCCACATGACTGCAAAGTGTGAACTGATCTTTAAGTTGTTAAAGAAAGATCAAGGTTGTGTGTGGACGGATGACTGCCAAAGGGAATTTGAGAGTATTAAAGAGTATCTTCTTGAACCTCCTATCTTGCTCCCTCCTGTAGAAGGAAGACCGTTGATTATGTATCTAACAGTGTTAGAAAAATCCATGGGTTGTATTCTGGGACAACAAAATGAAACGGGAAATAAAGAGTTCACCATTTATCATCTCAGCAAAAAGTTCACTGATTGTGAGTTGCGGTATTCCACGCTAGAAAAAATGTGTTGTGCTTTGGCCTGGGCGGCAAAGTGTTTGCGGCAGTATATGTTGAATCATACCACTTGGTTGATCTCCAAAATGGATTCAATCAAGTATATTTTTGAGAAGCCTGCTCTTATTGGGAGAATTGCCTGCTGGCAGATGTTGTTACCTGAATATGATATTGAGTACCACACTCAAAAAGATATCAAAAGTAGTGTGTTGGCAGATTACCTTGCTCACCAGCCGGTGGAGGATCATCAGTTTGCAGAATATGAATTCCCCGATGAGGATGTGATGTTCCTGAAAGTGAAAGATTGTGATGAACTATTGCCTGAGAAAGGCCCCGACCCTGAATCTAGTTGGGGTATGGTATTTGATGGAGCTGTGAATGCTTATGGTAAAGGAATTCGTGATGTGATTGTCACTCCTCATGGATCGCACATTCGTTTTACTACAAGGTTAACATATGATTGCACTAATAATATGGCAAAATATGAGGCTTGCATCATGGGTCTTGAGGAAGCTATTGATCTCAGAATCAAAATTCTAGATGTGTATGGTGATTCAGCTTTGGTAATAAATCAGATTAAAGAAGAATAGGACACTCGTCACCCTGGCTTGATCCCTTACAAAGATTATGCTAGAAGATTACTACCCTTCTTCAATAAAGTTGAATTCCATCACATTCCTAGAGATGAAAATAAAATGGCGGATGCTCTGGCAACTCTGGCTTCCATGTACCAAGTGAATACTTGGAATGATATACCCCGTATTACAGTTCAACGGCTGGATAGGCCCGCTCATGTGTTTATAATAGAGGAGGTAGAAGATGAAAAACCTTGGTATTATGACATCCAGCATTTTCTTCAGACTCAGGAATACCCGATTGGTGCGTCGAGGAAAGATAGAAAGACACTGAGAAGATTGGCAGGCAGTTTCTTCCTCAGTGAAAATGTGTTATACAAGAGAAATTATGACATGGTCTTGCTCAGATGCGTGGATAGACATGAAGCAGACATGTTGATGCATGAGATTCATGAAGGTTCATTTGGAACTCATGCTAATGGGCATTCGATGGCTAAAAAGATGCTAAGGGCAGGCTACTATTGGTTGACAATGGAATCTGACTATTACAAATTTGCAAAGAAGTTCCATAAATGCCAAGTTTATGCAGACAAGGTCCATGTGCCTCTGACACTTCTCAATGTGATTTCCTCCCCGTGGCCTTTCTCTATGTGGGTTATAGACATGATCGGGATGATAGAACCCAAAGCTTCGAATGAATACCGTTTCATCTTGGTAGCAATTGATTACTTTACCAAATGGGTAGAGGCTGCTTCTTATGCCAATGTTACCAAACAGGTGGTTGTGAGTTTCATCAAAAACAATCTTATATGCCGGTATGGTGTGCCGAGTAGAATCATCACTGACAATGGCTCGAATTTGAACAACAAGATGATGACAGAACTGTGTGAAGAATTCAAGATTGTCCATCATAATTCATCTCCATACAGGCCAAAGATGAATGGGGTTGTTGAAGCTTCTAATAAGAATATCAAGAAAATTATCCAGAAAATGGTTCTTACTTATAAGGATTGGCATGAAATGCTCCCTTTTGCTCTGCATGGATATCGAACATTTGTCCACACTTCAACAGGAGCAACCCCGTTCTCCCTGGTATATGGAATGGAAGCTATACTCCCTGTTGAGGTAGAGATTCCCTCCTTACGTGTGATAATGGAAGCCAAGTTGAGAGAGGCTGAACGGGTCCAGAACAGGTTTGACCAATTGAATTTGATTGAAGAGAAGAAAATGACAACTTTATGTCATGGGCAGTTATATCAGAAAAGAATGAAGAAAGCATTTGATAAAAAGGTCAAACCTCGTGAATTCAGAGAAGGCGACCTCGTGCTCAGGAAGATCATGTCTTTTAACACTGATTCTAGGAGCAAGTGGACTCCCAATTTTGAAGGCCCGTATGTTTTCAAGAAAGCCTTCTCTGGTGGTGCATTAATTCTTGAAACTATGGATGGAGAGGAGTTCCCAAGTCCCATGAATGCTGATGCAGTCAAGAAATACTTTTCCTAAAGAAATAAAAGAATAACTTGCTAAGTTGAAAACCCGAAAGGGCGGCTTAGGCAAAAAGGAGCGTCTCGGTAGGCTGAAAACCCGAAAGGGCGGTCTAGGAAAAAATTAGAGACATAAACAGAATAAATTTCCCGCTAAGCTGAAAACCCGCAAGGGCAGCTTAGGCAAAAGTTAGGGATTTTACTTGGCAAGTAACTACGTCAGACAAGAATTGATCGTTGAAGCAACAATCTTCTCGGATCCTCACCATACTTCAACAAAAGCTGCTGCTCAGGATTTCAAAAGTTGTTAGGGAGAATGGTGGTCATTGTATCTCAATGTATCTTTTCCATTATATATTACCATTTCCCAAACATTGTAATCATCCATGGAGTCTCGCCATTCAGAGACTATCATTCTCTTAATGAACTTCGAGCTTTTGCCCAATTCTTTGTGGTCTTATTTTTATTTAGCTTGCAAAGACTCCATTTATTAATGATAATAAATTTTAAAGCAAAAAGATTAAAAAGCAAAATTGACTTTTCAAAAAAAAGGGAGATCTTCACAATTCAATTTACTTTGGGATTTGTGATGAAACAATGACAATAAGAATGGTGATCCCAGGAATGAACAAACTCCGGTTGTTTTAAGAAGATTTACTTCCTTCATGAAGGTTTTTCTTAGGTCATTTTGCTGGTATGTACGCAATCTTTGTGTGTTTCTCAGATGGTTAAAGATGATACCAGTGGGTGCAAGGTACGTTATTAGGTTTGTGATCCCATTATCCCCGGCCAAGTCTTGGTTCGCTTTTGATTTTGGGTTTGCATGGTCAGAAGCCTCCGTCCCAGATTCCCCAGTGAAGTTTTCCCTCATATGATGAAATGTTTTATTCCCTTGGTGTGCTAAGATATCACTCTTTTTGCAGTATTGGCATTAGTGTTGACTTCTTGATTTCCCAGGTAGATTATACCAGGGCATCTTTTGTTGGAATAGGTTTGTATGATATGAATACTCAATCCAATATTCTCCAGTGAAGGCCTCATTTATTTGATAGAAGTCCTTTCTCCCCAAAGAAGTTGGTGCAATAATTACTCTCGAAGAACACATATCTCTGGTTTCCTCAGTGAAGAACGTATCTTGGTCTCCCCTCGATGATGTGGTTTTTGACCTCCCCAATGAAGTCAGCATGAAGTCCCCAGTAGATGTCTCGATGATGAAGCATTGTCTCCCTTAGTGAAGTCTGTATGTTTTTCCTCCTTCAAAGTAGGTTTAAATTCCCCAGTGAGGTTTGTTTGTCTCGGCGTTAGTCTGCTTTATTTGAGACTGATCTTGCAATCTCCAGTAGGCATGTTGTTTTTGGAAAAATTCTTCTCCGATGAAACCGGAAGAAGGATGTTCTATCACGGTATCTGTTTGATTTAGCTGCATTCGGATTATGTTTCTACTCAGTGAAGATAGGACAGGCAATAGGTTTGGTTTCCGCAGTTTCTTTTACCTTTCTTGGATTGATCTTTCTGGTTGAAGTTTAGCCCAATGTTGTTAGTACCTGAGATGGTTTTGTTTGTTTGTACTTATTATGTATCCTTTTACCAGCATATGCACGATATCACTCGTACATTCATACATGCATCATGCGATGCTACAAATCATTTTTTATTGACATTGTGTTCTAACCTTCCTGTAGTGCTCCTTGCTTAGGTGGATTTTGTTTTCCCTCTTGAGTTTATTTCTCAAAGGATGTATCTTCGTTGGCCGTCTTTCTCCAGTTTATTTCTAATTTGATTCGTGGTTGCATGACGATATTATTTACTTTGGATTTCTGAGAACTTTGAGTTTTGGTTGGTGCATTTATTTTGCACGAGAAGACTTTATCTCCTCAGCAGGAATATCGTGGCATTTCCCCATGAAGTCATATCTCTTTCCCCAGGAAGTCATATCCCGTTCCCTAGAAAGCCATATCTCTTTCCCCAGGAAGTCATATCTCTTTCCCAGGAAGTCATATCTCTTTCCCCAAGAAACCATATTTATATCCCCAGAAAGTCATTTCTCTTTGCAATTCCCCTTGACGATGAGTGGAAGTCTTTTTATTTGAGATAAGCTTACATATTACCCTTTCCAGGAAGAGTGCCTTGGTTAAAGAAGAAGTTGAGACCCGTTCTAGGTGAAACACCAGAATCTTGGGTAAACTTGATATATTTTCTTTCTACCTTCAGTGAACGTTGGTAGTACATCGACAGTGAATGTCGGTGTTTGTTATCTTTTTGCTATCATAAGTGAATGTTTATAGTACATCGTCAGTGAACGGAGATGATATGATATATTTTTTATTTCTACCTTCAGTGAATGTTGGTAGTACATCGGCAGTGAACGTCGGTGTTTGTTATCTTTTTGCTATCTTTAGTGAACGTTGATAGTTCATCGTCAGTGAACGACGGTGGTATGATATTTTCTCTCTACCTTTAGTGAACATTGGTAGTACATCGGCAGTGAACGTCGGTGTTTGTTATCTTTTTTCTATCATCAGTGAATGTTAATAGTTCATCGTCAGTGAACGGAGATGGTATGATATTTTCTTTCTACCTTCAGTGAACGTTGGTAGTACATCGGCAGTGAACGTTTGTGTTTGTTATCTTTTTGCTATCTTCAGTGAATGTTGATAGTTCATCGTCAGTGAACGGTGGTGACATGATATTTTCCCTCTACCTTCAGTGAATTTTGGTAGTACATCGGCAGTGAACGTCAGTATTTGTTATCTTTTTGCTATCATCAGTGAACGTTGATAGTTCATCGTCAGTGAACGGAGATGATATGATATATTTTCTTTCTACCTTCAGTGAACGTTGGTAGGACATCGGCAGTGAACGTCGGTGTTTGTTATCTTTTTGCTATCATCAGTGAACGTTGATAGTTCATCGTCAGTGAACGACGATGGTATGATATTTTCTCTCTACCTTCAACTATTGAGTTGTTAGTTTACCGTCATCTGTGAGTCGGTATATCTTTATCTTCTACCTTCAATTATTGAGTTCATAGTTCACTGTCATCTGTGAGTCGGTATCTTTTTGATCTTCTACCTTCAACTATTGAGTTGGTAGTTTACCGTCATCTGTGAGCCGGTATCTTATTACTTTTCTACCTTCATCCATTGAGTTGGTAGTTCACAGTTATCTGTCGATCGTTATCATTCTTTACTTTTTCCTCAATATTTGAGTTGATGCTACCTTCTCTCTTCTTTGGGTTTTACACCAATAGAGTCATGTCTTTTGTTCACCAGTGATTTATTTTCCTGGTGGGGTTGCTCCCTTGTTTCTTCATTTTTGTGGCATCCCCAGTGATACTTTGCATCTCTTTTGTTCTGTTCATATGCATTCATAATCATAAGCGTTGCATGGCATCTTAGAGACAAAAATAGGGCTTGTTTTATATTTAAGTATCTTCAATCGCGTCTACACGAAGATTTTTAACCTTCGTATCTCCGGATAGAAGACCCTTAAATAAGGGCAGCTGTTGTACCCCAATTTTTGCCCCTAAGATTCCCCTATCATATCATGTCAACTTGATCATAAAAAAATCACATTAGGGTTGGTTCTTCCTCTTTTTCTATCTCCTATCTTTAAGTTTGCTCTTGAGGAATTTCCAAGCAGCTTGGTTGTATATTTTGTATATGTGTTGTTGACTAACTTCTAATCAAAATACAAAACAATATTTGTCTTTGTCTTTGCATATTTGTGTTTTGTAGGTACCGAGTCGAAGCATCTGACAAATAAGGATTTCTGGTATTATCTTCCTAAAATCTCTAATTGCAAAGAAAAAAATAATAATTAAAATTTTTCATTTTTGTTTTCCTTTACAATCGATTTCTCCCATAGTGCACTCGATTGCACAGTGTATTATGCACAATCTTTGAAAAAAAGTGTTTTTCCAGCCTTCAAAAATCAAAAAAATTTAGTATGTGTCGACACATACATGTTATGTATCGACTCATGCAAGTTGATTGATTCTGTATGGTGTCGAAGTGGCAGCTTGTATTGATCCATAGAGGCTTGTGTCGAACTCATGCAAATTGATTGATTCTGTATTGTGTCGAGTTGTAGCTTGTATTGATCCATAGAGGCTTGTGTCGAACTCATGCAAATTGATTGATTATGTATGGTGTCGAAGTGGCAGCTTTTATTGATCGATAGAGGCTTGTGTCGAACTCATGCAAATTGATTGATTCTATATGGTGTCAAAGTGACAGCTTATATTGATCCATAGAGGCTTGTGTCGAACTCATGCAAATTGATTGATTCTGTATTGTGTCGAGTGGCAGCTTGTATTGATCCATAGAGGCTTGTGTCGAACTCATGCAAATTGATTGATTCTGTATTGTGTCGAAAGGCAGCTTGTATCAATCCATAGAGGCTTGTGTCGACTCATTCAAATTGATCAATTATGTAATGTGTCGAAAGGCAGTATGTATCGACACATACATGTTATGTGTCGACTCATGCAAAGTCAATCAATTATGTATTGTGTCAAAAAGGCAGTATGTATCGACACATACGTGTTACGTGTCGACTCATCCTGCTTTGTATAACTAGCATGTGTCGACACATGCATGTTATGTATCGACTCATGCAAATTGGTTGATTCTGTATTATGTTGAGATAGCAGCTTGTATCAACCCATAAAGGCATGTATCGACTCATCCTGTGTTATACAACTAGGATGTGTCGATGCATACAACCCATGTATCGACTCATAACAGCAAAATACACGTGATTTTTGAAAAAAAGCCAGCAATTTCAAAACTGTCATCTTTTTGGCTCCAATTTTTCTGCATAATTTGAAAATTATATCATTAATTCAATTTTTGGCTCCAAGAATCAATTACCAAATTACCACTAATCCCAATCTTAAACTCTATAAATAGAGCCCTCATCTCATTCAAATTGGAAGCTTTTGACAGCCAAAATCACTTTGCTAAAAAATCTCTCAATTCTCTCCTTCTACCAAATTCACTCAAAGCTTCATTCTCAAAAAGTTAGTAAGCTTTGTATTGAAGCATACTAATCTTTGAGCTAAACCTTCATCCAAACACTTTTTCTTCATCAATTCTCTACATTCAAACTTTGGTAATTGATTCTTGTTGTTGAATTGAAGCAAATTCTGGAAGTTGTTTGATAATTCTCTAATTCTACCTTTGGTAAGTTGGATCATCATCTTTCACAATGTGATCTCTTGTGGATTTCTGGTTTTGATTCATCGAGCACTGTTTTATGACTCCATTAGTGCTATTTTCTCATAATTTGATGGAATTTTCTCATAATTTGATGGAATTTTCATGCTCAATTGGATCCATGATCATAAGGTGTTTGATGAAAAGTTGGAACAAGAATTTGATCCTTGAAATGCTGTTTTCGAATGATTTTAATAGATTGCAATCAATTTTTGTAACATTGCAATTGTTTGTCACAGAAAGTTGATTTGAAAAAAAAACTGCATTGATGTAATTGGTAGCTGTCGAAGAACAATTGATTGTAGCAGTGTCGAAAATACTTTTTCTGCCTTTATTTTGGGGCTGTTTCGACTCAAATATTTTTCTGCTCACTCTCTTCGTTGGATAACTTGGATTGCAATTTTAAATGTCCAATTTGTCTTTAAACTCAATGGACTTTGTGATGTAGATGAAGTTGGATAAATGTTCATCAATTCAAATCTACCTAAGAGTGAATTATTTAATTCATTTTTCGTGCTTTGGATTAATGATATGTTTAGTGCTTTAATCCATCTAGAGGAGTGGTTGAATTTAAAGATGAAAGAATTTTGAAATCGTGATCCAAATTAGCTTATCATTCCTCTCCCTCTTCATCTTATCCCTTTCTTTTTTATTTGTGCTACATGTTAAGGGATGGTGATCTCTATATCATTTATCCAAACATGAAGTACATAGATTTCTATTGATCGGCCTCAAAATAGGTGCGACTTGTACATCAGTCCACTTACGAGTGCTTAACATGGCGCTAAATTTTGTCCCGATTCGAATAAATGATCATTCGTGGCCCAAACATATGATTGCAAGCCCAAGTATGTTAATTTGATCTCTTTGATCCAATAACCTTGAGATTCATTGTGTGGAGGATTTGGTTCTACCAATCCTCTAATGGATCTACAACACCTTTGGTCAACGCGGATCACTTAAACATCGTTGATCATTAAATGTTACTTTTGAGGATTCCAAAATGGATGATATACTTGACAAAAAGAAAATGCAACTTGTTGTGTGGAGGCTTTGGTTCTAATAATCCTCTAATAAGTTCCAAATGCAAGTTTCAAGATGGTCATTCAACTAACCACTAATTTCTAACAATTGACTTTACTTTATGCTTCTATTTGTTTTTATGCTTTATGTACCATTTAATTTAAGCATTTATATTTCATGCCATTTTTTATTTTGCCCACTTGAGCATTTACTTTTATGTCATTTTTTATATTTGCTCACTTGTGCTTTTCTTTTCCATTTAAAGACACCTAATAATCAACATGAACCATAAAAATCTTTAATGATACTTGGACTATTTGGTTACTATCCTTGGCATTATGGAGTATTGGACTTCTTGGACTTAGGATTAGAAACCTTGGCCTATCTTGGAGACCTTGTGATCTTACTTCGATATTTTGTCTGGAGTTCTTGAGGTTTACCTCAAGACATTGGGTTGTTTGTTTGTTTTGTGTGCATGTTATTGTGATTACATACTTTGTTTGTAATCTGGAATTCACCCGTATACAGCCGTTACTCTACCCAATTTTTGCGAAGAATTAATACACTTGAAGTTTGGTTCTCTCAAGAGGTCTAGTATCTTTGCTTGCTTGGTTTCAATCCGAAGAATGGGAATTCTATATTGACTCATAATGTCAAGTATTGGCTTCTTGTTGGTTAGATGGTTCTTATCCCTAGCTTTTACCTTATGCTTTAGGATAGTCTCTTCATCTCCTCCCATCTTCTTTAATTTCAAAAATCTTCTCCCTCCTTTTAAAAACTCTTCTTATTTCTATACTTGAAACACTTTCATAATAAACTTGGACTTAGGTCCATGCATTTTCAAAACATTTTCATAAATAAATTTCAATCAATTTAATAATATCTTGACATTTTTGTGAGAAGACTAAAAGTCAATCAATCTCATTTCAAACCATTTTTGCCACTTTGGCTTTTTATTTTAAAACGTTTCTTAAAAGATTAGACTCTTGTCAATCCTTGTAGTGATGCAAACAACTATACTTCTACAATATGTAGTAAAGAGAGATATTTTCCACTTGGGTGTTGAGTGAGACATTGTTGATTTTAAAATCCAAGCCATATCCTCCACTTTGAGATGATGCAAATTCTCCTTTCTCATGATTGTGGGTAGTAAGTATGTTTTCCACACGGACAATGACGATGATGTCTTATCTCATAAAATTAACCAACACACTTGTGTTTCAAATTTTTTAAAAGAGGAACTACGTGTACCCTGATCCCCTATTGCACGAAAGGTGGTACGTAGGCACTAAAGGTTCGCAACTGCGGCGGGTGCAAAAATCATAAAAATATTTCTTTTCTCACCTCCACCATCCATTTTATATAACACATTTTTATAGCCAAAATCTACAGATTTTTCAAAGAGGTTCTTGCGGAGTGCCGTAGATGTTTAGGGTGCTAATACCTTCCCTTTGCATAACCAACCCCCTTACCTTGAATCTTTCCCCCTTTTTTTTGGGTTATTAGCTCCTTTCCCATTCCTTTGGAAACAATAAAGCGTGGTGGCGATTTTTATTTTGATTTGTATAAAGTCTAGTCAATCCAATGACTTAGTCTTGAACATTTCTACTGCTACAATCGGTCAATAGAAATCTATATACTTCATGTTTGGATAAATTATATAGAGATCATTATCCCATAACATATAGTACAATAATAAAGGGGGATAAGATGAAGAGGGAAATGATACAATATCTGAAATTAGAGTTTCAAATATCGTCGACATCATTCGTCCATTTTGGTGGATTTGGTTTATCAACCTATCAACACCCAAGACCCAATGAGGTTGAAGAATTTGTCCTTAAGATAAGTCTCAAGTCAGTATCACATGCTATCTCAAGAATGAAATAAGAATCATGTACAAAAGTTTTCAATTACAAGCATTAATCAAAGGTAAAAACCCTAAATGCAATCCTAAGTCAAAAATTAGATTTAAAATAGGAAAAGAACTTGAAAAAATATGAAATTAAAAACCTAAATTTCTAAAGGTTTGTAAAAGTTAGAAATGGGGCTTAGAGTTCTTGGATTAAAGTGGAAATTTGTTTTAAAAATTCAAACATTGAAACTAGCAAGTAAAAGACTTAATCTAGATTGTTTTGGGAAATAATTTGTGAAAAATATGAAATCACATTGTAAAATTCCAGAAAAAGATTTTTTATGACCTCAACTTGTTCAAACACTCTAAACAACTTCATATCTGATTTTATAGGAATGGGAAGTTAGAAATTTAAGTCTATTAATGTGAATGATCAAACAAAACCCTAAAAGAAAGAAATTAAATGCAAAATTAAACAAATTGACCTAAAGTTCAAATAAATTTGATGTAAAATAACCTAAATGTCAATAAAATTCTAAGGATCAATAAGTATATTTTTCTTGAATTTTAACTCAAAAGGGAAAAAAGAAATGGAAATTATTTACACAAAACAACAAAATTAAAACAAATAAAAGATGACATGTCCAAATTATTTTAATGTGTAATCCAAAAGTTTTATAAAATTGGACAAAAAATATTTTTAAGTAGTAAACTTAGAGAGGAACCCAAAAATATTTTTTATGGATTTTTAAATCAAGTATAAAATAGGAGAATAAAATCTAAAACCCTAAAATGATTAAAAATCCTAATTAGGCTATTTTAATTTATTTACACATAAAAAATGATAAAATTAAAAAGTAAAAATTAGAATATGAAAATATATTGAAAATATAGTTTGAAATATTTTTGTGGTGATTTTTGGATTAAGAAAAATATTAAAACAAAAATAGAGAAAATAAAACAAATTCAAATATATGAAAGCCTATCACACCTGCTATTATCAATATGCGCTGTAAAAGAAAATAAATCCATGTTCAATCAAAATGCGCCATGCGATCATCCCTACCAAACAACCATTCTATTTTAATTTTCCAGTTTTGAAACACTATTTTCAGATCACAATATCTCATGCATTTCTTGATGAAATTCAAAGATGTAAACATCAACATTCAAGATCAAAATGTGATAAACACGATAGTACCAAAAAAATTATGAAATGATGCCTTGATGATAGAGAAAATGGCACGTGAACATGATTGCATGAACATGTTTTTGAGTTGAGCAATTCAAAAATAGTTTTCTGATTTGATTTTCTCCTTCAATTCTCCACCAAATTAAACGATTCAAGAATCAAAATTGATCACAAAAATGTTAGGAATATAAATACATGCTACTGGATTTGAGCTTGCTTATGATTTTATTTTTCCCACCCTTTGATTGTTGAACTCACTTACTTTTTATAGAGTGAGGAATGAGAGAATTATGAAAATAAGAGAGTGAGGTGTGCTACGCGTTTTGTGTTGTTTTTGGGATGCAAATCATGCGTTTTCGATAAGTGAATAAGGCTGGGGCATGAGTTGGAACATGGTTACTACAAAATTTTCATGCATTTCCATGCAAGTTTTTACCATTTCATGAGCATATATTTACTTCCTTATATCTCTCTCTATGGTGCATGAAATGTCACAAAGTTTGAATCAAAGATGGAGAGGACATTACATACTCTAACTTTGATGTTCAAATTTTTTCAAAATGAAGCTTGAATCAATGAGATAATTGGATAAGAATGCATGCTTACAAACTAGTTGATGAAATGCCAGGCCTAACTGGGCATTCTGCACGCGCGTGATGCCTTGTGTTGGGCAAGAATTCAGCTTGCATGGTGCCTTCTTCTCACAATTATATCTCAAGAAGTAGGGAGAATTTTAAAAAACTTTCTGAAGCAAAGTTGTCCCTCACATTTAGGGCTTGATCTTTGATGTTAGACATTTTCCAAAATAATAAATATTTCTCATAGAAAAGTGATGATGAATGTGTGCCCACTAACAGTTTGATGAAATGTCAAGCCTAGCGCAAATGGCTTTCCTTGTGCTGGGAAAAATGGCCATTTCAAGCTCCAAATCCTAATCACCATATATTTTTCTACACTTAACCATTTGAGATGAAACTTCAATCTTCAAATTTCATGTTGCCAACTTTTTGATTTGAGTCCAAATGGTCATTCAAAATTGAACATGAAGAAGTCAGATTTTTGCATTTTTATCCAATATTTCACTAAGTGTCCAAAACTTCCAAGCTCCATAACGTTTTCTCCTTTCATTTTTTGGACTTGATGCCTCTCATACAAAGTTGAAGAATTTATCATCCTCTTTCTAGGCATATAATTATCCATGAAAGTCATATGAAGCATTGAAAGTTCAATTATCCTTGTGCAATCTTAAACCCTAATTTTGGTCATCAGTGCTTGAGGAGGTGTCTTGAGCTGATCAACACTAGTGCAGTCTTGAACCTAGAGAGGTCTTTGTGAGAAAATATCTGACAAATGAGAGGGAAAATTTTGGGGTACAACAGCTGCTCCTGTTCAATCTTCTTAAACTTGAAGAGTTAGATTGGCGGATCTGCCATTCGTGACTTGAAGGTGAAAGATGATTGAACACTAGAGTGCCAAGAAATTTGCACTCGAAGACGGATGGTGAATGGGATTATAGATGCCATTTGGAGGAATGTTGGTAAACACTGGAAGAAGTATCAACCCAAATCTCTTGTTGATTTATACTAAAACTTGATGTTTTACCTATGAGAAAAAGAGTTAGTAAAATGTAGATGCCTGCATGATGTTCACCAGATGTGGTATTACGTTAAATGCATATGTTATGTACATGCTATGATGTATGAATGTGAGATGTCTGTTTTTGGCCGGGAAAATAAATTCCTGATTGCTGCTGAGGAAATTCTGGGAGGTTGAATCCTTGATTGCCATTGGGAATGAAGAATATGCATATCTTCAAACTTTGTTGAAAGGATGCTTTTACTGGAGAATATCTCTTGAATGTCAAATGTTATCTAGTTGGATCCAGGCTTCACAATTTGCTGAGGATGAAGTAGTCCACTTCTATCTAGTCGGATCCAGACTTCACGATAACTTACTGGGGGAAGAGAGGAATTAACTACTATCTGGTCGGATTTCAGGCTTTGCAGAAAATTTTCCTAAAATTGAATAGTTATCTGGTCGGGTCCAGGCTTCACAACAACTTGCTGGGGATACAAAAGTTAACTGTTATCTGGTCGGATCCAGGCTTCGCAGTAAGTTAGAGGTGGTAACTATTATCTGGTCGAGTCCAGGTTTCATGGTTTTGGAAAGTTGTACTATTATCTGGTCGAGTCCAGGCTTCATAGTGTCTCTCTGGGGATCACTATTAATTGTTATCTGGTCGGGCTCCAGGTTTCACGATAAACTATTTGAAAAACTATTATCTGGTCGAGTCCAGGCTTTGCAGATTTTTAAGGTTGATGAGGTCAATTGTTATCTGGTCGGGTCCAGGCTTCACAATAAACTCTGTGGGGATTTATGTTGTTATCTGGTCGGTTTCTAGGTTTCACAACGAATCTCTAACGGTAATTGCTATCTGGTTGGATCCAGGCTTCACAAAAACTTGCTTGAAAAGATGAAATTGAAAATTCATATCTGGTCGGATCCAGGCTTCACAGTAATTTGTTGGGGAAAAGGCAAACTCTACTGGGGAAAAGAAGTTAAACCTTGGTCTAATTAAGTCCAGGTTATTTTATATCTTTGAAGAGTTAGACTATTATCCGGTCGAGTCCAGGTTTCATAGTACTTTGAAAATGAGATAAATTGTTATCTGGTCGGGTCCAGGTTTTAGGTGCTCAAACTGTTATCTGGTCGGGTCCAGGCTTCAGTAATAACTTGAAAATTATGCTAATATTTGGTCGGATCCAGGCTTCATAGCATTTTTTTGGAAATAGTAAAGGCTTTGCTGACGACTTTACTGGGGATCAGGGGTTGTGGCCCTATGATTTTCAATAATCTGAAAGGAAAATTCAAACTGGAGAGTGTAGACTCAGTTGGGTAGGACAAGCTCAGCTTGGGGAGGTTACACTCAACTGGGGAGAATAGACTCCGTTTGGGGATAATGGCCTTGGCTGAGGAAGATATACCCAGCTGGGGAAGACAGGCTCAGCTGGGGAACTTCACGGTGTCTTGATTGTTGTATGTTGAGGAAATTTGAACTCGGATGGGGAGTTTTGTGGTTCCTCGATTATTGTTTTGGAAATAAAATCTGTTGGGGAAAGGTTTATTGTAGTCGTCCTTGTGGGGATAATGACAATGAGATAAATTTGTAGGGATATTTCATATACATGAAAGAGATGCTTGCTACTGCTTAGCATGACACATGTGCCAAATTGTTTTAATTATGTTCATATGCATATGTTCATTCAATTTTAGTCATTGGACAAATTTGCGTTCAAAACAAATACATAAATTTTGCACTTCAAAGTATATTTGTATTGATATTTTGCCCATGAATATGCGTTTTTGTACAGAGAGACAGAGATCCTAGTAAGAGGAAATCATCGAAAGGAAAACAAAATTGGGAATGAAAACAAATAGCCATGTGAAATGATCTCATTACCTTCCAACTCTACTATTGCCCTAATGTCTTCGAATGCCCCTTGCCGTTGATAGAAGTTGATTGGATTGATCTTGGACCGCTCGAACTTAGACCTTGGTGATAAAATTGACTGTGTTGATTCCACGGGACATAGTCATACGCTTTTAATCCTTAACTTTTTCCTGGACCTCCCTTTAGGGTTTTCAACACACCGGGATACCCTTTTTTGCCCAAGTCGCCCTGTCGGGTTTTCAACTTGCCAGGTGTACAATCTTTTGCATGTATCCTTAAATTTTTCCCAAACATTTTTGTTTGCCGGGATGCCCTTATTTTGTTTAGGTATGTCAACCTAATGGGTCTCTTATGCGTAGTATTTTTTAACTATGTCCGCGTTTATAGGATGTGAGAAATATTCACCATCCATGGTAGTCAACATTATGGCATCGCAAGAGAAAACTCTCTTGACAACAAATGTCCCTACATAGGTGGGAGTCCATTTGCCTCTGGGTCGCCGTGTGGTAAAATGATGCGTTTTATCACCAAGTCACCAACTTGATATACTCGAGGCTTGATTTTTTTATTGAAAGTCTTGATCATCCGTTTTTGGTACGTCTTACCATGGCAAACAACAGCTAACCATTTTTCGTCAATCAAGTTCAGCTGATCCAATCTCATTTGAATCCACTCGTCTTTGCCTAGGCCTGCTTCATTCATAATTCTCAACGAGGGAATCTGAACTTCCACTGGCAAAATAGCCTCCATGCCATAGACTAGAGAAAAGGGAGTTGCCCCAGTTGATGTTCTAGCTGAAGTACAATAGCCATGTAAAGCAAATGGACACATATCATTCCAATCCTTATAGGTTAATAGCATTTTTTGCACAATTTTCTTGATATTTTTGTTGGCCACTTCGACTGCGCCATTCATTTTCGGTTAATACGGAGAAGAATTGTGATGCTTGATCTTAAGCTGAGTGAAAAGCTCAGTAATCATAGCATTGTTGAGGTTAGTACCATTTTCGATGATGATCCTTTTGGGGATACCATAACGGTATATGAGGTTGTGTCTGATGAATCTGGCTACCACATTCTTGGTGACTGAGGCAAATGAGGCGGCTTTGACCCATTTGGTAAAATAGTCGATAGCAACAAGAATGAAGCGATGTCCGTTGGAAGCGGTGGGCTTGATCTCTCCAATCATGTCAATTCCCCACATTGCAAATGGCCACGGAGCGGTCATGACATTTAGAGGGATAGGAGGAACATGGACCTTGTCAGCATAGATTTGACATTTGTGACAAGTTCTTGAATGTTGATGGCAATCAGTCTCCATCGTTGATCAATAGTAAACGAATCTTAAGATTTTTTTAGCCATCGTATGTCCACTTGATTGAGTACCAAAAATACCATTGTGCATGTATTCCATGATCTCCTATGCCTCCTTCTTGCCCACACATTGGAGTAGAGTTGAATCATGGTTGCGCTTGTACATTATCCAGTTACTTGGGAAGAATTTGGCTGTAAATCTTTGCAAGAACTTTTTGTCATTGATAGATGCCCCCTCTGGATACTCTTGTGCTTCAAGGTATCTCATCACCTCATGGTACCATGGCTTTTCCGCATCGTTGTCAAGCTCATAGCAATGTGGAGGTTCATCGAATCTTTCAATTGTTATCAAAGGGGCCTCGTTGTCCCATCAGACTTTGAACATTGAAGACATGGTTGCCAAAGCGTCAGCCAACTGGTTTTCTTCCCTAGGGAAGTGCTCAAAAGTGACCTCTTTGAAATAAGGGATTAGGGATAGCACAAGTTCCTTGTAAGGGATAAGATTATGGTGTTTAGTGTCCCAATCTCCTATTACTTGGCTGATCACTAGGGAAGAATCCCCAAACACATTCAAATACTTGATCCTTAAGTCAGTAGTGGCTTTCAAACCTAAGATGCATGCTTCATACTCAGCCTATTTGTTTGTGCAATCGAAGCATAGTCTGGCAGCGAAAGGAGGGTGGAAACCTTCAGGAGAGATGATCACAACACTAATTCTGTTACCTAAGGCGTTGGAAGCCCCATCGAATACCATAGTCCATCGGGATCCTTGTTCAGGTGCGTCATATGATCCAGATTTCGCACAGTCGGTTACCAGCATGATGTTCTCATCAAGGAAGTCAAAGTTCATTGACTGATAATCATCCATAGCTTGATGGGAAAAATGATCTGCTAGTACACTTCTTTTGATGGCCTTTTGAGTAGTGTATTGAATGTCGTACTCAGTCAAGATCATTTTCCATCTGGCTATCCGTCTGGAAAGGGCAGGTTTCTCTAAGATGTACTTGATTGGGTCCATCTTAGAAATCAACAGAGTGGTATGAGTCAACATATACTATCTTAGCCGGTGAGCAGCCCATGCCAGAGCGCAACAAGTTTTCTCGAGCAGTGTATATCTGGTTTCACAGTCGGTAAACTTTTTGCTCAGGTAATAGATAATATGCTCTTTTCTGCCAGACTCGTTATGTTTGCGCAAAACACACCCCATAGAATTCTGTAGTACTGTCAAGTACATGATCAAGGGTCTTCCTTCAACTGGAGGCATGAGAATAGGATGTTCTTGTAGGTATTCTTTGTTTTTGTCAAAGGCAATCTGGCACTCATCGTTCCATCTGACTACCTGATCTTTCTTCAAGAGTTTGAAGAGTGGCTCACAAGTAGCAGTCAAGTGAGATATGAAACGGGAAATGTAATTGAGACAACCCAAGAATCCTCTGACTTCTTTTTCAGAATGAGGAACTGGAATTTCTTGGATGGCCTTTACCTTGACAGGATCAACTTCAATTCCTTTGTTGCTGATGGCAAAACCTATAGGCGTTCCAGATCATACTCCAAATGTGCACTTGTTAGGGTTTAACCTCAACTTGTACTTCTTCAGCCTCTCAAATAATTTGTGCAGATGATCGAGATGTTCTTCTTTGGTTTGTGATCTGGAAATCATATCATCCACATATACCTCTATCTCATGATGAATCATGTCATGAAATAAAGATACCATAGCCCTTTGATATGTTGCCCCTACATTCTTTAATCCAAAAGGCATGACCTTATAGCAGAAGATGCCCTATTGCGTAATGAAAGTAGTCTTCTCCTTATCTTTGGGAGCCATCCTTATTTGATTATAGACTGAGAAGCCATCCATGAATGAGAAGACTTTATGCTGAGCAGTATTATCAACTAAGACGTCAATGTGGAGTAGAGGGAAGTCATCCTTGGGGCTTTCCGTATTCAGATCCCTATAGTCTACGCACATGCGAACTTTTCCGTCCTTTTTTGGCACTGGTACCACATTAGCAATCCATTGAGGCTAGGATGTTACATCTAGGAACGCTGCATCAAATTGTTTCATCACTTCAGCTTTGATCTTTTCAAACATATCAGGCCTCATGCGACGAATCTTTTGTTTAAAAGGAGGGTAGTCTTATTTTATCGGCAGATAATGAACTACGATGTCGGTATCCAACCCAGGCATATCTTCATAAGGCCAAGAAAATACTTCCACATAATCATGCAACATCTGAACCAACCTGCTCTTGAAATTTCTTTTCAAATTAGCACCGATCTTGATTTCCTTCTTAGCTGACTCAGTACCCAGGTTGATAACTTCAACTGAATCTTCATGCTGTTGAATAGATTTTTCCTCTTGCAATAGAAGTCTGGCTAGTTCTCCCGGTATGTCACAATCTTCCTCACCTTCGTCTTCATCTTAGTTGATAGGATATTCAAAGTCATAGTCGGCAATATTAGAGTCATTGGCAATAGGATCCAGAGTGGATGTGGACCTGCAAGAGTGTGTGTGTGCATGTAAGATACATGGCTATTTTTTTGAAAAATGTATTTGAAAGAAAGGAAAGACAATGAACACAAATATTTGAATGCAAAAGAGTCCAATGTACTGAATGATCATATGATTAGATGAGTATAAATAAAACCCTTGACAAATGGACCAAAGTGCCTCAGGCCAAGAAAATGGCTGAAAAGTCATTGTTAAAATATTACAGATAACAAGTTCTTGAATTGAAAAAAAAAGCAATAACAAGTAGATTACTCCTTAATGAAGGAGATGGGCACAAAGTCTTTCGCATGCTAATTCTTCAGCTCCGTTGTAGTTGGATACACCCACTCTTCAAATGCAGCTTCTTCTACAGAATCACCCACGGCGTTGACTTCATGGCTTCGAATGTGGAGAGGTGGCTTTCCAGCACGATCACGCCTCATTTCCTTCTGAGCTTTGACGGTGAAGCCCAAACGAAACTTGGCTGCTTTAAATGGGATATCGAGGAGTTTCCCCCAAGTATCATAGTTTCCTTCTGTAATTACCGCGCGAGCATCCTTGACTGAAACTATCTTTGGCGTGGCTTTAACATATTTAGACTCATCAGAAGAACATTTAGTAGCAGCAATCATTGGTCGTACAACCTCAAAGGCTTGACATGGGGTTTCAATTAATTCCCCATCCATCTTTACGTACTTGAAATAGTTAAGGTGGCTCACCATAAACTCTTCTTCTCCATAGGCGGTGACTATTCTGCCCTTGACTGGCTATTTGAGTTTCTGGTGGAGAGTTGAGGTTACCGTCCCAGCTTTATGGATCCACGCGCGACCTAACAGATAAGAATAGGCCGGACAAATATCCATAATATAGAAGGTGGAGTTGAATATTTGGGACCCACTTTTATTGGAAGATCTACCTCCCCATGAACATTCCTCTTTGATCCATCAAATGCTCTTACAATTGTGTCGCCTGGTTTGACTAAATATTCATAGTCAAGACGGTCTAACGCCCCCTTGGGTAATACATTCAGAGAAGAACCAGTATCGACTAGCACATCTACTAAGGTAGTCCCTTTGCACTCGACAGAAACATGTAAAGCTTTATTATGATTCTTCCCAAGAGGCATTAAGTTAGTATCTGAAAATCCCAAGCCATTATGAGCTGTCAGGCTAGCTACGCAATTCTCAAATTGGTCCGTTGTTGTCTCATGGGGGACATGAACCATTTTCAGGAACTTGATTAATGTCCGATCATGGTCATCAAAGCAAAGTAGGAATGACAACATTGAAATCTTAGAAGGGGTTTGCCCCAACTGTTATACAATTTTGAAGTCGCTTCTCTTTATGATCTTCAAAATCTCATCCATTTAATGGGCGGAGGGTTCTTCATCAGCTACGTCTTTAGAGGGTACTTCAATCATATCAGGCTCAACAACCTTCTCTTTCCCTCTTGTATCGGCACTTGGCTTGGAAACAGTAATGCGGATGGGCATCTTTGTAACTACTGGAGGTGAGATATTGGGTGAAAATATTCTCCCAGTTATAGTTACTTTGCTTGAGCCAGCTATGTTGCCAACATCGTCATCTTTTTCTTCTCCGATCCAGGCATCTTGTTTAATCCCATGATAGAACACTTCAGCACCGTAATTCCATGGTACTGCTTTATTTGAAGAATAAGGAATCGGTCCGGGATTGGTAATTATTAAGGGAGAAATAGTGGGTTCATTTGAAATCCTAATAGGACCTTTGGAGGTGATTCTAAGAGGCTTGTTGGAGATGGTAATAATGGAGAGTGAAGTAGTGAAAAACACAAGAAGGGGGGGTTGAATTGTAAAACTGAAAATCAATGCAATGAACAAGATATTTTTATCCTGGTTCATTTGATCTCAAACTACTCCAGTCCACCCGTCAAGGTGATTTCGCCTCTCTCCAACGAGGTCTTAATCCACTATATTCAACTGAATATTACAGACTGCTTTAACAACTGCTAAAGCCTTCTTGATGCAAACCACAACCCGGTTTGTCAAGGAAACACTTTCTTACAAAGAAGATAAATCTAAGTGTGTGAATGTTTTCTATAAAACTGTATCACAACTGTGATGTATACACAACTTAAAGCTTAGAAACTAGATTTCTAAACAATGATAGAATATCAGAATGTGTAGTGTTTAGCAAAACTGGGAGAAGGAAGATTTTGATCAGCTTTTATGCGTGTAAAGATTTGGAGAGCATTAGCCAATTCAATCTTCAAAGTCTTGTTTATATAGCACTGAGATGTTGAACGTTGGAGCAATATTCTTGATTCAATGCTAATAACAAACTTTCCTTATCGAGCAGATCTTGTCTGGAATGAGGCCGTTGGTATTAATTTGCTTTCAATGCACAGTACCGTTGCTTACTTAATGCAAGTTCTGGCTTGGCTCATTCTGACTCTGCTTAGCTGCTGATGAACTGTTGTGTTTCTTTATCAGAGTGTTAAGCGCAGTTCTGTTCATCAGACTTCAGCATGTACGTGAGTTAATCTTCTGATACTGACATTCTGATATGGCAACTTCTGATGCTGATGTCAGGAACCAAATTTCTGATGCTGATTAAGTGTGATCTTGCTTATATCAATCAGAGTATCTGCAAATCAGAATGTAATAATTTAGGCAGCAGATAGTTCATACATGAATCATATAAATAATGTATCTTTTCACTTTGTTATCATCAAAACTTAAATAGGGTAGTAGATTCAAACTTTGTTCTAACAATCTCCCCCTTTTTGATGATGACAAAAACTAGATATTTTTAAATGAAAATAACGTGAAAAGGTATCAGAGAGATGCATCAGAGTAAGAGGTTATCAAGGATAAGGGGTAAAAAGATATCAGAGTTGAGAGATACTCCCCCTGAGTTTATTACTTCCCTTTTTGATTACACGTGTTCTTCAGGATCAGATCTTTTTGCCTTTCTTTGAACATCAGAGTATCAGAGTCTTTGGCTATCAGAAGCTTTAGATCAGCATATCAGAGCAGAGCTTCAGATCAGCGTATCAGAGCTTTTCTTGTCAGAGCTTTGCTTTGGATCAGAGTATCAGAGCGGATCAGAGCTTCATATCTTTTAGTCTTCAGAGTGTCCAGGAGCTTCCTTGTACCTGTAGACTTTAAGCAAAACAGAAAAAACATTTTCAAGTAATAGAGTTAGAATGTTTGAGAATTTCTGTCTTAGTTAACCGTTATTGTTTAAAATATCATTCTTGTTCTCCCCCTTTTTGTCAGCAATCAAAAAAGTGTAGGTGAGTGCTAAAACAATTAAGATCAGAAAAACTTGTCATATTGAAAGGTTCAGAATCAAAACATGAAAATAGTACAAAACATATTCAAATAGTACATCAGAAAATCAAGGAAAACATGAAAAAGACATGAATGAAAAAAGACTAAGGTTGGGGAGGTAAGCGTGTGAACAGGTTCTCCAGCATGGCTTTGATCTGATCAGCAGTCTCATTCTGCTTGTGCACCATGCTGACAACAGTGTCAATCTTGCTATCCTGCACATCCATTCTTTCTTTCATCTTCTGGTTGTTTTCATCCATCCACTGCTGTAGACGCATGTCATTCAGCTTCAGTTCTTCCAGAGTCTGCCTGTCCAAGGCAGCTTGAGAAACATCAGAAGCAGGAAGCTTCTGAGAGCTTTCTGCAACATCTTCTGCTTGACTTGCTTTAGCTTGAATGGTCTTGTCTTCTTCTGGTTGCACCTTTGAAGCTAGCTGTTTCTCAGACCAAGGTTCACTGTCCAGAGGGAGCACGTCTTCTTTCAGAAGCTGACTTCCTACTTCATTCAGAAGCTTGCTGAAATTCTATTGTGCCTGCTCACAGTTGATATCCTGCAACTTGAGGGCTTCAGCACGTACCCAAAGTCTGAATTGTGACCAGAGCTGATCAAAAGCAGCTGGGTCAATTATTCCAGGACAGATTTGCTTCAAAGAAGCAATCCATTGCTGCACACCTGTTTCAAAATTCATAATACCAGAGCCAACATCTGGTTGTTTTGGTTTAGGGATGGCTATTTTATGTTTCATATCAGCAAGACGATCAAGACTAGTTAAGTCTATGAAGGTCCTGCTGGGGTTTTCAGTGGTTTGCTTGGCAGCTGTTTGTTTTGGAGAAGGAGTGGGAGAATCAGAGATTATGATTGGACTGCTTGGTGTTTTGGGAGTATTTGGTGGTGTAGATTCTGGTGAGGATGGCAACTGTGCCAAGGTGATTGTTGTTCCACCTGGCAGCTGGATTGCTAGAGGTGATGGTTGAGGAGAAGGAGTTTCAGAGTGATGAAACTCAGGTTGAGGTGATGGTGGATGAATTTCTGGTTGAGGAGAGGGAGACGGAATTGCTGGTTGAGGAGAAGTTGTTGGAATTTCTGGTTGTTCAGGGATAAGGAGTTCTTCTGGAATTGATGAGAGTGGTTGTTGTTGTTCTGGTTCTTCAGCAGATTGCTGTTGTTCTGGTTGTGGAGGAGGGACAATTTGTGGTTCAGAGTTTGGATTGGCAGAGTGATAAGAAGTGTGTTGATCAATGTCAGACAGCACTTTGTCAATTGCTGATGTTGTTGAGATTAGTTTGGGATGTTTGGTTCTGGGTCTTCTGAGTTTTAATTCCTCAGAAGGGTTATCTTCTGGTACAGTTTCATCTATTGTTGGGATGGGGATTGAGATTCTATGAGAGGTTTGAGGAGGAATAGATGCTGGAATAGTAGAAGAATTTAAAACAGAAGCAGCAGATAAATTACCTCTTTTCTTGGGTGTCTGCTGGGATGATCCTTCTGAAGGTGCCTTCCTCTTCTTCGTCTTCTTCAGAGTCACTTCTTGTTGAGGTTGATGCAGAGCTTTGATAATCAGATTTGGATCTGTACCATCTGCCTTGCACGCATCCAAGTATCTGAGAACCACCTCTGGTTTAGATTCTATCTCAGAAAATAAAGGAAAGTCACTCAGAGGAACTCTTCTGCTGGTGATATCAGCAATAGGAGTAGCTCTGGGTTCCTTTTGGATATTCTCTATCAACTTCATTTTCTTCAAGTTCTTCGCGTTCAGAGGTTTCCCAACTGTTGGTTCAATGGTGCTTAACTCTTGAGCTTCTATCAGATGCTCTATCAGCCTATTCTCTGTCAGAATATCTGATATCAACCTTCCAAAGGGTATCCAATCCCTCTTTGTTCTTTCTTCTTCCCTGGTTTCCTTCACACTTGTTCTGAGGTGGTTGAACAGAAAATGAGCCAAGTTGATTTTTACCTTCTGATCAATAAAGTAGATCAGAAACTGCTGATCCACATTTATGTAATCAAGTGAACTAGTTGGCTTCCTATGGTTGAAGCACCCCAGAATTATCTTAGCCCAAACTCTGTAATGATCCTTCAGATCTTTGATCTTGCTGCTGGGCACCCCATAGGTGAAAATCCTTTCAGCTATCACGCCCACGTCAGCACATCTCTCAGCCATATCAATACAGCGGACGCCACCGCCACTGTAACCGATTAACCTTGCTATGTGATCCTCAGCGATCACAATCTTCTTCCCCATAACGAAGGAGGTGACTAGATGTGTTGAAGCCTTGGCATGAATCCAGAATTCCTTGACTAACATAGGGAATGTTGGTCCAACCAACCTGTCAAAATACCTTTCCCACTTCTGTGCCCTAACTTCTTCAGTTAGGTCAAAACCGTTCTCCTTCAAGCTTCCAAAATCAATGATCAATTCAGATAACACTTCAAGATTCTTCATGGGAGTGAGGAGTGTTCTGAATGGCACTTGATACTTCTCAGATGATGCTTTCTTCTGAGGACCTGCAGAAGCACTGCTGGAGGTTGCCTTGTTCACGCTAAAGGATTTTGAGAAGAAACTGAGAAAAGGAGGTTTTGCAAGAGATGAACACATAAATATGCAGAGAATGCTTGAGTATTAGTGAGAAACTGTAAAGAATTGGAATGAGAGGTTAATGTGTTTAAATAGAGTTTCAGAATTTTTTTTTTGAAAAAAAATAAACGTTTTTAAGAAAGAGAAAAATCATGATTGCATTTTAAAAGCGTGATTACTTTTATTAAATGCTTGCTGATTTTGGGGGATTTGAGAAAGATACTTAGAAATGGTTACCAGACATGTGTCTCAATGCACCCAATCAGCGCTTTGCCTTCTCAGAAGCGTGCATGCGTTCTGCTTCAGAGATTTGCTGATGATTGGATGACACTTGTTTGATGTAGTGATCAGCACGTCTGTCTTTGAGCTTAGACTCTCAGATCTTTAGACTTGCATCTGATACAATCTGCATGTTCTATCTTTCTGAAAGAAGATTGATCAGAAGTTCACAGTAAAGCAATTACATTCTGAAGATAAATATATGGAATTAAAACATTTTCACTCTGGACAGACTTTCATGTTGAGATGTTTCAGAATGAAATTAAACCTATCTTCTGAAAGGGGTTTAGTAAAGATATCAGCCCATTGATGGTCTGTATCTATAAATTTTAAGTTCAAAATTCCTTTCTGAATATAGTCCCTAATGAAGTGATGTTTTATTTCTATATGCTTAGCTCTAGAATGTAAAATGGGATTCTTACTTAAGCAAATAGCAGAAGTATTATCATAGAGTATAGGAATGTTACTCTCAAAAATCTGGAAGTCTTCAAGCTGACTTTTCATCCAGAGCATTTGTGTGCTACATCCTGCTGCTGCTATGTACTCAGCTTCTGCTGTTGATAGCGCAATTGTTGATTGCCTTTTGCTGGACCAAGAGATCAGATTTTCTCCCAGAAACTGGCAGCTTCTAGAAGTACTTTTACGTTCCACTCTGTCTCCAGCAAAATCAGCATCGCAGTAGCCTACTAAGCTGTAATCACTAGATTTTCTATAAAACAAACCCAGATTAGTAGTACCTTTCAGATACTTGAAAATTCGCTTAACAGCTGTTAAGTGAGATTCTCTAGGATCTGATTGGAATCTAGCACAGATACAAACACTGAATAATATGTCAGGTCTTGAAGCAGTTAGATAGAGGAGAGAACCAATCATACCTCTGTAGACTTTCTATTCTACATTTTTGCTTACCTCTTCTCTTTCCAGAATGCACGTGGGATGCATTGGAATCTTTGATGGCTTACATTCTGAGAGGTCAAATTTCTTCAGAAGATCTCTGATGTATTGGCTCTGATGAATGTAAGTTCCCTCTGGAGTTTGATTGATCTGAATTCCTAGAAATAATTTCAGTTCCCCCATGAGGCTCATCTCAAATTCTGCCTGCATACACTTAGCAAATTTTCTTCCAAGAGAAGGATTAGTAGAACTAAAAATAATATCATCAACATAAATTTGACAGACTAAGATGTCATTCTTAACTGATTTACAGAATAGAGTAGTGTCCACTTTCCCTCTGGTGAATTCATTTTCTAATAGAAAGTTACTTAGCCTTTCATACCAAGCTCTGGGAGCTTGTTTCAGACCATATAGTGACTTCTTTAGTTTGAAAACATGTTCTGGATGTTTTGTATTTTCAAAACCAGGGGGTTGGTGTACATATACTTCTTCTTCTATATAACCATTTAAGAATGCACTTTTGACATCCATCTGATACAGAGTGATGCCTCTATTAACAGCAAATGAAATTAAAAGTCTGATAGATTCTAACCTGGCGACTGGGGAAAAGGTTTCTGTATAGTCTATCCCCTCTTGCTGACTATAACCTTGTGCAACCAGTCGTGCCTTGTTTCTGATGACTTCACCTTGTTCATTTAGCTTGTTTCTGAACACCCATCTTGTTCCAATGACGTTGAATCCTTTTGGTCTGGGAACGAGATCCCATACGTCGTTTCTGGTGAATTGATTTAGCTCTTCTTGCATTGCCAGAATCCAGTCATTATCCAGAAGTGCTTCATCAATAGAAGAAAGTTCAATCAGAGACACAAGTCCCATAAGAGTTTCTTCAGAGTTTCTGAAGCTTGCTCTTGTTCTGATTGGATCTTCCTTTCTTCCTAAGATAGTCTCTTCTGGGTGATCCAAGCTGCTTTTGGGTAATCTCTTCTGAGGTTGATCAACAGCTGTTGTAGGATTGCTAGCAGTGCTCCTTTCAGACGTTGAAGGAGTGTCTGTGTTGAGAGCTTCTGATGACTTGTCTTCAGAACCTGTAAATTCAATTTCCATACCTGCAAAAACTTCATTCTGCTTTGACTTTTCAGAGTCAAGCTTATCATCAAAATGAACACTGATTGATTCTTCCACAATCTGTGTTTCTGTATTGTATACTCTGTACCCTCTTGAGCGTTCAGAGTATCCTAACATAATACACTTCTGTGCTTTAGAGTCAAACTTGTTCAAATAATTCTTTGTATTTAATATAAAGCAAGTACATCCAAATGGATGAAAATATGAAATGTTGGGCTTTCTGTTCTTCCACAATTCATATGGAGTCTTTTCCAGAATAGGTCTTATTGAGATTCTATTCTTAATGTAGCACATTGTGTTTATTGCCTCTGCCCAGAAGGTCTTAGCAACGTTTGTCTCATTGATCATGGTTCCGGCCATTTCTTGCAATGTTCTGTTCTTTCGTTCTACAACTCCATTTTGTTGGGGAGTTCTAGGACAAGAGAAATCATGCAGAATGCCTCTGTCATTAAAGAATGACTCAAAATATTTGTTTTCAAATTCTCCACCATGATCACTTCTGACTTTAACGATTCTAAGATCCTTTTCATTCTGAACTTGGTTACAGAAGGTAACAAACACAGAGTGTGACTCGTCCTTGTGTCTTAAGAACTTTACCCATGTCCATCTGCTATAGTCATCTATGATTACTAACCCATACTTCTTGCCACTGACTGAAGCAGTTTTAACTGGTCCAAATAAGTCAATGTGCAGAAGTTCTAATGGCTTAGAGGTAGAAACAACATTTTTGGATTTAAAAGAAGGTTTTGCAAACTTGCCTTTCTGACATGCTTCACACAGAGCATCTGAATTGAACTTCAAATTAGGAAGTCCTCTGACCAGATTGAGTTTGTTAATCTGAGATATTCTTCTCATACTAACATGCCCCAATCTTCTGTGCCAGATCCACTGCTCGTTGTTAACAGACAGAAGGCATTTTACATTCTGACTCTTTAGTTCAGAAAGTTTGATTTTGTAAATGTTGTTTTTCCTCTTACCATTAAACAGGGTAGTCCCATCTTTCTGACTAACAGCTTTACATGATTTTTGATTAAAGATTATATCATAACCGTTATCACTTAATTGACTTATGGATAACAGATTATGCATCAATCCATCTACTAGCAGAACATTATTAATAGAGGGAAGATTTCCATTACCTACAGTTCCAGAGCCAATTATCTTTCCCCTCTAATTTCCTCCAAAGCCAACGTGGCCTCCAGGCTTAAGTTCCAGGCTTTGGAACATATGCCTTCTTCCCGTCATGTATCGTGAGCAGCCAGAGTCCAGGTACCATGACTGGTGTTTCTGACTTGCTGCTAAAGATATCTGCAACATGTATTATTTTATCCTTAGGTACCCAGATTTTCTTGGGTCCTGATTTGTTAGTTTTACCAAAACTCTGGTTGAATTTTGGTTTCACAGAGTGCTTACTGCTAGTGTATTTAATATCATGTGTGTGACCATACACAAAATGTGAATTCAGAGGAGTGTGTTTAATGGTTAAGTCCATGACATTCTTTGGTGTAGGAACCTTACCTTGGTATCCTATTCCTTTCCTGCCGTTTCTGCTAACTCCATAGATCATTGAAGCCATTTTGCTTCTATCTATGCTTTTAGCGAGGAACTTCTGGAAACTGTGATCATACTCCTTGATGATCTCATCAGCGTTGCTGGGAGTTTCAGAAATTGGTTCCTTCTGAGAGTTTTGTAAAGTGTTTTCTAATTTTGAAATCTTATTTCTCAGCTCAGAATTCTCCAATTTGAGACTCTCAGTCTTATTAGAGTCAGATTCAAGATTCCTTTTCAGGTCTCTGAATTTAACTCTAATTTGCTGATACCGTTCCAGAATCTCATTAAGGCTTTCAGCAAGTTCAGCCTTTGTAAAGTTAACAGCAAAGTTAGGAAATACCTCTTCAGTATCTGATTCTGAGTCTGATTCAGAAGCTTCGCTGTCTTCTGAGATGTTAGCCATGAGAGCTATGTTTGCCCTCTCATCATCTGATTCTGAGTCAGCTTCAGACGAGTCAGAGTCATCCCATGTAGCCATGAGACTTTTCTTCTTCTCTCTTCCAAACTTCTTTTTGGGCTTTTCCCTCTGAAGCTTTGGGCAGTCACTCTTATAGTGTCCTTGCTCATTGCACTCATAGCAGATGATGTCCTTGGTGTTTGGCTTTTTGCTGCTGGAGGAGCCTTCAGATCTTCTGTATCCAGAGGAAGAATCTGTCCTTCTGTATCTGGAAGAAGACTCGTTCTGATCAGATCTTCTGGGATTCCTTAACTTCCTTTGTCTTTGCTTCCACAGTTGATTTACGCTTCTGGAGAGGAGGGAGAGTTCGTCTTCTTCTGATGAGGATCCATCAGATGTTTCTTCAACTGCCTGCAAAACTTTAGACTCAAATTTTTTGTTAGATTTTAATGCTAAAGGCTTACCTTGCTTCTGAGGGAGCTGATAAGTTCCTCCAGAGTGATTTTGTTGAGATCTTTAGCTAGCTTCAGAGCTGTAACCATTGGTCTCCACTGCTTGGGTAAACTTCTGATGATTTTCTTGACATGGTCAGCAGTAGAGTATCCTTTGTCCAGAACTTTGAGACCAGCTACCAGAATCTGGAATCTTGAGAACATTGTTTCAATGGATTCAGATTCTTCCATTTTGAACGCCTCATACTTCTGAACGAGTGCCAGAGCTTTAGTTTCTTTGACCTGAACGTTGCCCTCATGCGTCATTCTGAGTGAGTCAAAAATGTTCTTTGTTGTGTCTCTATTGGAGATCTTTTCATATTCAGTATAGGAGATGGAGCTGAGGAGGATGGTTCTGGCCTTGTGGTGATTCTTGAAGTCACGCTTTTGTTGGTCAGACATTATTTTCCTATCAATCTTCTGACCGCTAGCATTCACAGGGTGCATGTATCCATTTGTCACCATATCCCACAGATCAGCATCATGTGCCAGAAAGAAGCTTTCAATTCTGTCTTTCCAGTAATCAAAGTTTTCTCCATCAAAGACTGGAGGTTTGCCGCTGAATCTGTCTCTGTCCTCATTGTTGTCATTGCTGATGTGAGAATTGTTTCCTGCCATTGTGTTTTTCTGACGCTGGATCTTGTACTGACACGGTTAAGTGTTTTAGCTCAGAACCAGGCACTCTGATGCCAATTGAAGTAGTGAAAAACACAAGAAGGGGGGGGGGGGGTTGAATTGTAAAACTGAAAATCAATGCAATGAACAAGATATTTTTATCATGGTTCGTTTGATCTCAAACTACTCCAGTCCACCCGTCAAGGTGATTTCGCCTCTCTCCAACGAGGTCTTAATCCACTATATTCAACTGAATATTACAGACTGCTTTAACAACTGCTAAAGCCTTCTTGATGCAAACCACAACCCGGTTTGTCAAGGAAACACTTTCTTACAAAGAAGATAAATCTAAGTGTGTGAATGTTTTCTACAAAACTGTATCACAACTGTGATGTATACACAACTTAAAGCTTAGAAACTAGATTGCTAAACAATGATAGAATATCAGAATGTGTAGTGTTTAGCAAAACTGAGAGAAGGAAGATTTTGATCAGCTTTTATGCGTGTAAAGATTTGGAGAGCATTAGCCAATTCAATCTTCAAAGTCTTGTTTATATAGCACTGAGATGTTGAACGTTGGAGCAATATTCTTGATTCAATGCTAATAACAAACTTTCCTTATCGAGCAGATCTTGTCTGGAATGAGGCCGTTGGTATTAATTTGCTTTCAATGCACAGTACCGTTGCTTACTTAATGCAAGTTCTGGCTTGGCTCATTCTGACTCTGCTTAGCTGCTGATGAACTGTTGTGTTTCTTTATCAGAGTGTTGAGCGCAGTTCTGTTCATCAGACTTCAGCATATACGTGAGTTAATCTTCTGATACTGACATTCTGATATGGCAACTTCTGATGCTGATGTCAGGAACCAAATTTCTGATGCTGATTAGGTGTGATCTTGCTTATATCAATCAGAGTATCTGCAAATCAGAATGTAATAATTTAGGCAGCAGATAGTTCATACATGAATCATATAAATAATGTATCTTTTCACTTTGTTATCATCAAAACTTAAATAGGGTAGTAGATTCAAACTTTGTTCTAACAGAGAGGTATTCACATTTGTTAATCAAATTCTTGGAAAGTGGAGTCTTTTCAAATAGAATTATGTGGCTATCCATCAGGCGTTGTATGCCTTTCTTCAGCCTTTCACATCCATTGAGTTGTCTTGTACAACACACACAGTATTTTTCACAGCCAGGGAAGATCCCAGCTTTCAACAGATTGTTCTTGATTACATTCAGCGGAGTAGTCAATTCTTCAACAGAGGCAATAAAAATTGTATCTTCAACAACATTAACACCTTTTTCATGCTTCGGCATTGGTGCGGTAATTACATACGGCGTTGGAGGAGGATCAAATTCAATATTTTTGTTGTCAATCAAATCTTGGATTTTGTTCTTCAAGGCCCAACGCTGGTCAGTCTCGTGCCCGAGGCTGCTTGAATGGTAAGCACACTTAGCGTTTGGATTATACTTTGGTGATGAGGTGTCAGGGTTGGCGGGAGGATCGCGCAATCTCACTAAATTAGCTTTGAGAAAATGTTGAAGGGATTGAGACACTAACATGCCTAACCTCATAAATTGTCTTCTTGGAGTTTCAAAACATTGATGATTTGCAGATGTTCTTGGAGTAGGAGTTGGATTAGAGATTCGGACAATATTGACAGACAGGTGATCATTCTTCTTGGTATGGGCCCTTTCCCCATACACATCATTGACTTCCTTCTTTGCAGCAAAAGGTTTATTGATAGGATTGGGAGTGGAGGTAGATGCCACAAAGATCTTCCCACTTTTGATGCCACTTTCAACTCTTTCACCAGTTAAAATTAATTCGGTGAAACCAGAAGAAGAGCAGCCAACCAACTGATTGAAGAAAGGACCATATAAAGTGCTCATGAACATGTCGATGTGCTCCCTATTAGTCAAGGAAGGTTGGACCCTACTAGCAAGGTCTCTCCACTTTTGCGCATATTCCTTAAATCCTTCATTCTTTCCCATAGTCATATCTTGCAATTGAACCCTCATTGGCGCCAAGTCAGTGTTGTACTGATACTTATGGTAGAAGGAAGTAGCTAGATCCTCCCAAGTATTGATACGATAACCATCTAACAGATAAAACCATTATGGTTGCGTTCCAGCCAAGCTCTCTTGGAAAAAGTGAACCCATAACTTCTTATTAGCAGTGTGCGGATGTATCTTGCGTACATAAGATTTCAAATTGAGCTTTGGACAAGAAACCCCACCGTACTTTGCAAAGATTGGTATTTTGAATTTGTGGGGAATGACTACCCCAGAGATCAAACCCAAATCATCAAAATCTAAACTGGGGACGACTTAGATTTCAACAGCTTTCAATCTGTCTTCTAACTACTTGTATTTGATATCAGCGGGTGGGTACTGCTCGTTGAAATAATCATCATCAGATTCTTGATCATTAGCACATTCAGTTTGAGTAATCTTGACTTCACCGACCTGGTTCTTGTCCTCTTCAGATGAGTCTCCTCCTACTGGGATTTGACGGAATGTCTCCTTAAACCTTTTACCCATGTTGAGGAGAGCTTTCTTCTTTGGCTTCTTCTTAACGACCAGCAAAGCCATCATATCTTGCTGCCCTTGGCTAGGGCTAGTAGAGCTTCTTGAAACTGAGAATTCTGGTCTTGGAGATCCGTCACAGTTTTCTCTAGATCCATCTTGCTGAAATAAACAGCAGAAAGATAAGGAAACATGTTAAGCGAAAAACCTGGCATGTTATGATGCATGGGATATGTACATGCAAATGATTTCAAGGGTTAATGAAATTTAAATATGTATAGACAAAATAATGAACAAACATTAGTTTTCATTAGACAAACCAAGAAAGATTAAATCATGCCTCTTGGGCTTACAAAATGACTTTCTAAGATAAAAATACTGAACGCATCCTCTTTGGCGCAAGATAAGAGTTTACACTTTGCTCTTCTTGTAGTTTCTTCATAAGCTCCAAGACCCTATTTTCACTAGCATAGAATTGAGCCTCAAAAGTATCTCGTTCTTCCTTCAGCTGGATCCAACCCTTTTGCAAGTCTTCGATAGAGGTAGGCATGTCAGGATGGAGGATAGTGTAGGGAACATCTCCTTCAACCACATGCTCCATGATGACTGGTAAGATAGAGGGATAAGGCATCACAAGTTTCTGAGCACGAGCTGGTACCCATTTAAGGTAAGGCTCGAGGGGAATGGAATTCTTGTGTCCAAGCGTCTTTCTATCCACCTTGTTCAACATCCTCCAGGCTCGGATAAACCTTTAACGGTAACCTTGATCGTCATTCTCGTAGTCGAATACTAAACCTTGAAAAAGCATCTCTTGTGGACCATCCCTTCGGGTGTAACCAAACTGTCTTAAGGCTAAGAAAGGGTTGTAAGTGATACCTCCTCTAATGCCAAGAAAAAGGACATTAGGGAATTCTCCACAACGGTCAACAATAGTAACATTCTCCAAAGAGCGGAAACACCAATGAATATCTGAATGTCTGAGCATCATCAACCTATGTGACCATCTTGAACCTTGCTCGTTCTTCAATACAAATTTGGGAAGATGTGAAATAAACCATCTTGCCAAGAGACGAGTATAACACATAAGTATACATCTTTTCCTCATGGTGTGAGTGTGAAAAGAATGTAGGATGTTCCCTAGCAAAGTAGGCATCAGATTACGAGACATGAAGATTTTGACGGTGTTCACATCTATGAGTTGGTCAGGATTTGGAAACAAAACCATCCCATAGATGAGGAGAGCCACAATTTCCTCAAAAGCTTGCAAATCTAAAGAGTTCCAACAATTTTGGGATTTCTCAAACAATTAGTTGTGATATCAGATGGTTGCAAGTGTAGAGCTTGAGCAATCTCTTCTGGATTTGGATCTCTTTCCGTACCGTTGAAAGGTAGTTGATTGAGAATGGGAATCCTCAAGAGTTGGGAGAATTCTTCCAAAATTGGCACAAGTTTATAATTGGGAAATGTGAAGCAATGGTGTAGAGGATCAAAGAACTGAAAGAGCAGCTTCATCATGTCTTCATCAGTGTTGGAGGTAACCAAGTTTAGCAGGCGACCATGTCTTTCAGTAAATGGAAAATTTTCAGGAATCCTTGATGCTAGATCTTTGAGTTGAGGAAGGATCCTTACAAGATTGACTTGAATGGTTTTCCTGCGAATAAAATCCATGTCCTACAAAACAGAACAAAGATAAATCCCAAAAATCCTTGAAATTGTTAGTGAGTATGAGTAGGATGTTATGATGTTTATGATTTTATGTACAAGTAAATATATACAAACAAAGCAAACAAGTCCCTAGGTTTAGGCTTGCATGGAGTCTCATAGGTAAGTACCCTATTGAAGTTTAGTTGGCTTAAACTTGTCCTAGTAATAGTAACCGGGTTCTAAGGAGCTCAATATTAATGGTTTGTTTCCTTGGGCATTGTTTCAGTGCAAGCCTCTTTAATGGTGACCAAAATATCCCAAAAAACCAAACCTCAATGAGTGTAGTATCGAGTATCTACCAACTTCGGACTGCACCAAAGTCAGTCATCTCACTATGTCCTAAAGGCCAAGTTGGTCAAGTAAAGGTTCTAAAAGTTCATTAGTGCTTCATGACATCACTCAGTGCCCCGTATTCTCCTTGACTACTCAAGGGCTACCGATACCCACAAATATGTCGCACTAACGTAGCTATTGCTTAGACTGTGTCAGTATAGCCCGCACAATTTCCATAACGTATTGCTAATTACCTATAAGGTATACCAAATCCGGGTAGAGGATTCAAACCCAAACAAAGAACCAAAATTTAAAGCATACAACTCAAACAAAGAAAGCAAGTAAATGTGATCTAGTCCTAAGGTAATCCCACTTTTAGAATGACCCCGCAGAGTCGCCAGTTCTATGATGCGGTGGGAGAACTGACTTGGGTGTTTTACGTTTTATCGTAAATGTTGCCGTTAGCAAGAGTCACCACCGGATTTTCTTTTATCCAAAAGTAAAGTTGAAAAAGCACAGGAAATACCTTTGAGATGTTTTTCTTGAGTTCGGGGGGGTAAATTATCAAAAGGGAAGGTATTAACACCCCTTTCATCCATGGTTTTCCATGGGCTCTTAATTACTTGCTAGATCACTTGATTTTGTTTGAAAATACGCTTTGTGTGGTTTTTTAAAGTATTTTGAAAAGGCGCCATAATTTAGGCAAAGTTTGTAATGATTCTCGTTCGTAAGAATGTATACAAAGTGTTGACCTTTCGAAAATGTTTTTAAGTTTGAAAGATGTTTTTTTTGAAAGAGTTGGTGTTTGTTTTGAAAACTAGCAAGGATGTTTTGTTTCGAAATTGAGCAAGTAATTAGGAAAAATCTACCTACTTAAAAGTCTTTCTTGTTTATTTCCTCTTTCCTTTAACATTGTTATCTTACCATTGATTTGGTAAGCAACCTTATATTTGGATGTAAACGGGACGGGTGTGGGTCATCGTATAACCATGATTAGCAATGTTGCAAGGTATCTTAGCATCTTTCCTTAGGGACTAAGATCATTTTGAAAAGGCAACATAGATAGCGTCATCAAGGGACTATGATCTTGTATTTTTGCTTGTTTTTGCTAAGATACCTCACATGCATAACATGGCCATTTTTGTAAGGCAACCAAATGGATTTTACCCTCGGGATGCTTGTGTACAAGTGTATTGATTTTCATGCTTGATTTGTCTTTGATTAGGGTTTGATAATTGATTGGTTTTAGTCTTTCCATACAAACCCTAATTACTAGCATTTATATAAAGTGATAAATTGTGAAAAGTAAAATTACTACGCTATTACATCATTAGGGGAAGGGGGTGTACAAATTTACAAATAGGGATTGCAAGAAAATTAAACCTAATTATCTATTACAACCATATTAAATATTGTATAAAATTGAAAATAAAATGCAAGAATATAAATGGAAAAGAAATGACTTTTACTGTTTTTTATGAAACGGTATTTTTTGTCTTGACCTAATTACAGAAAATAATTAATTAAAATTAAATAAAATTAAATTAAACTAATTAAGAAAAGAAATTAATTTGAAAAGGATTTTAAGGGTTTTTTTATAAAAATTTTTTTTACATTAATGAAAATAAAATACATGAGTATAAAAAATAAATAAAAATAAATTTGGATTTTTTATGATTTTATGAAAATAATAATAATAATAATAATAATAATAATAATAATAATAATATTAATATTAATAATAATAATAATAATAATAATAATAATAATAATAATAATAATAATAATAATGAAGAAAAAATAAATAAAAATAAAAATATAAAGAAAAAGTCAGAGGGGTTAATTAGTAAGGCAAGGAGTATTATGAGAAAAAAAACTAGGCCCATATGAAGAGCCCAAGTGCTGCCAAAAAAACACAAAAGAATCAGAAATTTGTAAAAAAAATAGCAAAAGGTCACGCTGGAGCTTGAACCCAGGACCTAAGGGTGAACAGGCGCGCGCTTTACCACTGGGGTGGCTATACATCCGTTGATATAAGCAAAACAATGAATATATGATACAAAACGCGCCCTGATTACACTTCATCTTCAACCTCTAGCCAAAGGACCTGTATCTTCTTCATCTCTCAACAAAAATGAAAAGTTCAAACATGAAAGTTGTGGCATTTCTTCCCACGAATTAAACCATATAAATAACTTAAGCTAACAGTCAAAGATGAATGAGAATTTTTCTGGCCCTAATTTAAAACCTAAAAATTTAAGAAAACTTCAAATCTAAAATTATCTAATCTCAGGCCATATAAATGCAAACTATGGATATGTACAGGTTTGTGGCAATGGTATTTATATTTTATCTTCACAAATCAAGACCTAACAATGTCTAAATATGAAGATAGAAGTTCAAAAAACTCACCTTGCAGCTGGAGATCGTGTTTTGAGTTAGAGCTATTTTCAAAGTGTTTTGATGATTGGGTTAGCTTCCTTGAACCTCCAGGAAGCTATTGCAAAGCTTACTTTATACTGAGAGTTCTTGAATCAAACTGAAGAAGTCAATGTGCAATGCCCTGTTTTTGAAAATGGAGGATGGTGCAAATGGTATTACAGTTTGAAAACAGGGGTTGGGATAACTTCTATATGTGTATTAGAAGCTTTGTGGATGGTTTGGCTAAGAAACGCACGAGGGGATTTGGAGATTGGGTTCAAAAGTCAGAAATGACAAGTTTTTGTCCTTGTATGGCAATTTCTGGTTTTGGAGAGTTTGAGGGCTTGTTCAATCGTGTCTTAGATTGCAATACACTTGTATGGTTATATGAAAAAGATTAGAGGACTTGAGGAGGTCAGAAAAGCAAGATATAGACTTATGGCCATGTTACGTGATTTTAAAGAAAAGTGACAATATGGTTCCAAGATGAATTACAAGCATGGCCTAGGTTTATGGGAGGCTCTAGACATGTTGCTTTTACCTTTTACATTGATTGTGATCAGAAGGAACAAGTTAGGAGCTCTATGCATTGACTTTGTGATTAAAGCCTCTCTACAAGAATGGAATGGTTACTTTGTGCCATAAATGGAAAATTTGCTTGGATAAAGCTTGAATCAAGTGGATAATAGCTCAAAAGCAAGTGTAATCTTCTGATTATGGAGAGATCTTGAGGTTTAGAGGTCTGCAAAGCAATATTGTACAACATAGGTCTGAAATTGAATTCTTGTTCATCACAAAATGACTTGGAATTCAAGTGTGAAAACCCTAACTTCATCTCTTTGATTCTACCTACTCAAGAATGATCTCAAGGAGTTCTTGGACATTTTGGAAAGCTTGAAATGTGCACTATAACCCCTATTTGAATTACTTTTGAAAATTACCCTTGGAAATATATGAAAAAGTTCCATGAAGTTAGGTCAAAATCCTTACCAAAAATAGGGCAAAATTTCACTAAGTGTCCAATTTCAAGACCATGACTTTATGAATTAATAACTTGATATCCAAGCATTTTTAGGAGAATTTTTGTAAAGCAACTTTGTAGATATCATTGAGATCTACAACTTTCATGTTGAAAGTTTCTTCTGAATCCTCTTGCACCATGGTGAAAAATTGGCCCAAAGTTTTGAAAAAACATGAAATTTAAACACTTAGAAAAATTTCTAAGTTAGAAAATTTTGACTTTTCAAAATGAAATCTTGAATTTTTTATTTCTTGATGAATAAGTTTTATATTTTGACATGTTTTGATGAATTGTGATCTTTGACATTGAATTTTGACCAAAAAGTCAAAGTTTGACTTTTCAGTGTACAATTGACTTTTGATTAGTTGACCGAAAATTCACTATCATTCCAATTGGTCTTGAGAAATGTTTTAGGTAATTACATTATGTCAAAATGATGCAATTTAAATCTTGATATCATGCTTCAAACCAATTGACCATTTGCTAGGTCAAAAATCAGAAATTGCCCTTTCTCAATCAAAACCCTAATTTTGACCATTTTGCCCTTTTAATGATTTGATCAAATTTCTTGAGGAATTATGATCCAAATTTTATCAAATAATACATATGAGTTTATACTGTTTATGTGGATAAAAAATTATGAAGTTTGATTGTAAATTGGCCATAGTTGACTTTTTCCCCAATACAGCTGATTTTTATGTCAACTGCTCAATTGACTGAGCAAAAATGTGATCCAAGGCTTGAAACTTGACATGATTAATCTTGGGAGTCCAGAATGATCCATGAAAGTCATATGAAGCATTGAAATTTCAATTATCCTTGTGCAATCTTAAACCCTAATTTTGGTCATCAATGCTTGAGGAGGTGTCTTGAGCTGATCAACCCTAGTGCAGTCTTGAACCCATAGAGGTCTTTGTGAGAAAATATATGATAAATGAGAGGGAAATTTTTTGGGTACAATAGCTGCTTTATTTCAAGTGGGCGACTATGTTAATCGTGTGATATGGTTACATTAAGCGTGATGCTCTTTTATGTAGTAGAATATGTGTATGACTTAGAGTCTGTCTTTTCCCCTTGAGCGGTGATATATTTATAGGGGTCTCTCGGGCTTAGGGTTTTCACCTCTTTATATGGTCTTAATCACCCCTATTACTAATGGAGGTTATTGACCACCTATCTTCTAGGAGTCAATGTAGACTCTTTCTTACTTGACTCATACGTTCGAGAAGCCACCCAGGCGAGTCACTTAGATCCAACCTGGGCATCAAAATTGTGAGGCGAGGAAGCCCTTGTCTAGGGCATTAACAAATATAACACTACATAGTTCCTAAAGTGTGGGGACTTTTTTTAAAGAGTAAAGTGTTTAAAAACTACCTTCCCGTCTTTAGAATGTGTCCTCGCCCCATTGACAGTACCCTCGATCGAGAACATACTTATTTTGCACATGCGTGGCATGGGCATTTATCAAACTTGGAGAAACGTGTTTGTTTGAGGTGTTTTGAGACATCTAAATGTCAGTCACTTTGGCCAGATTGTGTGTTCGAGAGGAAGAGGCAGGAGTAGCATTTAATGCACCTTATGATGGTGCTTCTTGGGAAGGAAAATCAACTTCTCGTCTTCACACGTGGCATTCATGCGATGATACTTTCTTGATTCTGGTGATAATCTATTGGGTGAATGTGTTAACCCATTTTCTTTGACTCCCTATATATTATTCAGAAGCATCACTTTGCTTCCTCTTTTTTCATAAAATCCTTTATGTGTTAGATTTCGTCCTCTTGAAACCTGACTTATGTCTACCATGGTGAAGAAAACTACTCTTATCCATGCCAAGAACATTGATTCCTTGTATTCCACCATAGACATGATCGAAAAGTTTCTACATGGCATGAAATTATCCAGTTCGGGACGAGAGAGGGATGTGCTCATGGAACATTGCTTAAGAGATGAGAGGGAAACCATATACACATCTAGTGATCCATCTGCTATTTTCTTCTACCTTAATCTTCCAGTTATCTATGAGTTAGGGTTTTAGTCCCTTTCTCCTCTTTTGAAACGAGGTTCTTAACTACCATTAATGCGACCCTTTTCGAGCTTACCCCAAACATTTGAGGTATACTTATGGATTTTCAAATAACCTGTTGTAACTTGGGGGTGTCTCATTCTATCAGAGTGATTTTGTAATTCTACATGACATAGTTTCTTCCCAACAATGGTTAGGTAACGTTGCGCCCTTTTCCTGGGGTACATTATTTGAAGCCCTTTTACAGTCCTTATGAGGTTGTAAAGACAAGTTTGTTTGAATAAGGGTGAAAGATAATACTTCTTATGTTATCGTGGTAGCGGGAGGCGAGCCTTTGTTTCCCCTATCTTGGACTCCTGATCCTAAATTCATTGTGAAGGTGGACTCACGTGTCCTTTCTCCTCTTGACCGTATGATGACACTACTACAAAAAACACATTTCACCTCAGACGCGAAATGCATATAATCTCGTCTAAAGAAGCGAGGTAACGAAGGGCGTCATAAAAAATTGTCAATTAACACCTCAGTTGTTTAAAAACCTAGGGGTAAATTTATATGCGCATGGGTTCGAACCCTAGTAGTAACACTTATATTATTTTCAAAGCTAGCATATCTTATCTCTCGGTTTTCTAGAAAATCGAGGGGTAAGATTATTTCTTCTTTTTTTATTTAAAAATTATTACATTGTTTACCCAGAATATTACACTATTTACACAATGATAATGCAAAAATACATAGCATATTCGACCCAATTTACATAAATAAAGTTACCCTTTTATCACAATTATGTTGCATTATGTTGGCAGTTCAAGTTTATTTCAGGTAATTATTTCACCAAGGCCTACATGAGAAAAGGATAAGAAATGAAAAAGAAATAGACTGAAAATTAGAGAATAGAAGAAAATAGCAGAGAATTCATATCAGAAGGCTGTGACGGTCGTCACACCTTCCATAACGCTCGACACAAGTTAAACATGTGTGCCCCTCGGCACACATGCCATGACGATTGGCACAAGATAAAAATATGTGTGCCCCACGGTACAAAATGCATGCCACTCGGCACAGGCTATATTTCTGTTTGACGCAAAGATTTCTCCATGATTCTCCATGTTGCCAGTACCAATGACTCATGCATTATTTCCTCCTGGTCTTTCTCCACACATGGATTTTTCTAAGGCCATGAAGTCAAAACTCTTAGATTCTCTCAAGAAATCTGTTATAGGAGGACTATAATAGGGACAATTACACAACAAATGGCTCTCGTCTCTCTCTCGTCTCTCTCTCTCTCTCTCTCTCTCTCTCTCTCTCTCTCATTTTGTTACACTATCTCGCATTTAAGTTTTTCACGCCATTATTCCAGTTTCAACAGTTCTAGCTTTGTTTAGAATCCTTAAGTAGATAAAACCTTCACATAAACAACGGTAGTTGTCTACAGCAGAAAGCTATTGTATCATTAGTTTCTTTTCATAGACTCATTAATTTTGCTTTAAGTTTTATATTCTTTTTGTTCTGAATTCAAGTTATTTTTCCACAAGCAAATCCTGCGGCATATTATGGAGGATTGCTATCAATACTAAAAGTGTTATAGAAATTGCATTCTATTGTTTAATTCCAGGTTTTTAATTCAATTATATTTTGTTCTCTATTTATCAATCATGGTTGAATCATTATATGTTGGCTACTAATTTGTGTTCGTGATAAATAAGATGTCCGACAAACTTCCCTGATACCGGTATGTAAGGTCATAAACCGAAGGGGTTCGGTAACAATTTGCCATAAACCTTTTTTAAAATGCATTTCTAGGTTGGTTTCCAATTTTAATATTAAAAACTATTTTTTTACGAGAGTAAGAGACAAACGAAGGCTAAAATCAATAATCACGAGAGGGTGAGTTTTTAACCGGATAGTGGTAATCAAACATTAGTTTTAAATACAGCGGGAGCGATTTAGGATTAATTAGATTCTATTTGTTTTCAAAATTTATTTTTGGGTTTTAAATGAGACATCGAGAGAAAGCATTTAAGTTTAATTATATAATCTGAATAAATAATCACGATAGTGTGAGATAAAGGTTTTTAAACGGATAGTTTCTACTGAATAATGTTTTGAATACTCAAAGCTATGCCAATGATTTACTGAATTCCCGAAGTCAGATGTATTACATAATGGTGTCCCGTTATTAAATATTTCATTTAGTCTAAGCTTATTTTCATCTAACCTAAAACCTAAGATTTATTATTAGCCTTAACTTTACATAGTAACTTTAGATAGCATTAATTCGATTATCAGTCCTTATGGATTCGATATCTTTTAAAACTACGCAATTAAACAGTACACTTGCAGTTAATACACCCTGATAGACTCTTAAAGTCATGATCAAGTTTTTGGCACCATTGTCGGGGACTGATTTATCGATATTGTGATTCCTTTATTATGAAATATAGACTAAGACAGTCAATTTTATTTCCTTTTATCCGTTGATTGTATGCCAAGCACTCGCTCTCAAGGCGAAGAATTATAGCAACCAATCGACGAGGTCGAGCATTTTGGTAGTATAAGACGCCGAATTAGAGAATACCAAATTAAGTACAATCTTCCTGAATTCAATCTTACCGATTTATCTCTTCCTGAACCAAGAATTGTCGAAGGACCCTAAAATCATCCTCTGAAGGATTATGCTGCCCCATCACAAGAGGAACATCACAACAACATTGCTTCCCCCGCTATCGCTTGTAACATTTTCGAGTTGAAACCTTCGTTATTATAAGCTATCCAACAAAATCAATTTTCAGGATGTCCTACGGACGATCCGAACTTGGATTTATCTGTGTTTGTTCAGTACGCAGACAGAGTGAAAGAAAATGGTGTCAACCCTGAAGCAATAAGACTTCGTGTAATATGGTGGGAGAATTCACTTTTGGTTATGGATTTTATCACAAATGTTGCGGATAGCAAGAGTTGCCACCGACTTTTCTTTTATCCAATAAAGGAAAGGGTGAAAAGAACAGGAAAGACCTTTGAGAAATTTTCTGAGTTCGGGGGGTAGGTTATGAAAAGGGAAGGTATTAACACCCTTTTCATCCGTAGTTATCTACGGGCTCTTAATCGCTAGCTCACTTTTGAAAAAATGCTTTGTGAATGTGTATAGTTTGAAAATATTATGAAAATTCCTAAGTTCAGCAAACTTTGCAATGATTCTCTTATTGTTGAGAATGCATATAAAGTGTTTGTTTTGAAAATATTTCAGAAAAGTGTTTGTGTGAAAAGAGATGTTTTTGTTTGTGAGCAAGCGACTACGAGCTATCTACCTACTCAAAAGTATTTCGCGTTATTTTCCTCTTCCTTTAGATAGTGCTTCCTACGATTAGTTAGTAGGAAGCCCTATCATTGGATGTTCGAGGGACAAGCGCGGGTCATCATACAGTCATAAAGGAAACTCGTAAGACGCTTTAGCAATTTATCATAAGGGACTAAGATCATTTATCGAAGGCAGCATCGAAGGATCATCGAGGGACTACAATATTTTAACTGAGGGTCTTTGCTAAAGCATCCCACATTCGAGGGACATGACTACTTTTTCATCAGAAGGCAACGAGTGGAGTTGCCCTAGAGGTGCGAGTGTGCAAAGTGCGTTGTGATTCAGTTATTTTAATCTTTGAGATTAGGGTTAGCTATCGTTTGAATTTTGATCTTATCATACAAACCTAATTACTATATATATATATATATATATATATATATATATATATATATATATATATATATATATATATATATATATATATATATAGGTGTAGAAAGTAAAATATGGGAAATAAACCCAGGCTTTTAGAAAATCAAGCACATTTACAAACTTCCAATTTGAGAGTATTTCTTGACTTTTTGAGCTTTACACGTTTTGGCACAGTTGTTACAAGTTTCCATGAGTTTTCTTGGACCTCTAGATGATTGAAACAAAAAGCCCAAGCCCTTATACCAATATCTCATATTTTACTTGATTTTATTTGCATTTAAATGAATAAAAAATCAAATAAAAGAAATAAAAATATTAAAAAATATTTGAATGGATTTATAGGTCCTCTAACACCTTATGAACATGTTTGAACATCAAAATTTAGGTCTACTAGTCTAAAATTTCAAGTTTGTTCACTTTGCACTTCATGCATTTTCTAAAAATTCCCCAACTCGCACTGGTTACAACTATCTCAATTTTCATCTTTTAAAGGTGATCTTGGACTTTTTAGAAATATCAAGATGTCCTCTACAATTTCTATTTTTATAATTTTTTCATTTAGAGACTTTATCTTGATGTAAGTTGCCTTGACAAAAAGTGTCTCTTTGTTGACTTTTGAAATGACCTATAATGTATGGGCTCATATCTCTTAAATTAAGCACTTTTTGGACTTGGGCATACATATACAAAGTTGTAGAGAATTTAATTTCATTCAAAATGTGATTTTTTTGGGAAAAAGATGATGAAGCATGTGAAAGTTATGCCTGGTCAAAGTTCAATTGACTTTTCCTAAGGAAGCCCTAATTTGGAAACTTTGGACTTTTGATGATTTGAGGGCTTTCCTTGAGGAATCATGATTAACCCTTGATCAAATGATGAATGTCACTTCAAACTGTTTATTTTGATAAAAAATCTTGAAGTTTGGCTATAAGTTTACCATAATTCACTTTTTACCCAATATAGTTAACTTTCAATCATCTGAGCCATTGATTGAGCAAACTTGTGATACAAGGCTTGAAACTTGACATGAGCATTGTTGAAGACCTTTGGAGAACTATGAAAACCATTTGAGACCTTTGAAACCCATTATTATTTGTGTAAGATGAAATCCTAGTTGTGGACCCATTCTTAGGAGGAGAGTTTGTTTGATTAACTCTTGAGAATCCTCGAGCATTTGAGAACCCTAGAAGAATGTCTTGAAGAAAATGGGAGGGGAAATTTTGGAGTACAACAGCTTCCCTTGTTCAATATTCTTAAACCTGAATATTTAAATTGGCATGTCCGCCATTCGTCACTTGAATGTGGAAGATGATTGAAAACTTAAGTGCCCAGAAATTTGCACTCGTCGGTGCACGAAGTAACACTATTTGTTTATTATATCGAGAATGGGCTTAAAGATGCCATTTGGAGAGGTGATGGAGAGTCGTCAGAGATGGGCTTATAGATGCCATCCAAAATAACTATTGATAGAAATTAGACTAGGTCTACATCCAACTTTGTCTTTAGAAGATGTATTTGGAGTGAGTCTATGCCCGACTTGGTCCAAAAGGATAATCAGAATAAACCTACACTCGATTTAATCTGAACCAAAAGATGTCTACGCCCGACTTCAACTGGAAGAAGTATTGGAAGGAGTCCACGCCCGACTTTTCCAAAGGAGCTTCAGAAGGAATCTACGCTTGATTTTGTCTAAACGATGTACTAGAAGATGTCTACGTCCGACTTCAACTAGAAAAGGTGTTGGAAAGAGTCAATTCTCGACTTTCCCAAAGGATTGTCAGAATAAATCTACGCTCAATTTAATCTTAGCTAGAAGACATATACGCCCGACTTTAACTGGAAAAAGATGTTAGAAGGAGTCTATTCCCGACTTTTCCAAAAGAGTTTCAGAAGGAATCTACGCTCGATTTTGTCTGAATGATATACTAGAAGATGTCTACGCCCAACTTCAACTAGAAAATATGTTGGAAAGAGTCTACGCCTTACTTTTCCGAAGGAGTATCAGAATAAATCTACGCTAGATTTAATCTGAGCCAAAAGATGTCTATGCCCGACTTCAACTGGAGGAAGATGTTGAAAGGAGTCTACGCCCGACTTTTCCAAAGGAGCTTCAGAAGGAATCTATGCTCGATTTCATATGAATGATATACTAGAAGATGTCTACGCCTGACTTCAACTAGAAAATATGTTAGAAAGATTCTATGCCCGACTTTTCTGAAGGATTATCAGAATAAATCTACGCTCAATTTAATCTGAGCCAGAAGATGTCTATGCCCGACTTCAACTGGAGGAAGATGTTGGAAGGAGTCTACACTCGACTTTTCCAAAGGAGCTTCAGAAGGAATCTACGCTCAATTTCATCTGAATGATGTAATAGAAGATGTCTAAGCCCGAATTCAACTAGAAAATATTCCTCTTTGAGAATGACCCTCTAAGGAAATTTCTTAAGTAGCCATTTGTCAGATGTAGCCTTTGAGAAGACTGTCTGGTCATATAGGTAATTGATGATGTTTGTCTGTTGATTGATCTTTCCTGAAAAGGTAAAGAGTTAGCTATATGCAATGTCATGATGTATGAAATGTATTGTGTAATGATATTCTCAAAATAAATGAGAGCGTGTTATATGCATTTTGTATGCATATGCTATGATCTTCGTAAATGATGTATGGATGTGAAATGTTTTTGAAGTGTATTTGTAAACTCGTGCAACATATTTGTATGGGAAAATAAATCCCTGACCGTTGCTGGGGATGAAGAGTATGTGTATCTTCAATCTTGATGGGTATTCATGCTTTCTGTTTGAGGAAACTCTACTGGGGAATGTTGATTCCTGTTTCGGGAGGAGAGTCCAAGAACATTGATTGTTCATTTATGTACTGCGATTTTAGTTCTTATATACCGTGATTGAGGATAAAAGAGATGGGTAAACTTTAGAGGTGTTGTATGGCCGAGTTTCTGATATGGATACTGACTTGTCTAGAGAGAATAAGGTTGAACAATATCTGATCCAATTTAAGATTCAGTAGCAACTCTCTGGGGATAGAAACCCGAACTGTCCTTTGCTAGAGGTGGGAATTTTGTCGGTATTGGGGAAATAAAACCTGTTAGGGAAATAAACCATGTTGGTGAAATAAACCCGGTTGGGGAAATAAACCTTGTTGACGGAGAAATACTCTACTGAGGAAACCCCCTTGCTGAGGAAATGAGCTCTATTGGAGAAAATAAATCTACATGGGTTTTTATAGTTTTGGAGGAATAAACTCAGCTGAGGAAAAGAATTTCCATAAACTATACTTGATTAGGACTCCATAGGTTGGCAACATTTCCACGAAAAATATCACATTCCTTTATCCGCTAGTGTGATTTACTGGTGAGTATGATTAGTGCATCCCATTTTATGGGGGGATATATCTTTGTTGAATATAATCTTGTTAAGACTAATCTGCGGGGATAATCTCGTGAGGATCTTTTTATGGGGATATGAAAAGACTTGAACATTATCCCAACTCTTACAGTCTTGAGTAACTGCTTATTCATGTGTTTATGCGTATATTTGTTAACAGTTAATCATATTCATATGCATATTTTATTCAATTTTTGTCATTGTACTTTTTGCAAACAAAACAGAAAAAGTAAAATAGGATTTGAATTTTAGGGCGTATTTGTATTGATAATTTTCCCATAAACAGTCGATTATATACAGAGAGACATAAATCCTAGTAAGAGGAAATTGTGGTGAAATGAAAAGAGTACAAAGTGAAAACAAAACATATATCTATGTGGAAATAATCTCGTCAGGTTCCAACTCTGCTATTGCCCCTATGTCTTCAAGCATCTCATCCCTTATTTTCGGAAGAAAGCGATTGAATTGATCAGTCCCATTTGAAATTGACATCAATAATAAAGCTTGTTGTAAGTGATCCAACGGGACATAGTCACACTCTTTAATCCCTAAATTTTGCCTGGACCAGCCTTTTGGGTTTTCAGTCCACCAGGATACCCTTTTTTGCTCAAGCCTCCTTTTCAGGTTTTCGACTTACCGGGTGTACAATCTTATATATATATATATATATATATATATATATATATATATATATATATATATATATATATATATATATATATATATATATATATATATATATATATATATATATATATATCCCTAATTTTTGTTCGAATCCTTTTGGTTCACCGAGATGCCCTTATTTTTGCATAGGCCAGTCAACCTAGCAGGTCGTTTTCATGTGTAGTATCTTTTGACTATGTTTGCGTTCACAGGGTGCAGAAAATCTTCGTCGTCCATGGTGGTAAGTATCATAGCACCACCAAAAAATATCTTCTTGAATACAAATTGTCCTTCTTAGTTGGGATTCCATTTTACCCTGGGATCACCCTGCTGTAGAATGATGTGCTTTATTACCAAGTCACCAGTCTGATATACCCGATGCTTGATTTTCTTGTTGAATGCCTTAATCATACGCTTCTGATACATCTGACCGTGATAGACAGCCGCAAGCCTCTTCTCGTCAATCAGATTTAACTGGTCTAGTCTGGTTTGAATCCACTCATCTTCGTCTAAGTCTGCATCTTTCATAATTCTCAGAGAAGGAATCTAGACTTCGATAAGTAGGACAACTTCCATACTGTAAACCAAAGAGAATGTAGTTTCCCTAGTTAATGTTTGTGCTGAAGTGCGATAGTCATGAAGGGAAAATGGAAACAACTCGTGCCAGTCTTTGTAGGTCACAACCATATTTTGTATAATCTTCTTAATGTTCTTGTTGGCGGCTTCCACCGTGCCATTTATCTTTGGTCGATACAGAGAAGAGTTGTGGTGCTTGATCTGGAACTATATCCAGAGTTTCGTGATCATAGTGTTATTGAGGTTAGTACCATTGTCTGTGATAATCCTTTAGGGGATTCCATACCGACATATAAGATTATGTTTGATGAACCGGGAAACCACATTCTTGGTAATAGAGGCAAACGAGGCTGCTTCAACCCACTTTATGAAGTAATCGATGTCAACAAGGATGAACTAATATCCGTTAGAGGCAGTAGGCTTGATTTCTCCAATCATATCAAAGCCCCATTGAAACAACCGCTGAAAATCATCAAACATTGAAGTCGCCATCGAATGTCTTTTATCTCACATGAAGGGAAAGTTAAACATCGAGAAAACCTGAGAAGGGAGATGTCACGGTCTTGCGACCGAGAGATCGGGTAAGGGAGTCTGTTACGCGAGGGGAAGTTATTAGAACCCCACACCGCCCGTAGTACTCTACGGTATCCACTCTTGTTATCTATCTTATGGGTGTGTATAATCTATGCTTACTGTTTACTACTAAGGAAGAATGAATGCAAAAGAAATGAGAAAATAATGTAGGAAAAATAAAGTTGTACTCGCTTGGGCCTTACTCCAATGCCTATGTATCTTTTTTGAGGAATCAAAGCTACCGTAGTTTGGCTAACATATTTTTGTTTTTTTGTGTTTTTTATGGACAATGTTAATTCCGCCTTCTGCCGCAGCTCGACCTTTGGAGACTTATGCATTGACAATGTTTTTTTGTTTTTTTGTGTTTTTTTGTCTTTACCTGAAAAGGGATTTTATAGAAAAGGTGCTTGGGCGCACAAAAGGTTTGAATTGGGTTGTATTTTGTTACCTTGAAAAAGGGTTCTAGTGTTATTAGCATGTTTTTTATTTGCTAAGTAAAAGGTTTTGATTTTTAATGCAAAGATGCAAAAAGGGAAGAAAATAGTCTAAGGGAGCCTAGCATATTTCTAAACCTAATGTTATCATACAATGGTGTCCATACGTCAAGGATGAAAAGGAAATATCTACCTAATGTTAGCATGCATGGTTTGTAACCTAAGGTCTAACTCGCATCTGAATGGAGCAAGCACGTCCTAAGGGAACATGGTATGTACAAGGATAAATCAAACAAGATAATAAGCTCAAGAGAGAATACCTAAAGAGATCCTATCTAATTTAGCATGCCAAAGAAAGTCTAACAAAACTATCCTATAGGGAACATGCAATGAGAGCGAAGTCGTGATCTCAATTTCTAAATTGAGTGACTCATCGATCAATGAGAAATAAAGGAAAGCGATAAAATCTTATAGGAAGCATGCACTGAGAGCGAAGTCATGATCTCAATTCCTAAATTGAGTGACTCATCGATCAACAACAAAAGAAATAAACATAAGCACAACACATATATCAAATTAAGTGTGGAATGCCTGCTACAGGTCTTTAAACAACGACTTCGAGCGCACGCTCTTTATTTCCTACTTCTCATGGTATCTAGAAAAGCGATAAAGTGCATAAATGAGGAATAAAAGTGAAGCCACGATGATACCTAACAGAGAAGGTCCGTTTCCTCTTCAAAACCACGCAAGAGGTAAGAAAACTCTACATGGGGCTTCACCAAATCAATTAAAAATTATCCGCAATAATTCTAAGAAGCATATAAACACAAACAACCAAGGGGTGTAATCCGCATACAATGCTACTGCATAGCAATCAAAATTATTGTTCTAGGCCCAATCCTAATAATTCAATGTAGCCTTTTTCTTTCTTAGCAACAGGTTACCAAAAAAAACCAACACGCCCATGGTGGAAAATCCAACCCATGCCTAACATCTTTAATCCACCAGCCTCATAATCGTATTTGTTCAGCCATTGATTTATGAATCATTGTTAAAATCAGTAATTAACATGATATAAAATAACATACTCAGTAATTAACATGATATAGAATACATATAGGTCATAAGGATAGGGTTAGGAATGTGGTCGTTCGGCTTCATGATCCTCTTTCTGTCTCAAACCTTGAATGGCACCGCGGTGTCATCACCGGTGATCTCTGATTTGAGCCTGTAGTTCAACCTCCTCCGATTCGGTTTTTCAATTCAATTTAATCCATCTCGACATCGTCTCAGCGATCTTCCGTCTCGTCTCTGCCGCGATCTGCTTTCCTCAATGCCTCATTCTCGTGAGAACTACCCATCAATTTCTCATATTGCAACGAAAAACGGACTCCGTAGGTTCTTCAATCGACTCAGTTAGGCGATCTTATTTTTCTTTCTACTTCCTCTTCTTATTTTACTTCCAATGGTTTGCATTTCTGTGCAGTTCTCCGTGTGACGAAGAGAAATGTTGTTATTGAATTCACGACAGTGATGATGAATATTAAAAAAGATTCGGTTATTCTATTGCAGATTTATTATTGAAGAGTGAAAATCTTGGCAATGCAGATAGGTGATGATGGAGATTTGTTGATCGTCGAAGCTTGAAGGTTAGGTGTTGGAGAAGGCTGCGATGAAGATTGAAGAAAAAAAATGATGGATTGCAGAAATTAAACTCAGTTATCATGATGGAGAGTTGAAGGAAGATGAAGGTTCTTGAAGGTTGATGATAGAAAAGGATGGTGTTGCGGATGAAGGTTGCAGAATATTGAGATGTGGTAGTTGAGGTGTTTGTATGGAAGGAAGAAGAATGGTTATAGAGGAGAGAGTGAGATAAGAGCAGAGAAAGATTTTTGTGAGTTTTTGAAGTTTCCCTCTTTGTTGAGTTTTCTGTATTCTCTAAATTTGTGTTATGAAAATGAATCGTGAATCTTCTTTTTTCTTCTTCTGAATTCAGTTATCTGTTTATATCCCTTCTGAGAGTTTGTTGAATTCTGTTATCACCAGATTGATGAGTTGGTTACATGAGGACAGTTCTGAGCCATAGATTTGGAGAGTTAGTTAGAGATTTGTATGACTTGGATTTAAATGACGAAAACTTGGTAAGCTATTCTCTGATATTCCTTCCCCTCTGATATTTTTATCTTCTTTCTATTTTCTAAATTTGTTATTTTGTTATTTGAGTTTGTTGAGTGAGTTAGAAAAGCAGTTAGGTAGTTAGAAACTATTAGGGAAATTTGTTATACGTTTCTGTTAGTTTGGTTAGGGACTGTGAATCGTTTTATGGTGTCAGTTAGGGTGTTAGAGTTACAGGAAGGTTGTTTGAGAATTCTGCTAATTCTGTTAATTGATGGCTCCTTTTTTAAAACCAGTAATTATATATATGATGCATGGCTATTTTTTCTAGTTTTTGTGATTATTTGATGGGTTGTTAGGATTAGAGGGTTATTGAACTCTGTTAGAAACAGTCAAGAGATTATGAAAATTCTGTTTTTTTCTATTATAGGTAGTTATAGGAGTTAATTCTAAAATGGCTTATGTAACGATTGTTTCCATTTAGACTCGCTCTGATTAAGTGCATGAACATGTTTGGATTTGTTGAACTGATGCGGGTTATGAACAGTTGTGAATAGTTGAAGAATGACAAATGGCTTAAAGAAATGACTTAGAGAAGAAGCATAATGTAAAATTAAATGAAGACTTGACTTATGGTGTGAAAAGTGGGAAAAGGCTTGGTCGTGGAATAAAGAGAGATTGGTTTTAGCTTGGCATATCATGAAGTTGATGGTGATGCAAAGAAAAAAGTTGGTAGACAAAGTTGAGTGAAGTTTAAGTATTCTAGGATCTTTGCTCAAATAGAACTTGAAATCTTTTGTAACATTTGTAAGAGTATGAATGTGTCGTAATGGTAATAGTTTTGAATATGGTACCTTTTGATGTAATGAGATATGGACTCTGTGTAGATTTCATAATTTGATGTAATGGAATTGACACATGAATTTGTGATGCATTTACAATTCTATGACGATCCCTTCCAATATTTAAAGTAATTTTTCCCAAATTTAATTTGAAGTTCCAATCTCCTTTGCTTCAACCATGTTGAATGAATTTCCATGTTTTAGATGTATTCAAATGTAACTTAAAGGAACCATGGTGTGATACAGTGGCAGAACCGATTGTTTAATACTGGTTTACATTTTGCGTTTTGTGTTTGCAAAATGTCGCGGTAAGCAAGAGTCGCCACTGAATTTTATTTCATCCAATCGGAAAGGAAAAAAGTATAGAAAAAAAATCCTTTTTGAGATTTTGAGTACGGGGGGTAGATTATAGAAAGGGAAGGTGTTAGCACCCTTTCTATCCATGGTTTTCCATGGGTTCTTAGGTACTTGCTCATTTTTAAATTGCATGTGTTTGTGTGCTTTGTTTTTGAAAATGTTTTACTTCATGATAACCCTTGTATCAGTCCTCAAGGGTGTGACGAAGTTGTTTTTAACATTTGTTTGAAAAGTGTAAGTGTGAAAAGTTTTGATTTGAGCAAGTACCTACTAGCAACTACCTACTCGAAAAAAAAAGATTGTTTCTATTCTTGTTTCCTTTAGACATCGCTATCCAACTATTAAGGAATAGGTAGCACCGTCATTGGAGTTGTAAGGGTCAATTCGAAAGGGACGTACGATCACTAAATAAATATTAGGACACCTTAGTAGTAACCCTAGAGTCTTAAGATCTTTTTCGAGGAAACATTTCCGAGGCATCATTTTCGAGGCAACATTTGAATGGGACATATGATCTTTTAGACAGGAGGGCAACCACTAAGACACCCTATGCTTAATGATTGTTTACCGAAGGCAACCGAAGTGAGAGTATACCCTAAGAGTGAATATGTGCGAGTGATTTATTTTTCAGTTTATTATCTTTGCACATTAGGGTTTTCTAACCATTTTAATTTTGTCATGCATTCTTTCCATACAATCCTAAACATATATCTAACAGTTAAATATTTGCAGGAATTAAAAATGCGAGAAAATAAACCTAGCTATTACAAGGCTTCGGGGAGGGGGGTTAATTACATAACCAAAAATCGGGGAAAAAGCGATAAGTAAAACCCTGGTTAAAACTATTACATCCTCAAAGCAATTTCAAGAATAATAAAAGAATTAAATGCGTGCGGTAAGTTAAATGCGAGGCGATTAGGGTTTTGACCCTTTGACTAATCCTACTTGCGATTGTTTAAAGCAAAAAATGTTTTTTTTTTTCCGTCATGTTTTGTTATTTGAGAAAATAATGGAATAATTGAATTAAAAAAAGGACCCTAATTACTAATTAATTTTAATTAAGAAAAATATTTAAGTTAACCTATTTTTTGTATTTTTATTTTATTTTTGAAAAAAGAGAAAAATTAAATCAAGAGTTAACCTAATTTTCTAATTTAATTTTAATTATGAAAAAAAACAAATTAAAGTTACCCTAATTTAAATATTAATCTAATTAATTAACAAAAATTTAATTTAATAAGAAAACAAACTAAATCTAATTTTTTATGACTTTTATTTCTATTTTTTATGATTTAATGAAAACTGATTTTAAAAAATAAATAATTAAACAAATTAAAAGATAAAATAAAAATCAAAAGAAAGTGAGAATTGGGCCTGTTGTCTTGCTGAAGGGAGCGGGTGCAAATCTGAATTTTTGTAAGGCCCATTAAGCATCAAGCCTAGTCAGCGCTGGATCTAGTATTGGCGTTGACTTGAGGAGTATGGTGGTCTCTCATTGTTGGCACGTTGGATCTGGCTAGTTGGGCATCCAGTGGCCAGGTGTTGAGAGTGTATGGAAGGCGCTGGATAGTGCAATGCATTGGATTAGCCTGCAATTGTTAAGAAAATAACAAAATGCACACTCCTGGGATCGAACCCAGGACGTGTACATCAAAAGCAAGCTTCTTTACCATCTGCGCTGGAATGTCAATTGTTATTATAATAAAAACAAAACATAATATTCAAAACAAGATAGTGGGGTCAGAAAAACGCGTGAAATTCAAACATTCCAATGGTTTCTTGACACGCCAGCGTCTTCTTCCTTGCAACCGTCGCTTTTAGAAGAAAAAAAACTTTTACCTACAAACGTTCACTGTAGGTATAATCCTGTTCATCTCAAAAATTTCATACGAGCAAGATAAATGAAAACTAATGGTACCAATCAACTCGTCTCATCCTCACGAGCATCATGGTACCTGATTTAAAGCCTAATTTCGCCTGTACAAAAAGACCCTAAAAATAACTTAGAAACCCTAGCAATGGCAACATCTTGTACAAGCATCAAAAACGCAATTAAATGACATGGTTAACTTGAAAACATGATGACAAACACAAATATAACAATCAAAAGTGCCAATGATGGAAGAATTATGATAATCGAATTGAAAATATATGCCAAAGCGTGTGAAGTGTAGTGCGCGTTTCTGGGTACTTCAGGCCTTGCGAACGATTGGGACAACTTCCTGGGACGTCCAACAATGGATTAAAATAGCTAGGATGGCTTGAGAGGGCCTGTGGTGTGAAAACCAATTCACACTTTTTCCATCTTTTTTTAGTTTTGTTCTATGCCTCTCATGACCTCTAACCCCTGTTTTTTGATCTGGCATTCTTCATTATATAACCTAGAATGAATTAGGTTAACGAACTTGGACTAAATCTTTGCATTTATACAAGATTTGATTTGATTTTCAAGCTATGTGATATGTTGTTATTTTGAGCCAAATCATGCATTTTCTGTACCAATTGGCCTTGATTCAATTTGGTCTTGTTTACTCAGCATATCTTGATTGCCAATCTGTCAAAAAAACAAAACAAATCATATCTTTGTTAATTTTCATCATTTATTTGATTTAATTCACTTTTTAATTACTGAAAAATCAAAATAAATTTAAAAGTGAAGCACATAATGGGTGAGTGAACATTTGAGTCGTGGACCATATTATAATTGGGGTGCAAGAATAAAAAGTTGGGCCCATTTAGCAAAAAATGCAAATTTGAGCATATTTAACTTTTGGCAATTTGCAAAAATGGTCAACTTGGGAAATGCATAACTCTCTCAATTTTGACCCTAGAGAGGTGTTCTTGGACTTTTAGAAATCTTAACATGTCCTCTAAACAACCCTTTTGGTCTCATCTCAATTGAATCTTCCATGTTCATGTATGAAGCTTTGACCCAAAAGGTGTTTTATTGACCTTTCAAAAGGACCTATAATGTCAAAATTAATATCTTTTTGTGAGTGCATATTCTGTACTTGGGAGATGAATTTTAATTGTATGGAATTGCATCCTATTCAAAATTAGCTTTGGATGGGTCATTTATGATAAAGTATGAGAAAGTTATGCTTGGTCAAAGTTGAGTTGACTTTTCCTGTAAAACCCTAATTTAACAACTTTTGGGATTTGATAAATTGTGAGCAATCCTTTAGGAATGATGATCAAACCTTGATCAAATGATGGATAATACTTCAAAGTGAGGATGTTGACCAAAAATCTTGAAGTTTGACTGTATGTGGTCCTCAGTTGACTTTTGACCTAGTATAGTTGATTTTTAGGCATTTGAGCAATTGACTGAGCAAACTTCCTCTACAAGGCTTGAAACTTGACATGGATGATCTTGAGAACATATTAGGACAATGGTGAGCATTTTAGTCCCTTGTGGTTCACACATCTTGATGAAGATGGAAACCCTAATTTGAGACACACTGCCTTAGGAGACAGTTTTTCTGGTCAACTCTTGAACTTCCTTGAGCAATTTGGGGACCTTACTTGCCATGTGTTGAGAAATATGGGAGGGAAAATTTAGGGGTACAACAACTTCCCCTGTTTAATCTTCTTAAACCTGAAGATGTAGATTGGCTCGTCTACCTTTCGTGATCTGAAGGTGGAAGATGATTGAGCACTAGAGTGCCCAGGAATTTGCACTCGCATGAAGTGGCACTTGACTTGTGATATCGGGAATGGGCTTGCAGATTCCATTCGGAGGTCGATGATGGAAGATTGTCGGAGATGGGCTTAAATATGCCATCCGAAGAGGTGTCGATCATATAAGAGATTCCTTTGCGAGAATCCGCATACCTGTTGTTGAGGAGGACTTTGCTGGGGAATGCTAGTCTCTGTCTTGGGAAAAATAGAGTTTTAGGAACTTCAATTTTCCGTTACTCTACTGGGGTATAACTCCGGTTTGGGGAAGTGGGAGTGAACTGCGTATCTGGTTGGGGTATATGCTGCACCGCGACTTACTGAAGAGATGGAAAACCAATCATGTTTGATCGGGTCCCGGTCTTACAGTGTTGTGGACTGCTGTTTGGGGATAAGAGAGGAAGAACCCAGATAGTAAGGTTATGAGAAGGAAACTGGATAGTAGGGTTACTTCGAGATGAAATCCTGGATAGTAGGGCTTGAGAAGGAACCTGGATAGTAGGGTTACTTCGAGATGCAAGCCTGGATATTAGGGATGTGAGAAGGAACCTAGGTCGTGGGGTTACTTCGAGATGCAAGCTTGGATAATAGGGTTGTGAGAAGAAACCTGGGTCGTGGGGTTACTTCGAGATGCAAGCCTGGATAGTAGGATTTTGAGAAGGAACCTGGATAGTAGGGTTACTTCGAGATGAAAGCCTGGATAGTAGGGTTGTGAGAAGGAACTTGGGTAGTGAGGTTACTTCGAGATGCAAGCCTGGATAGTAGGGTTGTGAGAAGGAACCTGGATAGTAGGGTTACTTCGAGATGAAAGCCTGGATACTAGGGTTGTGAGAAGGAACCTGGATAGTAGGGTTACTTCGATATGCAAGCCTGGATAATAGGGATGTGAGAAGGAACCTGGGTCGTGGGGTTACTTCAAGATGCAAGCATGGATAGTAAAGTTGTTAAAAGGAACCTGGATAGTAGGGTTACTTCGAGATGAAAGCCTGGATAGTAGGGCTGTGAGAAGGAACCTGGATAGTGGGGTTACTTCGAGATGGAAGCCTGGATAGTAGGGTTGTGAGAAGGAACCTGGATAGTAGGGTTACTTCGACATTATAAGCCTGGATAGTAAGGTTGTGTTATGATAGGTTTGTGTAGGACTTCTGTGAGGAACCTACGTAAGGTTGCATTTGTCGCACAGATGGTTACTCTGTTTAGCTTCGAGTGTTGATCATGGGCCTGCTGGAAATTGTTGATAATAATTGTCTTTCCTAAAATAAATACATGGTTAGTTATGTGCGATGCCTGAGACACATTGTGATGAGGTTCTCAAAATAACTGAGATTATGTTATATGTAATGTATGCACATGTCATGATGTATGAACATGAAATGCTGACGTAATAATCTGAGTCCGGGAAAATAAATCCCTGACTGCTGTTTGGAGAGTATGATAAAAGGTATTCTTGACTGCTGTAAAAAACCATAGTTCCTCTACTTCTGTTGGGGATGGTGAACACAGATGACTAGCTGGGGATTCACATCCATTCGGCTGGTGAATATTCTGTCGGAAGAGACCTTGTCTGAGATGACTCTGTGGGGAATAACTCTATGGGAGAGGAGATATTTTATTGATTGATCTTTTGATTTGGAGAAATAAAATCAGCTAGGGGTGAATTTCCGTTGCTAGTGATAATGGATTCTGTTGGATTGAATTTCTGCTTGTGAGAGAAATAAACTCTGCTTGGGTAAAAACTTACTGACTCACTCGCGATTGTGAACCTCAGTTGGGGAGAGTTATGTCCTGTTCGAGAAAGCTAACATCATTATCTTTGGATACTTCTTACTCTGTGGGGAGTGTATGTACCACTACTTCTGTTCTCAAGCTGGCTCTATCCCGGTACCTGATGGGCAGAGTAACTGTAAGGTTTGGGCACTTCTTGTTTTCCCTGTTTTTGGAATTACGAGTAATCATCTTTGTTTCTCATGTAAACATTTATGAGCAACAATCATTTTCAAATGCATATATCAAAAATAAATTATTGCACGTTCTTGCAAAACAAAATAGAAAAAAAGAAGAAAAAACAAATTGAAGTTTCTTGTGAAAATGACTTGTATTGATTTTTGAAGTTGGCCTGTAATAGCCGTTTTGTATAAGGATGTTGACGTCCTAGTAAGAGAACACCGCCGAAAGATAGAAATTTCAATTTGTGTTAAAGAAAGAAAAATAGCTATGTGGAACGACCCCATCGGGTTTCAACTCTGCTATTGCCTTTATATCTTCAAGCGTCTCATCACTTTGCTGCTTGACCGAAGGTTGATCAGATTAATTGGCGCGGTCTGATCTTGATAGTAGATACCGACGTCTGGTTGTGAGATGATCCAATGAGACATAGTGATACGCTTCGATCCTTAATTTTTTCCTAGACCGCCCTTTCGGGTTTTCAGTCCACTGGGATACCCTTTTTTGCCCAAGTCACGTTTTCAGGTTTTCGACTTGTCGGGTTTACAATTTTTCGTTTTCATCCCTTACTTTTGCCCGAACCCTTTTGGTTCGTCGGGAAGCCCTTATTTTTTCCTAGTCCAATCAACCTAGTGGGTCTTTGATTATGCCTAGTATCTTTTCACTATGTCTACATTGACGGGGTGAGGAAGGTCGTCACCATCCATGGTAGTTAGAATCATAACTCCTCCCGAGAAAATGTCCTTAACCACAAATGGCCCTTCGTATGTGGGAGTCCATTTGCCATTGGGATCACCTTGCCGTATTATGATGTGTTTGATCACTAGATCCCCAACTTGATATTCTTGGCGTCCCAAGAAAACTCAAACTTCCTTCTCTATGCGGGAAACCGACATCTCTTGTATAGCTTTTACTTTGGCAGGGTCTACCTGAATACCCTTGTGTTGTACCCCAAAATTTGCCCTCTCCTTCTTCAGGAAATCATCTTGGATTTTCAAGGTCCCTCTGAAACAAATCCAAGTCCTGAGTTATCTTTTTTTGCCCAAGCAGACCATTTACAAGAGCAAGATGATCACACAAGCTCTAAAGACAATGCTTTTATCTTGAGAAAAATCAAATTCTAAGTACTTAGAATGTTTCTCTAAAAAAATGAGTGTTTAAGAAAAAATCAGCGCTTCAGAACTTCTGGACCAATTCCAGATAAAAACGGTCAGAAGTTGCAAGCTTGGCTCAGCGTAGTCAGAAGTTGGCTCTTCAGCAGCTACATCAGCTCAATCAGAAGTTGTAAACGTGGTTCAGTATGTAAGCCTCAGACAGAACATGACTCTTTCAGCAGTTACACAAGCTCAGTCAGAATTTGCTAAAGGAATGCAAAAGAAGCAGGGAAGTCTGAAGGCTCTTTCAGAACATGTTGAAATCAGAAGATGAAAAGGTCAGAAGAGTGGGTGTTACACTGATACAGAATCTCTAAGCCCAGGAGGTCCAGAAGCAAATCCAAGGAACGTATCAAGAAAATCAGGAGAATCCCCAGAACTTACTAAGACAACAGGAACCCAAGGCCAGAGCATGGTTTACGCTGTTCTTTTTGAAACAGAACTGTTGATTCAACGTTGGTTTCCATTACCAGAATATTGATGTTGATAGGTCTTATCACCATTTAATGCTCATTAATGCTTCCAACCACTCCTGAATATTCATCCAAGTAATCCCTTCACGTGTGGCTTGCAAAACGCCTTTATGCAGACTCTGGCATGGGTCTACATGCCACCACCCACTTAAGAGGTCACTTCTCTCCAATCCACGCCTGCTGTTGCAGCCTAGGATGAAGGCTATCTGTTATCACAACTTCCCAGGAATTTCACTCAAAGAACAATTCAAACTCTGTTGGCGCTTTAATGTTCAAGGCACCCACAAGAACTTTGCCTATAAATAGAGAGTCATTGTCCACTGAAAAAGGGCGTTCAAGAAACAGAAAAATTGTTAAGAGAGAAACAAAAACCCTTAGCAATATAGCATTCTGAAACTCTGCCAAAATCTCCAGTTGGTTTCATAACTTTGAATTTCTCATCTTCAAACTTTATCCAATACCCAGTTTTCTGTGTGAACAAAAACCTTTTTTCAAACTTCTGACCCTACATACGCATACACTTTCACCTGCATTTTTTTCAAAAAAAGGAATCTGTCCAGAACACCACCAGAGCCAAAAGCTAGCTTTCACCCACAAACTTTTCCAACAGCCAGGTAAGCACCTACTGACCTTCATCGCGCTGCTAAGCATCATCAGTTGTGCATATTCAAATAAACATAATGTAAATATCATGTTGTTGCTGTTTATATTCTGAGGATTTTCATACCTCAGAACGTTCTGAGCTAGTGTAGGACTTGCCTGTGACCTTGTTGGTTCTGCCCTCTGAAACATTTTGACATTTGCTGGATCTGTTCCAAATATGTTTCCTGTTTTGTGGAATAACAACAAAATTGCAGATGTTCTGATTAGTACAGGGAAAAGCCAAGTGCTGACTTTGACGTTAACACATCTGAAGCCTGTTTTGCTGTCAATGATATCAGAACCTCTGAGAGTTATTGCCTTTCCAGCAGAATCAGAACTTCTGGTTTCTCCACTAACAAACTTCTGTCTTGCAGCGCAGGGGGGTCAGAACTTCTGATTTCCCCACTAACAGGGTTCTGTTTTGCAGGTGCCAGAGTCAGAAGTTCTGACTCATACAGTTTAACCAAGAGGTTGATCATCTGGCAGCGGATCTGAGTCAGAACTTCTGATGACCTCTCAGCAGCGCGCTGGCTCCCTCTCTCTCTCTCTATATCTTGTTTTTTGCTATTTTCTTTTTTGTCTATTTTTCTCGTTGAACCCCCCATGTACAAATGTGTATCCCCATCCCCTAATTGTTGTAATAGCGTAGGATTTTATATTTTCGCTTTTTTATTGCTTTCAAATATAAATGCTAGTAATTAGGACGTGTATGGCAAGATAAAATCAATGAAATAGAAAATCCTAATTCAAAGAAAAAAAACTCTTGTATGCAATAAAACACACTTGCACACTAACACCCCTAGGGCTACCTCCACTTCTTGCCTTTCAAAATTGGGCCATATTGCATGTTAGGTCTCTTTGGGCAAAACAAACAATTCAAATGATCATAGTCCCTCGATGACGCTTTCGAAAGTTGCCTAAAAATGATCAAGTCCCTTAAAGAAAAATTGCCCAAAGATACTTGGCATCATTGCAATTATGGTCTAAACGATGACCCGCGCCCGTCCCGTTCACGTCCTAACACAAGATTGTCCACCAAATACAATGATGAAACAAAATTGTTAAAAGGGTTAAAACATAGCAATAATCTTTGAGAAAATTAGGGTAGATAGCTCTTGGTTACTTGCCAATTTGCAAAACAAAACACTTGCCTATTTTCTAAAACCACACATCACTACACTTTCAAAACAAACTTTCGAGAACAAATGAAAACCTTTTCAAAAGATATACACCTTTGTATACATCCCAACATGGATCATTACAAAGGTTGCCACCACATTGGCCTCTTTTCAAAAACATTTTCAAACCCACACACACAAAGCACCATTTCAAACAATTGAAAATTAAGGCAAGTTGATCTAAGCAAGTAACTAAGAGCCCATGGATAACCATGGATAGAAAGGGTGCTAATACCTTCCCTTTCTATAATCTACTCCCCGAACCCAAGAAAACATCTCAAAGGTTTTTTGCTGTGCTTTTTAAACCTTTCCTTAGGATAAAATAAAAAGTCGGTGGCGACTCTTGCTAAACCGAAACATTTGCGAAAACAAACGCAAAACCATAGTCAGTTCTCCCACCGTATCACAGAATTGGCGACTCTGCTGGGGAATACTGTTTTAAAAGTGGAGTAACCATAGGGCTTAGATCACCCTCTTGCATGACTAATTGTTTGTCTTGATTGCTTTATATCTTGGCTCTATTGTTTGGGTTTGCAATCCTACACCCGGATTTTGGGAAACATTCATAGATAGCAATACATTGTGGAAACTGTGCGGGGTATACCGACACGGTTGAAGCAATAGCTATATTAGTGCGACATATTTGTGAGTATCGGTAACCCTTGAGTTCAATCAAGGAGAGTACGGGGCCGCTGAGTGATGTCACTAAGCACTAATGACCTAGAACCTTACTTGACCATCTTGGCCTTTTAGGGGTAGTGAGATGACCGGCTTTGGTGCAGTCCGAAGTTGGTAGATACTCGATACTACACTCATTGAGGGTTGTTTTCTTGGAATATTTCGGTCGCTAGTTAAGTGGCTAAACCAAAACAATGAACAATGAAAACAATCCAGTGATATTGAGCTCCTTAGAACCCGGTTACTATTTATATGACAGGTTTTTAAGCCAACTACACTCAAGAGGGTACTTACCTATGAAACCCCATGCAAGCCTGAAACTAGGGTTTGGTGTGATTTTCTTGTACATATGTTTGTGCATACATCATAAACATCATAAAGCATCATATGCATTCACTAACCATTTCAAGGGTTTGGATCTTCATCTTTGTTCTTGTTTTGTAGGTCATGGAAATTCCTCGCAGAAAAACCATCCAAGTCAACCTTGTGAGAATCTCTCCTCAACTCAAGGAGCTCACCTCAAGAATTCCGGAAAGCTCATCCTTCAGTGAAAGACATTGTAGACTGCACAGCTTAGTCAACACCAACATTGAAGAAAACATGATGAAAGTCCTATTCCAGTTCTTTGACCCCCTTCACCACTGTTTCACTTTCCCTGACTATCAGCTGGTACCCACTTTGGAGGAATTTTCTCAACTCCTGAGAATTCCTATCCTCAATCAACTACCTTTCAACGGTACGGAAAAAGAACCAAAGCCTGAAGATGTTGCTCGAGCATTACATCTACAACCTTCTGACATCAAGGGGCATTGGGAAACTAGAAGCGGTGTCAAAGGCTTCTTGATAAAATTCTTGTTCGAGAAGGCACAAGAATGTTGGAATTCATTGGACCTATAAGCCTTTGAAGAGATTGTGGCACTCCTTATCTATGGGTTGGTCCTATTCCCAAATTCCGATCAATTGGTAGATGTCAACGCCGTCAAAATCTTCTTGTCCAGAAATCCAATACCAACATTGCTTGGGGACATTCTTCACTCATTTCACACTCGAACAATGAGAAAGAGGGGTGTTCTCATGTGTTGTACTCCTCTCCTTGCAAGGTGGTTTATTTTGTACCTTCCACAATTTGTCTTGAAGAATGACCAAGGCTCAAGGTGGTCCCAACGGTTGATGACTCTTACTCACTCCGATGTACATTGGTGTTCTCGGTCCAGAGAAAATGTCATCATCGTCGATCGTTGTGGAGAGTTTCCTAATGTTCCCTTACTTGGAATCAGAGGAGGTATCACCTACAACCCTTGCCTAGCTTTGAGGCAATTTGGATATGCACGAAGAGATGGCCCTCACGACATGTTGATTCCTGACCTAGTTTTTGACTTCGACAACAATGCGCAAGGACTTCGCCAAAGATTCATCAGAGCTTGGGGAAGGCCCAACAAGGTTGATAGCAAGACTCTGGGACACAAGAACTCCATCCCTCTTGAACCTTACCTCAAGTGGGTACGAGCCCGAGCCCAGAGTCTAATGATGCCTTATCCTCATGTTCTCCCTATGATTAAAGAGCCCGTCAAGGAAGGAGAGGTTCCCTACACCATCCTACATCCTGACATGCCTACATCGTGGGAGGAGATGCAGAAGAGTTGGATCCAACTCAAGGAGGAACGGAACACTTTTGAAGCCAGCTTCTACGCCAGCGAGAAGAAGGTTTTTGAGCTCACCCGCCGACTCCATGAGCAAAAAGCCCTCAACACCTACATTGCGCCAAAGAGAATGCGCAACGTCTTTTTACATTGAGAAGTTGTTTTCGCAATATTTGGCCCATGGGGCATTTATGTACTAACAAATCTTTTCTTATTAATATGATGTGCGTTCTTTTTTGTCTGCAACAATTGTGAATTTCTAAAACCCTTGAATGCATTTGCATAGATAGCATCTCATGCATCATGTGCATAACAGGTACCCTTTTTTCTACAGGTTGCTTAATCCTCTTCGCTGTTTATTTTGAACAGTCATCATGAATCCAGACTCATCCAGTGAGCAAGCAATCAAGGCCCTTCAGGCCCAAAGTGCCCAGTTTCAAGAGATGGTCCTAAGCCTGGCCCAAGGTCAGCAAGAGTTGAAGGCTTTGCTCCTAAAGAAGAAGAAGAAGAAGAGGACTGCATTATTCAACACTGGACGTAGGTTTGGGAACACACTCCATAACGAGGCTGATCCAACTACTTCCTCCGCAGAGAAAGATAGTCCCCAAGGGGGAGGAGCTCCTAGTCCTGCAGTCTCTGACAACGAGACGGACTATAATGACGAACAATACCCACCTGCTGCTGACAGATACAAGCAATTAGAACACCGCTTGAGTGCCATGGAGATTCAAAATGTGCCGGGGCTAGATTTCGGAGATTTGGGCTTATCTTCTGGGGTAGTAATCCCACACAAGTTTAAGGCGCCTGCCTTTGCCAAATATGATGGGGCTTCCTGTCCAAAGCTGCATCTAAGGTTGTACGTAAGGAAGATCCAACCTTACACGGCAGATAAGAACCTTTGGATTAACTTCTTCCAAGATAGCCTTTCGGGGTCACAGCTTGAGTGGTTCTATCAACTAGATGGAACTAGTATCTGACATTGGGAAGATTTGGCAACCGCATTTTATAGACAATATTAATACAATTCTGACCTTGCTCCTACGCGTACCCAACTTCAGGGTATGTCTCTAGGAACGGGCGATGGGTTCAAAGAATATGCATAAAAATGGAGAGATTTGGCTGGCAGGGTGCAGCCTCCATTGACTGATCGTGAGCTAGTCGATATGTTTCTAGGGACCTTGTCTGGTCCATTTTTCAATCATTTGGTTGGTAATTCCTCCGCTGGGTTTACGGACTTGATCCTGACAGGTGAAAGAATTGAAGCTGGCATCAGATCAGGAAAGATACAAAAAGCTGCCTCCACAAGTGCTAAGAAAAGGCCTTTCAAGAAAGAAGCAAGTGCCGTCTATGGTCCTAGAAGACAAGTCAAGCCAGCAAGCCGTCAATCCGTAAATGCCTTAGTCATTTCAAAGCCTATTGCTGCTCCTCAGCAATACAATCAACACAGAGATGATAGGCCCAAGAAGCAGTATACTCGGCTGAGTATGACCTTGTCACAAATCTTACCGCAACTGTTATCAACCAACTTGGTGACCATCAAAGAGGCTCCAAAGGCCGTGAACACGGCATCTCCTAAATATAACCCAAATGCCCGTTGTGCTTATCATTCTGATAGCCCCGGGTATACTACTGATGATTGCTGGGCCCTGAGAAACAAGGTGCAAGATCTTATCGATGCGAATGAAATTCATTTTGAGGCACCTGAGAGGCCAAATGTTGTAACTGCTCCTATGCCCCAGCATAGAGTAAATGCCATTGAGGAAGATTTGTATGCTGTTTCGGTGAATGATGTTGCTACCCCTCTATTGACTGTTAAGAGGAACTTACTACTAGCCGGTTTATTTCCGGGTTGTAGCAAGGGTTGCCTCCTGTGTGCTGTTATCCCTACCGGTTGTCCGCTGCTGAAATCAGGCATCCAAAGCCTGATGGATAGCAAAGAAATTCTGTTCAAGAAAACTGTTGTTCCGTTTGTTTCCGCTGAAGAAGTATCTGTCGTCACAATTTTCAACAATCCTACCAAAGCTCCCCTGCGGAAGCCAGTCCAAATTATGTCTGTTGCACCCATTACTATTACTGTCCCAGGGCCTCTCCCCTATGAATCTAACAAGGCTGTCCCATGGCATTATGGGGCAGACGTGTATGTGCTTGGAGTGAAGCAGGAGTTCAACACCAGTACCAGTATCAGTAACATCACTGGTCCCGCCAAGATTACTCGCAGTGGCAGGCTCTTCTCGCCTGACATTGCACCGCCAATTATCCGAAAACCTCTCATCATCACACCCGCAAGTGTGCGTGTTCCAAATCAAGTTCCTGTGTCTACTACTGCCGCCGAGTCTTCTGATGCTCGGGGCAAAGAAGTTGCTACCGGTTTGCCTGCCAGGACGGAGGCACCAAAAAAGACTATTGTTGAGGCCTCCCAACAAGAGATGGAGGAAATCCTTGAAATCATTAAAAAGAGTGACTTCAATGTTGTTGAACAGTTGGGGCATACCCCCTCCAAAATCTCTATGCTATCATTGTTGCTATGCTCATAGGCCCATGCAAAGGCCCTGATTTCATTTCTGAAAACGGCCCATGTGTCGCAAGAGACCTCTGCAGATCAATTCACTGACTGTGTGGCTAACTTGACAGCTGACAATGGTTTGGGGTTCTCAGATGCTGACCTTACCGCCAAAGGGAAAAATCACAATGATGCCCTGCATGTTTCCACAGAATGCAGGGGCACTACTCTCGCACACGTGTTGGTGGATACCGGTTCTTCCCTGAATGTTTTGCCCAAGAAGGCATTGGATAGCTTAGATTGTGAGGGCCTGGAATTGAAACCTTGTAACATCATTGTTAGAGCCTTCGACGGTTCTAAGAGGATGGTGCACGGTGAGGTAGACATTCCTATTCGTGTGGGTTCCCAAGTCTTCGACTCAACGTTCTATGTAATGGATATTCGTCCATCTTATTCCTGCTTGTTGGGTCGACCCTGGATTCACAAAGCTGGGGCAGTAACATCCACTCTACACCAAAAGCTCAAATACCCTGTCAAAAGGAAGATTGTTATTGTGCAGGGTGAGGAGGAATACACGGTTAGTCACTTGAATTCATTCCGGTATATCGAGATGGACGGGGAGTTTATTGAAACCCCCTTTCAGCATTTTGAGGAGGTACCTCCAACGTTGGCATCAGCTGAAACAGTGGTTGAGGAAGACTTTCCCTTGAAGATGGCATCCTTGAAAGATGCCTGGGCTGTAATCGAGAAAGGCAAATGTGCAAACTGGGGTCAGCTTCCTGACTTCACTCAAAAGACCGACAAGTTTGGGCTCGGCTTCACTGCAGAGGCTCAGAGGGCTGTGCGCAAAGAAAGGATCAGTAAGGCTCCGGTGTTTATCACCAATCCAAGGGTGAATGCTATCGAGGAGGACGTAGAGGAAGCAGAGTTTGACAGTTGGATCTATCCAACCACCAACAACGGACCAAGCAACTGGACGACAAAGGATTTTACACCTATCACATTTGTCACGCAGTAATTAACTCTTTTGATTTTCAATTTGTAACAAACAATATGTTGAAACCTTTATTGGCTCGGTGTCCCACCCGGGGCACCATAGCTCCATTTGTGAGGGTTTTTTGTATGACATTTCCATATATCATTAATCAAAGCATTGGACGTTTGTTGCATTTCAAATCTTGTGCTCTTTTTCTTTCTGTGTTATATATTGCAAAACAGCTATATTTACACACACTCACTTATACAGGTTTCAATCCACTCTGGATCTCACTGGTAACAGCTCTGCTACTGCCAGTTATGACTTCTAGAATCCGATCAACTTGGCCGAAGACGAAGGTGAAGATAATTGCGAAGTGCCGGGTGAACTCGAAAGACTGCTACTCCAGGAAAAGAGGGCCATTCAGCCACATGAAGAGCCGGTGGAAACAGTGAACCTGGGTACTGAGACAGATAGGAAAGAAGTCAAGATTGGGGCTAATCTAGAGCTCAGCGTGAAGCAACGATTGATCCAGATGCTACATGATTACATGGAGATCTTTGCTTGGTCCTACGAAGACATGCCCGGTTTGGATGCCGACATTGTGGTCCATCACCTGCCTACCAAGGAAGACTGCCCTCCGGTAAAGCAAAAGGTCCGCCGTATGCGCCCGGAGATGTCCGAAAAGATCAAAGCTGAGGTTATGAAGCAATTCGATGCCGGGTTTCTAGCAGTGACTTCTTACCCTCAGTGGGTTTCCAATGTGGTGCCAGTGCCGAAGAAGGATGATAAGGTCAGAATGTGTGTCGATTACAGGGATCTAAACAGGGCCAGCCCCAAAGATGATTTCCCTCTACCTCACATCGACGTTCTTGTTGACAATACTGCTCAACACAAGGTGTTCTCCTTCATGGATGGTTTTTCAGGGTATAATCAGATCAAGATGGCTCCGGAAGACATGGAAAAGACTACCTTTGTGACTCAGTGGGGCACCTTCTGCTAAAAGGTCATGCCATTCGGGTTGAAAAATGTTGGGGCAACCTACCAACGTGCCATGGTTGCTTTATTTCATGATATGATCCATCATGAGATTGAGGTATATGTTGATGACATGATTGCAAGGTCTCAAACTGAGGAGGAACACCTTGACCATCTGCGGAAGCTGTTTGACCGATTGAAGTTATACAAGCTGAGGTTGAATCCCAACAAATGCACCTTTGGGGTGAGGTCCGGAAAATTGCTAGGTTTCATTGTAAGTGATAAAGGTATTCAGGTGGATCCTGCCAAAGTAAAAGCCATACAAGAGATTCCGTCTCCTAAGACAGAGAAAGAAGTCAGAGGCTTTCTGGGACGACTGAATTATATTGCCCGATTCATCTCACATCTAACTGCTACCTGTGAGCCAATCTTCAAATTACTGAAGAAAGATCAAGTAGTACGTTGGAACGATGAATGTCAGGCTGCTTTCGAAAAGGTAAAGGAGTATCTCCAAGAGCCACCCGTTCTTATGCCACCAGTGGAAGGGAGACCTCTAATACTATACTTGACAGTACTTGACAATTCGATGGGGTGTGTGCTGGGGCAGCATGACGAGTCTGGCCGAAAAGAGCATGCTATTTATTACCTGAGCAAAAAGTTTACTGACTGTGAGTCTCGTTACTCACTGCTCGAGAAAACTTTCTGCGCTCTGGTATGGGCTGCTCGCCGGCTGAGACGTATATGCTGACTCACACCACTCAGTTGATTTCAAAAATGGATCCCATCAAATACATATTCGAAAAGCCTGCTCTGTCTGGAAGAATAGCAAGATGGCAAATGATCTTGACAGAATATGATATCCAGTACACAACTCAAAAAGCAATCAAGGGAAGTGTATTGGCAGATCATTTGGCACACCAACCTGTGGACGATTACCAATTATTGAACTTTGAATTTCCGGACGAAGATATCATGGTGGTAACTAATTGTGAAGTGCCTAGACCGGATGAAGGACCTGAGGAAGGATCCCGATGGTCTATACATTTTGACGGAGCCTCCAACGCTTTGGGCAATGGAATCGGCGCTATAATCATATCTCCCAAAGGAACTCATACTCCACTCACCGCCCGGCTGTGTTTCAACTGCACCAACAACATGGCAGAATATGAGGCATGTATCATGGGTCTTCAAGCTGCAATCGACTTAAGGATCAAGTTTCTGAGTGTCTTCGGAGATTCCGCTCTCGTGATCAATCAGATCAAAGGCGAGTGGGACACGAAACACCCAAATCTTATTCCTTACAAGGAGTATGTGTTGACTTTGCTTCCCCACTTTGAAGGGATAACTTTTGAACACTTCCCAAGAGAGGAGAATCAGTTAGCGGACGCACTAGCTACGATGTCTTCAATGTTCAAAGTCAAATGGGACAATGAGGCTCCCCGGATCATTATCTGGAAGTTGGACGAACCTGCATACTGCTGCGATCTTGAGGCCGAAAAGGTGACTGAAAAACCCTGGTATCATGAGGTGAAGAGATACTTGGAAGCTCAGGAATACCCTGAAGGTGCATCTGTCAACGACAAGAAGTTCATGAGAAGGTTTGCAGCAAAGTTCTTCCTTAGCAACGACATTCTCTACAAACGAAATCATGATTCAACTCTACTGCGTTGTGTGGATAAGGCTGAAGCAGAGAAGATCATGATAGAACTACATGAAGCTACATTCGGAACACATTCCAGTGGACACACCATGGCAAAGAAAATCCTTCGGGCAGGATATTTCTGGTCCACGATGGAAGCCGACTGTTACCAACATTCTCGAACTTGTCACAAATGCCAGATCTATGCTGATAAAGTGCATATCCCTCCGGTTCCTCTGAATGTCCTGACGGCACCTTGGCCTTTTGCAGTGTGGGGCATCGATATGATCGGTGAGATCTGACCAATGGCATCCAACGGGCATCGCTTCATCTTGATAGCAATTGATTATTTCACGAAGTGGGTTGAGGCGGCTTCCTACGCCACGGTAACCAAGAACGTCGTGGCACGTTTCATTTGGGACAACCTAATCTGTCGGTACGGCGTCCCGGAAAGGATCATCACGGATAATGGTACCAATCTTAACAATAAGATGATCACTGAGCTCTGCGAGCAATTCAAGATACAGCACCACAACTCTTCTCCCTACCGGCCGAAGATGAATGGGGCTGTAGAGGCAGCGAATAAAAACATCAAGAAAATTGTGCGGAAGATGACAGTGACCTATAAAGATTGGCACGAAATGTTACCGTTTGCTCTTCATGGGTACCGTACCTCAGCAAGGACGTCAACCGGGGCAACACCCTTTTCCTTTGTCTATGGCATGGAGGAAGTCTTGCCATTTGAAGTCCAGATACCCTCTCTCCAGATAATGAAGGATGCAGACTTGAGTGAAGATGATTGGATCCAGACTCGACTTGATCAATTAAACCTGATTGACAAAAAGAGACTCACTGCTATCTGTCATGGTCAGACGTATCAAAAACGGATGATCAGGGCATTTAACAAGAAAGTCAGACCACAAGAGTATCAAGTTGGGGACCTGGTAATCAAGCGCATCATCCTTCCTCAAAGTGATCCCCGGGGAAAATGGACCCCTACGTACGAAGGGCCATTTGTGGTTAAACATGTGTTCTCAGGAGGAGCCATGATTCTGACCACCATGGATGGTGACGGCCTTCCTCACCCCGCCAATGCAGACATAGTAAAAAGATACTACGCATGAATAAAGGACCCGCTAGGTTGACATACCTAGGCAAAAATAAGGGCTTCCCGGCGAACCAAAAGGGTTCGGGCAAAAATAAGGGATGAAATGAAAATATCTGTACACCCGGCAAGTCGAAAACCTGAAAAGGCGGCTTGGGAAAAAATGGGTATCCCGGTGGACTGAAAACCCAAAAGGGCGGTCCAGGCAAAAGTTAGGGATAAAGCGTAACACTATGTCTCATTGGATCACCTTGTATCCAGAATTCAGCATCAACTATCTGGCTCGGACTTCGGCATCGATCAATCAGCTTCATCTTCAACTAAGCAGCAAAGTGATGAGACGCTTGAAGACATAAAGGCGATAGCAGAGTTGGGACCCAGTGGGAATATTGTGCACATAGCTGTTTTGTCTCCTTTTCAAAATTGTATAAACTCTATGTTATTCGGCGGCGTTCTCTTACTAGGACGTCATCCTCTTGTACAAAAAACGCCTCTTTACAGGCGAATTTCAAAATCAATACAGATTCAGTTTTCCAAACAAATTGCCATTGTTTCTCCTTTTTCTGTTTTGTCTTGCGAAGAACGTCCAATGTCCATTTTTGATATATGCATTTGACATTAAATTGCTGATTCATAAATACTTGCATATGAAATAAAAGACTAATTACAGGTGACATCAGAAATAGGGGCAATGTAAAGTTGTCTGATGCAGTCTGGTTGCTTTGTCCGCCGAAGTACCAAGGTAGGTCCAACTGAAGAATGTGATCAAGTTATCTCAACTCCCCGCAGAGTAAGACAAGATTCAGCAATACTTTCCCCAAGTGGAGTTGGTTCCCTATCAATCCTGAAAAGGCATAATATTCCCCTAGCAAGTCAACAATACTCTACGGTCAGCATGAAGGGAGTTGTGTATCCCCAGAAGATATCAACATTCCCCAGCGGAGTATAGGCATTCATCAGCAAGCATCCCCGGCAGTCTTGATCTAAGATTGTTCACCGGCGGAATACAGACACCCCAGTGGAACCATTTACCAGTACAGTTCAAAAGTTTCCCCACTAAAATTGAACTATATCCCCGGCAGGTCTTGAAGCTTATCCCCAGTAAATTCTAGAAGCTTATCCCCTGTAGAGTACGGACGTCTCTCCCGAGCTTTATTCAAAGTTATTCCTCACAAGAGCCTATAACTGGGTTATCCTCAGCTGATTACCACGGAAGGTCGCCCTTGGCGAAGTTCCTCCTATCCCCAGCGGAGTTCATCAAAGTTCCCCAACATAACTTATCAACACAATCCCCAGCGGAGTTTATTTATTGTCATCCCCAGAGGAATTTATCTTTGGTATCCCCAGCGGAGTTTATCATCATTATCCCCAGCGGAATCCATCATTGAAATCCTCAGCGGGCCTCTCATCAAAACATCAGCAAAGTATCTCTTCCCACAAAGTAATTCCCCACAGAGTAATCTCTCCAACAAGTTTATTCCTCAACGGAGTCATCTTCTCCTACCGACGTATTCTTACAACCGTCATCCCCAGCGGAAATGAGGAGCTCTACTCTTCAGCGTCAACCCAGGATTTAATTCCCCGGCCGGTCGTCCAGGATTTGTTTTCCTAGACGAAAATACATTCATAAACATTTCACATTTCATACATCTTGCTTACATACATGATAAAGTGCATACAACACTATCTCATGTTGAACATCCTGACATCATGCATTTCATACATCATGACATTGCATACAACTGATGTTTTTGCCTTTTCAGGAAAAAGACAACTACCTCCAGCTGTCACAATTCCAGATTCGATACCTATATCTAGCCAGGGCACATCTGTGAGTGATCATTTCCAGACTCGATTCCTGTATCTAGCCAGGGCACGTCTGAAGAGTTTGAAGATTCGATTCCTGTATCCAGCCAGGGCATATCTAGCAACTATCACAATTCCAGATTCGATTCCTGTATACAGCCAGGGCATATCTGTTGACGACTATTTCCAGATTCGATTCCTGTATCTAGCCAGGGCACATCTATCAACCACAACATCCCCAGACTCGATTCCTGCATATAGCCAGGGCACGTCTGAAGAGTTTGAAGATTCAATTCCTGTATCCAGCCAGGGCATATTTGTTGACAACTATTTCCAGATTCGATTCCTGCATCCAGCCAGGGCATATCTGTTGACCATATTTCCAGACTCGATTCCTGTATCTAGCCAGGGCACGTTTGAAGAGTTCGAAGATCCGATTCCTTTATCCAGCCAGGGCATATCTGTTGACGACTATTTCCGGATTCGATTCTTGTATCCAGCCAGGGCACATCTGCGAGCAACCGATTGTAGATTCGATACCTGTATCTAGCCAGGGCGTATCTGCATGAGGAGATTGAAGATCAAACACCTGTAACAAGCCAGGAAACCATCTTCCTTTCTCAAAGTACACAAGTTCTCGCTAAGGAATCTCTTATGCGATCAACACTTCCAAATGGCATCTATAAGCCCATTCCCGACAAGGTTCTGTCACGTCTCCAGATGGCATCTATAAGCCCATCTCTCTATCCACCATCTCTCCAAATGGCATCTATAAGCCCATTCCCGCCATCACATTGCTAATACTCTACTATGCGAGTGCAAATTTCCGGGCACTCTAGTGTCCAATCTCCTTTTACCTTCGAGTTGCGAAAGGCAAACTTGCCAATCTAACTCTTCAGGTTCAAGAAGATTGAATAGGGGCAACTGTTGTACCCCAAAATTTGCCCTCTCCTTCTTTAGGAAATCATCTTGGATTTTCAAGGTCCCTCTGAAACAAATCCAAGTCCTGAGTTATCTTTTTTTTCCCAAGCAGACCATTTACAAGAGCAAGATGATCACACAAGCTCTAAAGACAATGCTTTTATCTTGAGAAAAATCAAAATGTTTCTCTAAAAAAATGAGTGTTTAAGAAAAAATCAGCGCTTCAGAACTTCTAGACCAATTCCAGATAAAAACGGTCAGAAGTTGCAAGCTTGGCTCAGCGTAGTCAGAAGTTGGATCTTCAGCAGCTACATCAGCTCAATCAGAAGTTGTAAATGTGGTTCAGTATGTAAGCCTCAGACAGAACATGACTCTTTCAGCAGTTACACAAGCTCAGTCAGAATTTGCTAAAGGAATGCAAAAGAAGCAGGGAAGTCTGAAGGCTCTTTCAGAACATGTTGAAATCAGAAGCTGAAAAGGTCAGAAGAGTGGGTGTTACACTGATACAGAATCTCTAAGCCCAGGAGGTCCAGAAGCAAATCTAAGGAACGTATCAAGAAAATCAGGAGAATCCCCAGAACTTACTAAGACAACAGGAAACCAAGGCCAGAGCATGGTTTACGCTGTTCTTTTTGAAACAGAACTGTTGATTCAACGTTGGTTTCCATTACCAGAATATTGATGTTGATAGGTCTTATCACCATTTAATGCTCATTAATGCTTCCAACCACTCCTGAACATTCATCCAAGTAATCCCTTCACGTGTGGCTTGGAAAACGCCTTTATGCAGACTCTGGCATGGGTCTACACGCCACCGCCCACTTAAGAGGTCACTTCTCTCCAATCCACGCCTGCTGCTGCAGCCTAGGCTGAAGGCTATCTGTTATCACAACTTCCCAGGAATTTCTGTCAAAGAACAATTCAAACTCTGTTGGCGCTTTAATGTTCAAGGCACCCACAAGAACTTTGCCTATAAATAGAGAGTCATTGTCCAATGAAAAAGGGCGTTCAAGAAACAGAAAAATTGTTAAGAGAGAAACAGAAACCCTTAGCAACATAGCGTTCTGAAACTCTGCCAAAATCTCCAGTTTGTTTCATAACTTTGAATTTCTCATCTTCAAACTTTATCCAATACCCAGTTTTCTGTGTGAACAAAAACCTTTTTTCAAACTTCTGACCCTACATACGCATACACTTTCACCTGCCTTTTTTTCAAAAAAAGGAATCTGCCCGGAACACCACCAGAGCCAAAAGCTAGCTTTCACCCACAAACTTTTCCAACAGCCAGGTAAGCACCTACTGACCTTCATCGCGCTGCTAAGAATCATCAGCTGTGCATATTCAAATAAACATAATGTAAATATCATGTTGTTGCTGTTTATATTCTGAGGATTTTCATACCTCAGAACGTTCTGAGCCAGTGTAGGACTTGCCTGTGACCTTGTTGGTTCTGCCCTCTGAAACATTTTGACATTTGTTGGATATGTTCCAAATATGTTTCCTGTTTTGTGGAATAACAACAAAATTGCAGATGTTCTGATTAGTACAGGGAAAAGCCAAGTGCTGACTTTGACGTTAACACATCTGAAGCCTGTTTTGCTGTCAATGATATCAGAACCTCTGAGAGTTATTGCCTTTCCAGCAGAATCAGAACTTCTGGTTTCTCCACTAACAAACTTCTGTCTTGCAGTGCAGGGGGTCAGAACTTCTGATTTCCCCACTAACAGGGTTCTGTTTTGCAGGTGCCAGAGTCAGAAGTTCTAACTCATACAGTTTAACCAAGAGGTTGATCATCTGGCAGCGGATCTGAGTCAGAACTTCTGATGACCTCTCAGCAGCGCGCTGACTCCCTCTCTCTCTCTCTCTATATCTTATTTTTTGCTATTTTCTTTTTTGTCTATTTTTCTCGTTGAACCCCCCATGTACAAATGTGTATCCCCATCCCCTAATTGTTGTAATAGCGTAGGATTTTATATTTTCGCTTTTTTATTGCTTTCAAATATAAATGCTAGTAATTAGGACGTGTATGGCAAGATAAAATCAATGAAATAGAAAATCCTAATTCAAAGAAAAAAAACTCTTGTATGCAATAAAACACACTTGCACACTAACACCCCTAGGGCTATCTCCACTTCTTGCCTTTCAAAATTGGGCCATATTGCATGTTAGGTCTCTTTGGGAAAAACAAATAATTCAAATGATCATAGTCCCTCGATGACGCTTTTGAAAGTTGCCTAAAAATGATCAAGTCCCTTAAAGAAAAAATGCCCAAAGATACTTGGCACCATTGCAATTATGGTCTAAACGATGACCCGCGCCCGTCCCGTTCACATCCTAACACAAGATTGTCCACCAAATACAATGGTGGAACAAAATTGTTAAAAGGGTTAAAACATAGCAATAATCTTTGAGAAAATTAGGGTAGATAGCTCTTGGTTACTTGCCAAATTGCAAAACAAAACACTTGCCTATTTTCTAAAACCACACATCACTACACTTTCAAAACAAACTTTCGAGAACAAATGAAAACCTTTTCAAAAGATATACACCTTTGTATACATCCCAACATGGATCATTACAAAGGTTGCCACCACATTGGCCTCTTTTCAAAAACATTTTCAAACCCACACACACAAAGCACCATTTCAAACAATTGAAAATTAAGGCAAGTTGATCTAAGCAAGTAACTAAGAGCCCATGGATAACCATGGATAGAAAGGGTGCTAATACCTTCCCTTTCTATAATCTACTCCCCGAACCCAAGAAAACATCTCAAAGGTTTTTTGCTGTGCTTTTTAAACCTTTCCTTAGGATAAAATAAAAAGTAGGTGACGACTCTTGCTAAACCGAAACATTTGCGAAAACAAACGCAAAACCATAGTCAGTTCTCCCACCGTATCACACCTTGTCACTGACAACAAAACCTAGAAGCTTACCAGACCTTACCCAGAAGGTACACTTGTTTGGATTCAACCTCATCTTGTATGTCTTCAACCTGTCAAACAGTTTCTAGAGATGATCAAGGTGCTCTTCCTCAGTTTAGGACCTGGCGATCATGTCATCAACATAAACCTCGGTCTCGTGGTGAATCATATCATGGAACAAAGCGACTATGGCACACTGATAAGTTTCCCCAGCATTCTTCAACCCAAAAGGCATCACCTTGTAGCAGAAGGTGCCCCAATGTGTGACAAAGGTTGTCTTCTCCATGTCTTCAGGAGCCATCTTGATCTGGTTGTAGCCAAAGAAACCCTCCATGAAGGAGAAGATTTTGTGTTGTGTGGTGGTGTCGACCATAAAATCGATGTGAGGAAGTGGGAAGTAATCTTTGGGGATTGCCCTATTTAGGTCTCTGTAATCCACACACATCCGTACCTTACCGTCCTTCTTAGGTACCGGAACAACGTTAGCAACCCATTGCGGATAAGAAGTGACAACTAAGAATCCTGCGTCGAACTGTTTCATGACCTCTGCCTTGATTTTCTTTGACATTTCAAGGCGAATACGATGAATCTTCTGTTTAACCAGAGGACAATCTTCTTTATTCGGCAGGCGATGTACCACAATATCAGTGTCCAAACCAGGAATGTCTTCATAGGACCAGGCGAAGATTTCAACATAGTCCTGCAACATATGTATCAACCTTTGTTTGACGCTAAACTCCAGATTTGCACCTATTTTAACCTCTTTTCTGTCTTCCTTAGTACCCAAGTTCACTGTCTCAACTGTCTCTTCATGAGGTTGTATGGCCCTTTCTTCCTGCTGTAGTAGTCTAGCAAGTTCTTAAGGCACCTCACAATCATCCTCACCTTCGTCCTCGGCTTGGTTGATCGTATTTTTGAAGTCATAACTGGAAATAGCAAAGCTATTATCAATGGGATCCAAAGTGGATATGGATCTGCAGTATGATACGTGAGTGTGTGTAAGAGAATATCTGTTTTGATAAAGTGAGAGACAGAAAAGAAAAACAAGGAGCACAAAATTTGTATGCCAGAAACATCCAATGCTTTATTTATGATATATGAAATGACAAATAATAGCCCTCACAAGCAAAGCCAAGGTTCCTCGGGCAAGGCACCGGGCCGTAAAGTTTCACATTGTTTATTACAAATCTTAAAACAAATGAGTCAATTACTGTGGAATAAAATAAACAGGTATGAAGTCCCTATCCGGCCAATTATTCGGTCCACCGTTGGTTGTTGGGTAGATCTAGCTGTCAATGTCTGAATCCTCTTCACTGTCTTCAATTTCATTAATTCCCCGATTGCTGATGTGTAGAGTAGGTCTTCCAGCCCGAGCGCGCCTAACAGCCCTTTGAGCCCCTGTAGTAAAGCCCAAACCAAAATTTTCAGTTTTGTGAGTGAAATCAGGGAGCTGACCCCAATTGGTACACCCACCTTCTTCAACCACAGCCCTAGCGTCCTTGAGAGAAGCCATCTTCAACGAAGGTTTATTGGTAGTAACTTCAGTTGATGCCAAGATCTGAGGGACCTCTTCGAAATTCTGACAAGGTGTTTCTATGAATTCCACGTCCATCTCTACATAGCGGAAGGAATTGAGGTGACTCGCCATATATTCTTCTTCACCTCGCACTGTGATAATCATTCCCTTTACCGGATACTTCAGCATTTGATGGAGTGTGGAAGTAACTTCATCAGCCTCATGGATCCAAGGACGACCCAGCAAGCAAGAATATGATGGCCTGATATCCATTACGTAGAAGGTGGACCCAAAAGTATGAGAACCCACTTTGACAGGGATGTCCACCTCCCCGTGCACCATTCTCTTTGATCCGTCAAAATACTTTACCACAATGTTACTAGGCTTTAGAGTTAAACCCTCACAATCCAAACGGTCCAACACTTTCTTCGGCAGAACATTCAGTGAAGACCCGATATCTACCAACACATGAGCCATAGTGGTGCCCCTGCACTCAATCAAGACATGCAGATCATCATTATGCTTCCTTCCTTTCGGTGTTAGATCCGCATCTGAGAAACCCAACCCATTGTCAATAGTCAGGCTAGCCATATAATCTTTGAACTGATCTGCTGATGTATCCTGCGGCACATGCGCAGTCTTGAGAAATGCAATTAAAGCTTTCACATGGGCTTTAGAACACAACAGCAGAGACAACATCGATATCTTTGATGGTGCCTGCCTCAGCTGCTCGATCATATTGTAGTCGCTCTTCTTAATGATTTTCAGTATTTCCTCTATTTCTTGTTTAGAGGCTTCCACAATGATTTTCTTAGGTTCCTCCGTCCGGGCAGGCTCACCTATAATTTCCTTGCTCCGAGTCCCAGATGGCTCAACAGTAGGGGTAATAACTGGAGTAGGAACAGGAAAAATGTTAGGAGTGCTGGTTAGAGCAACAGTTGGAATAACAGTAGGCTTGATGATCTTCGGATCAATCTCAGGAGAGAAAACCCTTCCACTTCGGGTAACCTTACTAGTCCCGACAATATTACTGATATCAGTATTAACTTCTTCATTCTTCAGATCTTGTTTAATGCCATGATAGTACACATCAGCACCATAATTCCATGGGACAACCTTGTCTATGGTGTACGGGATGGGACCAAGAACATTGATTATCAACGGAGCAATTCTTTGAACAGGTGTAATCCTAACAGGTCTTCTCGAGGAAACCTTGGAAGGATTGGCGAAAATGGTTATAATAGCAACATCTCCAATGGGGACAACAGGATTCATAGTGTTCTCGAACAAAATCTCTTTATTATCCATCAAGCGCTGAACACCTAACTTCAACAAACGACAACCAGAAGGTAGAATCGAACACATGTGCCAACCTTCACCATAACCCGAAAATAAACCGGCCAACAACAAATTCTTCTTAACAGTCATAAGAGGAGTAGAAATTTCTTCAACAAAGGTCATAAATAAATCAGTGTCAATAACATTAACTCCACGACCATGTTTGGGCATGGGAGCAGTTATCACATTCGGATTTTCTAGAGCGTCGACCTCTATCTCCTTGGCTTCAAGCAAGTCTTGTACTTTGTTTCTCATAGCCCAACAATCATTTGTATCGTGGCCAGGACTCTCAGAATGGTAGGAGCACCACGTGTTGGGATTGTATCCAGGAGAAGTAGTATTTGGATTCTTGGGAGCCTCTCTCAAGTTTGCCAAGTTGGATTTTAACAGATGAGGCAGAACTTCAGCCAAAGTCATGTTGATGCAGGTAAACTTACGTTGTGGTCTTTCTACCCTTTGTTGATTGTTGCGTTACGGAGCAACTGCGGGTCTTGGTATTACTACAACATTTACCGTTTTACGGTGTTCAGATCTGCTTTGGCCCCTCGGGCTATAGACTGCACTGGCTTCCTTCTTACCAGTGAAAGGCTTCTTTGTGAACTCGAGGAGGTATCCTTATGTATTTTACCACTCTGACTTCCAGCTTCTACTCTTTCTCCAATTAAAATTAGCTCGGTGAAACCAGATGACAAGTTGCTGATTAAGTGATTAAAAAATGGACCTGATAGCGTTCCTAGAAACATATCAACCAACTCCCTATCAGACAATAGGGGTTGAACTCTCCCAACCAAGTCTTTCCATTTTTAAGCATAAACTTTAAAAACTTCACCTGCACCCATGGACATACTCTGGAGTTGAGTACGAGTGGGAGCAAGGTCGGCATTGTATTGATACTGCTTGTAGAAAGCAGCAGCAAGATCTTCCCAGTTTCGGACGCTGGCTCCCTCCAACTGGTAGAACCATTCAAGTTGAGTCCTTGACACACTATCTTGAAAGAAGTGCACCCACAAATTTCTATCAGTTGTGTGGGATTGAATCTTCCTGACATACGAACAGAGATGGAGTTTTGGGCAGGACATCTCATCATACTTGGAAAAAAATGGAGCTTTAAACTTCTGAGGGATGACCACTCCCGATACCAGACCCAATTCTTTAAAATCCAGCCCAGGTATCTTCTGAACTTTCATGGCACTCAGACGATCTTCCAACTGCTTGTATCTATCCTCAGCGGGAGGATATTGCTCATCATTGTAATCCGTATCATTGTCAGAAACTGCAGGACTGGGGTCCTTTTCCCCTTCTTGGTTCTCCCCTTCCTTGGATGAAGAGGTCAGATCAGTTTGTTGCTTCAACCTTTCTCCAAACCTTCTGCCCATATTCAGAATAACAGTCTTCTTCTTTTTCTTCTTCTCTTTCAGAATGAGGGCTTTCAGATCCTCGTGCCCCTTTGCTAGATTTATGAACATCTGTTAGAACTGGGTGTTCTGTACCTGAAGATCCTTGATGGTTTGCTCGGAAACCATTTCTGCTGAGATAAACAGCGAAGAAGATGAGAAACCTGTAGTGGTACCTGTAATGATGTGTATGATAATGGGATGCGCATGTAATGATTTCAAAGACTTCGGGAAATTTAAATTTGCAAACCAAAATAAACAAAAACTTTATTAGCTTAAATTTGAAGGTTCAAAATGCCTTTAAGGCGTTACAAATAAGTAAATAAAACAAATATAAAACTAGAGAAGAAAAATCAAAAGTCCCATGGACGCTTTCTCTTTGTGCTGATATAATCATTGAGCACTCTTTCTTCCTTGAGCTGCCTGGTGAGCTTTAAAACCTTCCTCTCTTGATCATGGAATTGTTCCCTGTAAGTATCCCTCTCGTTCTTTAGCTGAATCCAAGACCTTTGTAACTCCCCAAGATCAGTGGGCATGTAAGGATAGAGAACCGTGTAAGGAGTGCCTTCTTCAGTAGTGGGCTCCATAATCACTGGTAATACAACCACATAAGGCATCATAAGCTTCTGGGCACGAGCTCGTATCCATTGGAGGTAAGGCTCCATAGGAATGGAAGTCTTTGGTCCTAACTCTTTGGGGTCCGATCTGTTTACCATGCCCCAAGCTCGTATGAACCTTCGACGATACTCATTAACGTCATCCTCATAGTTGAATACAATGCCCTCAATAAGTAACTCATGGGGACCATCCCTTCGAGCATGACCAAATTGTCGCAAAGCTAGACAAGGATTGTAAGTTATACCCCCTCTGATACCAAGTAATGGAACATTAGGGTACTCCCCACAGTGATCAATAATGGCAATGTCTTTCATAGCTCGGGAACACCAAAGAATATCCATATGAGCGAGTGACATTATGATGTGCGACCAACCCAAACCTTCTTCATTCTTCGGTACAGACTTAGGGAGGTGAGAAATAAACCACCTCGACAGCAACGACGTGCAGCACATAAGAGTCCCTCTTCTCTTCATGGAACGAGTTTGGAGAGCGTGCAAAATATCTCCAAGCAAGGTAGGCACAGGGTTGCGAGAAAGGAAAATCTTGATAGCATTCACATCTACGAAGGAGTCCGAATTAGGGAAGATAACTAAACCATAGATAAGAAGAGCCAAGACATCCTCAAAAGCCTGAAAATCCATATCATCCCAAAATAGCTGAGCTTTGTCTATCAGAAATTTGACTAGAAAACCCTCGACTCCGAGAAGGGTACCTGTACAAAAATGGGTATGCCCAATAGCTGAGAGAATTCTTCCAAGGTGTGTACCAACTGATAATCTGGAAAGGTGAAGCAGTGATGCTAGGGATCAAAGAACTGAAAAAGTACGCTCATCATATGCTTATCAAAGTTTGAAGTAACTGTTGGTGTAAGCCCTAGAGGCCAATACTTTTGGTACTTGTATCGAATTATTTATTAATAATAAAAGGCATTTCTTTATTATGTTTGCTTTCCAAAATAATAAAGTCCCTAGAATGGTTTATTGGTTTAATGAAATGTTAAGTGTGACTTAATCATGAGATCCCATTAAACATAAGACACTATTCTTAAAGTATCCGTAGTCAAGCTTTAATGTGAAGTGGGATAACATTAAAGCATTAAGATTATTATGAAGATAGATTGATGATCACATCTCATGGATCATAGATAAGGACTTATAAAGTCTTGACATAGGTATGAATATTAGGAGTAATATTTATACTGGATTGACCCGCTATGAGAATACTACATAGAATGTTATGAAAAGTGTCATAAGTTATTCTCATGATGATAATGGTGTATACCACCCTTCAACCTGAAACCACTATGGACCCTAGATGTAGAGTCAAGTACTTTATTGCTGATCAAACGTCATCCGTAACTGGATGACTATAAAGACGGTTGATGGGTACTTCACAAAGCATGCTAAGGGACATGAGTGACCTAGATGGAATTTGCTCATCCTGCATAACAGGATAAATGTCTAAGGGCCCAATATTGAACTGGACAAGGGTGACACAGTGTATGCCTTGTGTTCAATATAGACATGAGGGCAAAAGAGTAATTGTACAACACAAATATTATCACGAAAAAGGTTTGGTCAGATCACATGACATTTTCGTGACTTGGGTAACAATGATGTGTTGCTAGATATCACTCACTGTTTATTATATTAAATGTGTGATTTAATATAATTGCCAACGTCGTGAAAACCTACAGGGTCACACACATAAGGACAGGTTGATAAGAGATAGAATAAATAAGGAACACTGTAAGGTACGGTGCACTTAAGTATAATACGGAAAGTGGTAAGGTACCACGTGGATAAGTGATATATGGTACATCATAAGGTATGATGTCCATAAGCTTAATTGGGCTTTTAGCTTATAACCTTAATTAGGCTTTTAGCTTGTAGCCCACACGAGTGATTCTATAAATAGATCCCTTGTGATGAAGCAATTTCACTTGATGCAATTTCGTTTTTGATTCTCTCTCTCACTCAAGGTTTCTGTTCGTGATCAGCTAGCACTGGGACCGGAAGCGATCTGTTCGTGTGGACTGAGTAGAGGCGTTGTTCTTCATCAACGCTCGTGATCACGATGTCAAAAGTCTGAATCTCCACAAGTGGTAAATATTTCTATCACTGACCATGCTCATTCGTAAGGATCGCTATAGGAAAATTTTATATTCCGCTGCATTTTGATCGCAATTTTCCTTCAGTAACCAGGCTGAGAAGTTGACCGTGTCTCTTAATGAAAGTAGAAGTTTCAAAAACTCTTGATACTAGCTCTTTGAGTTGGGAAGGTATCTCCACAAAGTTGATTCAGATAGTATTTCTATGCACGGAAGCCATGATCTACAAAACATAACAAAGATAAATTCCCTTGGTCTTTGAAATGGTTAGTGTAATGAATTCCATGTTATGATGCATGATGTCATGATAAACCACAGGTATAGCAAACACAGGTATCACAAACACAGTCAAATCACACAAAGCCCTTAGGTTTAAGGCTTGCATGAGGTCAAAGGTAATACCCTCTTGAAGTTAAGTTGGTTTCAAACCTGTCCTAGAAAAGTAACCGGGTTCTAGAGGATCTCAATATCACTGACCATCCTTTATTGGTCATGGTTTCAGCTCATGAAATCTTTTCTTACGGCCAAAATATCCCGAAAGTCTGGTCTCCATGAGTGTAGCATCGAGTATCAACCATTTCTCAGCTCTACACCGAGGCCGGCTATCTCGCTACTTTCTAATGGCCAAGTTGTTCAACTAAGATTCTAAGGTTTGTTAGTGCTTCACGACACCACAAAGCAGCCATGTATTCTCCTCGTTTCACCACAAGGGATACCGATACCAACCAAAGTGCCACACTAACGTAGCTACTGCTTCAACTGTATCAAACTACGTTGTACAGTTCCCTCACAGTCTATTGCTACTTACCTAATGAGTTCCCCCAGATCCGGGTATAGGATCTATAGTAACCCCAAACAAAACCCTCAAAAATAAAGCAAACAAATCAATCAAGAGAAGCAATTTTGATGACCTAGATCCTAAGGTATACCCCACTTATAATTCCCCAGCAGAGTCGCCAGTTCTGTGATACGGTGGCAGAACTGACTATTTAATACTGGTTTGCGTTTTGCATTTTGTGTTTGCAAAATGTCGCGGTAAGCAAGAGTCGTCACCAACTTTTATTTCATCCAACCGGAAAGGAAAAAAGTACATAAAAAAATCCTTTTTCGAGATTTTGAGTACGTGGGGTAGATTATAGAAAGGGAAGGTGTTAGCACTCTTTCTATCCATGGTTTTCCATGGGCTCTTAGTTACTTTCTCATTTTTAAATTGCTTATGTTTGTGTGCTTTGTTTTTGAAAATGTTTTACTTCATGATAACCCTTGTATCAGTCCTCAAGGGTGTGATGAAGTTGTTTTGAACATTTGTTTGAAAAGTGTAAGTGTGAAAAATTTTGATTTGAGCAAGTACCTACTAGCATCTACCTACTCGGAAAAAATATCGTTTCTATTATTGTTTCATTTAGACAGCGCTATCCCACTATTAAGCAATAGGTAGCACCGTCGTTGGAGTTGTAAGGGTCAATTCGAAAGGGGCGTACAGTCACTAAAGCAATATTAGGACACCTTAGTAGTAACCCTAGAGTCTTAAGATCTTTTTCGAGGCAACATTTTCGAGGCAACATTCGAGTGGGACATATGTTCTTTTAGACAGGACGACAAACACTAAGACACCCTATGCTTAATGATTGTTTACCGAAGGCAACCGAAGTGAGAGTATACCCTAAGAGTGAATATGTGCCAGTGATTTATTTTCAGTTTATTATCTTTGCACATTAGGGTTTTGTCACCATTTTAATTTTGTCATGCATTCTTTCCATACAATCCTAAACATACATCTAACAGTTAAATATTTGCAGGAATTAACCTAGCTATTATAAGGCTTCGGGGAGGGGGATTAATTACATAACCAAAAATCGGGGAAAAAGCGATAAGTAAAAACCCTAGTTAAAACTATTACATCCTCAAAGCAGTTACAAGAATAATAAAAGAATTAAATGCGCGCGGTAAGTTAAATGCAGGGCGATTAGGGTTTTGACCCTTTGACTAATCCTACTTGAGATTGATTAAAGCAAAAAATGTATTTTCCCGTCATGTTTTGTTATTTGAGAAAATAATGGAATAATTGAATTAAAAAAAAGGACCCTAATTACTAATTAATTTTAATTAAGAAAAATAATTAAGTTAACCTATTTTTTGTATTTTTATTTTATTTGAGAAAAAAGAGAAAAATAAAATCAAGAGTTAACCTAACTTTCTAATTTAATTTTAATTATGAAAAAAAACAAAATTAAAGTTACCCTTATTTAAATATTAATCTAATTAATTAACAAAATTTTAATTTAATAAGAAAACAAACTAAATCTAATTGTTTATGACTTTTTTGGATTTTTTATGATTTAATTAAAACTGATTTTAAAAAATAAATAATTAAACAAATTAAAAGATAAAATAAAAATCAAAAGAAAGTGAGAATTGGGCCTGTTGTCTTGCTGAAGGGGGGGGGGGTGCAAATCTGAATTTTTGTAAGGCCCATTAAGCATCAATCCTGGTCAGCACTGGATCTGGTATGAGCGTTGACTTGAGGAGTATGGTGGTCTCTCACTGTTGACATGTTGGATCTGGCTAGCTGGGCATCTAGTGGCCAGGTGTTGAGAGTGTATGGAAGGCGCTGGATAGTGCAATGCATTGGATTGGCTTGCAATTGTTAAGAAAATAACAAAATGCACACGCCTGGGATCGAACCCAGGATGTGTACATCAAAGGAAAGCTTATTTACCATCTGCACTGGAATGTCAATTGTTATTATAATAAAAACAAAGCATAATATTTAAAACAAGATAGTGGGGTCATAGAAACGCGCGAAATTCAAACGTTCTAATGGTTGCTTGACACGCCAGCGTCTTCTTCCTTGCAACTGTCGCTTTTAGAAAAAAAGACTTTTACCTACAAACGTTCATTGTAGGTATAACCCTATTCATCTCAAAAATTGCATACGAGCAAGATAAATGAAAACTAATGGTACCAATCAACTCGTCTCATCCTCACGAGCATCATGGTACCTAATTCAAAGACTAACTTTGCCTGTACAAAAATACCCTAAAAATAACTTAGAAACCCTAGCAATGGCAATATCTTGTACAGGCATCAAAAACGCAATTAAATGACATTGTTAGCTTGCAAACATGATGACAAACACGAATATAGCAATCAAAAGTGCCAATGATGCAAGAATTGTGATAATCGAATTGAAAAAATATGCCAAACCGTGTGAACTGTAGAGCGCGTTTCTGGGTGCTTCAGGCTGTGCAAACGATTGGGACAGCTTCCTGGGACATCCAACAATGGATTGGAATAGCTAGGATGGCTTGAGAGGGCCTGTGGAGTGAAAACTAATTCACACTTTTGCCAACTTTTTTGAGTTTTGTTCTATGCCTCTCACGACCTCTAACCCCTATTTTTTGATCTGGCATTCTTCATTATATAACCTAGAATGAATTAGGTTAATAAACTTGGACTAAATCTTTGCATTTATCCAAGATTTGATTTGATTTTCAAGTTATGTTATATGTTTCTATTTTGAGCCAAATAATGCCTTTTATGTACCAATTGGCCTTGATTCGATTTGGTCTTGTTTACTCAGCATATCTTGATTGCCAATCTGTCAAAAAAACAAATCAAATCATATCTTTGTTAATTTTCATCATTTATTTGATTTAATTAACTTTTAAATTAATGAAAAATCAAAATAAATTGAAAAATTAAGCACATAATGGGTGAGTGAACATTTGAGTCGTGTACCACTTTATAATTGAGGTGCAAGCATAAAAGGTTGGGCCCATTTAGCAAAAAATGCAAATTTGAGCATATTTGACTTTTGGCAATTTTGCAAAAATGGCAACTTGGCCAATGCATAACTCTCTCAATTTTGACCCTAGAGATGTGCTCATGGAATTTTTAGAAAGCTTAAGATGTCCTATAAACAACCCTTTTGGTCTCATCTAAATTGAGTCTTCCATGTTCATGTATGAAGCTTTGACCCAAAAGGTGTTTTTGTTGACTTTTCAAAAGGACCTATAATGTCAAAATTCATATCTTTTTGTGATTGCGTATTCTGGAATTGGAAGATGAAAATTAATTGTAGGTAATTGCATCCTCTTAAAAATTAGCTTTGGATGGGTCATTTCTGATAAAGTATGAGAAAGTTATGCTTGGTCAAAGATGAGTTGACTTTTGCTATAAAAACCCTAAGTTAGCAACTTATGGGTTTTGATGAATTTTGAGCAATCCTTGAGGAATCATGATCAACCCTTGATAAAATGATGGATAATACTTAAAAATGAGGATGTTGACCAAAAATCTTGAAGTTTGACTGTATGTGGGCCACGGTTGACTTTTGACCTAGTATAGTTGATTTTCAGCCATTTGAGCAATTGACTGAACAAACTTCCTCTACAAGACTTGAAACTTGACATGGATGATATTGAGAACATATTAGGAAAAAGGTGAGCATTTGAGTCCCTTGTGGTTCACACATATTGATGAAGATGGAAACCCTAATTTGAGACACATTGTCTTAGGAGAGAGTTTGTCTAGTCAACTCTTGAACTTCCTTGAGCAATTTGGGGACCTTACTTCCCATATGTTGAGAAATATGGGAGGGAAAATTTTGGGGTACAACACATGGTGTTTTTGCAAATTTCAATTTGTATTTCATATGAATCTCCTTCAAATTTTATCTGGAACACAAATAAAACTTGGATGGACAATTCTAAACCAATCTTCGATTAACAAAACCGCTCAATTCGCATCCCCTTACATTGTATGCAACAAGTATAACAATGAACCCACAAGCTTATTATTAGAATCAAAATTTATTATTTTGCGATCCAAACCTTTGACTTTGTAGCCAATGATCTCGCAAGGTTCCATGTCTTGAAGAAACCGTAAATTCAATTCTCAAATCTAAGTTAACTTGTAGGGCAAGCGATCAAAAAAATAAGAATGATAATGAACTTGATCATAATGAATTCACAACACCTCTCTTATATCATGCCTCTCTATCCAATAAATACCCAATGACAATGTTGACAAACCCAATTATGATAGGATATAAACCCTAATCTTCATGAGGTACATACTGAATGAAGAAACGAATTAACATCAAAGTCATAACTCACAGTCTTCTCAGTTAGAATCATTGATAAAACTTTGAGAATTTGTATTGAAGCTCAAAGATGGAGAAGATGGCTTAAGATGCTGAAGAATGCCAAAACCCTAGTTCAAATGATTTCAGTTGACAATCCTTGATGAGGTCTTAAGCATACACAAATGAAATTTAGCACTTGATCTCGAGACGATCTTGTATCTTGATGAAAGAAGAAACTCACAATGAATAAAAACCCTACCTTCTAACCAATAGTGATGGAGAAGCCAAGTGATGTCCTTAAATCCATATAGAAACCCCAAATTCCATATTCCGGTGCGCCAACTTTATTGATGAATGATGCATGATGTGTTAGATGACCTAGTGGAAGGTGTGTAGATTAATGAGAAGTGAAAAATGCCTAAGCCAGATAAAAGTAAAAGGGTCCGACAAATTTGGGGTATTACAGCTGCCCATATTTAATCGTCTTAAACCTGAAAGTACAACTGGCGCATGCCTTTCGGACGTTCCAGGTAGAAGATGATTAAATACCAATGTCGAGAATTTATTCTGAAAGAAAGTGTTAGTGTTTATTTATTTTTGTGATATCCATTGGGGAATTAAAAAAAGTGGGACTAAATAGGAGGTATACATCGATCAGGACACAACGACATCAGAGTACATCAATCAGGACATGATAATTAACAGGAATACATGATCAGGACATGATGATTCACAGGAGGGGTATCGATCAGGACACGATAACCAAAAGGAAGACATCGATTAGGACACGATGGCTAACAGGAATACATCGATCAGGACACGATGATTCGTAGGGGAGGTATTGATCAGGGCACGATAACCAAAAGGAAGACATCAACAAGACACAATGGCTAACAGGAATACATCGATTAGGACACGATGATTCACAAGGGAGGTATCGATCAGGACACAATGATTGAAAGGGAGTCACGGATCAAGACACGATAACCAAAAGGAAGACATCGACCAGGACACGATGGATAAAAGGAATACATCGATCAGGACACGATGATTCGCACGAGAAGTATCGACCAGGACACGATAACGAAAAGGGAGACATCGATCAGGAGACGATGGCTAATAGGAATACATTGATCAGGACACGATGATTCGTAGGAGAGGTATCAATCAGGACATGATAACCAAAAGGAAGGCATCGATCAGGACATGATAGCTAATAGGATTATATCGATCAGGACATGATGATTCGCAAGAGGGGTATCGATCAGGACATGATAACCAGAAGGAAGACATCGATTTGGACACGATGGCTAATAGGAATGCATCGATCAAGACACAATGATTCCCCAGAGGGGTATCAATCAGGACACAATAATCAAAAGGAAGATATCGATCAGGACACGGTGGCTAACAGGAATACATCGATCAGGAGACGACGATTTGCCAGAGGGGTATCCATTAGGACACGATAACCAAAAAGAAGAAATCAATCAGGACACGATGGCTAATAGGAATACATTTATCAGGACACAATGATTCGCAGGAGAGGTATCGATCAGGACACGATAACCAAAAGGAAGACATCGATCAGGACACGATGGCTAACAGGAATACATCGGTCAGGACACGATGATTCACAGGACATGTATCGATCAAGACACGTTAACCAAAAGGGAGACATTGATCAGGACACAATGGCTAATAGGAATACATCGATCAGGACACGATGATTTATAGAAGAGGTATTAATCATGACATGATAACCAAAAGGAAGCCATCGATCATGACACAATGGCTAAAAGGAATACATCGATCAGGACACGATGATTCACAGAAGAGGTATCGATCAGGACACGATAACCAAAAGGAAGACATCGATCAGGACACAATGGCTAAAAGGAATACATCGATTAGGACACGATGATTCACAGGAGAGGTATCGATCACGACATGATAACCAAAAAGAAGACATCGATCAGGACATAATGGCTAACAGGAATACATCGATCAGGACACGATGATTCGCAAGGGAGGTATGGATCAGGACCCGATAACCAAAAGGAAGACATCGATTAGAACACAGTGGCTAAAAGGAATACATTGATCAGGACACAATGATTCACAAGGGAGGTATCGATCAGGACATAATGATTGAAAGGGAGGCATCAATCAAGTCACGATAACCAAAAGGAAGACATCGATCAGGACACGATGGATAAAAGGAATACATCGATCAAGACACGATGATTTGCAGGAGAGGTATCGACCAGGACACGATAACGAAAAGGGAGACATCGATCAGGAGACGATGGCTAATAGGAATACATTGATCAGGACATGATGATTCGCAGGAGAGGTATCGATCAGAACACGATAACCAAAAGGAAGGCATCGATCAGGAAACGATAGCTAATAGGAATACATCGATCAGGACACGATGATTCACAAGAGGGGTATCAATCAGAACATGATAACCAGAAGGAAGACATCGATCAGGACACGATGGCTAATAGGAATGCATCGATCAAGACACGATGATTCCCCATAGGGGTATCAATCAGGACATAATAATCAAAAGGAAGACATCGATCAGGACACGGTGGCTAACAAGAATACATCGATCAGGAGACGATGATTTGCAAGAGGGGTATCCATTAGGACATGATAACCAAAAGGAAGAAATCGATCAGGACACGATGGCTAATAGGAATACATTGATCAGGACACAATGATTCGCAGGAGAGGTATCAATCAGGACATGATAACCAAAAGGAAGACATCGATCAGGACACGATGGCTAACAGGAATACATCGATCAGGACACGATGATTCACATGACATGTATCGATCAGGACACGTTAACCAAAAGGGAGACATTAATCATGACACGATGGCTAATAGGAATACATCGATCAAGACACAATGATTTGTAGAAGAGGTATCAATCATGACATGATAACCAAAAAGAAATACATCGATCGGGACACAATGGCTAAAAGGAATACATCGATCAGGACACGAAGATTCGCAGAAGAGGTATCAATCAGGACACGATAACCAAAAGGAAGGCATCGACCAGGACACGATGGCTAAAAGGAATACATCGATCAGGAAACAATGATTCGCAAGAGAGGTATCGATCAGGACATGATAACCAAAAGGAAGACATCGATCAGAACACAATGGCTAATTGGAATACATCGATCAAGACACGATGATTCGTAAGGGAGGTATGGATCATGACACAATAACCAAAAGGAATACATCGATCAGAACACGATGGATAAAAGTAATACATTGATCAGGACATGATGATTCGTAGGAGACGTAAATCAGATCACGACGAATGTTTGAATCTATACGGATGAGTATTGAAAGAAGATATGGACAAGTATCAAGGAAAGGTTAAACATGAACGAGTGTTAGGGTCAATACGGACGGGTATTGAAAGAAGATACGGATGAGTATCAAGGAAAGGTTAATCACAGACGAGTGTTTGGGAGACTGACAAAGATGAGTGTTTATGAGTTGACACAAACGAGTGTTTGGAAACCAAGATAGACGAGTGTTTGGAGACTGAATTCTCTTTTAGGAAGGAACTTACTACCAGAAGAAAACTGGGTTTTGAATGACAAGGTGTATTAATTTTACTGGGAATTCAGGAGTACAAGGTACTGGAACTGTTAGCTGGGCATTGTGAAAGTGAAAGTTATTAGTTATGGATTTGGGAGCGACATCCTCTTCTGGGTATGTATTATTATCCTTGAATGATTCAGGTCTTTCGAGTAAGGTACCTGGTCTGGATTATGCTTCATATGCATGTTTGAATTTCTTTTGCCGCAAAGATCCATTCTGATGGATCGGCTACGCGCTTTTGTGAATGCAATGTTATACAATGATAATTATATGCAATGCCAAGAAATAGACTTCATGGGGATAAGCGAAGGCTCATTGGAAGCTGTTTCTCATCACTGGATGTTCTACCCCAAAATTTTCCCTCTCAATTTCTCAATACACTTTCTCACAGGAATTTATTATAAGTTCAAAAATTGCACAAGTACAATTGGACTTTTAATGAAGTTTCCATCGGTCATATTGGAATCTAAAACATCAAATCAAAGAAGAGTAAATTTGTTTTGATTCATATGTTTCAATTGGGAATTTTGGTTTCTTTTGATCCAGCTTAATTCCCAAGCTTTGATTGAGGCAATGACCTCTTGCATGCTTGCTTCATACGAGCTTCGATTAAACTGAGGGGTATCTTCATAAAAGCTTCGACTGAGTTTTTGGTTCTCCTTGAAAAAAGCATCCTTCGATTCAGAAGGCAATAACCTTCTGAAAAGCATCCTTCGATTCAGAAGGCAATAACCTTTTGAAAAAATGTCCTTCGATTCAGAAGGAAATGGTCTTCTAAATGTTTCTTTCGATTTCAAAGTGTACCTCCTGCATACATTCTTTGTTTTTACCATTGACCCCTTACATATTTGCCAATATTTCCTTCATGCCAGCAAGCATAAGGCAGTGGCCTCTTATAGTTTTCCTTCGTTTCAGAAGCCATTTGTCCCTTACATGATTCAGTCGATTCACCCAACCAAGACTTCCTTTAGGCCAGTATGCACAAGGCAAAAGCATCCCCGTGGCTAGCATTCACAAGGCAATGGAGCCCTTAAAGCATTGGCTATTTTCACGCTGGCTTCGACTAGACAGTATCTCCCTTGGAAATAGTCTGTTTCGATTACACATAGTTTCTACACTATTATGCACAACGGGTGTCCCATTCGAAAGGCATACCTGGGTGTCCCGTTCGAAGGACATGCCTTGGTGGCCCATTTGAAGAATTAGAAGAAGTGCACACAAGTGACACATATGGTCCAATCGAAGGAGATATGTTTGGCCCCTTCAAAGATATATTCGAAGGACATTTTGGATGGAAGAAAATATTGTTGTCTGAAGAGAGATTCTGGTCAAAAGTTTGGACTTATGAAGTTAAAAACGAAAGGTTGAAATATTCAAAGATGCTTGCTGGCCAGAGTCCTATGTGCTGCAAGTCTAAGCCTGACAACAATGCTCCAAAACTACGGCACAGCAGTCCTACAATGCTGCCCCTATTTTTGAACCAATTTGGCATACAAATACTGCCCCTCAAAAGCTACAAAGACAGTATACTAAATTTGTTCAAATTCTTTTGTTTTCCCTCCTAAACCTAAGCCAACTTCATCTATAAATAAGAGGCTCCATAACATGTCTAGGGGCTGGACAACACATCCAGAGGCTTTTGATTACTGGAGAAACTTTGAGTGTTGAAAAATCATCAAACACTTAACACATCCTCAAAACCAGAATCAAAAGACCATACCTTTGTTCTTGTCCCTTTGGAATCCAACACTAGAAGCACAACACCTATTTCTTTTCCCTTTCTAATCCAGGAGAAACCCCCATGCTTCGTTTTTATTTCGAATCCAGCAGAAGGAACACCACACCTGTTCTTCTCCTTCAAATTCGAAACAACAAGCACAACCCTGCTCTCCTTGACCTTTGAATCCATTCAAAGAAACACCACACCTGTTTCTTTCCTTCGAATCCAGGAGCACCCAGGGAAACAACTCAAGGTCCAACACTTACATTCCAACGTCAAGCAAGGTAAGTTCTCTTGACCTTAAACTTTTTGCTTTAAGCATGTACATAACATTTGTTTCCTTTTCATTTCCACCTTTTCAGTTTGTTTTCATTGCTAACCTTTTGGTTCTGTTTCTTAGTTTATCAAACGTTTTTATGAAATAACCTGGCCATGAGACAATACCAGCATGGCCTTAGGCCATGTTGCTATTAAAATCCCAAACGGAAGAAAACAGGAGAAAGGAGGTGTGAATCGAAGCTTTAGGATTCTTCCTTGGCTGCTTCATAGTTGCAAGCAGAACAAAGAGTATAGCCTTAGGCTTCACCACACACTGAGTTCCAGGAAATTTGAAGGAAGTAGAAAATGACGTAATCGAAGGATCCATTCACACTGACTGCCAAGCCCAATCGAAGGAAGCGGCCAGGAAGATAAATTGAAGGCTGCTTGCACATGCTGACTTTTAGGCCAAATCCAAGGAAGCCAGGAAGAGCAGAATCGAAGGGTGTTGCTGCCTGAATCGAAAAGCTTGTCTTTCCTTATTTTATTTTGTTTTGTATTTATATTTTCTTGTTGTTCAATATGGTTATAATAGTGTAGGATATTTATTTTCTTCATTTTTATTGCTTTATACAAATGTTAGTAATTAGGGTATATGGCAAGATAAACCTACAAGTAGACCACCCTAATCAAAGACTAAATGCATGCAAATCAAACGCATTATTCACACACATGCACCTCTAGGGTAATCTCACTTGTTGCCTCAGAAAAATAGTCATGTCCCTCGAATATGGGCGTTTTAGCAAAGATCCTCGATAAAATATGGTAGTCCCTCGATGTACCTCGATGTTGCCTTTGGTAAATGATCTAGTCCCTAACGAAATTGTTAAAACGCCCCATAGGTTGCCTTCTATGACTATACAAATGACCCACGCCCATCCTTTCACATCCAACGATGGGGCTTCTTACTAAATCAATGGTAAGATAAAAACATCTAAAGGAGGAGGAAAATAACATTAGACCTTTTGAGTAGGTAGGATGCTCATAGTTTCTCGCTTGCTCACAACAAAAACTTTTTTCACACTAACACTTTCAGTTAAAACATTTTCAAAATTTAAAACACTTTGTACTCATTCTTATAGGAACGAGAATCATTACAAAGACACTTTTCAAAATCACTTTCAAAAACACATTCCACAAACACCTCTTTGAACTATTTTCAAAACCAACACTATGTACGCATTTTTATAGAAACAATAATCATTACAAAGACGTTTTCAAAATACTTTCAAACCCACACCACAAAGCACACTTTCAAACAAAAGCAAGTGATCTAGCAAACAACTAAGAGCCCATAGGTAACTACGGATGAAAAGGGTGTTAACACCTTCCCTTTTCATAACCTACCCCCTTGAACACAAGAAAACATCTCTAAAGGTCTTTCCTGTTCTTTTCACCCTTTCCTTATTGGATAAAAGAAAAGTCGATGGCGACTCTTGTTATCCGCAACAATTGCGATCAAACGCAAAATACCAAGTCAGTTCTCCCACCGTATTACAGAACTGGCGGCTTTGTTAGGGATTACTTAAAAGTGAGGTTACCTTAGGGCTAGATCACCTTTACTTGCTTTCTTTGTTTGACTTGCTTGCTTTACATTATGGTTCGTTGTTTGGGTTTATTTTGATCCTCTACCTGGATATGAGGTACATTTTAGTTAAGTAGCAATAGATTGTGGAAACTGTGTGGGGTATACTGACATGGTTAAAGCAATGGCTACGTTAGTGTGACACATTTGTTGGTACCGGTAGCCCTTGAGTAGTCAAGGAGAACACGGGGCCATTGTGTGGTGTCTTGAAGCACTAACTGACCTTAGAACCTTAATTGAACAACTTGACCATTAGGAAGTAGTGAGATAACCATCTTTGGTGTAGTCCTAAGTCGGTTGATACTCGATACTACACTCATTGAGATTTGACTCCCGAGTTTTGTTTGGTGGCAAGTCAGTTGTCAATTGGAACAAAACTTGTGGGAAAGATCAGTGATATTGAGATCCCCTAGATCCCGGTTACATTCTAAGACAGGTTGAGCCAACTAAATTTCAAGAGGGTACTTACCTACAAATTCCATGCAAGCCTAAACCTAAGGACTTGTTTGATTTTTGTGTATATGACTATTTGTACATAACAACTTGCTTTCTTTGCATACTTGTACATAACATCATACCATAGCATTTTCAATAACCATTTCAAGGATCTCAAGGGTCTGTGATGTAGAGACACGTTGAACCGAATTTCTATCGAGGGGCGAGAGGATTTATTTCCTCTAACCAAATGTCGTCAAAGACCAAAGCATGATAACTTGAGTCAAGGGATATGACCCACTCGACATGGTGAGCTTGATTCTTGTGGAAGGACATCCACCGATAGGAAGTTCTCCAATCAAAGTTGTGATCAAAGTTCAACTTCTAACATCTTCTTGTGTTTACCCCGTGAGATCCTTGAAAACATTGGATCCACATATCATGCATGTCATAATAGGTTTTCCCCATACAGGTTTTCTCATCTGCTTACTATTTATTTCAGTAGAGATGGCTCTAGAGCACACAGTGAAGGATCTTCAAGCACAAAATGCTCAATTCCAACAGATGTTCCTAACTTTGGCTAAAGGGCAAGAGGACCTGAAGACTCTCCTTCTCAAAGACAAGAAGAAAAAGACAAAGACATCAGTGGGTGTTATGAACTTGGGAAGGATGTTCAAAGGACCAGCAAAGTGAGCTCTAGATTTCGCAACTCTGTCAACTGAGGGGTAAAACCAAACAAAAGAAGGGGACCACAGTCTGGGGTCTAACGAAGAAGAAGCTGACTGCACTGAAGAGCAGTATCCTCCAACGAGCGACAAATACAAACTGTTGGAGGATCGTCTCAATTCCATGGAAATCCAGAGAGTACCTGGTCTGGACTTTAAAGAAATGGGATTGGTTTCTGGAGTGGTCATCCCACCAAAATTCAGGATTCCTACGTTTTCCAAGTATGATGGGATCTCTTGTCCTAAGATGCATCTGAGATCTTATGTCTGCAAGATTCAACCATACACCACTGGTAAGAAGCTCTGGGTCCATTTCTTCCAAGAGAGTCTAGATGGTACTCAACTTGAATGGTTCTATCAATTGGAGATTTCCCACATTCACACTTGGGAAGATCTAGTCGCTGCTTTCTACAAGCAGTACCAATATAACGCTGATCTTGCACCAACTAGTGTGCAGTTGCAAAATATGACCATGCGTTCCAACGAGAGCTTCAAAGAATATGCTAAAAAATGGAGAGACCTGGAAGGAAGAGTGCAGCCACCCTTAACTAACAGGGAGCTGATTGATATCTTCATAGGAACTTTGACAGGACCTTTCTTCAATCACCTAATTGGAAGCTCTTTAGTTGGGTTCACTGAGCTTATTCTAACCGGGGAGCGAGTTGAAAACAGAATCAGAACCGGAAATATCCAAGGAGCTACATCCTCTGATACTCAGAAAAATCCATACAATGGGAAGAAGTAGTCCAATGTTTTATACGGTCAAAAGGGTCGTACCAAGAGCGACCACGATCAATATGTGGGGGCAGTCCTGATCTCCAGTCCTGCATCACAGCGACAACAACAATGGGGAAATCAGCGAAGGCAAGATGAACCCAAAAGACAGTTTACCAACATCAACATGCCACTGTCTCAAGCATTGCAACACATGTTGAGGATGAATCTGATTACGTTGATAGGACCTCATCCAAACCCTAAAACTTCTTCTCATAACTACAATCCTAATGCAATATGTGCTTATCATTCCGGCAGTCCCAGGAATGATAATAACGATTGTTGGGCATTGAAATACAAGATTCAAAACATGATTGACACCAAGGAGATTGAGTTTGACCCTCCAGAGGCTCCCAATATGATCGCTGCTCCCATGCCAAATCATGGCCAAAATTGAGAGCATTTATTTCATATTTGGATTTTCAATTGTAATATCTTTTGTTGTTCAAACACTTATATATTAATGTTAAACTTTGTTTCATTAATGAATTATGTTGTACCCCAAAATTTTCCCTCTCATTTCATCAACATTTTTCTCATCACAAGACTCTTGGAACTCAAGATCAAGCTAGGGTTTGCTCTGCTCAAGACCCCTCCTTGCACTGTTGACCCAAATTAGGGTTTAAGTTTGCACAAGGATGTTTTGACCTAAAATGCCCAAATTTACTTTCATACTTCATGTTGGGTTCACAAGTTTGCCCATACCAAGTTTCAAGCCTTGATTCAAATCTTTGCCCAGTCAATTGGACAGTTGGCCTAGAAACCAGCTATATTGGGGGAAAAAGTCAACTGTGGCCAATTGACAGTCAAACCTCATGAAATTTGACCCACATCAACATTATGAACTCATATGAACCATTTGATCAAGTTTGGATCACAATTCCACAAGAAAGTTGATCAGATCACCCAAAAGGGCAAATTGGTCATTTTTAGGGTTTTGACTGCACAAAGGCAATTTTTGACTGTTTGACCTAACCAATAGCAAACCAAGCTCACATATGGACTCAAAGACTCAATGACTTTTTCTTTACCCATTCAACAAGTTCAGAAGATCTCAAATGCATAGGATTGACAGATGAATTTTTCAGTCAACTGATCAATATTTGACTGTACACTAAAAAGTCAAACTTTGACTCTTTGGTCAAAATCAAGTGCCAAGAGTTATATTTCATCAAAACATGTCAAATTATGAAACTTTTTCATCAAGAAACACAAAATTGCAAATTAGGGTTTGAAATGAAAAAATTTCATAACAGAAATTTTCTAAGTTATGAAATTTTCTTATTTTTTCATAACTTTGCCCCATTGTTTCACAAAGATGCAAATGGATTCAAACAAAACTTGCAACATGAAAGTTGTAGTCCATCACAAAGTTTACAACTTTGATTCACAAAGTTTTCTCAAAATAAGCTTGTATCTCAAGTTATGATTTTTGGAACAAGGGTACCTAAAACTTTTAACTTAGAGAAAATTTGCCCTAATCTAGGCAGGATTTTGACCCATCTTCTTGGCCATTTTTAACATAGTTCCACTTGGAGTTTCAATTTGCATTACAAATATGGATTGTAGTACATGTTCAAAGCTTTCCAAATTGTCCAAGAACTCCTCAAACACCCTTGTGGCTAGAGAGAATCTAATTCACAAAGTTGGCCAAAACTCATTTTTGTTCATGGCCAAGGCATGTTCATAGTAACTTGCACTTTCAAGTAAGCTGGTGTAATGCTAGCTTGCAGGCCTCAAAACCAGTTTACACACCTTAATTTAATGCATAACCATTGAGTTGAGGGATTATTTTGTTCATTTGGGCATTACATGCAAGTTTAAACCTTAAGTAGTAAAAGGTGAATTGCCATTTTTGCCTAAAGTTGCTTTATGTCAAATACTAAATCCTTGAGGCATGGGGCCAGATCTTTGAGGCAAGATCAAGTCCACAAATTTCAGTTATCAAGAACAAAATATGCAGCATGATAGGGAGGCTGGTACAGGTCTATAACATCATTGCCACTTTCTTGCTTCAAGTAGAAGAAACATTGCAAAACAAGAAAAAACTCTCATTTTCTGTTAACACAAGCCAAAACAAACTTTGCATACAAGTTCCATACATCAAAACAGACCTAAGGCACGACTCATTCATCCCTCATACCTCCTAATACTCAGAATCCATGTTTTACTGCAAAACAGGGCAAGTTCTGCAACTTGACTTCCATAGAACAATTGGCTCGTGCGTTTTGGCCCAAACCTGTTCAAACACCTTCCATTTCATCCATCCAAACAATTTCAAACCTTAAACACCAGTTGTAACACCTATAATACACTTTTCCATTTTCATTTCCAAGGTTTGCAGGTGGACTTCTACAGCACGATACAAGGTGTTTCAAAGCAAGCCAAGTACTGGAGAAGCTTCCTTGGACCTCAGGCAAGCTTAACAGAAGCTCAAACACCATTGAAGGTTGCTGCATTGCTCTACTCGATCCAAGCTGAAACAGGTATTTCATGGACTTCTATCTCTCTATTTAGGAATGGTTAGGCTTAGGTTTGTGAATGAAATATGTTGTACTCATAGCCCTGAAGCCATACATATGATCAGTTTTCATTTATATTAAGTGTGCTAGGAGAATTTCAGCCATGAACATGTGAAAAAAGCTAGGTCAGATTTTAGGGTCATAGAAATTATCTCTGGTCTTTGAGAGTTAGATTTAATACTTTATATGGTTGGATTCGTGTTTAAATTCTCTACAAGTTTCATGTTTTAAGTTTTGTCAAAAGATCAAAGAATCAGGAGATGGTATTTGAACCAGGAAGTGCGCGCGTTTGACAAAGCTGGAGGTTGAAGATGATGACTTGGGATGGGCCTGAGTCATTCTTGCTTTTAACACCCCTTTATTCAGTTTGCACCCCCCTGGCCCATTTGATTAAATATTTGTCATTTTTGTGTTTTTTCTTTTTATTCTGACTTTATATTTTTTGTTCAAACATAAAAAAATGCCAAAAATAATTTTCCATATTTTTTCACATTTATTTGATATTTATTTCATTTTAATTAAACATATATATGTAAATAATCTAAATCCTTTTTATTAAAACCCTAAAAAATAATATAAAAAATATACTTATTTTCCATTTATTATTTTTATTTACACTTGAAAATATTTCCTTAAATATACACTTTTTTTTCTAAATAATTATTTTTATCTTTATATATATATATATATATATATATATATATATATATATATATATATATATATATATATATATATATATATATATATATATATATATATATATATATATATATATATATATATATATATATATATATATATATATATATATATATATATATATATATATATATATATATATATATATATATATATATATATATATATATATACTTGTATATTTTATTTTATTAGATAATTAGGACAAAAATATAGAAATAATACATTTTTATTTTTTTTGACACTAAAAATACTTTTTCTTAACAATATACTTTTATTTTTTCATAAATCAATATATATTGCATATAATTGATAAATGTTACTATTTATTTAAAAAATTAGGGTTTTGCCCTAAATGACCAAATAATTAAGATTTGACCTTTTTATTTTTATATTTCAAATTAAAAATACCCTTTTCACATACATAAAAAATTATTTTTGTGCATAATACATTTCATTTATTTATTGTATTTATTTCAAGTATTGCACAATTAAATATTGTATCCTATACATTCGATATGGTTGTAATAACTTAGAATTTATTTCTTGTCAAATATCCCCAATTCAAAACTTGTACCCCCTCCCTATATCATGTTGTAATAGTGTAGCATTGAAATTCTCGCACATTTAAAAGCTTTCAACTATGCCATGCTTAGACCTAGGTTTTGTATGCAAAAATCAATCAACAATTAGCTTGACCTAATCCAAGATAAACATGCATGAAAAACAAACACAATGCACACTTGCACCCCTAGGGTTTCATCCACTTGTTGCCTTCAAAAATGGGCCATGGTTGCATGTGGAGTACTTTGGCAAAACAAAAACAAAACAAAAGATCATAGTCCCTCGATGACGCTATCTAAGTTGCCTAAACAAAATGATCAAGTCCCTCAAGAAATTTGCCAAAGATACTTGACACTATTGCTATCATGGTTTATACGATGACCCGCGCCTGTCCCGTTTAACATCCTAACACAAGGTTGTTCACCAAATACAATGGTGAAACAACACTGCTAAAAGGGTTAAAAACATAAGAAATATCTTTGAGTAAAATAGGGTAGATAAATCTTAGTTACTTGATCAAACTTGCAAAAACATCCTTGCTACTTTTCAAAACACACTCTACAAACATAATTTCAAAACCCTACTTTCAAACATTGAAAACTTTTCAAAAGACAAAAACATCTTTGTATACATTCAAACAAGAATCATTACAAAGGTTGCCACAACGATGGCCTCTTTTCAAAATATCTTCAAAATCACACACAAAGCACCATTTCAAACAATTGAAAATCAAAGCAAGTGATCTAAGCAAGTAACTAAGAGCCCATGGATAACCATGGATAGAAAGGGTGATAATACCTTCCCTTTCTATAATCTACTCCCCGAACCCAAGAAAACATCTCAAAGGTATTTCCTGTGCTTTTTGACCTTTCCTTAGGATAAAATAAAAAGTCGGTGGCGACTCTTGCTAAACCGAAACACTTGCGAACACAAAATGCAAAACCACAAGTCAGTTCTCCCACCGTATCACACATTGCATATGTTTGTCTTGAATTAATCCATTCATTTTTAAACTGTGCTTTTTACTCCCTTTATGATATTCAACTCTTCTTTTAAAAGTTGCAAGCCTTTAGAGGGAGGATGACGAAAACAATACCATAATTCATACAGTATGCTTTTGGACAGACCTCGCTAACGATGTACATGCGTTCCTTCAATCCCTAAACACTGGAGTTATAAGGAATATAATCCCTAGTCAACCCCTTTGAGCCAGAGAAGTCGTAGTTTTCTTTTTCACACAAAATGAAACCTTTAATCAAAACCTGGGGCAGAGTAGTTTCTTAGTTAATTCAAATGCATGTTCAGTCGCAAGCTTTCACTTCGTATACAACGAATAACATAAAAAAAATTCCTCTGGAATCAAAATATGGTGATGGTTCCCTACCAAATAGGCATTAGTTATCTCTCAAAACAAAAGCCCTACTAAGTCAAAACCTACGAAGGGGACTTGAGAAATAATGGGGGCATCCAGCTTACTGTTATCTCAAGACAAGAACAGTCAGGAAAAAGTCAAGGATAATAAATCAAAAAAAGAGGTCACTACAAATCCTTGACAACATGAAAAATGTTGCAAAAATGACTTCCTTCGCAAATAAACTTCCAAGTGTCCGAACCATCACCAAAACGTCATTCCAGACTCAATTGGAGTTCAAACGTATAATTAACTGAGTTTAGGACTAAAGAACATCACGAAGAACATGAGGGTACAAATACACATTGAGCCTTATCCTTTGTTTCTTAAAGCGTGAACCAGACAATGCTATAACCCTTCAAAAGTCCTAATTGAAGCACGGGTCAGTTCGGAAGCATACTGTTACAAAAGGTGTCCTAACTCCTCTAAGGCTTACTGCAAATCCTGAGTTGAATTCACATTCTTACAAAAACCCTTATTTGTTAAAACTTCATTTTCAAAACTTTAAGACAAGCATAAAATTTGCATTATTTTGAATACCACTGTTTGCATGTAGCTATTTATTTGACAATAGAGAAATTTGCATGACGAATATCCAATGAGCGGAAATTCTCAGTGAACAAAATCACTTCAAATGGGATGACACTTCCAATGACGAATCCTACAAGCTACGGGGCATGACATGTCACTGTCCAACACATCTGGGGCATTCAAGTCAAGATTCCAAGAAATGCTGAATAACCAGGGGAAGATCTGTATCTGAATCACTTGGGGTATTGAACGTAAATTCCAGAAAAGGGTTACGTATGGTCAAGCAAATATTTTTTGGCAATACTACAACACTTACTACTTGGGGCAGTGACAAATCTCCACAAAGTCCTTTTCGTAAAGTGATCCCCAGTCAAGTCTCCATAGAGTCGTCTCTATAAAGTTATCCCCATAGAATAATCTTTACAGATAAGGGTACAAACCCCTCAAGGCCGAATTCATGGATATCCCCATAAAGTTGGATCCAGGAAATCCCCAGCTAGAGTTTCATTCTCTGAAACTTCTCCCCAACTGAGTTGCTCTCAAGAGTCCTCGAGGAGTTCTGCTTAAGGAAAACACCTCTCTAGCAGATTAGAAACAAGGTTTATTTCCCCAACAAATGGCAAAATTCCCCAGCTTGAATTTTTCCCTCAGGTTATCACAAATCAAGGGACCACAACCCCTCTTCTCCAGTAGACTTTCCTATAATCCCCAATAAGTTGCTGCAAAACCTCGGAGACAACCAGATATCAGTTAACTTCTTTATCCCAAACAAGTTGTTAACTTCCTTTCTCTTACATCAAGAGATAACTCCCCAGTAGAACAACGGATAACTAAAACTCCTGAACTCTTTTCCCCAAGTAGGAATCAACACTCTCCATAGAGTTTTCCCTTAAAAAAATTCAATATTCCCCAGTAGAGTTCTCCTTAAACAACAAAACTGGAATCCTCAGCAGAAACATTCTAAAACAATGTCTGAAGGTGTGTATGATATGGTGGCAGAACCGACTATTAATACTGGTTTGCATTTTGCTTTTTTTGTTCATAAAATGTCGCGGTAAGAAAGAGTCCCAACCGACTTTTATTTTATCCAATTAGGAAAAGGAGAAAAAAACAGAAAAACCTTTTTCAAGAATATTTCTGAGCACGGGGGGTAGATTATAGAAAGGGAAGGTGTTATCACCCTTTCTATCCATGGTTTTCCATGGGCTCTTAGATACTTGCTCACTTTAAAATAGCTTGTGTGTGAGCTTGTTTTGAATAAATTTTACTTCGTGATAACCCTTGTATCAGTCCTCAAGAGTGTGACGAAGTTGTTTTGAAACTTGTTTTGTAAAGTGTTTGTGTGAAAAGTTTATTTGAGCAAGTACCTAGGAACTAATCTACCTACTCGAAAAAGACTGTTCGTTTTCGTTTTGACAACGCTATCCCATTATTAAGGAATAGGCAGCATCATTGTTGGAGTTTTAAGGGACGTTCGAAGGGACAAATACGGTCACAAAAGCAATGTTATAAGGTGTTAGTAATCATCCTAAAGCCTTACAGATCTTTTTCCGAGGCAACATCCGAATGGGTCATTTGAGATCTTTCGGGGCTAGAGGACGACCACTAACAAACCCTATACTTCATGATCGTTTAACCGAAGGCAACCGAAGTGGAGTAAACCCTAGGAGTGAACATGTGCGAGTGAACTTTTTCGTTTAATTTGTGTTTGCACATTAAGGGTTTTCTACCGTTTTAATTTTCAAATATACTTGCCATACAATCCTATTAGCATACATCTAACAGTTTATAATTGCGGAAATAAAAGTGCGGGAATAGAAATCCTAACTATTATATGGCTTTCGCAGATACAGAATTATTTAGACTGAAAATAAAATGCGAAATTAAAACCTAATTAAGTCTATTACATCCTTGGAGCAATTACAAAAATAATTATAAAAAAGGTAATTAAAACGTGCGACGAATTAAATGAGAGGATGATTAGAAAACCTAAAATCTATTTGCGGAAAAAATATTTAAGTTATTTTGAGGAAAGATTGAATTAAAACCCTAATTTCTAATTAATTTAAATTATAAAAAAAAGAATTAAATTTGCCCTAATTTTAATTAAACTAATTAATTAACAAAATATATTTAAATTTTTTTTTTGATGTTTTTGTGACTTTTGATTAAATGATAATAAAAATAATTTTTGGGTTATTTTGTAAAAAGAAAATAATTAACAAAATAATTAAAATAAGAAAATAAAAATAAAAGGAAGAAATTGGGCTTGTTAGAAGCTGGAAAAGAGGGGTGTATATCTGAATTATTCAGGCCCATTAGTGACTAAGCCCAACCTTGCGTGGATCTTGTGTAGCACCCCCCCTAGAGGGTGTACCATGGACTTTGATGCCTGGGACGTTGGATTGGATTTGATGATGAATCAAATGGCTGGATTAATGGATGTATGGTAGGCTCCTGGATGCGTGGAGCACAGGATCTGCAGTTAAACATTAAGAAAATAGGGAAAATGTTGGGACCTAGGATCGAACCTAGGTCCTCCTTCTCATACAACACGCTCTTCACTAACCAGGCTACATGTTTTAATTGTTAACATAATAACAACAATTGATAATATGTCAAACAAACTGGATAAGATAAAAAACAAAAAAAAAACACGCGTTTTATTTAAATAGGCCAATGGTCATCAGCCACGTTGTCTTCTTCTTCGCTTGTCCGTCGCTTTAGGTATGAGACTTATACCAACGGTCAGTATGCCATGGTTGTAGCCCTGCATCTTTCAAAAATCACAATCAAGCATGCTAAATCAATTATGCCTACATCAATCAATTTGTTTTGACCTCACGAGTACGATGGTACCTTTTGTGTAGGCCAATTTCATCTGTATCAAGAAGCTCCAAAATGTGACCTGAAACCATAGCCATGGCAGCCACACGTATAAGCCTCATAAAACCAATTAAACAATTAAGACATGTTAGAAATACATCAATGATCACAAATATATCATTAAATCAAGCTAATGATGCGAGAATGGTTGTAATTGATTTGAAGAAAAAAAACAAGCAAATCGTATGAGGTGTAGCGAGTGTTTATGGGCGCGAGAGTGCTTTTTACTGATTGTGTTAGCTTCTGGGAAGATCCAGGAATCGTTTAGGAATGTTGGAAGGCCTTGAATCGTCCTCTAGGGTAGAGATCAGATCCCCGCTTTTTGCCAAAATTTTGAGTTTTGTATTGTGCTTTCCACCACTGCTAATCCTTGTTTTCGTGCCTGGCTTTGTCCATTACATATCCCTAAGTGAATTAGGGTTATAAAAACAACTGGTATCTTTGAAGCTTTTGAAGATTGGATTTGGTTTTCATCTTGTATTATATCTTTCCAAATTAGGCCTAATCATTCCATTCTTGGGCCAATCAATTTTGATTCGATTTGATCTTGATATGCCAGCATAATTAGCTTATGATTATGTCAAAAAATTAGATCAAAACAAATCTTTGCTATTATTTATCATTTATTTGATTTAATTCAATTTTTAGTTAATAAAAAATCAAAATAAAATAAATAATGAAGCAAATAACATGTGAGTAAATATTTTGGTCTTGGACCATGTTATGAGTAAGGTGCAAGCATAAAAAGTTAGGACCATTTGGCAAAAAAATGCAATTTTGAGCATATTTGACTTTTGGCAATTTTGCAAAAATGGTAAACTTTGACAAGGCATATCCCTTCCAATTTTAACCCTAGAGAGGTGTTCTTTGACTTTTTATAAATCTTAGGATGTCCCTTAAACAACCCTTTTGGTCTCATCTAAATTGGGTCTTCCATGTTCATGTAAGAAGCTTTGACCCAAAAAGTGTTTTTGTTGACTTTTCAAAAGGACCTATAATGTGGAAATTCATATCTTTTTGTGAGTTCATATTTTGAACTTGAGGGTTGAATATGAATTGTAGGTAATTGCATCCTCTTCAAAATAAGCCTTGGATGGAAATTTTTTGATAAAGTATGAGGAAGTTATGCTTGGTCAAAGTTTGGTTGACTTTTCCTAAGAAATCCTAATTTAACAACTTTTGGGTTTTGATGAATTTGGGGCATTCCTTGAGGAATCATGATCAACCCTTGATCAAATGATGGATATAACTTCAAGATGTTTATGTTGACAAAATGTTTTGAAGTTTGACTGTATGTGGGCCACAATTGACTTTTGACCTAGTACAATCGATTCTCCAGCAACTGGGCAGTTGACTGATCAAACTTCTTGTGCAAGGCTTGAAATTTGACATGGAGGGTCTTTAGAACATATTAGAACCATGGAGAGCATATGAAGTCCTTGGAGTTCACCCACCTTGATGAAAATTTAAACCCTAGTTTGAGGTACATTGCCTTTGGAGAGAGTTTGTCTGGTCAACTCTTGGGCATCCTTGAGCAAGTTGAGGATCTCAATGGGAATGTGTTGAGTAAAATAAGAGGGAAAATTTTGGGGTACAACAGCTACCCCTATTCAATCTTCATAAACTTGAGGATGTAGATTGGCTTGTCTGCCTTTCGGGATCTGAAGGTGGAAGATGATTGAACACTAGAGTGCCCAGAAATTTGCACTCGTATGAAGTGATACTTGATTTGGTGATATCGGGATTAGGCTTACGGATGCCATTTGGAAGTTGATGACAGAAGATTGTCGGAAATAGGCTTAAACATGGCATCTAGGATGTGACGGAGAATTGTCGGAGTTGGGCTTAAGGATGCCATCTAGAGGATGTAGATTTCCTGAGATATTCCTTTGATGAGAATTCATGTTCCTGTCATTGAGGAGGAATCTGTTGAGGAATGTTGGTATATGTCTTGGGAGAAATAGAATTTTAGGAGCTTCAGTTGTCCGTTACTCTACTGGGGAATTAACTCATGCTTGAGGAACCAGAAGTGAACTGCATATCTGGTCAGGGTAAAGGTTGTGCAACGGCTTACTGGGGAAAGGTGAAATCGACTGAAACTGGTCGGGTCCAGTTTTACCGTGTTGTAAATTATCGTCTGGATATAAGAGAGAAGAAACCTGGATGGTAAGGTTGCTTTGAAATGAAGGCCTGGATAGTAGGGCTGTGAGAAGGAACCTGGATAGTAGGATTACTTCAAAATGAAAGCCTGGATAGTAGGGTTGTGAGAAGGAACCTGGGTCGTAGGGTTACTTCGAAATGAAAGCCTGGATAGTAGGGCTTTGAGAAGGAACCTGAGCCATAAGGTTTCTTTTAAATGAAATCCTGGATAGTAGGGCTGTGAGAAGGAACCTGGGTCATAGGGTTACTTAGAAATGAAATCCTGGATAGTAGGGCTATGAGAAGGAACCTGGGTCGTAGGGTTACTTCGAAATGAAAGCCTGGATAGTAGGGATTTGAGAAGGAACCTGGGTCGTAGGGTTTCTTCGAAATGAAAATGTAGATTAGTTGAGCTGTTTAGTTTCGGGAACTGAGTTTCCATTAGTCGTCTGCAGACGTGACCTGTATAAATGCTGGATTTGTTGAAGCTAATCGTCTTTTCCTGAAAAATATCAGGGTTAGTTATATGCGATGCATGAAATGCAGGGTGAGATGATGTTCTAAAAATAAATGAGATTATGTCGTATATGATATGTATGCGCATGTCATGATGTATGTCTATGAAATGCTATCGGAGTATGCACGCGTCTGGGAAAATAAATTCATGACGGTTGCTGGAGATTTGTAAATGTTCTGCCGGGAAGAGATTCTGCTTGAGAATAAACTTTGCGGGGAAGAAACTTAGGAAGTGAATTTTTGTAGCTGAAGTGATGACCTCTGTCGGGGATTGAGCCTTTGTATCTAGAGAAATAAACTCTGCTTGGGGGATGAAATTTAATGACTCGCCTGCGATTATGAAATTCGGCTAGAGGATATAGCTGTCAGGTTTCAGAATGATCCTGACTGGGGAGGTTACGTCCTGTTTCGGGAAAGCTGACATTAATGTTTTTACTCTGTAGGGAGTGTATGTACTGATGATTATGCTCCAAAGTTGTCTCTATCCCGGTATCTGCTGGGCGAAGTAACTGTCGGGTTTGACACTTTTTGTTTTTTCCCCTGTTTCTGGAATTACAAGTAATTGTCTTTTGTTTCTTATGCAAATATTTATAAGCAGCAATCATTTTCAAATGCATATATCAAAAATAAATCATTTGACGTTCTTGCAAAACTAAACAGAAAAGGAAAAACAAATCTAAGTTTCTTGTGAAAATAATTTGTATTGATTTTTGAAGTTGGCATGTAATAGGCGTTTTTGTACAAAGAGGGTGACGCTCTAGTAATAGAACGCCGCTGAAAAATAGAAGCTATACAAATTGTGTAAAAAAAAAAATAGCTATGTGAAACAACCCCATTGGGTTCCAACTCTGCTATTGCCTTTATATCTTCAAGCGTCTCATCACCTTGCTTCTTGGCCAAAAGTTGATCAGATTGGTTGGCACCGTCCGAGCTTGGTAGTCGATACCGAAGTCTGGTCGCAAGATGATCCAATGAGACATAGTGGTACGCTTCATATCCCTAACTTTTGCCTGGACCTCCCTTTCGGGTTTTCAGTCCACCGGGATACCCTTTTTTTTCCAAAGCCACCCTTTCGGGTTTTCGACTTGCCGGGTGTACAAATTTTTCCATTTTCATCCCTTACTTTTTCCAGAACCCTTTTGGTTTTCCGGGAAGCCCTTATTTTTGCCTAGGCCAGTTAACCTAGCGGGTCCTTTGATTAGGTGTAGTTTCTTTTCACTATGTCTGCATTGACAGGGTGAGGAAGGTCGTCACCGTCCATGGTGGTTATAATCATAGCTCCACCCGAAAAAAATGTTCTTAACCATAAATGTCCCTTCGTACGTGGGGGTCCATTTTCCCCTGGGATCACCTTGCGGCAGTATGATGCGTTTGATCACTAGATCCCCGACTTGATATTCTTGACGTCTGACTTTCTTGTTAAAATCCTTGATCATTTGCTTTTGATACGTCTGACCATGGCAGATAGCAGTAAGTCTCTTTTCATCGATTAGATTTAACTGATCAAGTCGGGTTCGGATCCAGTCGTCCTCATTCAAACTCGCATCCTTCATAATCCTGAGAGAAGGTATCTGGACCTCGATGGGTAGGACTGCCTCCATGCCATATACCAGAGAGTAGGGTGTTTCCCCTATCGACGTTCGTGCTGAGGTACGGTACCCATGAAGAGAAAATGATAACATCTCATGCGAGTCTTTGTATGTCACCTTCATCTTCTGTACAATATTCTTGATTTTCTTGTTAGCCGCTTCAACAGCGCCATTCATCTTCGGTCGGTAGGGAGAAGAGTTATGATAATGTATCTTGAATTGCTTATAGAGCTCAGTGATCATCGTGTTGTTGAGATTTGTACCATTATCAGTAATAATTATTTCTGGCACACCATATCTACAAATCAGATTATGTCAGATAAACCACGCCACGACCTTCTTGGTTACTGTAGCAAAAGAGGCTGCCTCAACCCACTTCGTGAAGTAATAAATGGCTACTAGGATAAAGGGATGTCCATTGGAAGCGGTGGGCCTGATTTCTCCGATCATGTCGATGCCCCACCTTGCAAAGGGCCACAGAGCTGTCAAGACGTTTAAGGGGACCAGAGGCACATGCACCTTATCGGCGTAGATTTGGAACTTATGTCAAGTTCGAGAGTGCTGATAACAATCGGCTTCCATAGTGGACTAGTAGTATCCTGCTTGTAGGATCTTCTTAGCCATGGTGTGTCCTCTGGAATAGGTTCCGAAGGTGCCTTCATGTAGATCTGTCATGATCCTCTCTGCTTCGCTCTTGTCTACACACTGTAGTAGTGTGGAGTCATGGTTGCATTTATAGAGGATTCCATTTATGAGGAAGAATTTTGCAGCGAACCTTCTCATAAAGTTCTTATCATTGACAGATGCTCCTTCGGGATACTCTTGAGTCTCGAGATACCTTTTGACTTCGTGAAACCAGGGTTTGTGTGCCACCTCTTCGGTATCGATTTCACAACAGTGTGCTAGTTCATCCAACCTCTTAATGGTGATTTGGGGAGCTTCATTGTCCCACCTAACTTTGAACATAGAAGACGTGGTAGCTAGAGCGTCTGCTAACTGATTCTCTTCTCGTGGGAAATGTTCAAAAGTTACCTCCTCAAAATGAGGGAGCAATGCCAACACGTACTCTTTATATGGGATGAGATTCGGATGCTTCGTATCCACTTTCCTTTGATCTGACTTATCACCAAAGGGTAACCCCCGAATACACTCAAGAACTTGATCCTTAGGTCGATAGCAGCTCGAAGACCCATAATACATGCTTCATACTCCACCATGTTGTTGGTATAGTTAAAACATAATCGGGCAGTGAACGAAGTATGACAGCCCTCGGGAGATATGATTACGGCGCCAATACCACTACCCAGTGCGTTTGAAGCTCCGTCAAAATGCACATACCATCAAGATCCTTCCTCAGGTCCTTCATCCGGTCCAGGTTCTTCATAGTCAGTCACCAACATAATATTCTCATCCGGGAACTCAAAATTCATGGACTAGTAGTCAACCACAGTCTAATGAGCCAAATGATCAGCCAATACACTTCCCTTGATTGCTTTTTGGGTTGTGTATTAGATGTCGTATTCGGTTAAGATTATCTGCCATCTTGCTATTCTTCCGGAGAGTGCAGGCTTCTCAAAAATGTAATTGATTGGATCCATCTTCGATATCAACAAGGTAGTGTGAGTTAGCATATACTGTCTCAGTCGGCGAGCAGTCCATGCCAAAGCGCAGCAAGTTTTCTAGAGCAATGAGTATCTTGTCTCACAGTCGGTAAAAAAATTTCTAAGGTAGTATATTGCGTGCTCTTTTCGACCAGACTCGTCATGCTGCCCCAACACACACCCCATTGAATTGTCTAGCACTGTCAAGTACAATATCAAAGGTCTTCCTTCAACTGGAGGCATCAGAATTGGTGGTTCTTGAAGGTATTCCTTTATTCTTTCGAAAGTTGTCTGGCATTCATCATTCCACTTTACCACTTGATCTTTCTTCAGAAGCTTAAAGATTGGCTCACAAGTAGCAGTCAGATGTGAAATGAACCTGGCGATATAATTAAGGTGTCCCAAGAAACCTCTAACTTCCTTCTTCGGACGGGGAGCTGGCATTTCTTGTATAGCCTTTACCTTTGCAGGGTATACCTGAATACCCTCGTCGCTGACAATGAACCCCAAAAGCTTACCAGACCTTACCCCGAAGGTACACTTGTTCGGATTCAACCTCAGCTTATATATCTTCAACCTATCGAACAACTTTTGGAGATAATCAAGGTACTCTTCCTCGGTATGAGACTTGGATATCATGTCATCAACATAAACTTCGATCGCATGGTGAATCATATCGCAGAATCAAAGCGACCATGGCGCGCTGATAGGTTTCCCCAACATTCTTCAACCTAAAAGGCATAACCTTGTAGCAGAAGGTGCCCCACTGTGTAACGAAGGTTGTCTTCTCCATGTTTTCAGGAGCCATCTTGATCTGGTTGTTTCTAGAGAAAGCATCCATGAAGGAGAAGATTTTGTGTTGCATGGTGTTGTCAACCAGAACGTCGATGTGACGAAGTAAGAAGTCATCCTTGGGGCTTGCCCTGTTCAGATCTCTGTAATCCACCCACATCCATACCTTACCGTCCTTTTTAGGTACCAGAACAATGTTAGCAACCCACTGTGAATAAGAAGTGATAGTTAAGAATCCTGCATCGAACTATTTCATGACCTCTGCCTTGATCTTCTCTAACATTTCGGGATGTATACGGTGGACCTTCTGTTTAATCGGAGGATAGTCTTCTTTAGTCCGCAGACGATGCACCACAATATCAGTGTCCAAACCAGGAATGTCTTCATATGACCAGGCAAAGATCTCTATGTAGTCGTGCAACATCTGTATCAACCTCTGTTTGACGCCAAGCTCCATATTTGCACCTATTTTAACCTCTTTTCTGTTTGTCTCAGTACCCAAATTTATTGTCTCAACCAGCTCTTCATGAGGCTGCATGGCCCTTTCTTCCTATTGTAATAGTCTAGCAAGTTCTCCAGGCACCTCACAATCATCCCCACCTTTGTCTTCGGCTTGGTTGATCGGACTTTTAAAGTCATAACTGCCAATAATAGAGTTGTTATCAATGGGATCCAAAGTGGATATGGATCTGCATTATGATACATGAGTGTGTTTAAGAGAATAGCTGTTTTGATAAAGCGAAAACAGAAAAAGAAAAAAACAGAGAGGGCAAAATTTGTATGCAATAAACGTCTAATGCTTTATTAATGATATATGAAATGACAAATAATAGCCCTCACAAGCAAAGCCAATGTGCCTCAGGCAAGGCACAAGGCTGTAAAGTTTTAAATTGTTTATTACAAATCTCGAAACAAGTAAGACAATTACTACGGAATAAAAGAAACTGGTATAAAGTCCCTAGCTGTCCAGTTACTCAATCCACTGTTGGTAGTTGGGTAGATCCAGCTGTCGATGTCTGAATCTTCCTCACTGTCTTCAATGGCATTAACCCCACGATTGCTGATGCGTAGGGGAAGTCCTCCAGCCCGAGCGCGTCGAACAACCCTTTAAGACCCTGTAGTAAAGCCCAAACCAAATTTGTCAGTTTTGTGAGTGAAATCAGGGAGATGGCCCCAATTGATACACCCACCTTCTTCAACTACGGCCCTGGCGTCCTTGAGAGAAGACATCTTCAGAGGAGGTTTATTGCTAGTAGTAGTTTCAGCTGGTGCCAAGATCTAAGGGACCTCTTCGAAGTTATGACAAGGAGTTTCTATGAATTCCCCATCCATCTCTACTTACCTAAAGGAATTGAGGTGACTCACCATATACTCCTCTTCACCTCACATAGTGACAATCTTCCCTTTTACCAGATACTTCAGCATTTGGTGTAGTGTGGAAGTAATTTCCCCAGCCTCGTGGATCCAAGGACGACCCAGCAAAGAAGAATACGACGGCCTGATGTCCATCACATATAAGGTGGACCCAAAGGTCTGAGAACCCACTTTGATAGGGATGTCCACCTCCCCGTGCACCATACTTTTTGACCCATCATAAGCCCTTACCACAATGTTACTAGGCTTTAAAGTCAAGCCCTCACAATCCAACCGGTCCAATGCCTTCTTGGGAAGAACATTCAACAAAGACCCAGTATCTACAACCACATGATCCATAGTGGTGCCCCTGCATGGAATCGAGACATGCAGAGCATCATTATGCTTCCTTCCCTTCGGTGTCAAATCTGCATATGAATAAACCAGCCCATTATGAGTAGTCAGGATAGCCACACAATCTTTAAATTGATTAGCTAAAGTCTCCTGCAGCACATGCGCATTTTTGAGGAATGCAATCAAATCCTTCGCATGGGCCTCAGAGCACAACAGCAGGGATAACATGGATATCTTTGAGGAGGTATTCCCCAGCTGCTCGACCACGTTGTAGTCACTCTTCTTAATTATTTTCAGTATTTCCTCTATCTCTTGCTTATAGGCTTCCACAACAATTTTTCTAGGCGCCTCCATCCGGGCAGGCTCACCTATAACCTCTTTGTCGCGGGTATAAATGATTCGCCGACAAGGGTAATAACTGGAGTAAGAACAGGAGTTGTAGTTGATGTACCAACAGGAACAGCAGATGGAATGACAATAGGCCTATTGACATTCTTAGGGGAAATCTCGGGAGATAAGACCCTTCCACTTCGGTAACCATGCTGATTTCGACAATGTTACCAATATCAGGATCAACCTCTTCATTTTTCAAATCTTGTTTAGTGCCATGATAGTACACATCGGCACCATAGTGGCAGGGGAAAGCTTTGTCCGAGACATACGGGACAGGACCAGAAACAATGATTATTAGCGGAGCGATTCTGGGAGCAGATTTAATCCTAACAGGTCTTCTCGAGGAGGCCTTGGAAGGATTGGCGGAAATGGTTATAATGGCAATGTCTTCAGATGGAACAACTGGAACCAAAGTTTTCTCGGACAAAATTTCTTTACTATCCATCAGGCGTTGAACAGCTGACTTCAGCAAATGGAAACCAGAAGGTATAAATGAACACATATGGAAACCTTCACCACAACCTGGAAATAAACTGGCCAACAGTAAATTCTTCTTCACAGTCATGAGAGGAGTAGAAACTTCATTCACCAAGGTCACAAACAAGTCGGTATCAATAACATTAACTCCACGACGGTGCTTAGGCATGGGAGCAGTTATGACATTGGGCTTCTCTGGAGCATCGAACTCAATTTCCTTGGCTTCAATCAGATCTTGTACCTTATTTCATAGAGCCCAACAGTCATTAGTATCATGGCCAGGACTCTCAGAATGATAGGCACACCGAGCATTTGGATTATATCGGGGAGATATGGTATTTGGATTCTTGGGAGCCTCTTTCAAGGTTGCCAAGTTGGATCTCAGCAAATGAGGTATAACTTCAGCCAATGTCATATTGATTCAGATAAACTACCGTTGTGGTCTTTCCACCCTTTAATGATTGTTGCATTATGGAGCAACTGCAGACCTAGGTATCATTACGACACTTACTATTTGATGATGTTTGGCCCTGTTTTGGCCCCTCGGGCTATAGATGGCATTGGCTTCCTTCATACCAGCAAAAGGCTTCTTTACCGAACTCGAAGAGGCATCCTTTTGTATCTTTCTGCTCTGAATCCCAGCTTCTACTCTCTCTCCAGTTAGAATTAGCTCGGTGAAACCAATTGACGAGTTGTCGATCAAATAATTAAAGAATGGACAAGATAGCATCCCCAGAAACATATCAACCAACTCCCTATCAGACAACGGGGGTTGGACTCTTCCAGCCAAGTCTCTCAACTTCTGTGCATAGTCTTTAAAGACTTCACTTGCACCCATGGACATACTCTGGAGTTGAGTACGAGTAGGAGCAAGGTCGGCGTTATATTGATACTGCTTATAGAAAGCAGCAGCCAGATCTTCCCAATTTTGGACATTGGCTCCCTCCAGTTGGTAGAACCATTCAAGATGAGTCCCTGGCAGACTATCTTGAAAGAAATGAACCCACAAATTTCTATCAGCGGTATGGGGTTGAATCTTTCTGACATAAGAGCGGAGATGGAGTTTTGGGCAGGACACCCCATCATACTTTGCCAAAATTGGAGATTTGAATTTCTGCGGGATGACCACTCCTGATACCAATCCCAATTCATTGAAATCCAACCCATGTATCCTCTAGACTTCCATGGCACTCAAACGATCTTCCAACTGCTTGTATATATCCTCAGAGGGAGGATACTGCTCATCATTGTAGTCGGTATCATTGTCAGAAACTTCAGGACTGGGATCATTCTCCCATGTTTCTTCTTCTTGATTCTCCCCTTCTTTGTATGAAGAGGTCAGATCGACTTTTCGCTTCAACGACCCTCCAAACCTTCTGCCCATGTTCAGAATACTGGCAGCCTTCTTCTTTTTCTTTTTCTCTTTCAGGATGAGGGCTTTCAGATCCTCCTGCCCTTTCGCCAAATTTTTGAACATTTGTTGGAAATGAGCATTTTGTGCCTGAAGATCCTTGATGCTTTGTTCGGAAGACATTTATGCTGAAATAAACAGCGAAGAAGATGAGAAACCTATAATGGTACATGTACATGCAATGCTATGAATGGGATGCGCATGCAATGATTTCAAAGACTTTGGGAAATTTAAATTTGCGAACCAAAATAAAACAAAGATTTTATTATCTGAATTCAAAGTTCAAATGCCTTTTAGGCGTTGCAAAAAACAAATCTAAAACTAGAAAAAGAATCAAAATTCCCATGGATGCTTCCTCTTCATGCCGAGATAAGCATTGAGTCCTCTTTCCTCATGGAGCTGCTTTATGAGCTCTAAAACATTCCTCTCATGAGCATAGAACTGATCCCTGTAAGTATCCCGCTCCTTCTTCACTTGAATCCAAGACCTCTATAATTCTCTAAGATCAGTGGGCATATCAGGATAGAGAACCGTGTAAGGAATACCCCCTTCAGTAGTGGGTTCCACAATCATCAGTAAAACAACCATATAGGGCATCATAAGTTTTTGGGCGCGAGCTCGTACCCATTGGGGGTAAGGTTCCATAGGAATGGAAGCCTTTGGCCCTAAAGCCCTAGCGCCAGATCAGTTTACCATGCCCCATGCTCGTATGAACCTCTGACGATACTCGTGAACATCATCCTCATAGTTGAATACAATGCCTTCGATAAGTAACTCATGGGGACCATCTCTTCGAGCATACCTAAATTGTCGCAGAGCTAAACAAGGATTGTAGGTTATACCCCCTATGATTCCAAGTAATGGGACATTAGGGTACTCCACACAGCGGTCAATAATAGTAGTGTTTTCCATAGCTCGGGAATACCAGAGAATATCCATGTGAGGGAGTGACATTATCCTTTGTGACCAACCCAAACCTTATTCATTCTTCAGTATGGACTTAGGGAGGTGAGAAATAAACCACCTTGACAGCAATGGCATGCAACACATAAGAACCCCTCTTCTCTTCATGGTACGAGTATAGAGAGTGTGAAAAATATCTCCGAGCAAGGTAGGCACAGGGTTACGAGAGAGGAAGATCTTGATAGCATTCACATCTATGAATGAGGCTGGGTTAGGGAATAATACTAACCCATAGATTAGAATAGCCAATACCTCCTCAAAATCCTGAAAATCTATATCATCCCAAAATAGTTGGGCCTTGTCTATCAGAAACTTGGCTAGAAAACCCTTGACTCCGCTTCTTGTTTCCAAATTGGATACCATGTCGGCCCGTTTCAGATGCAAAGCTGAGGCAATGACTTCTGGCTTAGGAACTTTTTCCAGACCTGTGAAGGGCGACTGTTCAAGGATGGGTATATCCAACAGCTGAGAGAATTCTTCCATGGTAGGAACCAACTGATAGTCTGGAAAGGTAAAGTAGTGGTGCTTGGGATCAAAGAACTGAAAGAGTACACTCGTCATCTTTTCATCGAAGTTCGAAGTAACCAGGTTGAGAAGTCAACCATGTCTCTTAGTGAACGCAGAAGTTTCAGAAACCTTTGATACTAGCTCTTTGAGTTGGGAAGGTATCTTCACAAAGCTGATTCGGATAGTGTTTCTACAAACGAAAGCCATGATCTGCAAAACAGAACAAAGATAAATTCCCTTGGTCTTTGAAATGGTTAATGCAATAAGAATGGATGCTATGTTATGATGCATGATTTCATGATAAACCACAGGTATAGCAAACACAGACAAATCACACCAAGTCCTTAGGTTTAAGGCTTGCATGAGGTTAAAGGTCATACCCTCTTGAAGTTTAGTTGGTTTCAAACCTGTCTTAAAAAGTAACCGGGTTCTAAAGATTCTCAATATCACTGACCATCCTTTATCGAGCATTATCTCAGCTCAAGCAATCTTTTCTTGCGACCGAAATATCCCGAAAGTCTGATCTCAATTAGTGTAGCATCGAGTATCAACCAATCCACAGCTCTATACCGAGGCCGATTATCTCACTACTTTCTAATGGCCAAGTTTGTTCAACTAAGGTTCTAAGGTCCGTTAGTGATTCACGACACCACGCGGTGGCCCCGTATTCTCCTCGTTTCCCCATGAAGGATACTGGTACCAACCAAAGTGCCACACCAACACAACCATCACTTAAACCATATCGGTCTATGTCGTACAGTCTCCACGATCTATTTCTGTTTACCTAAAAAGTGTCCCCAAATCCGGGTGTAGGATCTTCAACAATACCCAAGCAAAAATGCTTAAAGATAAAGCAGGCAAAACAAACAAGAAAGCAATTTTAAAAATGACCAAGATCCTAACGTAAACCCCACTTTATTTTAGTCCCCAGTAGAGTCGCCAGTTCTATGATACGGCGGCAGAACCGACTGTTAATACTGGTTTGCATTTTGCTTTTTTTGTTCACAAAATGTCACGGTAAGCAAGAGTCGCCACCGACTTTTATTTTATCCAATTAGGAAAAGGAAAAAGAATAGAAAAAACCTTTTTCGAGAATATTTGTGAGTACGGGGGGTAGATTATAGAAAGGGAAGGTGTTATAACCCTTTCTATCCGTGGTATTCCATGGGCTCTTAGGTACTTGCTCATTTTAAAATAGTGTGTGCTTGTTTTGAAAAAGTTTTACTTCGTGATAACCATTGTATGAGTCCTCAAGAGTGTGACGAAGTTGTTTTGAAACTTTTTTTGAAAAGTGTTTGTGTGAAAAGTTTATTTAAGAAAGTACCTAGGAACTAATCTACCTACTCGAAAAAGATTGTTTGTTTTCCTTTTTACAGCACTATCCCATTATTAAGGAATAGGCAGCACCGTCGTTGGAGTTTTAAGGGACGTTCGAAGGGACAGATACGGTCACAAAACAATGTTAGGAGGTGTTAGTAATCATCCTAAAGCCTTACAGATCTTTTTCCGAGGTAACATCCGAATGGGTCATTTGAGATCTTTCGGGGCTAGAGGACGACCACTAACAAACCCTATACTTCATGACCGTTTAACCGAAGGCAACCGAAGTGGAGTAAACGCTAGGAGTGAACATGTGCGAGTGAACTTTTTCAGTTAATTTGTCTTTGCACATTTAGGGTTTTCTACCATTTTAATTTTCAAATATTCTTGCCATACAATCCTATTAGCATACATCTAATAGTTTATAATTGCGGAAATTAAAGTGCGGGAATAGAAATCCTAACTATTACATGGCTTTCGCATATACATAATTATTTTGACTGAAAATAAAATGTGTAATTAAAACCTAATTAAGTCTATTATATCCTCGGAGAAATTACACAAATAATTATAAAAAAGGTAATTAAAACGCGCGACGAATTAAATGCGAGGATGATTAGAAAACATAAAATCTATTTGAGGAAAAAATATTTAAGTTATTTTGAGGAAAGATTGAATTAAAATCTAATTTCTAATTAATTTAAATTATAAAAAAAAAAGAATTTAAATTTCCCTAATTTTAATTAAACTAATTAATTAACAAAAAATATTTGTTTTTTAAATTTTTTTTTGATGTTTTTGTGACTTTTGATTAAATGATAATAAAAATAATTTTTGGGTTATTTTGTAAAAAGAAAATAATTAACAAAATAATTAAAATAAGAAAATAAAAAGAAAAGGAAGAAATTGGGCCTGTTAGAAGCTGGAAAAGAGGGGTATATATCTGAATTATTCAGGCCCATTAGTGACTAAGCCCAGCCGTGCGTGGATCTTGTGTAGCCCCCCCGCCCCCCTAGAGGGTGTACCATGGACTTTGCTGCCTAGGACGTTGGATTACATTTGATGATGAATCAAATGGCTGGATTAATGGATGCATGGTAGGCGCCTGGATGCATGGAGCACAGGATCTGCAGTTAAACATTAAGAAAATAGGGAAAATGCTGGGACCTGGGATCGAACCCAGGTCCTCCTACTCATACAACGCTCTCTTCACCAACCGGGCTACATGTTTTAATTATTAACATAATAACAACAATCAATAATATGTCAAACAAACTGGATAAGACAAAAAACAAAAAAAAAACGCGTGTTTTATTTAAACAGGCCAATGGGCATCAGCCACGTTGTCTTCTTCTTCGCTTGTTCATCGCTTTAGGTATGAGACTTATACCTACGGACAGTCTGCCATGGATGTAGCCCTGCATCTTTCAAAAATCATAATCAAGCATGATAAATAAATTATGGCTACATCAATCAATTTGTTTTGACCTTACGAGTACAATGATACCCTTTGTGTAGGCCAACTTCACATGTATCAAGAAGCCCCAAAACGTGACCTCAAACCCTAGCCATGGCAGTCACACGTATAAGCCTCAAAAATCCAATTAAACAATCCAAACATGTTAGAAATACATCAATGATCACAAATATATCATTAAATCATCCTAATGATGCGAGAATGGCTGTAATCGATTTGAAAAAAAACAAGCAAACAATATGAGGTGTAGCGAGCATTTCTGGGCGCGAGAGTGCTTGTTACTGATCGTGTTAGCTTCTAGGAAGGTCCATGAATCGTTTAGGAATGTTGGAAGGCCTTGAATCGTCCTCTAGGGTAGAGATCAGGTCACCACTTTTTTCCAAAATTTTGAGTTTTGTATTGTGCTTTCCACCACTGCTAATCCTTGTTTTCGTGCCTGGCTTTGTTCGTTATATATCCCTAAGTGAATTAGGGTTATAAAAATAGCTGGTATCTTTGAAGCTTTTAAAGATTTGATTTGGTTTTCATCTTGTATGATATCTTTCCAAATTAGACCTAATCATGCCATTCTTGTGCCAATCAATTTTGATTCGATTTGATCTTGATATGCCAACATAATTAGCTTATGATTCTGTCCAAAAATCATATCAAAGCAAATCTTTGCTATTATTTATCATTTATTTGATTTAATTCCATTTTTAATTAATAAAAAATAAAAAATAAAAAAATAATGAAGAAAATAACACGTGAGTAAATATTTGGGTCGTGGACCATGTTATGAGTAAGGTGCAAGCATAAAAAGTTAGGCCCATTTGGCAAAAAAATGCAATTTTGAGCATATTTGACTTTTGGCAATTTTACAAAAATGGTAAACTTTGACAAGGCATATCTTTTCCAATTTTAACCCTAGAGAAGTTTTCTTGGAACTCTTAGAAAGCTTAGGATGTCCCCTAAACAACCCTTTTGGGCTCATCACAATTGGGTCTTCCACGTTCATGTAAAAAGCTTTGACCTAAAAAGTGTTTTTGTTGACTTTTCAAAAGGACCTATAATGTGGAAATTCATATCTTTTTGTGAGTGCATATTTTGAACTTGAGGGATGAAGATTAATTGTAGGGAATTACATCCTCTTCAAAATTATCCTTGGATGGAACTTTTTTGATAAAGTATGAGGAAGTTATGATTGGTCAAAGTTTGTTTGACTTTTCCTAAGAAACCCTAATTTAGCAACTTTTGGGTTTTGATGAATTTGGGGCATTCCTTGAGGAATCTTGATCAACCCTTGATCAAATGATGGATATAACTTCAAAATGTTGATGTTGAGCAAAAATATTGAAGTTTGACTGTAAGTGGGCCACATTTGACTTTTGACCTAGTACAATCGATTCTCCAGCATCTGGGCAGTTGATTGAGCAAACTTCTTGTGAAAGTCTTGAAATTTGACATGGAGGGTATTCAGAACATATTAGGACCATAGAGAGTATATGAAGTTCTTGGAGTTCACCCACATTGATGAAAATGGAAACCCTAGTTTGAGGTACATTGCCTTAGGAGAGAGTTTGGCCGGTCAACTCTTGGGCATCCTTGAGCAAGTTGAGGATCTCAATGGGCATGTGTTGAGTACAATGAGAGGGAAAATTTTGGGGTACAACAATGTGCATACTGTTCATCCCCAATGGAAGTATGAGATTTAACTTCCCAAAACTCCCCAGCATTAGTCAAGGATTTATTTTCCAAGACAAAGATACATTCCAACAACATTGCACATTTCATATGTCATAGCATATGCATACAAAACGCATATAACACAATCTCATTTTGAGAACATAATTACGCCATGCATTTCATACATCATGACATTGAATGCAGTTGACTCTTTACCTTTTTAGGAAAGATCAATCAACAAACAACTATTTTCAAAAGGTTAGAGATTAATTCCTGAAACCAGACAGGACAACTATCTCAACGACCAATATAAACAAGTTCCAGATTAATACCTGAAACCAGACAGGAAAACTATCTGTGAGCGACTGATTATAGATTAATACCTGAAACCAGACAAGACAACTATTACTAGGCTTTGAGGAGGGGGATTAATTACATAACCAAAAATGGGGATTTAAACAGTAAAGAAAAATCCTAAGTTAACTATTACAAACCCTGAACAGTTACAAAATAATGGAAAAATAATTAACAAGCGTGCGGTGAATTAAATACGAGGACGATTAGGGTTTTGACCCTTTGACTAATCCTACTTGCGATTGATTAAAGAAAAAAAATTTTTTGTCATGTTTTGTTATTTGAGAAAATAAGGAATAATTGAATTAAAAAAGAACCTAATTACTAATTCATTTAAATTAAGAAAAATAACTAAATTAACCTATTTTTTGTGTTTTTATTTTATTTTCTAAAAGAAAACAAATTAAATCCATAATTAAACCTAATTTTTCTAGTTGATTTTAATTGTAAAAATAAGTTAAAGTTACCCTAAATCAAATATTAATCTAATTACTTAACAAAATTAAATTTGGTAAAAAAACTCTAAATTTATGAATTCTTGATTTTGTGATTTTATGAAAGAAAAAAAAATTTTAAAAAAGCAAATAAATAAATTGAAAAGAAAAAAAATAAAAAAATAAAATTTTAGGAATGTGCCTGTTGTCTTGCTGAAAGAGGGGGTTGGAAGTTGAATTCCTTGGCCCAAATGCTCCAAGGCCTGGTAAACCTTTGAATCTGGCGCAACATTCACCTTGCATGTGCACCATGGACCTTCATTGCTGGCATGTTGGATCTGACTAGCTAGGCATCCAGTGGCCAGGCGCTGAGGGTGTATGGAAGGTGTATGATGATGTATTGCATTGTATATGCAAAGGTAAAATAAGAAAATGCATTTTGTTGGGACCTGGGATCGAACCCAGGTCCTTGTACCCCTTACCAATGATGCGTTGCCAACTGAGTTGCATTGTTAACTTGTGATTATAGTGAAATAAATGAAATATAACTCAAACAAAGTGCCACGCCCCAAGAAACGCGCGAAAGTTCAAATGGGCCAGTCACATGTTGCCACGCCATCATCTTCTTCACTGATTCTGTCGTTTTAGAAAAAAGACTTTTACCTACAAACGTTCACTGTAGGTATAACCCTGCCTATTTCAAAAATTTCATACAAGCAAGATAAAAGAAATGTAATGGTACCAATCAAATCGTCTCATCCTCACGAGCATCATGGTACCTGATTCAAGGCCCAATTTTTCCTGCATCAAGAAACCCTAAACAAGAACTTAAAACCCTAACAATGGCAGGTTCGTGTATAAGCTTCAGAAATGCAATTAAATGACATGGTTAGATTGCAAACATGATGACAAACATGAATATAGCAATCAAAAGTGATAATGATGCAAGAATTGTGATAATCAAATTGAAAAAATATGCCAAACCGTGTGAAGTGTAGCGCGGATTTCTAGGTGTTTCAGGCCTTGCAAACGATTGGGACAGCTTCCTGGGGCGTCCAACAATGGATTGGGATAACTAGGATGGCTTGAGATGGCCTGTGGAGTGAAAACCAATTCACACTTTTGCCAAAAAATTTTCAGTTTTGTTCTATGCCTCTCATGACTTCTAACCCTTGTTTTTTGATCTGGAATTCTTCATTATATAACCTAGAGTGAATTAGGTTAACAAACTTGGACTAAATCTTTGCATTTATCCAAGATTTGATTTGATTTTCAAGTTATATGATATGTTCCTATTTTGAGCCAAAACATGCCTTTCTTGTATCAATTGCCCTTGATTCGATTTGCTCTTGTTTACTCAGCATATCTTGATTGCCAATTTGTCCAAAAAATCAATCAAATTATATCTTTGTTAATTTTCATCATTTATTTGATTTAATTCACTTTTTAATTAATGAAAAATCAAAATAAATTGAAAAATGAAGCACATAATGGGTGAGTGAACATTTGAGTCGTAGACCACATTATAATTGAGGTGCAAGCATAAAAAGTTGGGCCCATTTAGCAATAAATGTCAAATTTGAGCATATTTGACTTTTGGCAATTTTACAAAAATGGTCAAATTGGCCAATGCATAACTATCTCAATTTTGACCCTAGAGAGGTGTTCCTAGACTTTTTAGAAAGCTTAAGATATCCTATAAACAACCCTTTTGGTCTCATCTCAATTTAGTCTTCCATGTTCATGTATGAAGCTTTGACCCAAAAGGTGGCGACTTCATTGATGTTTCATTACATCCAGATGACAGGTTTGGCCGGGTGGTTTCAGTTGGAAACTTCACTGGGGAAAGATAGACCTTTTGCTGGTCCATCCCGGAGTCGATCCTAGCTCTTGTTTGTTTTCTTTTTGGGTGTTTATTTTACCGCTTTGCATATTTATCTGTTTGCATTGCATCCTATGTGCGCTTTACTTTCTGCATATTGGATTTGGCTGGACTGTTTGGATTCTGGATTGCTTGGTGGATGGGTTGTTCCATGAGGTAAAAGGCCTCATACCCAGGTTATGAGTGAATTCCATAGGAACTAGGAATAGAGTGGCCATGGCAACTATGAGGCAGATGCTTTGTAGACCTGACCATGGGACTCATGACTTCAAAGGTAGTTCAGATAGGTGTTATCGTATGATGATACCGACATTCGAGCTCTTGTACTCTGATTTGGCTTTTAACCTTACCTTGACCTAGACTACACCCGTGAGAGGGGCGGGAAAACTTTTCTTACAGGTACATGTACTGTTGGTGACTTTGTGTTGTTAAGGTGACTCAGGTTCCCATGATAGTTTTGAAGCTTTGGGATTTTCTTTTGATCTTGAGTGGTGTTGTTCTGTAATGGTCCAACCATTATCCAGTGTGAAACTTTGATCCTGTCATGTTGCATCATAGCATATTTATTTCTAAAATGATGTATAAAAAATAACTAGCATGCGCATGTCATCTTCCAGGGACATTCAAGAGTCTTCATTCCATCAGAAATGGCTAGCCTCCCGTCAGTTGAGTTTGATTCAGTTTGTGTTGAAGATCCCACCAGGCATACATTCGCTTATCAGATTCCTACTATTTATGTGTCTGAATTGAAGAGGTTGAGTTCTTATCTGAAGAGTGATGTTTTGAATAATTTCAACAAGAATTATGGCAATTTGTTACTAATCCTTAACACTCCACTTGACCCAATTGCTTTCATCACCCTCTTCCAGTTCTATGACAAGGAGTTACGGTGTTTTACTTTTCAAGATTATCAACTGGTTCCCACACTAGAAGAGTACGCGTACATACTTAATATCAAGTTGTCTGATGAAGTTCCTTTTGTCAAAGTGCCAGAGAAGTTGAAGTTCGAAGTTATTGCTGAAATTCTTCATTTGAGTTGGAAAGAGATGAAAGACAATTGGAAATCAAGTGAGGATACTACATGGTTTTATTTGGATTTCTTAGTGAAGAAAGTTGAATACTGGGCAAAGAAGGGGAACTGGAGTGACTTCAGCTCTCTGTTTGCTCTCATGATATACGGGATCATCCTCTTCCCTTGCAAGAGAAATTTTATGAATTTGACGGCTATTTGTGTTTTTCGAAATAAGAACCCGGTACCGACACTCTTGACAGATACTCTTTACACCATTCATTTCAGGCATGGAAAAGGAGGTAATGTAAGTTTATGTCATTCGATGTTGTATCAATGGTTTAAGTTTCACCTACCGACAAGTGTCCCTTTCGTGGATACCAGACATTCTCTCCAATGGTCATCAAGACTTGTCAACCTTACTTAATTTGATATCCGGTGTAATTATGACATGGGGGAAGTACGAAGTATTATCACTAGCTGCAGAGATTTCCCTAATGTTCCCCTCATAGGAACTAAGGGGTGCATCAAATATAATCCTATGGTTGCTTATCGTCAATTGGGATATGTAATGGATGGATCGCCAAAGGTTGAGGAGGTGTCTGAATCAGTGTATTTTGTTAGAGGAAGTGATCCTGCGATGTTAAAAAGAGTGACAAGTGCTTGGAAGGGAATTCACAAGAAGGATAGAACTACTTTGAGCAAGAAGGTTCCTATTGCTAGATTTCCTTACTTGGATTGGATTAGAGCCAGGGTTAAGATTTTACGGTTACCATTCGCAAGGTCGGCTCCTATATGTGAGAAACCTCCTATTGTTCTGAGTAACACGATGCCTACCGAAGTGTTCACCCAGGTTCATGTGGAGAACATTCAACTTCGTGCAAAAGACCGTGAGGTAGGGATGAAACTTTATTGGGTAGATCAAGAAAGGGCCGACTTAGCTCGCAAACTCAAAGAAGCTCAAGGGGAAACTTCTGACGCAACCAGTTTTAGGAAGCGATCTCATGCTGAAATGGAAGAAGAGTTGATTAAGACCTAGCAAGAGTGCCAGAGGCTTCAGGCATCTGAGAATAGTTATAGGAAGAAGATTCAAAACTTGGAGAAATAGCTCAAAGACAAATATGCTCAGCTTAAGAAGGAAGTAGCCCAGAGGCATGTCGCAGAGGATCGGTTTCAAGAAAGTGAGGTAGTCGCATCACAACTTTTGAAGGAGAAAGCCAGGCTTGAAGAGTATTGTCAACACCTTGAAGCGTGTCTTGTTACGGATATTTAGTTTTTGTTACTTACCTTCGGTGCATTTGATCACCCCCAGGATTGTTGGAAGGGACCATTGTTTGTTTTTTATTATTCAGTTTTTGTTAAGTTTACCTTGAAACACGTATTTTGTTGTTTGTCATTACACTCTTAAAATGTCCGAAGTCACTTGAACATCGTATCTTTTAAATGATTGAAATGTTTGGCTTTTTGTCCTTTTTTATTTTCTTTGATTGTATGCTTGATTATTGGTTGCGCGCCGTGACTGATGAATAAAAGGACTCTTGAATACCGGGAAATGACAAACATATCACGCACATCATGCATTTCATAACATTACAGGTTATCTCAAGACGATATTCTTATTCTTCTACTTTTCTTATTTGAATTCAAGACGACTACTCATCGGTATTCCACAAAAAACAATTTTCCAAGACAGATGGAACAAGTTCAAGCTGAACTCGCTGAAATGAGGGCCCAGATGGCTACTCAAATGACCCAGTTCATGGAGGTCATCACCAATGTGAATCGCCGACAGAAGGAACTGGCTGCCATTGTCAACAACCAGCGCCGCTATCCAGGGGATGGTGGAAACCAAGGTCTCTATCAAGACATTTCTGTAGGAATGGGGGATGCGCAAGATCAGTCGGTTGGAAATTTTCACGGGATGCCCAGAAACCCTTTTGTGCGCAATGTAAGGCAGTTTCCCCCGTCTCCGTGACCTCGTCTTGTAGGGAACATAAGAGGTAATCAGGGTGGTGTAAGGAACTATCAAGAGAAGGATTATGACTTTGATCAGGATGAAGATCGGTTTTTTGTTCAGCGTTCAGAGCCGGAAGTTCAGGTTGAGGATAGGAAGTATCGGTTGTTGGAAGAACATTTGAAGGCTGTGGAAGGGCAATGAGCCCTTGGTATGGATGCTAATGATCTCGGTTTGGTGTCTGGGGTGAAAGTTCCTCCAAAGTTCGAGCCTTCTATATTTGAAAAGTACAACAGAACGTCTTGTCCTGTTACTCATGCAACTGCTTATTTCTGAAAGATGTCGGTGCATACTGAGGATCAGGGAATTTTTATTCACTTTTTCCAGGATAGCCTATCTGGGGCATCCCTGGTGTGGTACATGAAGTTGGAGAAAACCCATATTTGTTGCTGGAATGATCTTGCTCGGGCTTTTGTCAAACATTATCAGTACAATGTGGATATGGCGCCTAATCGCACTCAATTACAGGATTTGTCACAGCGACCAAGAGAATCTTTCAAGGAATACACTCAGAAGTGGCGTGAGTTGGCTGCGAGGGTTCAACCTCCACTCATGGAGAGAGAACTCATTGATATGTTTATGAGTACCCTGCAAGGGCCATTCTATGAGCACATGATAGGAAGTACTTCAGAAGGATTTGCAGACTTGGTTATGGCTGGTGAGAGAATTGAGGTAGGTTTGAAATTGGGGAAAATTCAGATTGGAGGTTCTAGTGGATCATCAAGGGGCAGTAAGAAACCATTCAACACTTACCCTAAGAAAAGGGAAGGCGACGCAAGTGCGGTTTACTCTCATAGAGGAAGAAGAGAAGATCGTCAGCACCAACAAATCAATGTTGTTTCTATTCCTGTTAATGCTCCTCCGCAGCAAAGACCGAATACAGTGCCTCAACAACAGAGACAACAAGATACTCCCCGTCCGTATAACAATCAACAACATAGACAGTTGATAAAATTCGATCCCTTGCCGGTATCTCTTACTAAAGCACTCCACCATTTTCTCGATTTAAAGTTGATCGATTTGAGAAATATGCAACCACCCCCCGCAAGACTTCCACCTAACTATGATGCTAAAGCAAGATGTATATTTCATTCAGGCGGAGTTGGTCATTCTATTGACAATTGCTTTGTGTTGAAGTGCAAAATACAAGACTTGTTGGATGTTAAGGCAATTGAGTTTACTCCAGTGACTAGTCCAAATGTTACTCAGAACCCAATGCCTAGGCATGGGGGGGGGGGTGTTGTTAATATGATAGATGATAATGGTGAAGTGTTGAATTTAATCATGAATATGGAACAAGTAACTACTCCGTTCTGGTATGTTAAGAGGTATTTACTTGACAATTCTATTTTCCCGGGTTGTACTTCAGAGTGTGCCAAGTGTAGAGAGCAACCGAAGGGCTGTGATGATTTAAAAGCCGGTATCCAGTTGATAATAAAGGAGGGTTCCCTGCAGTTCGATAGAAAACCAAGCTACCATAAAGTTACCGAAGAAGATGTTGTTGTGGTATCTATTCCTTAAACCCATGTGCGCATTCCTACCCCATCTAAGGCACCTCCTTTGATGATTAAGGTACTTGGTCCCATGCTATATACCAGTGAGAAGGCCATCCCATGGAATTACGGTTCTAATGTTTATTACCATGGGGTGAAGCAGGAGGTAAGTACCCGTTCGTTTGAGGAAGAACGTGTTGAAGATAATGAAGGGGAAGTTCATAACTTTTCTGGTGTGGGTCGAATGACTAGAAGCGGAAGAGTATTTGGTCCTTCCAATATGCAAGATGAGGCAGATGCTTCAGCAAGAGAAAAAGGAAAACAATAGGCGATGTTTGGTAATCCAAGGGTTACACCGGCCAATGTGACTAAATCAATTCCGATACCAGAAGCTTCTTCAGTTCCCGATGAGGTTGAAGAGTTAATGTGAATTATCAGAAAGAGTGATTATAGCATAATTGATCATCTATGCTATACTCCTTCTAAGATGTCTATATTATCTCTTTTAATTTTTTCAGAACCTCACAGAAATGCGTTCGTGCCACATGAGATAACGGTCAATCAGTTTGAGAATGTTTGTGCTAACATATCTGTCGGTAATGGTCTGGGCTTCATAGATTTTGATCTTCCTCTGGAGGGGAGAAACCATAACAAAGCATTGCATATTTCAATGGAGTACAGGGGCTCTACTTTGTCCCAGGTTTTGGTGGACACAGGGTCGTCTTTAAATGTTTTGCCAAAGTCAGCATTGTTGAAAATTGATTATTCTGGACTGGAGCTGCGCCCTAGTGATTTGATGGTGAAGGCGTTTGATGGGTCTCGAAGGTTGGTGTTTGGGGAGGTGGAGTTACCAATCAATGTTGGTCCTCGTACCTTCACGGCTACTTTTTTTGTGATGGATATACAGCCAGCGTATTGTTGTTTGTTGGGGTGGCCGTGGATTCATAGAGCATGGGCAGTCACTTCTACTCTTCATCAGAAACTCAAGTATCCTGCGGAGGGAAAGGTGATAACCGTGTGCGATGAGAAAGAGTACATCGTGAGTTATCTGACATCATTCCGCTATGTTGAAGTTGAAGGCGAGATACATGAGACCCTATTTCAGGCATTTGAGACCGTTCATGCTGTCAATTTTCCTCCTCCATAGCAGAACATGAAACCTAAAACTGTTATGTCTTCTCTCAAGGATGCGAGAGCTGTGGTGGAAAATGGTAACCCTGAAGGTTGGGGTCAGGTGCTGGACGCTACACCAAAATTTAACAAATTTGGTCTTGGTTTTAGCCCGGGTCAGCAGAGTTCAACTCCCAGAGCATCTAGTTTATCTACTCCTATGAAGTTTTCCCGTCCTTGTGCTGCTCAAGAAGGACACGTCAATGCAGTTGGCAACGATAGGGTTGATGGCTACAATATCGAAGATTGGATTCGTCTGAGTATTCCAGGCCAGACACTCAACAATTGGACTTCTGTGGATGTTATCCAAGTTTCAAGCGCTGAGGAGTAATTTTCTTGTTTCTTTTATTATCATACCATAATCCCTACGCTCTGCCCAAGGCATAGTGGATCATTTGTGTAGGGCCACCGTGTTTATTTTCAAAAGTTTATCATGAAATAAAGGACATTTTTGCATTCAAAATTTTGCTCCATTTCTTTTTTTATTTGAATGGCAATGTTTCTCTTTTCACACATTGTCACTAAAGAACGCCAAAATGTCATGCATGCAGATGCAGTTCCACCACTGATCATATTGATAACGACTCTGCTATAGCTCATTATGACTTTGATACTCATATTTATCAAGCTGAAGAAGAAGAAGCATATGAGGATTGTGATCTTCCTGAGGAATTATCAAGATTGTTAAAACAAGAGGAGAAGGTTATCCAGCCGAATCAGGATTCGATTGAGTTGGTGAATATTGGCACAGAAGAGGTAAGAAGAGAAGTCAATATAGGGGCAAATCTCGAAGAAAGTATAAAGGTCAGCTTGATTGAGCTACTCCATGAGTATTCAAATATCTTCGCTTGGTCTTATGAGGATATGCCCGGGTTGGATACATACATAGTGGTGCATCGATTACCGTTCAAAGAAGGTTGTTCCCCTGTTAAGCAAAAGCTCCGAAGAACACATCATGAGATGTCCAAGAAGATCAAAGAGGAGGTCCAGACGCAGTTGGACGCGAATTTCTTGAAGGTCATCAATTATCCGCCATGGATTGCAAATATTGTGCTTGTGCCCAAGAAGGATGGTAAGGTCAGGATGTGGGTTGATTATAGAGATTTGAACAGGGCCAACCCTAAAGATGACTTCCCTCTTCCGCATATTGATGTGTTGGTCAATAATACTGCTCATTCCAAAGTGTTTTCGTTCATGGATGGTTTTTCGGCTTACAATCAAATTAAGATGGATCTGGAGGATATGGAGAAGACAACATTCATCACGCCTTAGGGGACTTTTTGCTATAAAGTGATGCCGTTTGGTTTGAAAAATGTCGGGGCAACATATCAGCGCGCCATGGTCACTCTCTTTCATGATTTGATTCACAAAGAGATCGAAGTATATGTGGACGATATGATTGCTAAGTCTGACACGGAAAAGGAACATCTTGTTCATCTGGAAAAATTGTTCGAGAGACTGAGGCAGTTCTTGCTGAGGTTGAATCCAAATAAGTGCACCATCGGGGTGAGATCCGACAAGCTGTTCGGTTTTATTGTAAGTGAAAAAGGTATCGAGGTGGACCTGGCCAAAGTAAAAGTGATACAGGAAATGCCTGAACCGAGGACAGAGAAGGAAGTACGTGGTTTCTTGGGAAGGTTAAACTACATTTCTAGATTTATTTCTCATCTCATATCCACCTGTGAACCTTTGTTCAAGTTGTTGAGGAAAAGTCAGACAGTGAAATGGAATGAGAATTGTCAGAAGGCCTTTGACAAAATAAAGGAGTATTTGCAGGAACCTCCGATACTCATGCCGCCAGTGGAAGGAAGGCCACTAATCATGTATCTAACTGTGTTGGAGAGCTCAATGGGTTATGTCTCGGTCAGCACGACGAGACAGGGAAGAAAGAGTAGGCTATTTATTACTTGAGTAAGAAGTTTACGGAATGAGAGTCGAGGTACTCATTGCTGGAAAAGACTTATTGTGCGCTTGCCTGGGCCGCCAAACGTTTGAGGTAATACATGTTAACTCACACCACCTACTTGATATCCAAAATAGATCCAATTAAGTACATTTTTGAGAAGCCAACTCTTACAGGCAGGGTAGCCCTTTGGCAGATGATACTCACCGAGTATGATATCCAATACACTACTCAAAAAGCAATTTAGGGTAGTGTATTGGCCGACCATCTTGCTCATCAGCCCGTGAACGATTATGAACTGATGAAGTTTGATTTTCCAGATTAGGAAATTGTGTATATTCGGGATTGTAATATGCCAGACCCAGACGAGGGACCCGATCCGGGATCACGTTGGACGCTTTTTTTTATGGTGCCTCCACTGTCATGGACAACGGTGTCGGAGCTATTATCACTTCCCCTGAGGGATACCACATTCCTTTCACAGCTCGTATTTGTTTCGATTGCACTAACAACATGGTCGAATATGAGGCTTGCATTTATGGCATTGAAGCCGTGATCGACCTGCGCATCAAATTTTTGAAAGTTTACGGGGATTCCAATCTTGCTATCAGCCATATTAATGGAGACTGGGAGACTCTCCATGAGAACCTAATTCCCTATCGTGAGCATGTTATGAAACTGATTCCGTACTTCGAAGAGATCACGTTTGAGCACATTCCTGGAGAAGAAAACAATCTAGCTGATGAACTGGCAACTTTGTCCTCCATGTTCAAGGTTAAGTGGGCTAATGAGGCACCTTCCATTACCATCAGAAGTTTGAGTGAGCCAGCTTTCTATTTTGAGGCTAGTTTGGAATCAGATGGTAATCCTTGGTTTTATGATGTTAAACGATATCTTGAAACACAAGAGTACCCTGAAGAGGCATCCGTCACAGATAAGAAGTTCTTGAGAAGATTTTCAGCCAAGTTCTTTCTCAGTGGTGGTGTGTTGTATAGAAGACATCATGACGGTTTACAGCTCAGATGTGTTGACAAGAAAGAAGCAACTAGAATCATTGAGGAGATACATGAAGGTGATTTCGGGACCCATTCTAACAGGCATACCATGGCTAAAACGATTTTACGAGCAGGTTACTATTGGTCCACCATGGAGACTGACTGATACAATCATGCACGAGTTTGCCACAAGTGCCAAGTCTATGCTGATAAAGTGCATGTGCCGCCAATACCTTTGAATGTCTTGACTTCCCCTTGGCCGTTTGCGATGTGGGGAATTGATATGATCGGCAAAATTGAACTGAATGCATCCAACGGGCACTGTTTCATTCTGGTTGCCATCGATTATTTTACAAAATGGGTCAAAGCTGCATCCTATGCCAATGTCACCAAGCAGGTGGTAACTCGGTTCATTAAGCACAATATTATTTGTTGCTACGGAGTGCCTGAAAAGATCATTACCGATAATGGGTCTAATTTGAACAACAAAATAATAAAGGAGCTTTGTGAGTCCTTCAAAATCAAGCATCATAACTCTTCCCCATATTTACCAAAGATGAACGGTGACTTCGAAGCGGCCAATAAGAACATCAAGAAGATTGTGCAGAAGATGGTGGTAACCTATAAAGATTGGCATGAGATGCTGCCTTTCACTTTGCATGGTTATCAAACCACCGTGTGTAATTCGACTGGCGCAACCCCATTTTCATTGGTTTACAGTATGGAAGCAGTATTGTCGGTAGAAGTCGAGATTCCTTCTCTTAGGATCATAAGGGATGTTGAGCTGGGTGAAAGTGAATGGGTACAGAATTGGCTGGATCAGTTGGAACTCATTGACGAGAAGAGGTTAACGGCTATATGTCATGGTCAGGTATATCAGCAAAGGATGAGGAAAGCTTTTGATAAGAGGGTACGGCCTCAGTGTTACAAGCCAGGTGACCTTGTGCTAAAAAGGATAATTCTCCCTCAGGGAGATCCCAGGGACAAGTGGGTTCCGACTTATGATGGTCCTTTCGTGGTCAGAAAATTTTTCTATGGAGGAGCGATGATGCTCACGACTATGGATGGAGAGTACTTCCCTCTCCCTGTGAATGCTGACGTAGTTAAAAAAATACTTTGCGAAAAAAAAATAATAAAATAAAAAACCCGCTAAATTGAAAACCTGAAAGGGTGGTTTAGGCAAAAAGAGGGTGTCCTGGTGAATCGAAAACCCGAAAGGGCGATTCATGCAAAAGTTAGGGACTTAAAGAAAATGACTACGCTCAGCATGATATCCTTTGTTTCTTTCCTTCGTTCCATCACTTGGCATAAGCTCGAAGCTAATCCAAGAATGATTTGTCTGAAAGCAGGAAGATGTAAGCGTAAGAGTCATAACAGAGTCAATACTTGATAGATATTCACATTCACATTGCCATTTGTAAACACTTGTTTGCTTTAATTTTGTAATTACTTGCCTCCAAATGTAAATGCCTTTTTCACAGGCTGATTTCTCAAAATCAATAAAATATCTTCTTTCAAGTATACGTATATGTTTCTTTTCTCCCTTTTTACTATTTTGTTTGCAAAAACGTCCAATATTTTGATAAGCATGTGCATATTAACTTCTTGGGCCTTACACAGAAATGGTAATCTAAGTCATGGTTAGTTGATCGCATGAAATACGGATAACAAACACAACTACTATTGTGCAAGAGGTATGTTTAGTTCTATGTTTGGTAGGATTCTCATTCACTTTACTGGTGGATGCCTTGCCCATTTGTTTCACAACTCTGTGCTGTTGGTAAAGGTCATGGGTCAGGGTAATATCAAGATTACGGCAGGCCGACGAGATCGACGAACCTGGTTGGAGACATTTCTTCCCCATAATGGCTTTTATTACGTTCTTTGCCGCGCTTTCATGTGTTATCTTGATTGATTGTTTTAAGCATTGTCTGCATATAGAATTTTGCTTGTAGCCGAATATCAGTCTTGATGTGTTGAATATTTTTGCCTTGAAGAAATTGTTTCATTCTACTTAATCCATCCAGTATCACTCTTTAATTGTTTTTTCGGGCATTTTGATACCAACTATGCCAATTCTTTTGCTTAGCCAAGAGATTGGAGGAAAGAGTTTAGTTAAAAAAATGATGATGACTGTAGTGGTATGCTTTTAAGTAGAACCCCGTTGATGATGTACAAGCATTGTTTCAATCCCCAAACACCGGAGATATAAGGAATTTAGACCCTCGTTAACCCTTCTGAGCCTTCGAAGTAGGAGCTTTCTCTTCCATTCAAAAAAAACTTTTTTTAACTTGGGGCAGGGTACATGTTCAGTTAATTTGCCCAAGCATACAAATTTCAGAAGGAATGTCCCATCGGGGGATCACTACATTTTATCTTTCGCATCCTGAGATCAGGAAAAATGTATAAACGACGATGTTCATTTCCTCACAAATCCCTGAGGTCGAGATCGAATTGATACAATAATGGATATCCCTCGCCGACCAAGGAATGAGGAATTTGTTTTCAAAAAAAAAGAGAGAAAGAAATGAAAAGTTCAAAGACCTAAAGTCATGTTGACTTGTTCGAAGTGGAAAGTTTGAATAAGAAAGAAACAAAAAGCCCCGCTAAGTCGAAACTTGAAAACAAGTCGCTTAGGCAAAAGTTAGGGCATCCCGCTGGACTCCCAAATTGAAATTCAAAATATTTTGTCCAGGCAAAAGTTAGGGAAAAGAAGATCCTAAAAGGCCGGCAAAGATTACCCAATAAAATTTTCATCAAAATAAGAGGAACAATAATATCAAAAACAAAAGCAGCAAAAGTTAAATGAAAATCATGTTGAAGAATTTGTCGTGATCACTCAACCGTTATAAATCCTTTTGAAAGAGGAATGCTTGTGATAAGTCAGCTAAACTTAGGATAGGAGAATATCACGAAGGGGGTGGGCACCAAATAACTTGAGCCTTGAAAAACATTTTTTTCTAAAAAAACCTCGAACCAGGCCACGTTACAACCTCTAAAAGTACTAACTAAAACAAGGGTTTAACTCGAAAGCATACTAGAACATGGTAACTTTTCTTAAACTCCAAAATATGTGTTGCATATCAATGTTGGTATCTTACCACCCGCATCTTGACTCGTTTTCTTAAAAAAAGGGGGGGGGGGAAGAAAAGTTTTGAATTTTTTTTGCATCTAGCCAGTGATTCATACACAACAGAGATGCGACACTTTGTTAAGGTTTTCAACTTCAAGGCTTAAATAATCGTCGCATCAGATCTGTCATTCCCTAAATAAACATCTTTCTGCATGCAAAACTTTTTCTTGACATCAAAAAGAGTTTACACATTAAACACTTATAAAGAGCTTAATGATTTCCAGGAAGGGAATATTTGGCTATCTTCCAGAGCCCATGTATGAATAGGACTTTGCCTATCCCCAGTGAAGTTTTGTTTCCGCAGTGAACTTTTGTTGCCCCAGGAATCTTCTTTTAAAGGCTTCATTCTGAGACTCTGGATTTGAGGATGTCGCATATCACCAATGGAGTTTCCAACAGAGGTCCCTCGCCATAACCTCTCATTTCCCAGCCAATATGTTGACTGGGGAATCCTTATGTTAAGATCTTTCCTTATCCCCAGTAAGGTCGATACTGTGTGACAATCTGCATGATCCATCCAATGGTTGCATTCTAAGAAATCTCTCTCCAACAAAAATCTTCAACAAAGTTTTGTCTCCTCGGTGAAGTCTTGTTTCCTCAACAGAGCTTTGTTCCCCCAGCAAAGGTTTTCACCCCTCACGTCAGGTTTGTTGTCTTGGTGTCATCCTCAACACGGTCGTGCGCTGTCTTTTCCAGAGATTACAGTCTTGCCTTGATCTTCTCCCTCAATGTCTAATCTTATCCAAAAGCTACAGTGTCAATCTGATCTTCTCTAGGAGTTTTCAATTTATTTTTGCAGCCCCTCTCAATGTTTATGGCTCATTTCTACTGGTTTCTCGGTCGTTATTCCCCGCGAATCTTCAGCTCTTCGAGGTTCCCTCTCTAGCGGTTCCCCATATTTTCTCCTCTCCTTTGGATTTTGCAATTTATTTTTGCAAGTCTTGTCAGATTATAACTTCTTGGTTATTGGCTTCTCAATTGGCCATTCCCCAGTGAAACTTTTAAACATGCATCATTACATTGAATCTACCAAAACGCGTAGCATTTCCATTATATGGAACATTGCGCTATATAAAAAGAATTCAAACATGCATCGGAACATAAGCCATTATTGTTTCTGCTATCCCCAGTGAATTTGCTAAAACTTCGGATTAAATCCCCAGTGAGGTCTTCGCCCTCATTATCTCAGTCTCCTCCCCATACCAATATCCTTTTGACATCAATCATTTGTTTGAGTGTCTACTCTTGACTGTAGTTCAGTTTCGCCCTGGCACGGTCTTCTCGGGTTTAGTCTTCACTACCCTCTCCGGTTCATTCCAATGTCTATTGATGCACCTTTCGAATACCAGTTTCGTCCTAATATTCGCTTTCAGCAGTTTTTTAGGTGTACGCCCTAATCTCCTTGCTTTGGGTTGAGCTCAGAGTTGAGTCTCCTCACCTTACGCGTGAAATCCAGTTTCGTCCTGGTACTCATCTAGTTTAGTTTCGCCTAACTAGTTTTTGAGTCGAGTTTCGTCTCGTTTTTGCTTTCATACCTTGGACCCCTTGACGGTGTTCGTTTACTGAATGCAGTGTTCGTACTGCGTCCCTGGTTTGGAATCAGTATCTTTTGTTCCTTGGATCCTTTTATTAGTTTTCGTCATTGTTTATCCATTGAATTAAGACCAGCAGGTGCTCTAAGAAACATGCGCTCTCATCACTCTCTCTTTGGGGTCAAGTTTCGCCTTGTCGCATGTGCATGAAATCCAGTTTCGTCCTGGTACTCATCAAGTTTAGTTTCACCTAACTAGTTTTTGAGTCGAGTTTCGTCTCGTTTTTTCTTTCATACCTTGGACCCATTGACGGTGTTCGTTTAACGAGTGTAGTGTTCGTACTGCGTCCCTGGTTTGACATTAGTCTCTTTTGTTCCTTGGATTCTTCTATTAGTTTTCGTCTTTGTTTATCCATTGACCTGAGACCAGCAGGTGCTCTGAGAAACATGCACTCTCATCATCTTTGCTATGGTCGAATTTCGCTTTGTTACCCGTGCGTGAAATCCAGTTTCGTCCTGGTACTCATCTAGTTTAGTTTCGTCTAACTGGTTATTGAGTCAAGCTTCCTCTCGCTTTATTCCTCATTTCTGGGATTCTTTCAGTTCCTTCATACTGTCTATCTTAGTTGAGATTAGCAAGTGCTCCTAGAATCACGCACTCTAGCCACTTTGCTTTGGGTCGAGCTCAGAGTTTCGTCTCCTCACCCGCGTACGTTTTCTTTTCCAGAGCTTAGTTTCGCCTATACTCTGTGGTTTTAGTTTTTTCTCACCCTCTTCGAAGCCCAGTTTTTCCCTGGCACATTTTTCCCGAAGTTTAGTCACGTCTACTCTTCTTTATTTTTGCTTTGTTTCAACCTGCGTTATAGCTTCATTCTGACGCAGGTCTTGGGGGTTGTCTGCTTCTTGTTCTCTCTTCTTCAAGAGTGTAAATTTTTCTGGTTCTTTTGTATTCACTCATCTTCAACTCTGAACGCTCGAAAGTTGTCACTTTTCTCACTTATCATGTTGAAGATATTTGAATAGGGGCAGTTGTTGCACCCCAAAATTTACCCTCTTGATTTAGGCTTATGTTTCATCATGAATATTATATTGCATTACATTCATACGTTGTGATGGGATTAAAGTACTTTGGTTATCATGTCTTCTGCAAGCTTTAAAGGTTAATTGCATTGACAAGTTGCTCAAGATTGAACCTTATTATCTAAACCTTTGGATCTTTCAAGCTCAAAAGTTATTGTACATCTCAAGATATTTTATCCATCTCTTTGGATCATCATAGGATTGAAGTTTGGGTTTCATTATAAGAGGAATCACTCTTTTGATTCACCAGTCAAATTAGGGTTTGGTCCAAGTTGAAGTAATTGGGGTCTGGATGAGCCACTTCATGAAGCATCACTATCTTATCATCATTAGAATCAAATTTGATCAAAGATTCTCTCATGGTGCCCAATGGAATTAGGGTTTTAAAGCTTGATCAACTATCTCCTAGTACATGGTACAAAACTAGGGTTTTGGATTTAATCAGGATTTCTCTGACTTTTTCACCCAAACTTGTTTCCATGATTCACCACATGTTATTAAGCATTTATGATTTAAAAATTGAGGTTCAATTTGGATTTGAAATGATTCAATTGATCAAAAGGAGAAAAATAGTCATTTTGGTCAAAATCAGTCAAAATCAGGAGTTGACCAAGTTGGACTTTTGGTCAACCATCAATTTAAGCATCCTCTTTTCATATTCCATACCCATATTCATCTTTGAATCATGAGAAATGGTGAATTTGAGTGTAACTTGTTCAAGAAGTAACTTAAAAAAATTAAAAATATTCTAAGTGTCAAGATGAGTTCTCTTGGGCAAGTCACGCGCGTAATTTCATCAAACACTTGGCATGCCATTTTGTGGAATCAATTTCTTGTGACTTAAGCCTCAACTTGAAAAATTAAAAAGAGCATTTTGTTGTTCTCCATAAGAGCTTCTCTTTGAGCTTTGAATATTTCAATTTGGCCAAGGATTGAGTGAGTTATGGTGCTTCAAAGTTGGTACCTCAAGGCTGACGTCATGCACACCATGCAAGCCAGACGCGCGCGCGGACCAGGCAGGCCAAATCACATTTTTGCCTCAAGTATTCAACATCATTTCTCCATCAAGTCAGCATCAATTTGAAAAATTCAAGGCCCTGTGATGTTCTATATTATGAGAGCTCTTGAAAGGCCCCTCAAGCATCCAAAACGCACGAAGGAATTTCAAGTGGCCTAGGCATAAAGTCAGCTAGCCAGATTATTGGAAAATCATGTCCATGTTGCATATTTTTGCACAAATCCAGTTTTGATTGATGTCAGCATATCCAGATCACCAAATGCACATTCTTTGCTCAAAATTCCACTCAACATGACATCACCAAAATGACTTATAGGCTGGGCATAACAAAAGCAAAACGCATCACCATGATCACTCTCTTCATTTTTCTGTTTTTTTGTAATTCTGCTTCTAACGGTCTTGAGTTCTTTAAAGACCTTTTTACCCTCAGCAGTCACTCTATATAAGGCATATGTCACTCTCTTTCAAGGCACGAATTCATTATCTCAAAAGATCAGAGGATGCTATCTCTCTCTCTCAAAAAAAAATATGCTTCGAAGCTTCTTTATTCTCCATTCCAGAGCTCGATTCATGACCATTTTCAATTCATTAGAGCATTAGAATCAAGGGAAAAGGGTTTTCACTTTATTTCAGAGGCCATAGTTGAGTTTATTTCTCAACTCAAAAGGTATTTTCAGATCTTGATTCTTCATATTTTTGCTTGTTTCATGTGATTTAAAGCTTGTGATCATGTTCATAGCTGGCCAGATCTTACATCTGATATATAAACTTGTTTGATTTTGAAGCATATGAGATTTGGTGGACTTCTGGGTTTTCATGATTTAATGATTTTCTCAATTTTCCTGCTCTGATTTCTACTTCTGTGATCGATCATTTTGAATTTTGTAAAAAGCATGATGTAGTTGATAGTTTGAACTTTGATTTGTGATTTGAATCATTAATTTTGGTGGAGAAATGACGTAGAAATATTGAGTAGAACATAGGAGCTTGAAACTGAGAAAACGCGCGTTAGGGCTTGTCTTGAGGAAGAAGATGATGGTGTGGCTGGATTTGATTGGTCCATGTGATTTTTAATGCAATTTTTCATATTTTTGTTTTTAATTAATTTCTTCTGATTTTATTTTGTGATCAAAACATTTTCAAAAATCATGAAAAAATTACCATAGGCTAACAATAATTTCTAGTATTTTTCATAATTTTTTTGAAATTTTTTAAAAATGTTTTGATTGGTTTAAAATTCCATAAGTATCAAATAATTGTTTGTTTAAAGGTTATTTTTATTTTAATAGTTCTTTTGATCTAAGAATTCCACAAAAAAAATTTTGGACTCATAAAATATTTAGAAATTGATTATGATTTTTGTTTAGCAATTTTCCTATTTTTGATTAGAAATTTAATTTCAAAAGTTTATTTGAAATATTTGTTTCATAATATTTGTTTTAATACTTCCTTCAATCCAAAAATCCAAAAAAAATCATGCAAGTTTGTTTTTATTCATAGAGTCTGAATATATTTTTATTTTGACCTTTTTGTGACTTTTGGCTAGGGTTTGCATTTTTGCCTTTAAATAATAGTTTAATTGTTAATTGTTTGTTTGATTTTTATTTTAATATTTCCTCTAATTCAAAAATTCCACAAATAAAATCAGGGATGTGTGTTTTTAATTCTAATATTTGAATATAATTTTGGTTGGATATCTTTCTGAATTTTTATTAAGATTTTATTTTGAGATGTGATTATTTGTTTAATTGATTAATTGTTTGAATTTGATTTTATTTTTGACTTTTCCTTAATTCAAAAAATGTGAAAAAATATGTATTCTGACATTTAGCGTTTCCTTGTGGTTTGCATGATCTTGGTTTGAATTGTTTGAATTTTGATCTTACCTAATTAATATTTAAGATTAAAATTCAAACAATTAGGGTTTTGTAGCTTACATTGCAAGTTTCATTTTCAAAACCATTATGCCCTGGATTTTCAATGGAATTTAGGTCTTGATTATGGTTCATGAATGTATTGAGGATCTGAAAACCATTTTTCTTGAATTATTTGACTTGGTTTGATATTTTTCCATGAATTATTTTGAAAACTTGTCTAGTTTTGATAGTTTGGCCAATTAGTTTTGAACTTTGGGCCTCATTTGATCCCCTCCTCAACCATTCATGAACTTAAGACTTGCTTTCTGACTTCTACACACTTCAAAGATGCTAAGAAGTTTTTGGTTTGAATTATTGAAATCCTTTTCTATTTTTGATGTATTTTTGAAGTGAAGGTACCCAATTAATGTTGCATATCCTGTTGCAATTTTTTTGATGACCAATGAACTTGAGTGAGGCCTATAATTGGGCACCTAATGATCATGTTGGTCCTGTTTATGCACATAAACTCATGTAATTTCATTAAATGCCTCATGTTTGAATGATTAAACCTTTTGATGTATTGTGTGGGATTCCTCTTCTATTATGCTTGTGAGCCGTGTTGAATTAATTGTGTATGATTGAATTGTGGTTGCTACTGACCTTCATGGTCTTTGATTGTATTTTTCTCAAGCTCCAATGATCCTGAATTGATATTCAATTGTCAATTAAATATGGTGATAGAAAGGAGCAACATTCCTCTAACTTTTGACAAAATTGTGCATATGCCTGTTTCTATCATATCTAGTGTTTTGATATTTTTCTACCATGTATCCTCACTTCATTATGGTGTCATCATCCATCCCTTATGTTAGTCATCATTCAATTTATGGGAATGCTAACTTGGCTGTTGAATGTGCGAGGTACTTTGAGAAAGGTTTTCCATTTTTGACTTGAGGCTACTGTGTTTCACTTTATTTGTGGAACACAACTTATTGTATTAGCACTACTCTTGTGCTTGACATATTTGATAGTCTATGCAGGATATATACATGTGATTATGAATGCTATACATTTCCCATGGGATCTGTTCATATTTGAAAATCTCAATACTTACATCCTGATGGCGTAATTTCTGACTTGATTTGTCTACTGATGCCAGCTTGCTTGAAGTTCTCTGGGTTTCTTTTATTCTTGCTCAGTTGCTACGGATAGTTATCCGTTTGGTATTTCACTATTTCCTTTCTTCTATTGTAATAGTTCTATGTTGCATGATAGGACCTCTGGTTCTAATATATGTCAGGAGGCCCTCTGTTTTTTTTGTCTGATACATGTGTTGTGTTTGCTTTTGATTGATGAGTCACTCAATTTAGAAATTGAGATCACGACTTCGCTCTCAATGCATGTTCTCTATAAGATGTTTATTGCTTTCCTTCTTTAATTGTTGATCGATGAGTCACTCAATTTAGAAATTGAGATCACGACTTCGCTCTCAGTGCATGTTCCCTATAGGATGTTTATTGTTTTTTTTAATTGTTGATCGATGAGTCACTCAATTTAGAAATTGAGATCACGACTTCGCTCTCATTGCATGTTCCCTATAGGATAGTTTTGTTAAGCTTCCTTTGACATGTTGATTAGGGTAGGAATCCATGTATGCTAATATAGGGTAGCGTTTTTCTTTATCCTCAACCTTAGGGTCAACCATTGTATGATAACACTAGGGATAGTGCTAGGCTAGTTCCCCTTAGTTGTTTTTTCCTTCCTCTGCATTTTTCATCTTAAAACAAAAATTGTTTTCTTGTAAAATCATAAAACACCTCTAATAAACTCAAACCCTTCTTCAAGGTAAAAGATACAAGTCAATCTTATTTGTTTGTGCACCTCTTGGCATTGTTTTTAAATCTGGTTTAGCCGATGTTTCGCCATCGCATACTTGTTTGAAGCTGATGTTTCGCCATCGCACATGTTTGTTATCTTACTTTGATTCTCAATATCATTGTTAGGTGTGATGTTTGTTCATCCTTTTTATTGATGTTTCTCCATCTTTTCCATGATATCTTGTTATCTTACAGCCGATGTTTCGCCATCGCGTGCTTGTTTGAAGCCGATGTTTCGCCATCGCACATGTTTGTTATCCTACTTTGATTCTCAATATCATTGCTAGGTGTGATGTTTTGTCATCCGTTTTATTGATGTTTCACCATCTTTGCCATGATACCTTGTTATATTTTAGCCGATATTTCACCATCGCACATTTGTTTAAAGCCGATGTTTTGCGATCACACATGTTTGGTATCCTACTTTGATTCTCAATATCATTGTTAGGTGTGATGTTTTGTCATCCATTTTATTGATGTTTCGCCATCGCACATGTTTGGTATCCTACTTTGATCCTCAATATCATTGTTAGGTGTGATGTTTTGTCATTCGTTTCATTGATGTTTCGCCATCTTTGACATGTTACTTTGTTATTATTTAGCCGTTGTTTTATTATCTCATTTCTTTGTTGTTTTATTTGATGTTTTGCCATCTTGCCTGTCTTTGTTGTCTTAACTAAAAAACACAAACCAACCAAAATATGTAAGCTGAACTACGGCTGCTCAGATTCCTTAAAAGGGATACGTAGGAAAACGGGTAGGGCCCAACCGAGCACAACTTTTATTTTCCCTACATTGTTTTCTTTTTCTTTCGCATGCATTCCCTTTTTAACTTTAAGCCATAGACATAGGATTTTAACCATACCCGTTAGATTAGACAACAAGAGTGGATACCGTAGAGTACTACGGGTGTGTGGGGTGCTAATACCTTCCCTTCGCGTAACAGACTCCCTTACCCGATCTCTCAGTCGAAAGACCTTGATTTCTCCCTTTTCAAGTTTTCTCGATGTTTACCTTTCCTTTTCGGCGGGATAAAAGACGTTCGGTGGCGACTTCGTTGATGTTTCATTACATCCAGATGACATGTTCGACCAGGTGGTTTCACTATGTCAACATTATATTGATACTGCTTGTAAAAAGCAGCAGCCAAGTCTTCTCACGTGTGAATGTTGGTTCCTTTCAGCTGATAGAACCATTCAAGTTGAGTGCCAAACAAGCTTTCTTGAAAGAAATGGACCCATAAATTCCTATCTGCGGTATGGGGTTGGATTTTTTTGAACATACGACCTTAGATGAAGTTTGGGACAAGAGACCCCATCATATTTAGAAAAGACAGGGACCTTGAACTTCTGAGGGATGACCACCCCGGGATCAGACCTAGTTCTCCAAAATCCAATCCAGGAACTTTCTAGATTTCCATAGCTTTGAGACAGTCTTCTAACTGCTTGTACTTGTCATCTGCATGAGGATATTGTTCATCGGAGTAGTCTTCATCAGAACCCTGATTATTTCTACCTCCAGGCTTGATGCTTCTACCATCATCTTCTTGGTTGTCGTCTTCTTTAGAGGAAATATCATCCACTTGATCTGGTTGAGCAAGACCTTTGAATCTTCTCCCCATATTGTGGATAACAAACGGCTTTTTAGTCTTCCTTTTCTTGGTGACGAGTGCCATCAGATCTTTCTGTCCCTGTGCCAGATTCAGAAGAGTCTCTTGAAATTGTGCATGTTGTGCTTGGAGGTCCTTAATAGTTTGTTCGAGGGCCATCTTATACTAAAATAAACAGTAAGTAGATGATAAAACTTGTATGGAAAACCTGTTATGTAATGATGCATGATATGTAAATCCAATGTTTTCAAGGACCTTAGGAGATTTAAATTTGATAACCAAGAGGAAACAAAAACAAAGATTTTTATTAATAAGCTTATGTGAGTACAAAGGATTACAAAGAAATAAATTGAAAACTCCTAAAATTCTAAGTTTCCCATGGACGCCTCCTCTTTGTGTTAATGTATGAATTAAGACTCTACTCCTTATGAAGTTTCTTTGTGAGCTCCAACACTTTCTTTTCACTTACATAGAATTGAGTCTCAAAGGTGTCCTGTTCTTCCTTGAGTTGAATCCAGGACTTCTACAATTCTTCAAGGTCAGTGGACATGTTTGGATGGAATATGGTGCGAGAAATGTCTCCTTCGACAACATGCTCCATGATCACCAGTAAGAGAGCTGAATATGGCATCATGAGCTTTTTAGAGTGAGATCGTACACATTTGAGATAGGGTTCTAGAGGGATGGATTTCTTTTGTCCTAAGGCCTTACTATCAATCTTGATTACCATGCCCCAAGCATGCATAAACCTTTGATGATAACCTTAAGGATCACTTTCATAATTGAACATAATACCCTGGATAAGTGTGTCATTAGGACCATCTCTTGGAGCATAACCAAATTGATGTAGAGCCAGAGAAAGGTTGTAAGTAATACCTCCCCTAATGCCAAGGATTGGAACATTAGGGAATTCCTGCAGTAGTCAATGATAGTGATATCCTCGTGAGATCGAGAATACCAGTAGGTGTCTGTATGAGAAAGTGACATTATTATTTGCGACCACCTCAAACATTGCTCATTCTTTATTATCGAGCGGGGAAGGTGCGAAATAAACCACCTGGATAGCAGAGGTATAAACACATGAGAGTTCCTCGCCTCTTCATAGTACGAGTATGAAGAGAATGCAAGACATCTCCAAGTAAGGTAGGAACAAGATTACGAGCAAGAAATATTTTGATGGTGTTCACATCTATGAATTGGTCTGGATTAGGGAATAGTACCAATCCATATATTAAAAAATCCAAGATCTCCTTGAAGGCCTGAAAACTCATAGCATCCAAAAATAGTTGAGCCTTCTCTATCAGAAATTTAGCAAGAAATCCCTTAACTCCATTTCTTATTTCCCAATTGGATATAATCTTGGACCACTTCAGATGTAAGGTTGCTGCAATAACTTCTGGCTTTGGAGCTTCCTCTAAGACGGTGAAGGGTGTCTGATCAAGAATAGGTACTCCCAGTAATTGAGAGAACTCCTCCATTGTGGGTAGCAACTGATAATCTGGAAAGGTGAAACAGTGCTGTGCAGGGTCAAAGAACAGGAATAGAACACTCATCATGTCTTCATCAAAACATGGGGTAACCAGACTGAGTAATCGACCATGCCTTTTGATGAATGGAGAACTTTCAGGAATCCTTGAGACTAACTCCTTAATCTGAGGAGGCACCCTTACAAAGTTGTTTCGGATATTATTTTTGCAAGCGGATGCCATAACCTACAACAAAGAACAAAAATAATTCCCTTGGTCCTTGAAATGGTTAGTGAAAATGATATGGCATGATGTCATGATGTTATGATTTCATGTTTGAACAATTAATCATACACAATCAAAACACATAAGGCCTTAGGTTTAAGCTTGCATGGAGTTTGTAGGTAAGTACCCTCTTGAAGTATTAGTTGGCTCAACCTGTCCTAAAAGAAGTAACTGGGTTCTAGGAGCCTCAATATCACTGATCTTTCTCCCAGGCATTATTTCAGCACAAGCATCTGATTTGCGACCGAAGTATCCTGAGAGTCTGATCTCAATGAGTGTAGCATCGAGTACCAACAAACTTTAGTTTGCACCAAAGCCGACTATCTCACTACTTTCTAAGGGATAAGTTATGTCAACTAAGGTTCTTCGATCGGTTAGTGCTTTATGACACCACGTGGCAGCCTAACATTCTCCTTGACTTAATTCAAGGGACACCGGAACAAACCAATGTGTCACACTAACGTAGCCATCGCTTTAACCATATCGGTATACGTTATATAGTTTTCACAATCTATTGCTACTTACTAAAATGCCCGAGATCCGAGTATATGATCTTTAAAAAAATAAACCCGAGAAATACCCCGAAAAGCATACAAATCAAGCAAATAAAGCATTTTAAATGCGATCTAAATCTAAGGTAACCCCACATTTATTATCCCAAGCAGAGTCGCCAGTTTTGTAATATGGTGGTAGAACTGACTTTTAGTTTTGCGTTTTATTGCAAATGTTGCGGATAGTAAGAGTCGCCACCTACTTTTCTTTTATCCAATAAAGGAAAGGGTGAAAAGAACAGGAAAGACCTTTGAGAAATTTTCCGAGTTCGGGGGGTAGGTTATGAAAAGGGAAGGTATTAGCACCCTTTTCATCTGTAGTTATCTACAGGCTCTTAATCGCTAGCTCACTTTTGAAAAATACTTTGTGAATGTGTATAGTTTGAAAATATTTTGAAAATGCCTAAGTTTGGAAAACATTGTAATGATTCTCGTATCGTTGAGAACGCATACAAAGTGTTTTTTTGAAAATAATTCCGAAAAGTGTTTGTGTGAAAAGAGATGTTTTTGTTTATGAGCAAGCGACTATGAGCTATCTACCTACTCAAAAGTCTTTCGCGTTATTTTCCTCTTCCTTTAGATAGTGTTATTCTACCATTAGTTAGTAATAAGTGAAAATTCTGGCTTCAGATACCCAATGTCACGTCCAATGTTATGACAATGTATCTGACTTACTATATGACAGTAAATACAAAAGCAGTAAATAACACAGTCAATTGTTTACCCAGTTCAGTGTGCAACAACACCTACTCTGGGGGCTACCAAGCCAGGGAGAGAATCCACTATAAGAGATGTTAATTCAGGAATAAACCAACCAGTTTATCTCCTTCACTTAAGACCTACCCAATGCAATTCTAATCTAAGTACAACTTAAACCTGAGTTCCTACTCACTCCCCCTCAATCACAGCAGTGATACATAAACCAATTTGACTTGAGAATTGATGAAGACACTCTTCAAAACACACTCTTAATTATGCTTCACAGCTTTTTAATCAAGTAACACAATCACTCGTGCTTCACAGCTTTGAGTGATGTACACAACTAACTTGACTCTGCTTCACAGCTTTAGTCAAGTAACATTCAAACACTCTTGCTTCAAAGCTTTGAGTGCTACACAACCCTTACAATTGAAACCTATTCCAAGACACTTATCACAATGATAATTGCTTGGAGTACAATTAAACAAATCTATACAGATTACAAACTCGATCTTCTAATTAATCAGCAGGGATGATTTCAAAAACCGCAGCTCTGTTGAATATATAGCAGCTGCAACTTCAGTTAGGGTTTCCAAAAACCTAGGGTTGATTCCGTTTGACTTAAAGTCCAGGTCACAGTACTTTGTTGATCAGGTTAGGATTGAGCGAGGTTACTCCTCAGAAAACGCAGGATTCTGTTTAGGAAGGACTGAGTTATTTCCTGAAAAAACTCAGACTTATCCAATCCTGTAATCCTGCTAGTTCAGAACAGGATGTCATAACATCTGTTATGACATCTGAGAAAACCTGTCTACTGATTAGCTAAATGTGATCATTTTGCAAACATGCTCAGATACACACTTATGAACATCAGTATTTGAGTTACAATATTTTTCTGCGTATGTACCTAAAGAGTTAGTACAACCTGAACTAGAATGTTATGACATCAGTCATGACATTCACACATACACTTGGAATTTACCAAAAATACAAGCCAATACCTAAACACCTACAAACTCCCCCTTTGGCAGATTTTTGGCTAAAGTCCCTAAACAATCAGAGATAGCAGCAGAAATAAATGATGACAGCAGAAAAATATAGTGTTAAGTACTAATTAAGCAGTACCAAATATTCTCCCCCACTTTAGCCACAAATGGGCCAAAGATTACATGTTTATAAAGTAATACAGTTATCCAAGACAAAATAATGAGATCAGCAGCAGAACACCAGACACAGCAGTAGACAACAGCAGGACATACTTCCAAACTCCACCAGCAACACCACCACGCAGCAATCATCCTTCAAGTACTGTCATCAGACTCAGAGGAGCCACTTTCTTCACTGTTGGACTGTCCTTCATCTTCTTCCCTCATGCTTGCTTCAGCTTCTTCCTTTTCTAGCTTGGCAATTAGTGCTTCTAGGGTCCTTTTCCTAGCATCCAGATCTTTGCAAGTTTCTTTTAAGACAGCTATGACATCAGATGTTTTGGACTGGCTCTTTGCAGACGATGTCTCAGCTGATGTTATGACAATGTCTGGAGCATGGGATCCCTGAAACAGTTTGTAGTGCAGGCCAAGGGCAGGGGCTCTTTTGCAGACTGTATCTCTTGCTACAAGTATGTCAGGATATTGTGCAAGGATGATTCCACAAAGGAGGGAGGGAAATGCAATTGGTCCTTTGACAGCATAACTGCCAGCATGCTTCAAGGTTTGTTCAAAAATGTACCTTCCATAATCAAAGGCAGTCTTGGTTCCTACAGCATAGATGAATCTCCCCAATCCTGTGGAGATGGTTGATTTGTGATTTGTAGGCACCCAGTTTGCTGCACCTATTTTATGCAGGATGGCAAATTTCATGCTGAGTTTACTAGCATTCAACTTCCCTTTCAATGGCCAGCACTTGACTTGCCTGGCAGTGATGGTCAAGCATACTTCATTGTCAGTTGCCTCTAGATCAGGACAGTCCTTATTCGTTCTTCCAAGAAACTTGTTGATTTCTGATGGAGAGAACTTGACCCTTCTTCCTCTAACAAACACACTCTCAAAGTCAGCTGACCTCCCATCAGCACAATCATTGGATAGGTTCACTACAAACTCTTTAACCAGATTTTCATAACATTTGCCAAACTTCATCACAGTCTTCATTAGTCCAGCATTCCTGATCAGCTCCATGATGTCTTTGCACTCCAAAGCATCATTGTTGAGTTCTCTCTCCAAGGCTATTCTCTTCAAGCAAACATACTTCCACCTGTTTGCATTATCAGGATGATGAAAGGAGATGTTGTCAGTTGGCACTTCAGGCACTCTAGCAATCTTGCTGGAAGGGAGCTTCCTTCTGATGGGAGCATTGTCAATGTCAATCTCAAATTCTGATTCATCATCAGAGTCAGAAGTTTCAGGTTCTTTTCTTTTCTTGGAGATTGGTTGTCTAGCAGTCAGCACCTGAGCCTTCTTCCCTTTAGTCTGAATTTTTTCAGCCATCCCTTCAGCCTTGGACTTCTTAGGTTTAACAGTCTCACAACTTTTTCTTTTCATCAATCTTCTAGCAATGCTAGGGTTCACATTAGCAATCAGTTCATTATCTGAGTACTCTTCATCCACATCAATGATAGGTGGATCAGCAGCCTTTTCAGAGGGATTCTGAATGTTGTCTTTTGGTGTCACGACATCCTCAGTGACATCTATATTTTCAGAACCTTCTACATTTGGACTCTCAGATTGATTCAGAGGTATAGAAATCCCCGGTACAGATTGGTTGCCACTCAGAATGCTAGTAACCAGTCTAGCAATGGCTTGGTGTACTTGCACTGTTCCTTCTTTATTAGGTATATTAGATGAAGGAAGAGAAGAATTACCAGAGACTGCAGCTTGAGCTCTTCCTGCTTTTCTGGTCCTGAGTTTCTTGATTTTGGCTGGATTAGTTGCCATCTCCCTGAGAGGAGTGACCTCAAGTACTTCAGATTCTATGCATGTCGTGATTGCCCTAGAATCGTGATCAGATGACGATGATGATGAGTGAGACGAAGCCGCCATAGTGGAAGATGATGTCTGAGACATTGTGTTTAACGTTGAGTAGCAGTAGCACTTTGAGAAAGCTCTTTGATTGGGAGGAGAAAACCGGTTGCAAGAATGAGAGAGATAGGGAGTACAAGGGAGTCTTTTCAACTTCTGAAGGCTTTTGAAGGAATTGTGAATGACTATGATCAACCCACTAAATATAGACTTAATAGAATTAATCCCTTCAACCCTTGTTTTCAGCAAAACTAATTGCTATAATTTCTCATGTTGGTGAATACCCAATCTGCCCTTCAAATTTTCAAGTTGATTTCCAACAAGCGCCTTGATAGAAGAGTCAGTTAGCTGAAGCTCAGAGAACCTATGTTTCAGTTCAAATGATTTCTTCTCTCCAAAGTCAATAGGGTTTAAGGAAATGTTGAATGTTTTCAGATTATCACACCACAATGTCACAACATCTTGTGTAACATTGTCTTCAGGTAGCATCTGTGTTGACCAGAATTTTTTTGAACAGAATTTATGAGACTTGTTCATATCACATATATTGTCAGCCTGTAGTTTAGGAGTTCTTCTGACATCTTCCATAGGAATATCTCTTTTCATTTCTTCAAGTTTATGCTGCCACTGTTTCATATCTTTTTCTTCTTTGAAGATTTGACTCAAGGTGTGGATATCAGTGTTCTCAGGCTGCCACACATAACAGTTATTTTTGGATTTTATTCCTCTCATTACAATATCTAGTTTATCATTAAACACTAGACATTCAGATCTTGAGAAGTTGACCATGAATCCTAGATCACATAATTGACTGATGCTGATGAGATTAGTAGTCAACCCTTTTACCAGCAGTACCTTATTCAGACTTGGAACTCCAGGGTAGTCCAAATTGCCAACTCCTTTGATTTCTCCTTTAGCACCATCTCCAAAGGTCACAAAACTGGTGGTGTGAGGCATAACATTATTGAGGAGATTTTTGAATCCAGTCATGTGTCTGGAACATCCACTGTCAAAGTACCAATCTTCCTTTGTTGAGATCTTCAGGGAAGTGTGTGCTATCAGTGCAATAGCCTTTTTCTTCCATTGAGGAGCGTGTGGTACCCTTTTAGACTTAGGTTCGACATCTGATTTCTGATTAGGATATCCATGTAGTCTGTAACAGAAGGGCTTTATGTGACCATATTTCCCACAATGATGACATCTCCATCTTTGGTACCTCTTCTTCATGTGTCTCTGTCCCTGATGTGGAGAGTAATGTTGAGACATCTGGTTTGACATTTGCTTCCTGGTAACAACTTTCTTTGTTTCCACAAATCCTAGGCCAGATTTATTTCCCATATTTTGTCCAGCCTGAAGAATCTCTTCCAATTTGTCTGTCCCATTTGTCAACATCTTGACTGATTTGGTCATTTGATTCAGTTGTGAGTTCAGCAGTTGAACTTCTCCTTCTAAATGACTTATAGTTTCAAGATTTGCTCTCTTTTCAGCCTCTAGCTTTACAATGAGTTTTGATTGTTTCTCATTTTGCACACAGACTTCACCACTTCTGATACACAATTTCTTGTAGGTATCAGCCAGTTCTTCAAATGTTACTTCTTCATCACTGGTGTCACTTTCAGAAGTACAAACACTAGTTAGGGCAGTAACTAGTTTGGCAGATTCTTCTTCAGAATTGCTTTCTGAATCATAGTCAGACCAGGTAACAGTCATTCCTTTCTTTTGCTTCTTAAGAAAGGTAGGACATTCAGCTCGAATATGTCCATATCCTTCACATCCATGGCATTGAATTCCTCTGCCTTGGTTTTCCTTATCTTCTGATCTTGGTCTTCTGCTGGAACTGTCAATGTCAGAAGGAATGTTGTGAACATTTGACCTTGACTTTGGGTCCATTCTTTTGATGAGCCTGTTGAACTGTCTTCCAAGCATGGCAATGGCTTCTGATATGTTTTCTTCTTCATCCTCCTTGTGTTCAACATCAGTGTTGGTTACAAGTGCTATGCTTTTGTTCTTCTTGTCACCATTATCAGTGATCCCCATCTCAAAAGTCTGAAGAGACCCAATAAGTTCATCCACTTTTAACTTGCTAATGTCCTGGGCTTCCTCTATGGCAGTTACCTTCATTGCAAATCTTTTAGGCAAGGATCTGAGAATCTTCCTCACCAGTTTTTCTTCTGACATTTTTTCTCCCAGTGCTCCTGAGGTGTTGGCAATCTCCAAGATGTTCATGTGAAATTCATGGATGGTTTCATCTTCCATCATTTTTAGATTCTCAAACTTAGTGGTCAACATCTGAAGCCTTGACATCTTTACTTTGGAAGTGCCCTCATGAGTAGTTTTGAGGGTGTCCCAAACTTCCTTGGCCAGTTCATATTGATGTACTAATCTGAAGATGTTTCTATCAATTCCATTGAACAAGGCATTTAAGGCTTTTGAATTTCCCAGAGCTAACTCATCTTCTTCTTTACTCCAATCTTCCTCAGGCTTCAGACTGATTGTCCCATCTCTTTCAGTTATGGTGGGATGACTCCATCCTTTGTCAGCAGCTCTCCAAGCCTTTTTGTCCAGAGATTTTAGGAAGGCAATCATACGAGGTTTCCAATAGTCATAATTAGTTCCATCCAGAATGGGTGGTCTGTTTCCAAAAACTCCTTCTTTGTCCATAGTGCCAGAAAGTGATATCCCTAGATCTCACCCAGTAATACAGGCAGGGTGCCTGCTCTGATGCCAATTGAAAATTCTGGCTTCAGATACCCAATGTCACGTCCAATGTTATGACAATGTATCTGACTTACTATATGACAGTAAATACAAAAGCAGTAAATAACACAGTCAATTGTTTACCCAGTTCAGTGTGCAACAACACCTACTCTGGGGGCTACCAAGCCAGGGAGAGAATCCACTATAAGAGATGTTAATTCAGGAATAAACCAACCAGTTTATCTCCTTCACTTAAGACCTACCCAATGCAATTCTAATCTAAGTACAACTTAAACCTGAGTTCCTACTCACTCCCCCTCAATCACAGCAGTGATACATAAACCAATTTGACTTGAGAATTGATGAAGACACTCTTCAAAACACACTCTTGATTATGCTTCACAGCTTTTTAATCAAGTAACACAATCACTCGTGCTTCACAGCTTTGAGTGATGTACACAACTAACTTGACTCTGCTTCACAGCTTTAGTCAAGTAACATTCAAACACTCTTGCTTCAAAGCTTTGAGTGCTACACAACCCTTACAATTGAAACCTATTCCAAGACACTTATCACAATGATAATTGCTTGGAGTACAATTAAACAAATCTATACAGATTACAAACTCGATCTTCTAATTAATCAGCAGGGATGATTTCAAAAACCGCAGCTCTGTTGAATATATAGCAGCTGCAACTTCAGTTAGGGTTTCCAAAAACCTAGGGTTGATTCCGTTTGACTTAAAGTCCAGGTCACAGTACTTTGTTGATCAGGTTAGGATTGAGCGAGGTTACTCCTCAGAAAACGCAGGATTCTGTTTAGGAAGGACTGAGTTATTTCCTGAAAAAACTCAGACTTATCCAATCCTGTAATCCTGCTAGTTCAGAACAGGATGTCATAACATCTGTTATGACATCTGAGAAAACCTGTCTACTGATTAGCTAAATGTGATCATTTTGCAAACATGCTCAGATACACACTTATGAACATCAGTATTTGAGTTACAATATTTTTCTGCGTATGTACCTAAAGAGTTAGTACAACCTGAACTAGAATGTTATGACATCAGTCATGACATTCACACATACACTTGGAATTTACCAAAAATACAAGCCAATACCTAAACACCTACAATAAGCCCTATCATTAGATGTTTGAGGGACATGCACGGGTCATCGTACAGTCATAAAGGCAACTCGTAAGGCGCTTTAGCAATTTATCGTAAGGGACTAAGATTGTTTATCGAAGGTAACATCGAAGTATCATCAAGGGACTACGATCTTTTAACCGAGGGTCTTTATTAAAGCACCCCACGTTCGAGGGACATGACTTTTTTTCATCCGAAGGCAACAAGTGGAGTTACCCTAGAGGTGCGAGTGTGTGAACTGTGTTATGATTCAGTTATTTTAATCTTTGAGATTAGGGTTAGCTATCCTTTGATTTTAGATCTTATCATACAAACCTAATTACTATACAACTATATATATACAGGCATAATTATAGGTGCAAAAAGTAAAATGCGGGAAATAAACCTAGGCTATTACATCCCATAGGCAGTTACATAATAGGAAAAATGCGAGGAAATATAAACTATGACTATTACAAAATCACTCGTGCGACCTATACAATTGTTTTCTAGAATTTAAATAGCAAAGAATAAATAAAAGCAATTAGGAGAAGATATTAAAACCTAAAAAATTTCTAAATGTTAGGAAAATAGTTTTGATGTTAATGACAATTTAAACCTAATTTTAGTTGATTTTGATTAATTAACAAAAATCCTAAAGTCTAAAAATTGCTAATTGATTTAATTAATTAATAAAACAAACTTAAAATTAATTATTGATTTAAAAGAGTAAGCCTAGTTATTCCTAAATATAAATTAATTAATAAAAAAACCTAAGTCTAATTATTATTATTTTTAATTAAGAAATAAAAAAAAGTTGATTTAATTATGTTAAGAAAAATATAAGAAAAAAAACAAAAATAATAACTAGAGAAATGGGCCTGTTGTAGAAGAAAATTAGGGAGTGTGGAGAAACAAGTCCACTAGGCCCAAACGTACCAAAGAATTCATATCAGAAGGTTGTGACGGTCGTCACACCTTCCCCGACGCTCGACACAAGTTAAACATGTGTTCCCCTCGGCCCACATGCCATGACGATCGACACAAGATAAAAATATGTGTACCCCACGGAACACAATGCATGCCACTCAACACATGCTATTTTTCTATTTGACGCGAAGTTTTATCCATGATTATCTATGTTGCCAATACCAACGACTTCTACATTATTTCCTCCCGGTCTTTCTCCATGCACAGATTTTTCTGAGGCCATAAAGTCACAACATCTAGTTTTTCTCAAGAAATCTGTTATAGGAGGACTATAATAGAAGGACAGTTACACAACAGAAGGCTCTCCACTCTCTCTCGTTTTGTTACGCTATCTCGCATTTCACTTTTTCACGCCATTATTCCAGTTTCAACAGTTCAGAGCTTTGTTTAGAATCCTTAAGCAGATAAAACCTTCACATAAACAATGATAGTTTTCTACACCAGAAAGCTATTGCATCATTAGTTTCTTTTCATAGCCTCCTGGATTTTGCTTTAAGTTTTATATTCTTTTTATTTTGAATTCAAGTTATTTTTCCGCAAGAAAATCCTACAGGTATATTGTGGAGGATTGCTATCAGTACTAGAAGTGTTACAAAAATTGCATTCTATTATTTAATTCCAGGTTTTTAATTAAATTATATTTTTGTTCTCTATTTATAAATCATTGTTGAATAATTATATGTTTGCTACTATTTTGTGTTTGTGATAAATAGTATGTCTGACTAACTTCCCTGATACTGGTATGTAAGGTCATAAACCGAAGGGGTTCGGTAACAATTTGCCATAAACCTTTTATAAAATGATTTTCTAGTTTAGATTCCAATTTTAATACTAATAACTATTTTGTTACGAGAGTAAGAGACAAACGAAGGCTAAAATTAATAATCACGAGAGTGTGAGTTTTTAATCAGATAGTGGTAATCAAGCATTAGTTTTAAATACAATGAGAGCAGTTTAGGATTAATTAGATTATGTTTGTTTTCAAAATGTATTTTTGGATTTTAAATGAGACTGTGAGAGCGAGAATTTAAGTTTAATAATATAATCCGAATCAATAATCACGAGAGTGTGAAATAAAGGTTTTTAAACTGATAGTTTCTACTGAATAGTGTTTTGAATACTCAAAGTTATGCCAATGATTTACAGAATTCCCAAATCCAGATGTATTACGTACCAGTGTCCCGTTATTAAATATTTATTATTATCCTTAGATTTACACAGTAACTTTAGATAACAATAATTTGATTATCAGTCCTTGTGGGTTCGATATCTTTTAAAACCACGCGATTAAACTGTGCACTTGCAATTAATACACCCCGATAGACTCTTAAAGACGCGATCACACATAATATTAAAATTAAAATAAAATTTTTTAGAGATCTAGATAAAAATCAAATTCCCTGAAGATTTAGATTTTAGATCTTCGAATTATTGAATCTTAGGGAAGATCAAATGTTGGGTGCAAGATTATTCTTTTGAATATTTAATGCATTTGTTTCTCATGAAAAAAAAGGGTAAGATAATTAAAATCAATATTCAAATATATGATTTTCAATTCAAATAAATATTTAAGAAAAAAAACCTTAAACACAGATAATTTTCTGCTCTTGCAATCCATCATATAGAACTTTCCCAAGCGTCTTTAGGTGTCAAATATTTCATGTTTCATTTAGGTTAGAAATGTTAATATCTAGCATGCTTTTATAATAGATGTCTCTTAGGTTTCACGCGGATCACTAACGACAAAGTCTTGAGCATTGATAATCATTAACTGAACAACAAAGATTTGTTTAAGGCCGCTGAAATTCCTCAACAAAAAAAGCGCTTAACATATCCCTTGGTTTAAATCATAAACCGAGGTGAATAAACTTTTTTTGTATTATATTGTTTATGCAAAATATTAAAATACATTTTTTACAATAAATCTTTGGTGAAATCCAAATTTTGTTGCATACCCTTGTGTTTTCATGTCCAAAAAACACTCCATAACTTATCCAACTCCTGATAAGTTATATGCTCCCACCATGAGAATTTTTATTTTCTGCACTTGTAATTCATCCCAGAGATTTGTTTTCAAGTTCTTGAGCATTTCTAGATAAAATATTCTCATGGAAAATCCACCCAAGAAATTTTTTTGTAGTAGAAACTCATGAAATGGACGATGGTTAATATTTCTTCTATTTGGGGAGGCTACATATAAGTTAGAATTATGGTAAAATCTGTTTAACGAGATTATTTATAGTAAAATCTAATTATTATACCATTAGGTTTTATAAGAAAACCGAGATAAACTATCTTCTTATTTTACCTATCACCTTGGTTATGACGAAAACCAAGGTGAACAATTTTTTTTTCTTTGAAATTACATTGTTTACACAAAATATTAAAATAAATTGTTTACAGCAAATCTTTGCTCTTATTAGTGAATATCTTCATTGATATCCATCTTCTGATAAGTTAAGATCCATTCTTTGTTTAACTTTTCAAAGGTTGAGCTCCCTTCTTTATTTAACTTTTCAAAAGTTAAGCTCCCTTCTTTGAAGTAAGAATGATTTTATGCACTTGCAATCTATCAAATGAGCAAAAATACAACAACAACAACATCAACACCATTATGTGAGATATATTTCAAGGGTAGGAAAAAATATTTTGTTCTAGATAGAAGAACATTGATGATTTTTTCTATCTTGCAATCCATCCTAAAGAGTGATGCTTACAAGTTTAGGGTGGCTTTATATAAGTAAGGATAATGGTAAAATCTGTTTAACGAATGCTTTTATAGTAAAATCTAATTATTTTATCCCTCAGTTATATCAAAATCCGAAGGGATAGATCATTTAGTTTATACTATTAAACAAATAAAAATATAAATTGTAATAGTTGAGATTCAAAGCGTGTTCTGATATGTGTTTCCCCTCGGTTTTATTAAAAACCAAGGGAATATGTTATTTTTATTTTTATAAAACAATAAAAGATGTCACGACTTGGCATTATACCTCGGTTTTTCTTTAGATGAGGTGAAAGGTTCATCATGAAATGTTTTATTTGTAGTAGTGTGATTCAGATTTTGGAGTGCTTTTTCCCCCTAGAGTCCAACACCCTTAACGACTGGGACCATGAAAATGGTAAAGGAGTGAAGGAGTACCTAGGTAAGAGTAAATATCTTTTATTTATGTTCTATTGTATAGGCGCACTCTAATGGTTTGCCTCGATGACAAATGTGAGTGTCTGGTGAAGATGTAGCTGGCTCAACAGCGGGCGATGCTATCTTTTGCTCGCAGCACCGCTGACGCTCGGGGGCTGGTGCAAGGTGAAACTTCTAGAACAAAAGAGATTCATCCTTATAAGGTTCCCAGGAGGGAAGATATTTCTTATGGTCTGTCAGGAAACCTAGAGGCAGGGCCCGAGGCAGAGAGATTAGTGGGCACTCTGATTCCTTCTAAACCTTCTTTGTGGAACAACTCTACTTTTAACACTATGGCTTTTGCTTGTCATTTATTTTCCTTCCTTAGGAAATTCCCAGATTATTATCATATGCTTCCCTCCATGTCTCTTTCCCAACTGTCAACTTTTATGGAGGTCCATCTTGTGAGATGTTTCTTGGTGGGGAAAACGTTAAGGGAAAAATGCTCTAACACGCTAAAGAGAATGTAGTATGAGGTGATCAACTTGAAAAAGCATACTCGGGAAGGAGGGGTGATGTTAAAGAAGATGAAGGTGAGAAAGGAATGATCTAAAGGTGCTTGCCAAAGGAGTGTCCACTTAGGCACATGTTCAGTGTGAAGAGGTGGATGGCTTGAAGGAGTCGTTCGAGGAAGCCCGAAGCACTCTTGAAAGCACAAAGGAGAAAGTCTCTCGGTTTATGGATGATTTTGTGTCAGCCCCCATTTACCACTTATAGGAAGTGAGATGGAGGGTTACCCTCCTATATCCCCATCTGGATTTAAGCCATGTGGATCCTTTTAATGTAGTTTTGGATGGGGAGCTGATGGGCGGAGAATATATCCTCCTCCCTTTTTTCTATTGGCTGTAATTTTATTTAACCCTCCAGAGGATTTTGTAATTATTTTGAACGTCGATGTCTCCTGTTGTTGCCTTTTGACTACTTTTATTATTAATTGTTCTACTATGGCCATTTTTGAGACGACAAAAATCCTTTTTCAGGGGGATCTGTTATTTTTAACTGTCTTTATGGGTGGCACATATCTCATCTTGGGGATCCGTCGCCCTAATTTTCCTCTATGGAAAGGATCCCATCTTAAGGATCCAACATACATAATTTTCTATGTGGGCGATAAGGATCCGATCTTGGGGATCCAACATAATTTCCTTCACGGGCAGCAAGAATCTTTTCTTAAGGATCCAACATAAATGCCTCTACGGGAAACAAGAATCCCATCTTGAGGATCCAACATAATTTCATCTATGGGAAATAAGAATATCATCTTGGGGGATCTAGCATAATTGCCTCCATGGGGGGAAAGGATCATATCTTGAGGATTAATCGTAATTGCCTCTATGGATAGAAAGGATCATATCTTGGGGATCTAGCATAATTTCCTCCATGGGTGGCAAGGATGCTATCTTGATGATCCAATGTAATTACCTCTATAGTCGGAAAGGATACCATCTTGAGGATTCAACGTAATTTCCTCTATAGGCAACAAGAATCCCATCCTGAAGGATCCAACGTAAATGCCTCTATGGGCGGCAAGGATCCATCGTGGGGATCCACCATAATCTCCTCTATGAGAGGCTTTCTCGTGAGAATGGATTTTCTGCATAGATGCATAATAACATATAGATATAGATAAATAAATATGATGCGCCTCGTTAAAAACCCTTGCTCCATAGAAAGCGCAGAGGAAAAAGAGTGCACCTTAAAACATAACTTGTCCTTACAATTTGCAGAGTTTTAATACTCGTCTATGAAAAATTGTCAACTAGATGAATGGATACCAAAAACAAAATGTGAAATTTTGACACACACACAATATCAGAAGTTAAGACTGATGTCTTAACAACACACAATGTATCAACAGATTTTATGACATCTGCTGACAGAACAACAAACAAAAACAACACAACAGAACTATAACTTGCGGAAAAAAAGAACACAACGATATATTAACCCAGTTTGGTGCAACTCACCTACTCTGGGGGCTACCAAGCCAGGAAGGAAATCCACTATCAGTAGTACTAGTTCAAAGCTAAACTCCCTCGTTTACAACTTATCACATAATCCCTACCCAATGCAACTTCTACCCAGGTCCTCCCTAGATATGAGAAATATCCACCCCCACTTCCAATCACTACAGTGATAAAAACTCCTAATCACAGGGAAAAACAATTCTAGTCCCAAGAACCATTAGGAAGTACACACTCCCCAATTACAACCAAAAAGAAGATAACACTTCCAAAAACAAATAGTTAGCCTTTCTTAAAAGCTTCGGCCAAGAACTATACTCAACTTGTGCCTATGGACTTTGAGTGAGAATAATAACTTGAAAAACAAGTAACAATTAATCAACACAAATGTATTAGAGATACATGAGGACGTCCAAATAAAACACATGAAGAACCTAAGAAACTACCAACCCAAAACCCTTATTTTTCACAAGGATTTGCAATAGTAAAGTATGCTTAAAAACTAGGTCTGGGACGAATCCTTATATAGGCTTCTGAAGTTGGGATTGGATTGGCTTTGATTCTTCAATCAACTCCAATCTTTAGCTGAAAAATCTCTGCAAAATATTCTTATAAAAATAGAAACAATCTTCATAAAAAGTTTCCTAAAAGTCCCAATTTATCCTTTTTAGTAACCAATCAAATATGCACTTGTTTCTAACAAAATCCTTGATTGGCCTGCGCCTATAATGAGTATAGAATATCCCAGATTCTTATATCTTCAAATTAAATCTTCAAGGATATCCAAAATCAGCGCCTGTTGCATCAGCCTCAGGATGTCACAACATCTTCTGTGACATCTGGCAAAAAAGACATAACAGAAAAACTGTTATGACAACTGATAAAGATGCTACACCATCTTACCAACATCAACATAGAACCATGCTTAGCCAAAATTTAGCCAACCATAAAAACATGGAACTAACAATCTCCCCCTTTGGCAAATTTTGGCTAAAACAACCAAAAATCAAATTCAATTGGAGAGAAGAATAAAACCATAACACAAGCTACATGCTTATCATGTAAACTCTGTAAAAACATAGCTCAAAAGCTTGTACACACATACATGTTAGAACTCCCCCTGTCACACATAATATGTTCTCTCCCTCAAGGGAAAAACCCACACTAGAGCAGTTGTAGCCAAACAACAGAAGCATCAACAACAACTTCAGTACACACAAGCATGAACACACATGTTCCCCCTTAATTATTTCAAGAGCACGATACACACAACCATTCTCATAGAAACAGTAACACAAATTCCTATCACAATACTAAATAAACATTTCAGGACATGTGATGTAACATCAGGACACAACACTTTACTCCCCCTTTTTAGCCAGAATATTAACAAAAAAGAACCAGAGTAAATGTACACAGTGGAAACACACCTATGGAAACATGTTGCACACAAGCAACAACACATAGCATTCAGACCTGCACATATGTAGATACACAGATGGAAACACAGAAATTGCACATTAGCAATATCATAGGTGGAAACACACAGAGCATTACATAACACATTTCACTCAGGCAATACAAAAGAGGGAAACACACAGATGAAAACAAAAATTATTGGCCAGCTTTAGGTGGTTTGCCACCTCTTTCCCCTTTCAATGATCCTTTTGCATTCCATGTTGCTATAGCCAGTCCCGCTGACTTGCAGAATACCTTTCTTTCAGCCAATAACCCCAGCAATAGGCATGTCATGCCCCATAACATAGAGGAAAGATGCAGTAGAAGTTGCATTCCCTATTTTCTCTAATCGCTATAACTCTTCAATAGTACAAGTTCCAATATCAACGTATTTGATAATAACAAGTTGTTCCTTGTTGTCCATATGCTCCAAAGTATAATTCTTTCCTTCAACAAGGTTCCTAATCAGCTGCTTACAACTACTAAGATCCTTGTACCATTCATGTTAAATAAGATATCTGAAGGAGTTCAAATCTTCATTTTGAAATGTCATGACATCTCTCTTGACATCATACCTCTTTAAAATCAATTCAGAGTACCTTTCACCTATTTTCCTCAAGGAAACACATTAATATGTATTTGATATACTGTTTAAATTCAGTGATGTTACCTTTATCAGGGTGACTAGCAGTCAAATCCCTGGTTTTTTCTATCTTCCCCTTAGTAGACAGACTTGTGATGGATTGAGAATTCACCTGTTCAGTGTTTGTAAATTCACAAGTCTCCTCTCCTTGTGCTTCATCAGTTTGCACATAGGATGTTCGAAAATTATTTCTGACATCCTCCCTTTCTTCAACAGTTAACTCATCAATTATTATATTGACATATTCCAAAGACATTCCAGTTCTGAAGTTGAAAATTGTATAAGTCCTTCTCTTCAAGGAGTATCCCATAAAAATCCCTTCATCCCTAATGTTCATCTTCTTGTACTTCTTACCTTTGTCAGTCCAGTAGTAGAATTTACTTCCAAAAACATGAAAACAATTGACTCTAGGCTTCATTCTTGTCCATAACTGATATGGAGTGGTTGAAGTATTTTTTGTCAGAGAAACTCTATTATGGACATAACACACAGTATTCACAGCTTCTTCCCAAAAGTACAAAGGCATAATCTTAGCACAAAGCATAACTCTGGCTAATTCAAGAATCTCCTTGGTTACTTGTTCAACACTTCCCCCTTGCCGAGATAAATCATAACGAATATTATTAGAAGTACAAAATTTAGATAATTTTATGTTCCCAATTTCATTGTCAGGATTACTTCTAATTTTTACAATATCATCATTCTTCTCTTCTTGAATAGTTTGACACAAGTCTTTGAAGATCTTAAATGCATCTCACTTTTCTTTAAGAAAGATTATCCAAGTATATCTCGAAAAAATATAACATACCTCTTACCGCACATACTTTCAACCTGCATTGGTCCCATTTAGTCCATATGAATAAGTTATAACCTTTTTGAAGTAGTCTAGGGTTGTGACATTTTGTGTGACATCACGAATTGAGACCTAGAATCACACTCATCACAGACTAACCCTTCTTCAATCTCTAGTTTTGGAAAGTCTATAACGACTCCTTTAGATATGACTTCCTTTATCTTTTTTTAAATGAAGATGTCCAAGTTTATTTTGCCATAGATTTAGATCATACTTACTTCCCTTTGAACCTTTGCAATCAGTTTCCCAACTCCTTAAATTTTACTAATGACACTATCACCTAAACTTGTAGATCCAGTAGGATGAGACCTACTATTCAGCATTAACTTCTACTCTCCTGTCATATTCCTAGCACACCAACTGTCATGATTCTTGTTTTCTCCATTTGAGTTTCTTAGAAACATATGAGCATTGGAGTTAACACCCATATTACCAGTCCCTTTCTTTTTGCTAACTTTCTCACCCTTAGTAAGAACTGGAGATTTTTTATCTCCATATAGTTTATAGCAGGAGGTCTTTATATGACCATGCTCACCACATGAGGAACATGTTCCAGTTGATGACTGACTTGTGGATCTAGCTTGATCAAGTCTGCTAGAATGTTGTAACATGTGTTTAAACATGTTAATTACTTCTTTTCTTTCAGCAGGAAGAGACTTCATCACAAACGCTTCTTTTTTATCATTATCAACTTGATAGTCACCTTCTAATTCTCCAGTCATTTTATCATAGCCACTCTATCCTCCAAATTTTTACCTAAATCTGACATGCTTTTAAATTTGGAATTTAGAAGAGTTACCTCACTTTGAAGATGAGATATAGTATATAGAAGATTCTTTTTCTCACTTTCCAAGTCAGTTATGATCTTTCTCTGATCTTCCTCTTTTTTTACATTTTCTTCACACTTGTCACAAGCATCTTTTTAGGATATGTCAGGATCTTCATGGAGAGCACTATCATCATCAACTTTTATTTCACCTACCCATCTTCTAGAAAAATCCATCACAAGTTTTGCAGATTCATCATTAGCCTCATCTTCTGACTCATCATTATCAGACCAGGACATAATAAATCCCTTTTTCCTCCTTTTGAAAGAAGTGGGACATTTTGGCTTGATGTGACCAAAACCTTCACACTCATCACATCGAATTCCTCTGTTTTGATTGGTCTTTTCTTCAGACATGGTATTCTTCTAAAGATTTTCTTCATTACTGATGTTAGATGAAATGTTCCTAACATTTGGTCTCCCACTTCTGTCAAATCTTTTTAATAACCTATTAAATTGCTTTCCAAGTAAAACAATGGTATTAGACAAATCCTCATCAGCAACCAGCTCAACTTGACCTTTATCTTCAGCATTTGACACAAAAGCTATGCTTTTGTTCTTTTTCTCAGCTTTATAACCAATAGCCAATTCAAATGTTTGAAGTGACCTAATAAGTTCATCAACTCTTAAGTTGTTGATGTCCTGAGCTTCTTCAATTGTTGTGACCTTCATATCAAATCTCCTAGGCAAGGACCTAAGGATTTTTCTGACCAGCTTGGCTTCTGACATCTTCTCACCTAATGTGCTTGATGCACTAGCAATTTCAAGAATCATCATTTGATATTCTTGAATTGTCTAATTATCATTCATCTTTAAGTTCTCAAATTTGGAAGTGAGAAGCTGAATTCTTGAGATCTTTACCATAAAGGTACCTTCATAAGTTGTCTTGAGAATTTCTCAAGCCTCCTTGGCCACTGTACACATATTAATCAGCCTGAAAACATTTTTGTCTACTTCGTTGAATAGAGCATTTAAAGCCTTCGAATTTCCAATAGCTTCTTTATCATCATCTTCATTCCACTCTTCTTCAGGTTTGATTGTGTCAATTTCAACCTCTTTACCATCTTTGTCAATGATCTTCATAACATGATGATTCCATCCTTTCAAAATAGCCTTCCAAGCTTTGTTGTCCATAGCTTTTAGAAAAGCTATCGTTCAAACTTCCCACCAGTCATAGTTATAACAATCCAACATGGGTGGTCTATTGTTATAACCTCCTTCTTTCTCTATAGTGCCAGAAAATATATCTCCCTGAATCTCACCCAGTGATTAGAATAGGGTTCCTGCTCTGATGGAAATTGAAATCCTGGCACGCACATAATATCAGAAGTTAAGACTTATGTATTAACAACATAAATGTCACAACAGATGTTATGACATTTGCTGACAGAAGAACAAACAAAAACAACACAACAACACTATAACTTGTAGAAAAAGAAAGAACACAATGATATGTTAATCCTGTTTGGTGCAACTCACCTTCTCTTGGGGCTACCAAGCCAGGAAGGAAATCCATGATCAGTAGTACTAGTTTAAAGATAAACTCTTTTGTTTACAACTTATCGCTTAATCCATATCCAATGAAACTTCTACCTAGGTCCTCCCAAGATATGAGAAATCGTCATCCCACTTCCAAGCAAGTAGTAATCAGTCAACTCAAATGTATCAGAGATACATGAGGACATACAAACAAAACACATGAAGAACCTAAAGAACTACAAACCCTAAACCCTTATTTTTCACAAGGTTTTACAATAAAAAAACTATGCTTAAAAACCAGGTCTTGGACAGCTCCTTATATAGGCTTCTGCAGTTCGGCTTGGAATGGCTTGGATTCTTCAATCAACTCCAATATTCAGCTGAAAAATATCTACAGAATAATCTCCACAAAAATAGGAATAATCTTCATAAAAAAGTTTCCTAAAAAGTCCCAATCGATCCTTTTTAGTAACCAATCAAATATGCACTTGTTTCTAACAAAGTCCTTGATTATCCTGCGCCTATAATGAGTACAAAATATTCCAAATACTCATATATTCAAAATAAATCTTCAAGGATATTCAAAAGTAGCACCTGCTGCATCAGCCTCAGGATGTCACAACATCTTCTGTGACATCTAGCATAAAAAACATAACATAAAAATTGTTATGACAACTGATAAAGATGATGCACCATCTTACCAACATCAACATAGGACCATGTTTAGAACCATGCTTAGACAAAATTTACCCAACCATAAAATATGGAACTAACATAATGATTACATCAATGATTTCATAAGAAATGGAACATTCCCTCTTACTTTCAAGCTTCATCATCCTGTGAGGTCGGACGGGAAGCTTCACTTCTCTCACCCGCTTCATCGAGCGATATTATCCCTAAACTATCATTTTTTACCCTTAAGTCTAGAAAGCACGTCCTCTTTATCTCGAGGCTCAATATGTAATATTTCCTAGCATTCTCCTTGTCCCCTCAAACAAGTCTCACTCGCCCATCGAGGAGAGGGAACTTCATGCATAAATACAAAGTAGATAAAGCGGCTCCCAATCAGTTAAAGTTTCATCGCCCAATAATCATATTATAAGAAGAAGGGGTGTCAATGAATAGATAATTAAACTATATTTATTTGACCTAGTCCTTCTCTCCAAATGTGATATTCAGGGTTAGGTACCCCTTCACTTGGATTTGTTCTCTTGAAAAATCGACCAGTGATCCTCTAAAAGGATTTAAGTCTTTAGTATTGAGGCCCAATATCTTGAAGGAGTCCCAATATAGTATGTCAGTAGAGCTTCCTTGATTTACCAGGATCCTCTTAATCTTGCATTCGCCGCACTTGACTTCTATGACCATGGGGTCATCGTTATGGGGATGGATGTCAGATGCATCTTTCTTAGAGAAGACAATCACGAGTTTTGGTTCTTTTATGCTTTTGGCCTCAGGGAGGTTTTCTATGTTCAGAATTTGTCAAACATTTCTTTTACAGGTGGAGCTAGTATCCCCGCCTCTAGAAAATCCTAATGCTACGGTGTTGAGAATGTGACGCTTCTTTGACTTTTCTAGACCCGGAACTTCCGACACCCTCTCGGACTTACAGGTTATACCTCTCTACCAAGAGGGAAGTGCCGACTTTCATATATTTCTTGAGGTGCCCCTCTTGTATTAGCTTTTATATTTCCTTCATAAGCTGGAAACAATCCTTGGTATGGTGTCCCTTGACTCTATAGAACTTGCACCATCTTCCAGGTTCAGATCCCATCACCTTAACCATGGGAGCAGGCAGTGTTGGGATGTTGTGCATGTGGAGTATCTCACGCCAAATCTGTTCTCGGTGGGTATTTAGAGGCGTGAAACTTTTCGCCATTTTACCCACTCTTTTGAACGTATATTTTTCCTTCACTGTAGAGGTAGAAATGTTGAGACTAAGCCATGGATTGACTTGACTCACACAGATCAAAATAAAAATCTCCATCGTGCTTTATTATTTCCAAAGGAATGGGAAAAGAGAAAATAACCCAAAAATAGGGGAGAGAATCTATGTTCGGGGGTTGGTTATGCAAAGGGAAGGTATTAGCACCCTAAACATCTACGGTACTCCGTAGGAACCTCTTTCTAAATCTGTGTACTTTGGCTATAAGTGTTGTATAAAATAATAGATGGTGGAGATGAGAAAATAAGTATTTTTTTTATAATTTTTGCACCCGCCTCCGTTGCGAACCTTTATTGCCTACATACCACCTTACGTCCAATAGAAGATCAGGGTACTCGTAGTTCATCTTTTAAAAATTTTAAAAACACAGGTGTGTTGGTTAGTTTTAAGAGATAAGATATCATTATCATATTCGAGTGGAAAACATACTTACTATCCACGATTAAGAGAAAGGAGAATTTGCATCATCTCAAAGTGAAGGGTATAGCTTAGATTTTAAAATCAACAAAGCTTCGCTCAACACCCAAGTGGAAAATGTCTCATTTCACTACATATCGTAGAAGTATAGTATCTCACATCACTATAATGATTGACAAGAGTCTAATCTTTTGAGAAAAGATTTTAGGTAAAAAGCCAAAATTGCAAAATGGTTTGAATGAGATTGATTGACTTTTAGTCTTCTCACAATAAATGTCAAACTATTATTAAGTTGGTTAAAGTTTGATTTAAGAAAATATTTTTGAAAATGCATGGACCTATGTCCAAGTTTGTTATAAAAGTTGTTCAAGTTTTAAAACAAGAAGAGTTTTCAAAAGGAGGGAGAAGATTTTTGAAATTAAAGAAGATATGAGGAGATGAAGGGACTATCCTAAAGCATAAGGTAAAAGCTAAGGAAAATAACCATCTAACCAACAAGAAGCCAACACTTGACACAATGAGTCAATGTAGAATTCTCATCTTTTAGATTTGAAACCAAACAAGCAAAGATAATAAACCTCTTAAGAAAACCAAGCTTCAATTTCATTAAGTCTTCACAAAAATTGGGTAGAGTAACAGTTGTATGAAGATGAATTCCCGACCATATACAAAGCATGTAATCACTATAACATACACATAAAACAAACAAACAAACAATCTAATGTCTTGGGGTAAACCCCAAGAATTTCAGACAAATAACAGTTGTGGTCACAAGGTCTCAAAGTAGGTCACAACTTCTAATCCTAAGTCCAAGAAGTCCACAATCTCCATAATGCCAAGGATAGTAACCAAATAGTCTAAGTAAAATTAAAGTTTTTTATTGTTCAAGTTGGTTATTAGGTATCTTCAAAAAGAAAATGAAAGCTCAAGTGAGCAAAATAAAAAGACATAAAGATAAAAGCTCAAGTGAGCAAAGATGAAAATAACATAAAACGTAAATGCTAAAATAAATGGTGCGTAAAAGTAAAGGCCTAAAGTAAAAGCATGAAAATAAAAGTCAATTGTTAATGAGTTAGAAATTATAGGTTATTTGAATGACCAATATTTGTCAGAAAATATTTTTAAAATTAAAAGAAATAGGCAAAAAAAACCAAAAATTGTGAAAATAGTAAAGTCAGAAATAAAAATAAAATGAGGTCACCAATATTTGTCAAAAGGTCATTGGATCCTTCCATATTTTTTTCAGAATTTAAAAATTAATAAAAGTATTTTTAAACATTTAAAACAATTCAAATAGAGTGAAAATTATTTAAAAAAATCAAAACACAAAATAAAACTGTGAAAAAATAATAATCAGAAAGAGAGAAATCAAAAGTATTTTTCATGATTTTTTCAGATTTTTTGAAGTTAAAATGAATTTTCTATTATTTTTTTAAGTTTAAAACAATTTAAATATAAAAAACAGAAATAAGAATAAAGTTAAAAAAATGTGGACCAATGGATGAGAGTCAAAAAGCGTTAGTAAGCTAATCCAATGGATCAGACGCATTGTGCATATCATGGTCTTTAGTGAATAAAGCATGGAATCAAGTATTTAAAACATATTTGAAAAAATGTGTGGCACGCCTTCATTGGTTGATAGATGACATGTTGGTCATCTTCAACCTCCAACCAACGAATCTGCAGGTTCCAGAAACTGTAAAATTAGGACACGATACCAATACCATTTGCTTCGTCTATTCAAGACGATTCCAATGGTACTTTCGCGAAAAATTTATATAAACTATAGCTCAGTCATTTTTGAAAAGAAGTTCTGAAAAGGGATTTGAAATTTCATGGCCAAAATGTACTTCCGGTTGAAAACAAGTGTTGTGACTAGAATCAGGATGATGAGAGCTTCATAACAGTATCAAAGTTTGAGTGAATTGGTGAAGGAATCTACCTATTAAAGTTAACTTGCAGAGCTCTGAAATTGGACTTGGCTAGCACGATTTAGGAAGTCTTAGAGCTTAATTCTTCTTTTGTTAGCTTCAGTGAGGTTCAATGAACGTGAATTGATAGAGAAAAATGATTGAGAAAGGCTGTAAGAGAAAACTCGAAGTTGCAGAAAATTGAGTTCAAGAGGAAGTTTGACAAAGTGATTCTGGCTCTCTAAGCTTTAGAAAATGAATGAGGTATGATCCTTTATTTATAGGGAAGCTGATTGAGTGCTTAAGCGTGTGAAATGAGGAAGTTTGATCAAAACTAATCCAAAACTTGTGTTTTAATATGCTAATCACTTATGGAGGTTCACTAAACATGTTTAGAAGAAAAAACGCGCAGAAAAATGTTTTTGGAAGCTAAATCAAGGATTTCAAATTCTTACTTTTGAAGAAACTTCAGTTTCAAGTTACCAAGTTCAAATCAATGGCATTCTCAGCTCAAGGAGTCTTAGTACATGATTCTCGAAGCTTTAGAAAGATGAGATCACAAGCTTTACAATGTGAAAATAATGGAATCAAATGGATGCTTGAGCTGAAAATTATGATGAGTCAAAGTTGAGAAAAATAGAGGTTGAACCATTTCATAAAAAGTTTAATGTGAAAATAATGGAATCAAATGGATGCTTGAGCTTGAACTATTTAAAATCTCCAAAAAATGAGAAAGTTATGACTTGTTGAAATTGGCAAAAATTCATAAAATGACCTAGAATCTTTTGCATCCTTAGGGCATCTTCCATTCATTTTCACACTTTTCACTTAAACGAAAGGTTGAAGTTCACATATTTAAGATCAATGTGGAAAAATAATGGGCTCAAGGTGATAAAAATTGACCAAGTTATGATCTTTTGAAGTCACATATGTGAATTTGATGGTTTGTTTAGAGGACTTGTAATCTTTCTCCATCATTAGGTATCTTCCTCATAAAATTTCCTTGAAACTTTTGAAGTGATTTATTGATATCCATTTGAAGAGAAGGATGTATTTGGAATCAACCAAAAATACCAAAAGATGAGCAAGCTATACCCCTTTGAAGTTCAAAATCCTAGCTCCTAGAGTAACAAAATACATTGGGAAACCTTTGCAATTTGGACAAACTTCCTTATAAAAATACTTTTGTTATGTAAATAGAAGTTGTTAAGGATGATAAGGAGACACCATAGAAACCAAAACAACTTCCAAATCTTGATAATTGAGGGAGATATGCACTTGTGATCAATAAAACCAAAGACTTGTCCAACTAGGTCAAACTTCTTCAATCAACCCTTGTACCTTTGAACTATTTTTGACAATTTGAGGCATGATGAATCATAATAGACTCTGTCATGATATTATTTCAAAATGTCTTCAATAATGAAGCTTGAATATCAATGAAGCTTTGTTGAAGAAGGCATGGAAATAAACACATGAACCTATGGATCAACTTGATGGTATGTATTGTGCTTTCACATATGATACCAATAATTAGAGCAAACATTAATTGTACTTATTAGTAAAAAGTTAATCAATACAAAACATAGATGATTACAAAATACAAGTCAAGGTGTTTGGTGATTCCCCATGGACAAACCTAAAGATGGGATGAAGAACCAAACCCTAGCATGTGATCTTGTTGTGATTGAATTGATATGATATGATAGAGGAATCTTAGGGGCAAAAATTGGGGTATAACAGCTTCTCTTATTTAAATGTATTCTATCCGGAGATGCGAAGGTTTAAAAATCTTCGTGTTGAGGCGATTGAAGATACTTAAATATGAAATAGGCCCTATTTTTGGCCCTAAGATGCCATGCAGTGCTTATGATTATGAATGAAAATGCACAAATACAAAAATGATGCAAGTCCTCACTGGGGATATAGTAAATAAAAATAGTGATCAAAAGAAAAACCCAACCAGGAAAATAAATCACTGGTGAACAGGAGAACCGATCCTATTGGGGAAAGAAGCGGTAACATAATACCTGTGAAAATCAAAATTAGGGTAAGCGGTTAGTACTTACAAATGGAAACAAATGAATTCCTTCAGAGCAATAGAATATCAACGACAAACTAACTTCCATAATGATAAGTCTACCATTCATCGGAAAAAGATCTCAGCAACAAACTACCTTCCATAATGACAAGGCTACCATTCATTGGAGTAACAAATCTCAGCAATGAAACCTTCCATAATGACAAGGCTACCATTTATTGGAGTAATAAATATCAGCAACAAACTACCTTCCATATTGACAAGGCTACCATTCATTGGAGTAACAAATCTCATCAACAAACTACCTTCCATAATGACAAGGCTACCATTCATTGGAGTAAATATCTCAGCAACGAACTACCTTCCATAATGACAAGGCTACCATTCGTTGGAGTAACAAATCTGAATCTTCTCTGGGAACTGTCAGACTTATTAGGGAAATACAGGTTGTTCAAATAAAGAGACATGCTACTTGCTGTTATACGGAGGAATTGCAATAATGATTTCTTGGGGGAAAGAAATAGGACTTCCAAGGGAAATGAAATATGGCTTCTTGGGGAAATTCCAATTTATTCCTGTTTGAGGAGATAAAATCTTCACGTGCAAAATAAATGCACATTCTAAAACTAGGGCTTGAAGCTTGCAAAAATAATAATACTACTGGGGACTACCCATCCAAACCAAAAATAGACCGAAATGAAGCAGTCGACCAAAATAACACCTCATGAGAAATAAACTCAAGAGGAACCACATTCCATCCAGATGATGAATTGAACAGGAAGGATAAAGCAAAATCCTTCCGCAAGGGATAACTCAGTGGGGAAATTGAAAGAATATACACAACTCTATTGGAGAGAGGAAACACAACTCTGTAAAACAAGGTAATATGCCAACAATAATATGCTAAAGAGCCATGATTTGCTAAATTCAGCTAGACATGATGTATATATGGATGTATGAATATCATTATGTATATGCTGAAAAAACAAACATATAACACCAGGGATAATCTGATCAGACCAACTTGGGCACAGTCAATACTCGGCTAAATCACATCCAAGATGAAAATTCCATAAGAAAGTAAGCACCAACTGAGGAAACAAATTCCTATCTCGCGGCTTAACCTCAATGGGAAGGAACAAAATCATTACAGTAAAACAATACAAACATAGGATATAACAACTTCATCCAGGCTTCAGCGAGGAAAAACACACAGACTACAATGGGGAAAAGCAAATGTTTCAAGGTCTGTACTTATATCGGGGACTGTAATGCTGACTTCACTAGGGAAAACAATACCATATTTCCGAGACATCAGCTGGGGGATATCATACTATACTTAATGAGGAGGAAAACAACAAATTGTCGAGGGGGAACCAAGATACATTCTTCAATACTGAGAGTGATGATTGCACCAACTTCTTTGGGGAGAAATTGCGAATCCTCACGGGGATAACAATTTTCAGGGAAATATGTTATCTCTACTTTACTTGGGGATTTAAGAAGTCAAACATTACAGAAATAAATCAAACTTATGGGGATTTTAAATCAAACCCAGCACTTTGCGGGAGAAAACCCAAAAAGTTGACAACTATTTCAACACTTCTTAGAAAAGATATTTCCCTTGTTTGGTTGCATGGGAAACAAACAACAACAATAATGCTAGCACTACAAAAGGGAAATGTTTTACAAATGATTTCATCTCAGCATAAAAAAGGGAAAAGGGGATTTCTTCATAGGATCAAAGACCTTGTGGGGAATCTTGGATAGATACTTCATACCATGCAAACCCGAAATCAAAATGAACCAAGATCTGACTGGGGAAAACGGGATCACAAAACCAACACTGCACCATATATCAAGTTGTATAGTCTTCAACTATCTGAGAAAAAGATGGAGAACATACTCAATCCAACAAAAGTGCCTTGGGAGAACCTTCCTGGGGAAATCAGACTTCCAAAATTTTCGAATTCGTCCGTTCTTGGAGTCACTGTTTTTGTTCTTCTTGAGTCACAAAATCTAAAACAATAAGTAATTTGTAAACTCTTTTCAAAAACTAATTTTGTTATTTAATTTGTTTTCTTTGAAAATTACTATCAATAATAAATGAAGTCTTTGTAAGCTAAATAAAATAAGAATTGCAAAGAATTGGACAAAAGCTCAAACTTTATTAATAGAATGGTAGTATACGAATGGCGAGACTCCATAGATGATTACAAAGTTTGGAAAATGGTAATATATATTGGAAAATATACATTGAAATACAATGACCACTATTCTCCCTAACTTTTGCCTAGGTTTCCCTTGCGGGTTTTTAACCTAGCGGGAAAATTTATTCTGTTTATGTCTCTAATTTTTGCGTAGACTACCCTTTCAGGTTTTCGGCCTACCGAGACGCTCCTTTTTGCCTAAGTCGTCCTTTCGGGTTTTCACCTTAGCATGTTGTTCTTTTTTTTCTAGGCGAAGTATTTCTTGACTGCATCGGCATTCACAGAACGTGGGAACTCCTCGCCATCCATTGTTTCAAGAATCAATGCACCGCCAGAGAAGGCTTTCTTAACAACATATGGGCCTTCAAAATTGGGAGTCAACTTGCCCCTAGAATCAACTTTGAAAGACACGATCTTTCTAAGCACAAGGTTGCCTTCTCTGAATTCACGAGGCTTGACCTTCTTATCAAAAGCTTTCTTCATTCTCTTCTGGTATAACTTGCCATTGACACACGGCCGTCATTCTTTTCTCTTCAATCAAATTCAACTGGTCAAACCTGTTATGGACCCATTCAGCCTCTGACAACTTGGTTTCCATTATCATGCATAAAGAGGGAATCTCAACTTCAATGGGGAGAACTGCTTCCATTCCATACACAAGAGAGAAAGGGGTTGCCCCTGTTGAAGTGCGAGTGTGATACGGTGGCCAGAACCGGGACGTGTTTCCCTATTTTTTAAGGAATTTGCTGGTTTGCGTTTTCTGTTTGTGTTCGCAAAATGTTGCGGTAAGCAAGAGTCGCCACCGTCTTTTATTTTATCCAATAAGGAAAGGAAAAAAGCACAGAAAAATTCCTTTTTCGAGATATTTCTGAGTACGGGGGGTAGATTATAGAAAGGGAAGGTATTAACACCCTTTCTATCCGTAGTTATCTACGGGATCTTAGGTACTTTCTCATCATTTTCAAAAATTGTTTTCTTTGTGTTTGTGTGATTTGAAAAGCTTTTGTTTTGACTTTGATTTAACTCTTACTTCTGTCTTCAAGAGTGTAATGAAGTGTTTTTGAAAACTTTGTTTGTAAAGGAGTGTAAGTGTGAAAAAATTTGTTTTGATTGAGCAAGTACTTAAGAGCTAATCTACCTACACGGAAAAAAAATCGTTCTGTATTCGTTTCCTTTAGACAATGCTATCCCGCTATTAGTGAGTAGGTAGCACCGTCGTTGGAGTTTGAGGGTTAATTTGAAAGGGATGTACGGTCACTAAAGCAATGTTAGGACGTCTTAGTAGTAACCCTAATGTCTTAGATCAATTATCCGAGGCAACAATATCTGAGGCAACCTTTCCGAGGCAACTTTGATCTTTGGACAAAAGGATGACCACTAAAGCATCCTATACTCAATGACCATTTACCGAAGGGAACCAAGTGGGAGTGTACCCTAGGAGTGCGCATGTGCGAGTGATTGGATTTCAGATTATTTATCTTTACACATTTAGGGTTATCTAATTGTTTTAAAGTTTAACATACATTCTTGTCATGCAAACCCTAATTATTCATACATCTAACAATTAATAATTTGCGGAATTTAAAATGCGGAAATTTAACTACGCTATTACAAGGCTTCAGGTATTTACATAGCCAAAAACAAACCTTTTGAAAAGTAAAGCGGTAAATGAAAATTAAAGTCTTAATTTAAACTATTACAAACTATAGGAAGTTACATCAATATGATAAATAATAAAAATAAAGCGCGCGAGGAAAATTAGATCAATGAGAAATTAGGGTTTTGACCCTTCTAACCTAATTAAAAGAAAATTTGTTTTTTATAGTTTTTAATATTTTAAAGAAAAGAATTTAGGTTTTCTAAATTAAATATGCAATTAATTAGTTAATTAAATTAATTAATGAAAATAATTAAATGACCAATTTTTGGTTTTTTTGGTTATTTTAGGAAAAAATAAAATATAATTAAGTTAGTAATAAAACCTATTTATTCTAATTATTTTTAATTATGTACAAAAAGAAATCAAAGTTATCTAAATTAATCAAACCTAATAAATTAATTTTTTTAATAAAAATAAATATCTTAAATTTAATTGGATAGAAAAATATTTTTGTGATTTTTTTAATAAATAGAAAATTATTTGATTGGTTAGTAAAAAAGTAAATTAAATTAAATGAAATAAATATAATAATAAAAAAAGTAGAGAAAGAGATTGGGCCTGAGAAGCAATTGGAGGGGGGGGTGCAAATAATAAGCCTTGGCCCAAAACAAAGGAGGTCTGTTTTGACTTTCTAGGATCCCATGCAATGCATTGACTGAACCTCATGGCGTTCCTCCAGTGATGGCCCTTGGATCTGGCCTTAGGACACTTGGCAAACTGGATTGTGATGGCGTAAGATAGGCTTTGGACTTGTATACGAATCAGATGGAGCCACACCATCATCCCTGTCCTCTCTCTGTGGCTAAAAGGTTTAAAAACCTTTACCTACGGACAACGTCCGTCACTACAGCCCTGCAATTTCTCAAAATCTCATACACGTGATATAAATGACCACTAAGGCCATGAATGGAATCGTTTGGTTTTACTGAGCACACTGGTGGCCCTTTCATGGCCCAATTTTGCTTGCACACAAAAATCCTAAATCAAGCTTGTAAACCCTAATAATGGTGAAACTCCATACAAGTCATGAAAACGAAATTAAACCATACAGAAAGTTTGCATATGTCTTAAAGATCAAGAATATATCATTAGTTCATGCTATCAATGCCTAAATCATGGAATTTGAATTCAAGAAATGTATGGTATCGTGATGGACTTACAGCGCTTTTAGGTACTGGAAAGGCTTCGTTCTTGATGGCTTTAGCTTGCTGACACTCCCAGGAATCAATTGGGATAGCTAGAAGGCCTTGAGGATGCCTGGAAATAGGAATTCGATCTTGCACTTTTTCTTGATTTTTTTCAATTCTATTCTCCTTGTTGCGCCTGCTTTCACCTAGTTTTTGGTCTGCCTTTGTTCTATTTGTATCAAGGACTGAATTAGGGTTGAAAGATTGCACTCAATCTTCCTCCATCAATGAGTTTGATCTTGATTTTATTCACCTTAAAATCTTTCCAAAATTGGCCTAAATCCAATTTTTTTATGCACACATGCCTTCACACGAATTTGAAAATCTTGCTAGCTGTAATTTAAGACCTGAAACAAGCACAAAGTCCTATGTTTTCAATATTTTAGATTTTATATGATTTCTTTTGATTTAAATTAATTTAATTCAAATAAAAATCAAAACAAATAATAAAAATACAATATTGACAAGTGGCAAGGGCTAGATCTCGTGGACTATGTTGCCAACTTAAAACAAGTGAAAAAGATTGGGCTCATTTGGCAAAATTTGAAGTTTTAGGCATAGTTGCCTTTTGGCAATTTTGCAAAAAAGGTCAACTTTCTCAATTTTGACTCTTTGGAGGTGTTCTTGGACTTTTTAGAAAGCTTGAGATGTCCTATAATCAACCCTTTTGGTCTCATCTCAATTAGATATTCCATGCTCAAGTATGAAGCTTTGACAAAAAAGGTGTTTTTGTTGACTTTTCAAAATGACCTATAATGTCCAAATCCATAACTTCTTGTGAGTGCATATTTTTAACTTGGGAGCTGAATATGGATTATATGGAGTTTCATCCTCTTCATAATGAGCTTTGGATGGGTCATATCTCATAAAGTATGAGAAAGTTATGCTTGGTCAAAGTTGGGTTGACTTTTCCTGCAAAACCCTAATTTAGCAACTTTTGGTTCTTAAGGAATTATGAGCAATATTTGATGAATCTTGATCAAACCTTGATCAAATGATGAAATATACTTCAAAATGATGATGTTGACCAAAAATATTGAAGTTTGACTGTATGTGGGCCACAATTGACTTTTGCCCTAGCATAGTCGATTTTCAGGCCTTCGAGCAATTGACTGAGCAAACTTTCTCTGTAGGGCTTGAAACTTAACATGGATGATCTTGAGAACATATTAGGACAATGTTGATCATTTGGGATCCCTTGGAATCAAGTATCTTAATGCAACATGAAACCCTAATTTGAGGTAGACTGCCTTAGGAGAGAGTTTGTCTGGTCAACCCTTGGACTACCTTGAGCAACTTGAGTATCATTCTTGAAATGTTTTGAGAAATATGGGAGGGCAAATTTTAGGGTACAACAGCTGCCCCTGTTCAATCCTCTTAAACCTGAGGATGTAGATTGGCTTGCCTGCCTTTCGTGATCTGAAGGTGGAAGATGAATGAACACTAGAGTGCCCAGAAATTTGCACTCGCATGAAGTGGTAATTGTCTTGTGATGTCGGCAATGGGCTTAATAGATGCCATTTGGAAATTGCTGAAGGTAGATGGGCTTAAAGAGTCCATCCGAAGGAGTTTCGATCGCATAAGAGATTCCTTAGCGAGAGCTTGTATACCTGTAGTTGAGGAAGATTCCGCTGGGGAATACTGATCTTTGTTGAGAGAAGTAGAATTTTAGGAGCTTCGGTCGTCCGTTATACTGCTGGTGAGTCATCTTTGTTTGAATTTTAGGAACTTCGGTCGTCTATATTCTACTGAGGAATCATCTCTATTCAATTTTAGGAACTTCGGTCGTCCGTATTCTACTGAGGAACCATCTCAACTTGAATTTTAGGAACTTTGGTCGTCCGTATTCTATTGAGAAAACATCTCAATTTGAATTTTAGGAACTTCGGTCATCCGTATTCGACTGAGGAAACATCTCTATTGAATTTTAGGAACTTTAGTCGTCTGTATTCGACTGAGGAAACATATCTATTGAATTTTAGGAACTTTGGTCGTCCGTATTCTATTGAGGAATCATCTCTGTTGAATTTTAGGAACTTCGATCATCCGTATTCTACTGAGGAAACATCTCTGTTGAATTTTAGGAACTTCGGTCGTTCGTATTCTACTGAGGAAACATCTCTGTTGAATTTCAGGAACTTCGGTCGTCCGTATTCAACTGGGGATTAAACTATTATCTAGTCGTACCCGGGCTTCACAGCTTGGATTTTGTGAGAATTTGATTGTATCCTTCCTGAAAGGTAAAGGTTAGCTGTATGTAATGCATGATATGTATCAAGAAATGATGTTCTCAAAATAAATGAGATTGTGTTTGTATGATGCGTATATGCATGCGTCATGATGTATGGAAATGTGATGTTTTTAGCTGGGGGAAATAAATCCCGGATTGCTGCTGGAGAAAATAGTTGAATTATTCGTTTCTGCCGAGGATAATGGATGAAGATGATTGTGAGAATAAACCTGCAGGAGAGGATAACTCTTTTGGGGAATAAATCGACGAGGAAATGACTCTATGGGGAGGACATATTCTGCTAGAGGACCTGTTGATTTGGATAAATAATCTCGGCTGGGGATGAATCATCATTGTCGGTGATGATAAACTCTGTTGGGGATTGAGTTTCTGTTTGTAAAATGAATGAACTCCGTTGGGGAAGATTTTCCAGTTGCGACTTCACTAGGAATAATCTTCTAGACTCTACTGGGGACAATCTTCCAGAGTCCACTGGGGATAATTTTTCAGTGCTGATGGTAGATAGACTATGCTTGGGGAGAATATCGCCGACTCATTCACGGTTGTGAGCCTCGGCTGGGGAGAGTTAATACCATTGTCCTTGTCTTACTCTACGGGGAGTGAATATACCTTTAATGGTTTTCTCCAACTAGGTCTATCCCTATACCTGGTGATATAAAACAACCGTAAGGCTTGGACATTTCTTGTTTGCCCCTGTTTCTGATATTACGAGTAATCGTATTTTGTTTCACATGTAAATATTTATGAGCAGCAATCAATGTCAAATGCATATATCAAAAAATGAACACTGGACGTTCTTGCAAAACAAAACAGAAAAAAGAAAACAATTTGAAATTTCTTTGTGAAAATGAATTGTATTAACTTTGAAATTAACTTGTAAATAAGCGTTTTTGTACACGAGGTTGACGTCCTAGTAAGAGAACGCCGCCGAACAATCGAGTTTATACAACTTGTGAAAAACAAAGAAAAACAGTTATGTGAACAATCCTACTGGGTTCCGACTCTGCTATCGCCTTTATATCCTCAAGCATCTCATCACTTCGCTACTTGGTTGAAGGTGGATCAGACTGATTAGCACCGTCCGAGCTTGATAGTCGATGCCGAAGTCTGGTTGCAAGGTGATCCAATGAGACATAGTGTTATGCTTTAATCCCTAATTTTTGCCTGGACCGCCCTTTCGAGTTTTCAATCCACTGTGAAATTCTGGCAGCAGATACTTAATGTCACTGTGAATGTTATGACACCGTATCTGACACTCTTCAAGACAGTAAATCTAAAAGCAGTAAAGAACACAGTCAATTGTTTATCCAGTTCAGTGTGTAACAACACCTACTCTTGGGGCTACCAAGCCAGGGAGGAAATTCACTATAAGAGATATTAATTCAGGAATAAACCAACCAGTTTATCTCCTTCACTTAAGATCTACCCCATGCAACTTCAATCTAAGTTCAACTTAAACCTGAGTTCCTACTCACTCCCCCTCAATCACAGCAGTGATACTAAACAATTGACTAATGAAATTATGAAGACACTCTTCAGTACATATACTTGATTTTGCTTCACAGCTTTAATCAACTAACATAAACACTCGTGCTTCAAAGCTTTGAGTGATACACAACCCTAACTTGACTTTGCTTCAAAGCTTTAATCAAGTAACACAAACACTCGTGCTTCAAAGCTTTGAGTGATACACAACCCTTACAACCAAATCCTACTCCAAATCACTTATCACAATGATAATTGATTGGCTCACAGTAGTTCCAACTATACAGTCCCTTATTGATCTTCTGTCAAAAAGTATCTTTCACCAACAGTCTTCATGAGGAATATATAGCCAGCTATTCTTCTGTTACGGCTTCCACGAAAATAGCTAGGGTTAATTAGGGTTAACCTCAAGACTTGGTCATAGGTCTTTAACAACCAGATCAGGGTTAAGCAGAGTTAACCTAATGTCCACGTGAGAATCTGACCTGGACTGTATAAACCAGATTCCTGAAAATTCTCAGGAATAACAAATCTGCACAAATGTTAGATCAGTACAGGATGTCTTCACATTGGTTATGACAACAAGAATCCTGTCTACTGATTTTGGTAGAATGCAATAAATATGATCATTGCATAATGATCAGCTAAACACTCATATTGAGCAGCTCCTGTATGACATTCTTTTTCTGCAGAATGTACCTTGTATCCCAGAATGATATGACATCAGTCATGACATTCACACAACTGGTTTTACCAAAAAACATGACAACAACCAAACACTTACAAACTCCCCCTTTGGCAAATTTTTGGCTAAAACCCCTAAACAATCAGAGATTAGAAAGCAGCAGAATTAATAATATCTACCAAGTCTAATTCTACGAAAATTATCACAAAATCTTCTCCCCCTCTTTAGCCATAAATAGGCCAAAGATACTTGTACTTTTAAGTTATACAGTCATCCAAAAGGAATAAAAAAAACACAGAGAGAAAAAAAAATCAAAAGTCATTTGCAGCAACACTGATCTTCAAGCACTGTCATCTTCAGAGGAGGTACTATCTTCAGCATTAAGCTGGTCTTCAGCAGCATCCTCTTCCCTTCTTTGACCTTCAATCTCCTCCTGTTCTAGTCTAGCAATCAGGTCCTCATGAGTCCTTTTCCTTGTATCAAGCTCTTTGCAGGTTTCCACACAGGAGAGAGGGAAAGGCAATAGGGCCTTTAATAGCACAACTTCCAGCATGTTTCAATGTTTGATCAAAGATATACTTGCCATAGTCAAAGTTTGTCCTGGTTCCAACAGCATAAATAAATTATCCCAAGCCTGTGGAGATGGTTGATTTATGGTTGGTGGGAACCCAGTTAGCTGCACCAATTTTGTGCAGAATGGCAAATTTCATGCTCAGCTTGCTTGCGTTCAGCTTCCCTTTTAAGGGCCAACTCTTGACTTGATTTGCAGTGATGGTTTGACACACTTGGTTGTCAGTAACCTCAAGCTCAGGGCAGGCATCATCAGGTCTTCCTAGGAATTTGTTTATTTCAGAGGGAGAGAAATTTACCTTCCTTCCTCTCACATACACACACTTAAAATCAACTGATTTTCCATCAGCACACCCATCAGATAAATTTACTATGAATTCCTTGACAAGAACTTCATAGAAGTTGGTAAACTTTACCACAATATTTATTAGACCAGCAGTTTTGATTAGATCCATGATCTCCTTACATTCCATGGCACTGTTGTTCAGCTCTCTTTCCAAGGCGATCCTTTTCAAAAATACATACTTCCACCTGTTTGCATTCTCTGGATGGTGAAAGGAGATGTTGTCAATGGCAACTTCAGGGACTTTAGGCATTTTTCTTGAAGAGAGTTTCCTTTTGAGACGAATGTCTTCAACATCAAACTCAAATTCTGATTCCTCATCAGATTCAGAGGGTTCAGGCTCCTTCCTTTTCTTTGCTATTGGTTGTCTCAAAGGTTTTGAGAGACTACCAGCAGGTACTCGAGTTTTCACCTTCCCTTTCTCTTTTGACAATCCAGCCTTCATAGTTTCTACTCCAGTCTTGTTCTCAGACCTGGTTTTCTTATGAACAACATCAGCAGTCTTCTCTTTGGAGAGGCTTTTGGCAGCATCCTGCTTTCCTTTTCTGTTCATCATCCTTCTAGCTATGCTAGGGTTGATATTGGCAATTAAGTCATTGTCAGAGTATTCTTCATCAACATCAATAACCTGGGGTTCAACATCCTTCTTAGTAGGGTTATGGTGATCATCATGATTTTTAGGAGATTTTCTAATGTTGTCATCCGGTGTCTCAACATTCTGAGTGACATCTGGATTCATTTCAACATTTGGACTAGCAGATTCTTGATTCAAAGGTACAAAAATGCCAGGTACAGAGTGATTCTCATTTAGAATCCTAGTGACAAGTCTAGCTATAGCTTGATGAACATAAACATAACCTTCCCTATTTTTTATTTCTGGAGGAACAGAAGATGATAGTTGAGAGGATTTACCAGATGAAGAGGCTTGTGATCTTCTTGCATGTCTGGTTTGCAGCTTCTTGACCTTAGTGGGGTCAGTTGCCAGTTCACGAAGAGGAGTTATCTCCAGAACATCAGAATCCATGCAGTTTGTGATTGCCCTAGGTTCTCGATCAGAGGATGCGGAAGAAGAAGTCGCCTTTGAAGAGGATGATGACATGGATAGTTGAGACATTTTGAGTGATTTAGAAAACAGGTAACAGTGATAGTGAAATCTTTGTTTGAGAGATTGGAGATTGTTGCAGAACCGCGAGAGGAAGGAGATATATGAATGCCTATTCAACTTCTTAAAATTTTGGAAATAAATAGAGAAACAGATGATTAGCCCAATCAGAGTAGACTTAACTAAAATATCTCTCTCATCCCTTGTTTTAAGCAAAATTAATTGCTACATTTCTTCATGTTGGCAAATACCCAGCTTGCCCCTCAAATTTTCAAATTGATTAGAATCAAGTGCCTTGGTAAAAATGTCAGCCAGTTGTAGTTCAGTGGCAACATGTTCCAGTTTAATCGTCTTCTCCTCCACAAGATCTCTGATGAAGTGATGTCTAATGTCAATATGCTTGGTCCTGCTATGCTGAATAGGATTCTTGGAAATGTTGATAGTACTCAGATTGTCACAGTACAATGTCATAACATCTTGTGTGACATTATACTCAGTAAGCATCTGTTTCATCCAGATCATTTGAGAACAGCTACTACCAGCTGTTATGTATTCAGCTTCAGCAGTATATAGAGACACACAGTTCTGTTTCTTGCTGAACCAAGAGACAAGATTATTTCCTAAGAAGAAACATCCTCCAGAGGTTCTCTTTCTATCATTAGCACTTCCAGCCCAATCAACATCACAATAACCAGTCAGAGTTGGTTCACATCCATGAGAGTACAGCAAGCCATAGTTGTAGGTTCCACTCACATACTTCAGAATTCTTTTCCCTTGGTTGATATGACTTACTTTGGGTTCAGCCTGGTATCTTGCACATACTCCAACTGCAAAAGCAATGTCAGGTTTGTTGGTTGTTAAGTATAGCAGACTTCCTATCATGCTTCTGTACAAGCTTTGGTCCACCTTAACCCCACTTGAATCTTTGGACAACTTTAAATGAGTAGGTGCAGGAGTCCTTTTGTGACTGGAATTCTCCATCCCAAACTTCTTGACAATGTTCTTTTCATACTTGCTTTGAGACAGAAAAATTGAGTCTTCCATCTGTGTGACTTGCAGTCCAAGAAAGTAGGTCAATTCTCCCATGAGGCTCATTTAAAATTCAGCTTGCATCTGGTCGGCAAAATGTTTAACCATTTTATCTGACATCCCCCCAAACACTATGTCATCAACATAGATTTGAGCTACCATTATCTTTCCTCCTTCATTTTTGACAAAAAGAGTTTTATCCAAGCCTCCTTTCCTGTATCCTTTGTCAGAGAGGAATTTCGTAAACCAATCATACCATGCTCTAGGAGCTTGTTTTAGGCCATATAAAGCTTTCCTCAATTTGTAGACATGATCAGGGCAGTTTGGATCCACAAATCCTTTAGGCTGTTCCACATAAACTTCCTCATTTAAGTACCCATTGAGGAAGGCACTCTTTACATCCATCTGAAATAACTTGAACTTGAGGAGACAAGCAATTCCCAATAAGAGTCTGATTGATTCTAGTCTGGCTACAAGAGAAAAAGTCTCATCAAATTCAACCCCTTCAACTTGAGTGTATCCTTGAGCAACAAGTCTTGCCTTATTCCTGGTGACAACTCTTTCAGCATCTGATTTGTTCTTGTAGATCCATTTTGTGCCAATAATGTTTGTTCCTCCTGGTCTAGGAACTAACTCCCATACTTCATGTTGCTTGAATTGGTTCAATTCATCTTGCATTGCTCCAATCCAGTATTCATCAGTTAACGCCTCCTTAACATTTCTTGGTTCAATCTTAGATACAAAGCAAGAGTTTGTGATGATTTCTCTAGATCTTGTAATGACTCCACTGTTAGGATCTCCTATGATGAGTTCCTTAGGATGATCTTTCTGAATTCTGATGGAAGGGTCTTTGTTAGCTTCCTTTGAATCAGATTCTGATGAAGTAATTTTAGGAATATCATCCTTTTGAGTTGAAGTTTCAAAGAATGTCTCAACATCATATGGGACATTTGTTTCTTCATGGTAATCATCAACTATAACATTTATAGATTCCATCATAACTTTGGTCCTGGAATTGAATACCCTATAAGCTCTGCTGTTGGTAGAGTATCTTAGGAATATTCCTTCATCACTTTTAGGGTCCATCTTTCTCCTTTGTTCATGATCTATCAGAATATAACATTTGCTTCCAAATACATGGAAGTACTTCACTGTAGGCTTTCTTCCTTTCCAAAGTTCATAAATGGTGAATGATGTTCCCTTTCTCAAGGTGAACCTATTATGGACATAACAGGCTGTATTCATAGCTTCAGCCCAAAAATGAATAGGAAGTCTTTTGGCATATATCATTGCTCTGGCAGATTCCTGTATAGTCCTGTTTTTCCTTTCCACAACTCCATTTTGTTGAGGAGTTATGGGTGAAGAGAATTCATGATTAATTCCTTCTAAGGAGCAGAACTAATCAAACTTACTGTTTTCAAATTCCTTTCCGTGATCACTTCTGATTCTAACAATGCATCCTTCTTTTTCTCTTTGAGTTCTTTTGCACAGTTCCTTAAATACTTCAAATACATCAGACTTTTCCCTAATGAAGTTAATCCAGGTGAATCTAGAAAAATCATCCACAACAACATATGCATATCTTTTTCCACCAAGAATTTCCACCTGCATTGGTCCCATCAGATCCATATGTAGAAGTTCTAGCACCTTAGAGGTGGTCAGATGTCTTGACTTTGGATGTGACATCCTAGTCTGCTTTCCAACCTGAAATTCACCACAGACTCTCCCTTCATCAATTTGCAGCCTTGGAATCCCTCTGACTGCCTCCATGGATATAATCCTTTTCATTCCTCTTAGATGTAAATGACCAAGTTTTTGGTGCCACAGTTTCACTTCTTTTTCTTCTTTGGTAATAGAGCACACAAAAGAATAATTAGTATTCTCAAACTCCCATAAGTAGCAGTTTTCTTTAGATCTGACTCCTCTCATTACAACTTCTTGTTTCTCATTAGTTACAAGACATTCAGACTTGGTGAAGTTGACCTTGAATCCTAGATCACATAATTGACTAATACTTATGAGATTAGCAGTCAAGCCTTTTACCAGCAATACTTCATTTAGGTTGGGAACTCCAGGGCAGTCCAAGTTTCCAACTCCTTTGATTTCTCCTCTAGCACCATCTCCAAAAGTCACATAACTAGTAGTGTGAGGTTTAACATTATTGAGAAGATTCTTGATTCCAGTCATGTATTTAGAGCATCCATTGTCAAAGTACCAGTCTTCCTTTGCAGAGACTCTAAGGGAGGTGTGAGCTATCAGGGCAGCAGCCTTTTTCTTCCACTGTTAAGTATATGGTGCTTTGTTAGACTTAGGTTTGACAATTGGGGCCTGATTAGGATATCCATATAATCTGAAGCTGAATGGCTTTATGTGACCAAACCTCCCACAATGATGACATCTCCATCTTTGATACTTTTTCTTCATATTTCTCTGTTCTTGATGTTGAGTGCTATGTTGTGACATCTGCTTTGACATTTGTTTATCAAGCCTGATCTTCTTCTTGTCTACAATAGATTTCTTTGCTGCCACAAATCCTAGACCAGACTTGTTTCCCACATTTTGTCCAACCTGAAGGATTTCTTCTAATTTGTCAGCATCTTGACAGATTTAGTCATCTGGTCAAGTTTTGAGTTCAGCATTTGAACTTCTCCTTCGAGATGACTTATAGTATCAATGCCTGCCTTCTTCTCAGCCTCCAATTTTACTATGAGTTTTTTTATCTCTCATTTTGCTGACAGACTTCAGCACTTCTGATACATAACTTCTTGTAGGAGGCAGCCAGTTCTTCAAATGTCACTTCCTCATCACTAGAGTCACTATCAGAGTTACAAATACCAGTTAATGTAGTAACTAGTTTGGCATATTCTTCTTCAGAATTACTTTCTGAGTCACAATCAGACCAAGTAACAGACATTCCTTTCTTTTGTTTCTTAAGAAAGGTAGGACATTAAGCTCGAATGTGCCCATATCCTTCACATCCATGGCATTGGATTCCTTTGCTTTGATTTCCCTTCTCTTCAAACTTTGGTCTTCTGCTGGAGTCATAAGATCTGTTAATGTCAGAGAGTACGTTCTTGACATTTGACCTTGACTTTGGGTCCATTCTCTTGATGAGTTTGTTGAACTGCCTTCCAAGCATGGCTATAGCTTCTGAAATATTTTCTTCTTCATCCTCCTTGTTTTCATCTTCAGTATTAGATACAAGTTCTATGCTCTTGTTTTTCTTGTCGACAGTGTCACTGATCCCCATCTCAAAGGTATGAAGTGACCCAATGAGTTCATCAACCTTCAAGTTGCAGATATCCTGAGCTTCCTCTATAGCAGTCACCTTCATTGCAAATCTTTTAGGCAAGGATCTGAGAATCTTTCTCACCAGCTTTTCTTCTGACATCTTTGCTCCCAATGCTCCTGAGGTGTTGGCAATTTCCAAGATGTTCATGTGAAACTCATGAATGGTATCATCTTCCATCATCCTTAGGTTCTCAAATTTGGTAGTCAGCATCTGAAGCCTTGACATTTTTACTTTGGATGTGCCCTCATGAGTAGTTTTGAGAGTGTCCCAAACTTCCTTGGCCAGTTCACATTGATGTACTAGTCTGAATATGTTTCTATCAATTCCATTGAACAAGGCATTTAATGCTTTGGAGTTACCCAGGGCTAACTCATCTTCTTCTTTGCTCCATTCTTCCTCAGGTTTCAGACTGGTTGTACCATCTTTCCCAGTTATGGTGGGATGGTTCCATCCTTTGTCAGCAGCTCTCCAAGCCTTTTTGTCCAGTGATTTTAAGAAGGCAATCATACGAGGTTTCCAGTAGTCATAATTTGATCCATCTAGAATGGGTGGTATGTTCCCAAATCCTCCTTCTTTGTCCATAGCGCCAGAAAATAATATCCCTAGATCTCACCCAGTAAGACAGGCAGGGTGCCTGCTCTGATGCCAATTGAAATTCTGGAAGCAGATACTTAATGTCACTTAATGTTATGACATCGTATCTGACATTCTTCAAGACAGTAAATCTAAAAGCAGTAAAGAACACAGTCAATTGTTTACCCAGTTCAGTGTGTAACAACACCTACTCTGGGGGCTACCAAGCCAGGGAGGAAATTCACTATAAGAGATATTAATTCAGGAATAAACCAACCAGTTTATCTCCTTCACTTAAGACCTACCCAATGCAACTTCAATCTAAGTTCAACTTAAACCTGAGTTCCTACTCACTCCCCCTCAATCACAGCAGTGATACTAAAAAATTGACTAATGAAATTATGAAGACACTCTTCAGTACATACACTTGATTTTTCTTCACAACTTTAATCAAGTAACACAAACACTCGTGCTTCAAAGCTTTGAGTGATACACAACCCTAACTTAACTTTGCTTCAAAGCTTTAATCAAGTAACACAAACACTCGTGCTTCAAAGCTTTGAGTGATACACAACCCTTACAACCAAATCCTACTCAAAATCACTTATCACAATGATAATTGATTGGCTCACAGTAGTTACAACTATACAGTCCCTTATTGATCTTCTGTCAAAAAGTATCTTTCACCAACAGTCTTCATGAGGAATATATAACAGCTATTCTTCTGTTAGGGCTTCCACGAAAATAGCTAGGGTTAATTAGGGTTAACCTCAAGACTTGGTCATAGGTCTTTAACAACCAGATCAGGGTTAAGCAGAGTTAACCTAATGTCCACGTGAGAATCTGACCTGGACTGTATAAACCAGATTCTTGAAAATTCTCAGGAATAACAAATCTGCACAAATGTTAGATCAGTACAGGATGTCTTCACATTGGTTATGACAACAAGAATCATGTCTACTGATTTTGGTAGAATGCAATAAATATGATCATTGCATAATGATCAGCTAAATACTCATATTGAGGAGCTCCTGTATGACATTCTTTTTCTGCAGAATGTACCTTGTATCCCAGAATGTTATGACATCAGTCATGACATTCACACAACTGGTTTTACCAAAAAACATGCAAACAACCAAACACTTACACACCGGGATACCCTTTTTTTCCCAAGCCGCCTTTTCAAGTTTTCGATTGTCGGGTGTATAATTTTTCTCTTTTCCATCCTTTATTTTTTCCCGAACTCTTTAGGTTCGCCAAGAAGCCCTTATTTTTTCCTAGGCCAGTCGACCTAGCGGGTCTTTGATTATGCGTAGTATTTTTTCACTATGTCTGCATTGACCGGGTGAGGAAGGATGTCACCATCCATGGTGGTTAGAATCATAGCTCCTCCTGAGAAAATGTTCTTAACCACAAATGGCCCTTCGTAAGTAGGGGTCCATTTTCCCATGGGATCACCTTGCGGCAATATTATGCACTTGATTACCAGATCCCCAACTTGATACTCTTGTCATCTAGCTTTCTTGTTAAATGCCTTGATCATCCATTTTTCATATGTTTGACCAGGACAAATAGCGGTAAGTCTCTTTTCGTCGATTAAGTTCAACTGATCAAGTCGGGTCTGAATCCAATCATCCTCGCTCAAACCTGCATCCTTCATAATCCGAAGAGAGGGTATCTGAACTTCAATGGGCAAGACGGCCTCCATGTCATATACCAAGGAATAGGGTGTTTCCCCTGTTGATGTCCATGTTGAGGTACGGTACCCATGAAGAGCAAACGGTAACATCTCGTGCCAATATTTGTAGGTCACCGTCATCTTCTGCACAATCTTCTTGATATTCTTATTAGCCGCCTCAACAACCTCATTCATCTTCAACCAGTAAGGAGAAGAGTTGTGATGTTGTATCTTGAACTGCTTGCAGAGTTCGGTGATCATCGTATTATTGAGATTTGTACCATCTTCCGTAATGATCTTCTTTGGTACACCGTATCGACAGATCAGATTGTGCCGAATAAATTGTGCCACGACGTTCTTGGTTACTGTAGCAAAGGAAGCTACTTCAACCCACTTTTTAAAGTAATCAATCGCTACCAGGATGAAACGATGCCCATTGGATGCTGTAGGTCTGATCTCACCAATCATATCGATGCCCCACATTGCAAACGGCCAAGGTGCTGTCAAAATGTTCAGAGGTACTGGAGGTATGTGCAACTTATCAGCATAGACTTGGCACTTATGACAGGTCCGAGAATGTTGATAACAATCGGCTTCCATTGTAGACCAATAATATCCTTCCCGTAGGATTTTCTTTGCCATGGTATGTCCACTGGAATGAGTTCTGAAAGTACCTTCATGTAACTCCGCCATAATTCTTTCTTCCCCGTTCTTGTCTACACATCACAGTAAGGTAGAATCATGGTTATGCTTATAAAGGATACCATTACTGATGAAGAACTTCGCCGCGAACCTCCTCAAAAACTTCTTATCATTAACAGATGCACCCTCGGGGTATTCCTGAGCCTCAAGATACCTCTTTACCTCATGAAACCAGGGTTTATCTGCTACGTCTTCAGTCTCAATGTCACAGCAATGAGCAGGTTCGTCCAACCTCTCAATGGTAATCTTGGGAGTCTCATTGTCCCACCTGACTTTGAACATAGAAGACATTGTAGCTAGCGCGTCTGCTAACTGATTCTCCTCTCTTGGGAAGTCTTTAAAGGTTATCTCCTCAAAGTGCGGAAGGAACATCAACACATACTCTTTGTAAGGAATAAGATTCGGGTGTTTCGTATCCCACTCGCCTTTGATCTGACTGATCACGAGAGCGGAATCTCCGAATACACTTAAGAACTTAATCCTTAGGTCAATAGCTGCTCAAAGACCCATAATGCACGCTTCATACTCCGCCATGTTGTTGGTGCAGTTAAAACATAATCGGGCAGTGAACGGAGTATGAGAGCCTTCAGGAGATATGATTACGGCGCCAATTCCATTACCCAAAGCGTTTGAAGCTCCATCAAAGTACATAGACCATCGAGATCCTTCCTCAGGTCCTTCATTCGGTCCAGGTGTTTCACAGTCGGTCACCAACATGATGTTCTCATCCGGGAATTCAAAGTTCATAGACTGGTAATCATCCACGGCCTGATGCGCCAAATGATCTGCCAACACACTTCCTTTGATTGCTTTTTGGGTCGTGTATTGGACGTCATACTCAGTCAAGATCATCTTCCATCTTGCTATTCTTCCGGACAAAGCAGGCTTTTCGAAGATATACTTGATTGGATCCATCTTTGATATCAACAGAGTAGTGTGAGTCAGCATATACTATCTCAGCCGGCGAGCAGCCCATGCCAAAGTGCAGCAAGTTTTCTCAAGCAACGAGTATTGGGTCTCACAGTCGGTACACTTTTTTCTAAGGTAGTAAATAGCATGCTCTTTTCGGCCAGACTCGTCATGCTGCCCCAGCACGCACCCCATCGAATTGTGAAGTACTGTTAAGTATAAGATCAAAGGTCTCCCTTCAACTGGAGGCATCATAATAGGAGGCTCTTGGAGATATTCCTTGATCCTTTCGAAAGCGGCCTGACATTCATCGTTCCATCTTACCAGTTGATCTTTCTTCAGTAGCTTGAAGATGGGCTCACAAGTAGCAGTCAGGTGTGAGATGAACCGGGAAATATAGTTCAGACGTCCCAAAAAGCCTCTTACTTCCTTTTCTGCTCGGGGAGCTGGCATTTCCTGTATAGCCTTCACCTTTGCAGGATCCACTTGAATACCTTTATCACTAATGACGAAACCCAGCAGCTTACCAGACCTCACTCCGAAGGTGCATTTGTTTGGGTTTACCCTCAGCCTGTACAACTTCAACCTGTCAAATAGCTTATGGAGATGGTCAAGGTGTTCCTCTTCAGTCTGGGACCTTGCAATCATGTCGTCAACATATACCTCAATCTCATGATGAATCATGTCATGGAACAAAGTGACCATGGCGCACTAATACGTTGCCCCAACATTATTCAACCCGAAAGGCATGACTTTGTAGCAAAAGGAACCCCACTGTGTAATGAACGTTGTCTTCTCCATATCTTCAAGAGCCATTTTAATCTGATTTTAACCAGAAAAACCATCCATAAAAGAGAAGACCTTATGCTGTGCGGTGTTATCAACCAGAACGTCGATATGAGGCTGAGGGAAATCATCCTTGGGGCTTGCCCTGTTCAGATCCCTATAGTCCACACACATTCGAACCTTACCATCTTTCTTCGGCACGGGAACCACGTTGGAAACCCACTGTGGGTAAGAAGTGACTGCTAGAAAACCGGCATCAAACGGTTTCATAACCTCAGCCTTGATTTTCTCAGACGTCTCTGGGCGCATTCGACGAACTTTCTACTTCACTGGAGGACAATCCTTTTTAGTAGGCAGGCAGTGAACCATGATATCGGTATCCAACCCAGCATATCTTCATAAGACCAGACAAATATATCAACATAGTCGCGTAGCATCTGAATCAACCGTCGCTTGACACTAGACTCCAGATTTGCACCGATCTTGACCTCTTTCTTGTCTTCTTTTGTACCCAGATTTACTGTTTCCACTGGCTCTTCATGCGGATGAATGGCCCTCTCTTCCTGAAGTAACAGTCTAGCAAGTTCCCTAGGCACCTCGCAATCATCCTCACCTTCGTCCTCAGCTTGGTTGATCGGACTTTCGAAGTCATAACTGGCAGTAGCAGAGTCGTTGTCCGTGGGATCCAGAGTGGGTGTGGACCTGTATATGTGAGTGTGTGTAAGACTAATAGCCGTTTTGATAAAGTGCAAGATAGAAAAGAAAAACAAGGAGCGCAAAATTTTTAATGCAAGAAAATCTTCCAATGCTTTTATTGATGATATATGGAAATGACAAATATTAAGCCCTCAAACAAAGCCATGGTGTCTCGGGTAAGACACCGGGCCGTAAAGTTTTAAATTGTCTGTTACAAACTCAAAACAAAAGTCTATATTACTGTGTAATAAAAGAAATGGGCACGAATTCCTTTGTCGTCCAATTGCTCAAGCCACCGTTGGTAGTCGGGTAAATCCAGCTTTCGAAATCTGACTCTTCTTCATCATCCCCAATAACATTCACTCCCTTATCATGTTTGGGCATAGGTTTCATTATGACATTAGGCTTCTCTGGCACTTCAAACTCAATTTGCTTAGCATCAATAAAATCATGTACCTTATTCTTCAAAGCCCAACAGTTATTGGTATCATGCCCCAGGCTATCAGAATGATAAGCACAGCGGGCGTTCGGATTATACAGTGGTGATGTAGTACTGGGATTCTTTGGAGCTTCCTTCAGATTCACCAAGTTGGTTTTCAACTGTTGCGGCATAATTTGAGATAGGGTCATATTGAGCCGAGTATACTGTCTCTGTGGACTCTCTACTCTTTTCTGAGTGTTGCATTGTGGGGCAATAGTTGGTCTTGATATTACAACCGCATTCACTTCTCGGCAGCGTTCGGGTCGATTTTGTCTCCTCGAGTTGTAAACTGCACTGGATTCTTTCTTGAAAGGCTTCTTTTCTATACTCGATGAAGCACCCTTCTGTATCTTGCCGCTCTTGATACCGGCCTCAACTCTCTCCCCATTCATAATCAATTCAGTAAACCCGGATGATGAACTACCGATCAAATGATTGAAGTATGGACCAGACAAATTCCCAAGAAACATATCCACCAACTCCCTATCAGCCAGAGGGGGTTGTACTCTTCCAGCAAGATCTCTCCACTTCTAAGCGTAATCCTTAAAACCTTCGCTCGCACCCATGGACATACCCTGAAGTTGGGTATGCGTAGGAGCAAGGTCGGAATTATACTGGTATTGCTTGTAAAAAGCAGCAGCGAGGTCCTCCCATTTGCGGACATTAGCTCCTTCTAGTTGATAGAACCATTCAAGTTGAGTCCCTGACAGACTATCTTGAAAGAAATGAACCCAGAGGTTCCTATCAGCAGTATATGGTTGAATCTTTCTGACATACGAGCGGAGGTGTAACTTCAGGCAGGAGATCACATCGTACTTAGCAAAGACAGGTGCTTTAAACTTGTGGGGGATCACCACCCCAGATGCCAAACCCAAATCTCAGAAGTCCAACCCATGTATCTTCTGTATCTCCATTGCACTCAACCGGTCTTCGAGTTGCTTATACCTATCCTTGGCAGGAGGATATTGGTCTTCGTCAAAGTCAGTGTCATTGTCAGAAACCACAGGGCTAGGACCCTTCCTTTCTTCTTGATTCTCTCCTCCTCCAGATGAATGAGACAAATCAACTTCTTCTCACAATCTATTCCCAAATTTGTGACCCATATTCAGGAGGACCACCTTCTTCTTCTTCTTGTCCTTCAAGATAAGAGTCTTCAAATCTTTCTTCCCCTTGGCCAGGTTCAAGAATATTTCCTGGAACTGAGAATTCTGAGCTTATAGAGCCTTGATGGCTTGATCAATATGTGTTTCAGAAGACATATTGTGCTGAAATAAACAGCGAAGAAGATACGAAACCTGTAAGGGTACCTGTGATGAAGTGCATGGGAATGGAATGCGTATGAAATGATTTCAAAGACTTAGGGAGATTCAAATTTGTAAACCAAAATAAAACACACTTTATTAGATAATAACTTGAAACAATGTTTAACAAATGCCTTTAAGGCGTTACACAAGAAATACTGAAAAGCAAATCTAAACTAGAAACAATAAAAGACATCAGAACTCCCATGGTCGTTTTCCTTTCATGCTGACATAATCGTTGATTGTCCTCTCAGTCTCTAGCTTCCTTGTAAGCTTCAGGATCTTCCGTTCCTGCTCATGATACTTCTCTCTATAAGTATCCCTTTCTTCCCTTAACTGGATCCAAGATCTCTTCAATGCCCCAATATCAGTAGGCATGTATGGATGGATGACCGTATAAGGAACACGTTCTTCATCAGTACGCTCCACAATCACCAGAAAAATAGCTTCATACGACATCCCCAGCTTTTGAGCACAGGCTCGAACCCACTGGAGATACGGTTGCATTGGGAGAGAAGTCTTCATTCCTAGATCATGTTGATCATACCTATTCACCCTATCCCAGGCTCGTATAAATCTGCGGCGATGTCCCTCAACATCCCCCTTGAAGTCAAAGACAATGTCGGGAAGCAGTAGCTCATGAGGACCGTCCCTTCGAGCTCGTCCAAACTGTCGTAAATCCAAACAAGGATTATAGGTTATCCCTCCTTTAATTCCAAGCAACGGAACAATGGGGTATTCCCCACACCGATTAATGATAGCTGCCTTTTCCATATCTTTAGTACTCCAAAGAATGTCCGTATGAGCAAGGGACATGATTCTGTAAGCCCAACCCATACCTTCCTCATTCTTCAATACAGATCTGGGGAGGTGAGAAACAAACCACCTCGCCAGCAGTGGTGCGCAACACAAGAGGGTTCCCCTTCTCCGAGCAGTATGGGTATAAAGAGTATGCAGAATATCACCTAAGAGAGTAGGGACTGGGTTACGAGACATGAAGCTCTTGACTGCATTCACATCGACAAAAGAATCTAAATTTGGGGAAAAAACTAGGCCATAAATGAGGACAGCCAGGATGTCTTCAAATGCTTGAAAGTCCAAGTTGTCCAAAAACTGTTGAGCTTGATCAATAAAAAATTTAGCCAAGAAACCTTTAACCCCACTCTGAATCTCCCAGTTAGATACTACATCAGCCATTGTTAGATGTAGGGCTGAAGAATATCCTTTGGCCTAGGAGCTATCTCCAAACCTTTAAAGGGTGTTTACTCTATAATAGATATGCCAAGTAAATCAGAAAACTCCTCCAAAGTAGGGACCAACTGATAGTCCGGGAAGGTGAAACAGTGATGCAACAGGTCAAAGAACTGGATCAGGACACTCATCATTTGCTCATCCAACTTTGAAGTAACCAGGCTGAGGAGATGACCATGTCTTCTAAAAAAGGAAGAAGTATCAGGAACCTTTAAAGCCAACTCTCTAAGCTGAGCAGGGATCTGCATGAAGTTGATCCAAATGGTATTTCTACGCATAGAAGCCATGATCTGCAAAACAGAACAAAGATGAATCCCCTCGGTCTTTGAAATGGTTAGTCTAACGAAATATGCATGCGATGTCATGATTCATGATGTCACGATAAAAACACACCACAAGTATCATAGATAGCAAACATGGTAAGGGCAAACAAGTCACAAAATAGCCCTTAAATTTCAGGCTGGCATGGAGTTTAGGTACTACCCTCTTGCAGTTTAGTTGGGTCAACCTGTCCTAGTAATAGTAACGGGGTTCTAGAGGTTCTCAATATCACTGACCATCCTCGATCGGTCATAGTTCCAGTTTAGCAATCTTTTCTTGCGATCGGAACCATCGCGAGAGTATGGTCTCAATGAGTGTAGCATACTGCTTCTTTCTATGGCCAAGTTGTTCAATTATAGGTTCTAAGGTCAGTTGATGCTTAATGACCCATTAGCAGCCCCATACTCTCCTTGTTCATCCACAAGGGATATCGGTACCAACTAATGTGTCACACCAATGTAGCTACTGCTTCAACTGTATCGGTCTATGTTGTACAGTTCCCTCACAGTCTATTGCTACTTACCTAAAAGGTGTCCCCAGATCTAGGTTAGGATCTATAGTAACTCCGATACAAAGCCCACAAAATAAAGCAATCAAATCAAACAATTGAAAACATTATGATGAACTAATCCTAAGGTACACCCCCACTTATTAACTCCCCAGCAGAGTCACCAGTTCTGTGATACGCTGGCCAGAACCGGGACGTGTTTCCCTATTTTTTAAGGAATTTGCTGGTTTGCGTTTTGCGTTTTTGTTTGCAAAATGTCGCGGTAAGCAAGAGTCGCCATCGTCTTTTATTTTATCCAACAAGGAAAGGAAAAAATAACAGAAAAATTCCTTTTTCTAGATATTTCTGAGTATGGGGGGTAGATTATAGAAAGGGAAGGTATTAGCATCCTTTCTATCCGTAGTTATCTACGGGCTCTTAGGTACTTGCTCATCATTTTCAAAAATTGTGTTCTTTGTGTTTGTGTGATTTGAAAAGCTTTTGTTTTGACTTCGATTTAACTCTTGCTTCTGTCTTCAAGAGTGTAATGAAGTGTTTTTGAAAACTTTGTTTGTAAAGGAGTGTAAGTGTGAAAAAATTTGTTTTGATTGAGCAAGTACTTAAGATCTAATCTACCTACTCGAAAAGAGAATCATTTTGTATTCGTTTCCTTTAGAAAATTCTATCCCACTATTAATGAGTAGGTAGCACCGTCGTTGGAGTTTGAGGGTCAATTCGAAAGGGACGTACGGTCACTAAAGCAATGTTAGGACGTCTTAGTAGTAACCCTAATGTCTTAGATCAATTATCCGAGGCAACAATATCCGAGGCAACCTTTCCGAGGCAACTTTGATCTTTGGACAAAAGGACGACCACTAAAGCATCCTATACTCAATGACCGTTTACTGAAGGCAACCAAGTGGAAGTGTACCCTAGGAGTGTGCATGTGCGAGTGATTGGATTTCAGATTATTTATCTTTTCACATTTAGGGTTATCTAACTGTTTTAAAGTTTAACATACATTCTTGTCATGCAAACCCTAATTATTCATACATCTAACAGTTAATAATTTGCGAAATTTAAAATGCGGAAATTTAACTACACTATTACAAGGCTTCGGGTATTTACATAGCCAAAAACAAACCCTTTGAAAAGTAAAGCGGTAAATGAAAAATAAAGCCCTAATTTAAACTATTATAAACTATAGGCAGTTACATCAATATGATTAATAATAAAAATAAAGCGCGCGAGGAAAATTAGATCGACAAGAAATTAGGGTTTTGACCCTTCTAACCTAATTAAAAGAAAAATTGTTGTTTTTGTTGTTTTTAACATTTTAAAGAAAAGAATTTAGGTTTTCTAAATTAAATATGCAATTAATTAGTTAATTAAATTAATTAATGAAAATAATTAAATGACCTATTTTTGGTTTTTTTTGGCTATTTTAGGAAAAAATAAAATATAATTAAGTTAGTAATAAAACCTATTTATTCTAATTATTTTTAATTATGTACAAAAAGAAATCAAAGTTATCTAAATTAATCAAACCTAATTAATTAATTTTTTTAATAAAAATAAATATCTTAAATTTAATTGGATAGAAAAATATTTTTGTGATTTTTTTAATAAAAATAAAATTATTTGATTGGTTAGTAAATAAGTAAATTAAATTAAATGAAATAAATATAATAATAAAAAAAAAGTAGAGAAAGAGATTGAGCCTGAGAAGCAATTGGAGGGGGTGCAAATAGTAAGCCTTGGCCCAAAACAAAGGAGGTCCGTTTTGACTTTCTAGGATCCCATGCAATGCATTGACTGAACCTCATGGCGTTCCTCTAGTGATGGCTCTTGGATCTGGCCTTAGGACACTTGGCAAGCTGGATTGTGAAGGCGTATGATAGGCTTTGGACTTGTATGCGCATGTGATCACCTGAAAGGAATTAGAAAAAACACAAATGTTGGAGGCAGGGGTCGAACCCCTGACCTCAAGAACTCCCACGCCTTAACGCTTGCCTGGCTACCACTGCATCACTTTGTACTTGTTGTACATAATATAAACAAAAATCATTATATAAAAAACAAGCGAAGCAATAAAATTTTTGCGCGAAAATTCAAATGGACGAATCAGATGGAGCCACGCCATCATCCTTGTCCTCTCTCCGTGGCTAAAAGGTTTGAAAACCTTTACCTACGAACAACGTCCGTCGCTACAGCCCTGCAATTTCTCAAAATCACATACACGTGATATAAATGACCACCAAGGCCATGAATGGACTCGTCTGGTTTTGCTGAGCACAGTGGTTGCCTTTTCATGGTCCAATTTTGCTTGCACGCAAAAATCCCAAATCAAGCTCGTAAACCCTAATAATGGTGAAACTCCATAAAAGCCATGAAAATGCAATTAAACCATACAAAAATTTTGCATATGTCTTAAGGAACAAGAATATATCATTAGTTCATGCTATCAATGCCTAAATCATGGAATTCAAATTCAAGAAATGTATGGTATCGTGATGGACTTACATCGCTCTTGGGTACTGGAAAGGCTTCGTTCTTGATGGCTTTAGCTTGCTGACACTCCCAGGAATCGATTGGGATAGCTAGAAGGCCTTGAGGATTCCTTGAAATTGGAATTCGATCTTGCACTTTTTCTTGATTTTTTTCAATTTTTTTCTCCTTGCTGCGCCTGCTTCTCACCTACTTTTTGGTCTGCCTTTGTTCTATTTGTATCAAGGACTGAATTAGGGTTAAAAGAGTGCACTCAATCTTCCTCCATCAATGAGTTTGATCTTGATTTGATTCACCTTAAAATCTTTCCAAAAATGGCCTAAATCCAATCTTTTTATGCACACATGCCTTCACACGAATTTGAATACTCGCTAGCTGTAATTTAAGACTTGAAACAAGCACAAAATCTTGTGTTTTCAATATTTTATAGTTTATATGATTTGTTTTGATTTAAATTAATTTAATTCAAATAAAAATCAAAACAAATAATAAAAATAATATATTGACAAGTGGCAAGGGCTAGAGTTCGTGGACTATGTTGCCAACTCAAAACAAGTGAAAAAGATTGGGCCCATTTGGCAAAATTTGAAGTTTTAAGCATAGTTGAATTTTGGCAATTTTGCAAAAAAGGTCAACTTCACCAATGCATAACTTCCTCAATTTTGACTCTTTGGAAGTGTTCTTGGACTTTTCAGAAAGCTTTAGATGTCCTCTAATCAATCCTTTTGGTCTCATCTCAATTTCATATTACATTCTCAAGTATGAAGCTTTGACAAAAAAGGTGTTTTTGTTGACTTTTCAAAATGACCTATAATGTCCAAATCCATAACTTCTTGTGAGTGCATATTTTGAACTTGGGAGCTGGAAGATGGATTGTAGGGAATTGCATCCTATTTATAATGAGCGTTGGATGGGTCATTTCTCATAAAGTATGAGAAAGTTATGCTTAGTCAAATTTGGGTTGACTTTTCCTACAAATCCCTAATTTAGCAACTTTTGGTTCTTGATGAATTATGAGCAATCTTTGATGAATCATGATCAAACCTTGATCAAATGAGTAAATATACTTCAAAATAAGGATGTTGACCAAAAATCTTGAAGTTTGACTGTATGTGGGCCACAATTGACTTTTGCCCTAGCACATTCGATTTTCAGACCTTTGAGCAATTGACTGAGCAAACTTTCTCTGTAGGGCTTGAAATTTGACATGGATTATCTTGAGAAAATATTAGGACAATGTTTAGCATTTGGGATCCCTTGGACTCAAGTATCTTGATGCAATATGAAACCCTAATTTGAGGTAGACTGTCTTAGGAGAGAGTTTGTCTGGCCAACCCTTGGACTACCTTGAGCAACTTGAGTATCATTCTTGAAATGTTTTGAGAAATATGGGAGGGAAATTTTTGGGGTACAATAACAAGCAAATGTTCGATACCCATGCAAAGAAAAAGGGAGCATCTCATGCCAATCTTTATAAGTGATAACCAATTTTTGGATGATTTTCTTGATGTTCTTATTAGCAACTTCAACAGCCTCATTTATCTTTTTCCTGTAGGGAGATGAATTGTGATGGACAATCTTGAATTCTTCACAAAGTTATGTCATCATCTTATTATTCAGATTTGAGCCGTTGTCGGTGATAATCTTGCTTGGCAGACCATACTGACATATGAGATTATTTTTGACGAAACGCACCACCACCTGCTTAGTGACATTAGCATATGAAGCTACTTCCACCCATTTGGTGAAGTAGTCAATTGCCACCAAAATGAAACGATGTCCATTTGGCGCCTTGGGTTTGATCATTCCAATCATGTTAATACCCCACATAGAGAAGGGCCATGGGGAATAAATAACATTGAGAAGTGTCGGAGGCACATGGATTTTGTCATCATAAATATGGAATTTATGGCACTTCATTGCAAATTTGTAACATTCAGATTCCATTATCAGCCAATAATAACCTGCCCTGAGCACCCTTTTCTCCATCGAATGTCCATTGGCATGAGTACCAAAGGAACCTTCATGGACTTCATGCATCAACATGTCTGCTTCGTGTCTATCCATGCATGTGAGCAAGACCGTGTCATAATTTCTTCTATACAACACATCTTCATTGAGGAAAAAGCTACATGCCAACCTTCTCAATGTCTTTCTATCTTTATTCAACGCACCAACCGGGTATTCTTGATTATGGATAAAATTTGATATCATAATACCAAGGCTTTTCATCTGTTGTTTCCTTCGCCACAAACACATGAGTCGGTCTATCTAAACTTCTCATTGTGATACAAGGCACATCATTCCAAATATTCACTTGATACATAGAATCCATTGTTTCCAAAGCATCCATAATTCTATTTTCATCTCTGAGAATATGATGGAATTTAACTTTGTTAAAGAAGGGTAATAATCTTCTAGAATAATCTTTGTAAGGGATCAAGCCAGGGTGACAAGTATCCCATTCTCCTTTAATCTAGTTAACTACCAAAGCTGAATCGCCATATACATCTAGAACTTTGATTCTAAGATCAATGGCTTCCTCGAGACCCATGATACAAGCCTCATACTCCGCCATATTATTGGTATAATGAAATGTTAGCCTTGCAGTAAAAGGAATGTGTGGTCCATGTGGAGTGATAATCACAGTGCCAATTCCTTTTCTATAAGCGTTCATAGCTTCATCAAATACCATACCTTGCCAGGATTCAGGATCAGGACCTTCCCTAGGAAAAGGTTCATCACATTCTTTCACTTTCAGAAACATAACATCCTCATCAGGGAAATCATATTTAACATAATGGTAATCATCTAACGATTGGTGAGCAAGATAATCCGCCAGCACACTGCTTTTTATAGCCTTCTGAGTACGGTATTCAATATCATATTAAGATAACAACATCTGCCAACGGGAAATTCTTCCAGTAAGAGCAGGCTTTTCAAAAATATACTTAATTGGATCCATTTTGGAAATCAACCAAGTAGTATGATTCAACATATATATTTCCGCAACGACTTTTCCGCCCAAGCCAGCGCACAACATGTCTTTTCCAACATAGAATACCATGACTCACAGTCTATAAACTTCTTGCTGAGATAATAAATGATATATTCTTTCTTCCCTGTTTGATCTTGTTGTCCCAATACAGCCCATAAAATTATCTAACATTGTCGAAAACATGATCAATGGTCTTCCTTCAATGGGAGGGAGCAAGATAAGAGGTTCAAGCAGATACTCTTTAATACTTTCAAATTCCCTTTGGCAATCGTCTGTCTACACACAACACTGATCTTTTTTTAACAACTTAAAGATCGGCTCACACGTTGCAGTCATATGGGAAATGAATCTGGAAATGTAATTCAACCGCCCAAGGAATCCTCTAACTTTCTTTTCATTTCTTGGTGCAGGAATTTCTTATATTGCTTTGACTTTATCAGGGTTAACTTCAATTCCTTTTTGGTTGACAATGAAACCTAGCAATTTCCCTGATCAGACACTAAAGGAGCATTTGTTTGGATTCAAGCGGAGACGATACTTCCTCAAACACTGAAACAATTTAAACAAATCTTCTACATGCCCTTCTTCAGTATGTGATTTGGCAATCATGTCATCAACATATACCTCAATTTCTTTGTGCATCAGATCATGAAATAGGGTTTTCATAGCCCTTGGTACGTTGCACCAGCGTTCTTCAACCCGAAGGGCATCACTCTGTAACAGAATGTTCCACAGGGTGTGATAAACATTGTTTTTCATGTCCTCAAAAGCCATTCTTATTTGATTATATCCAGAAAATCTATCAATGAATGATAATACTTTGAATTTTGTTGTACTATCAACCAACATATCAATATGCGGCAATGGAAAATCATCTTTTGGACTAGCTTTATTTAAATATCTATAATCAACGCACATGTGAAATTTTCCGTCTTTCTTTGGTACTGGGAACATATTGGCAGTCAACTGAGGGTACACTAATGTCACAAGAAAACCGATATTAATCTGTTTTAAATCTTCTTCTTTAATTTTCACTGCTATATCAGGGTGAGTTCTTCGCAATTTCTGTTTGACTGGCGGGCACTCTGGCTTCAACGGCAAATGATGCTCCACAATATCAGTATCTAAACCAGGCATGTCTTGGTAAGACAAAGAAAATATGTCCACATACTCTTTCAACAATTCAGTCAACCTGCTCTTCACGTCAGGGTGCAGTAATGCTCCAATCTTGACCTCCTTTGGCTCTTCCTCTAAACCCAAATTGATGTTCTCCAATGGATTTTTATACGGCTGAATGGCACTTTCCTCGCCCTCGAGAAACCGTGAAACCTCTTTTGGAATGTCATCATATTCTTCTTCTTCGGCCCCATACACAGGATATTCAAAGTTGGGAGAGGGTGCAGGGTCATTGTATTCAACGGGTTTATTAATTAATTTGCACATATGATTTATGATTGCTTTTAGAAACTGACATATATATCAAGTGATTATGCTGATTTATTTACAGTATTATTTATTCCAAAAGGTTTTTATTTATTTATCACCATTTTCCAAGAAAAAGCAGAAAATAAAAACACAAGAATCAAAGACAACTTTTATTTATGATTTTAATGATCAAAGCAAACAGATAAGCCCATACAATATTAACTTTCACCTTGGGCAGAGTGAAAGCTTTTTGAAAAGATATAAAAAAACAAATTACTTTGAGACATGGATGCAAGAAGGAATATCAATAGTGACCCAGTTCTGGACTCTGACTCCAGGCGTCACATAATTTGGCATTTCCTGCTCTTCTTCATCCTCCACAATAACATTGATTCCAGAAAACGTTGGATGGAGGTAACTTCCATTATGGAAAATATTCTGATAGTTGCTCACAATAGACTTTGACTTCAGGGTCTCAACTTTGCCATTCTTCACTCAGAACCCTAAACCAGCCCTGTTCTTGTTCACCGGTAGATCAACAATCTACCCCCATACTTTACTAGGGAAATTGTGCACAACCTACTGAGCTTCTTTGAATGAAACCATAGAATTCTCATTCTCTCTCACGTTATAAGAGGACAAAGCTTGGAATTGTATTCCAACAGCAGCTTCATCTGCTTCTACAACACTGAAAGATGATAGATGAGAAATCAGTAATGCTTGCCCTCCATTTATAATAACCACTTTGCCTTCATGCACGAACTTCATCTTTTGGTGTAGAGTTGAAATGATAGCCCCTTCCTCATGAATCCATGGTCGTCCCAGTAAACAGCTGTATGCGGGCACAATATCCATGACTTGGAAAGTGATCTGGAAAAGGTGCGGGCCTATGTGGATAGGCATATCCACTTCCCTAATAACTGACTTCTTTGATCCATCGAAAGCTTTTACAATAATACCACTTGGGCGCACGAGAGCCCCTTGATATTTCAACATCATCAGTGTGCTATTCGGTATAACATTTAAGGCGGACTCATTATCAATCAACACATTTGACAATGAATCATGTTTACAGTTCATGGATATGTGGAGGGCTAGATTGTGATTCCTCCCTTCGTCAGGAAATTCATCATCGCAAAAGCTTAGGTTATTACAAGATGTAATATTACCTACCACACTACTGAATTGATCTAACGGCATATCACACTCCATGAAGGCTTGGTCCAACACCCGCACTAAAGATTCTCTATGGGCAGTAAAATTCATCAACAATGCTAGGATAGATATCTTTGAATGAGTCTGCAATAGATGATCTACAATTCTGTAGTCGCTCATTTTGATAATCCTCAAAATATCATCCACATCTTTCTCCAGGGTAGCACCACTAGACTCCCCTACAGCTTTCTTATTCTCAGCATTTTCCACAACTTTCTTACCATCATTATCATTTCCCCGAACAACCGGTGCAAATACACGGCCACTGCGGGTCACCCTACCAGTCTTAGCAATATTCTCGATGCTAGACAGCGGCTGAATAGGAACTTCCACACCATCCTCTAAAATAGTAGCATTGTACTTGTACAGTACAACTTTGTCTGATTTGTAAGGAACATGCCCTGGCAAGTAAATCACCTAGGGAAACAACTGACTTGCTACAATATTCAATCTCAACGGGGGAAGAATCATTAAAACAAGGCACAATTACATTCACACCTTCTTCAGAAAATTTGGGTATCAAAGAATCATCGCTGGAGAACATATCCTCATCTGAGGAAAAGAATTCATCTACTGAAGATATTCATCATCTGGTTCATCCTCAGCTAAGCAAACCTCAATCTTGTTAACCTCATGGTAATCATCTCTCCGGCTTGAAACTTTTATAGTTCCATTATCCAATAACAACTGAATACCTTTTCTTACAATGGAACATCCTTGGTAATCCCTGCAGCAAACCCGAAAAGATTCATAGTGGTGCTCTACCTGACCAACCATGTGGCAAAAGGTAGCATGCAATTTCACGAGATCATCATTCATATGGTCCATATCAAAGATGTGGAACTCTCCAGGACATCCAAAGACCATGTTCACTTCCTCCTCATATTCTGCCCTAGGTCTGATTATATGGATGAGGCCATTATCCATCATCTCCTGCAAATCATCCTTCATCTTATCACAACCTTGTATATCAGTACTATAGATACCACAACCAGCATGGTCATGAGTATACTAACTAAACTCGCAAAGGTCTGCATGCATCTTTACCAAGTTTCCTTTTACCAAGTTAATATCATAAATGCGGAAGTCCCCTAGACAACTAGAAACCATGTTAACAACATTCGTTCCTCCATGCTTTGGAAGAGGATTACCTTTGACATTTGGACTGACATCTTTGAAGGACAAAAGGCCAGATCTCACTATTTTTTATACCTCGGACTTTAGAGGATAACCGTTTTCCACATTATGCCCTGGTGCACCCTGATGGAAAGCACACGTCTGATCTGCCTTGTAGTACCAAGGCAATGGTGATGGTATAGCCGGGGGTGGCCTAGTCTGGACCAACTTTTTATGGATTAATGCTGGGAGTAACTCTGTATAGCTCATGGGGATAAAGTCAAAAGGCTCTCACCCTTGGTTCCGCCCTTGATTTCCTTGAGGGGCTGGTCTTTAATAAGCGACTGTAGTCGGAGCTGTATTAACAACTAGAGTTACGGAGACAATATGTTGATGGCACTGTGATTTCTTCTAGGAGGATTAACCCTTCTTTCTTGAATAACAACATTTTCTCTCCTTATTTCTTTTATCAAACCTGTATGATGGTTTCTTCATACTACCAGAATTTTCACCTCTTGTCAGACGACCTTCTCTTACAGCTTCTTCCAGATTAACTCCCATTCCCACTATTGTACCCCGAAATTTTCCCCCTCATTTTACTCAACACATGCCTCTAGAGGTCCTCATTTGCTCAAGGATGTCCAAGAGTTGACCAGACAAACTCTCTCCTAAGGCAATGTACCTCAAACTAGGGTTTCCATTTTCAGCAGGATGGTTGAAGTCCAATGGTCCCAAATTCCTTACATGGTCCTAATATTTTCTCAATATCATCCATGTTAAGTTTCATGCCTTACACAAGAAGTTTGCTCAGTCAATTGCTCAGATGCTTGAAAATTAACTGTATTGGGTTAAAAGTCAATTGTGGCCCACATACAGTCAAACTTTAAGATTTTTGGTCAACATTAACATTTTGAAGTTATATCCATCATTTTATCAAGGTTTGATCATGATTCCTCAAGGAATTCCCCAAATTCATCAAAACCCAAAATTGCTAAATTAGGGTTTCTTAGGAAAAGTCAACCAAACTTTGACCAAGCATAACTTATTCATACTTTATCAAACAAAATCCATCCAAGGCTCATTTTGAAGAGGATGCAATTATCTACAATTCATCTTCATCCCACAAGTTCAAAATATGCACTCATCAAAAGATATGAATTTCTACATAATAGGTCCTTTTGAAAAGTCAACAAAAACACCTTTTGGGTCAAAGCTTCTTACTTGAACATGGAATACCCAATTGAGATGATACCAAAAATTTTGTTTAGAGGACATCCTAAGCTTTCTAAAAATTCAAAGAACACCTCTCTAGGGTTAAAATTGGAGGATATATGCTTTTTCAAAGTTGACCATTTTTGCAAAATTGCCAAAAGTCAAATGTGCTCAAAAATACATTTTTTGTCAAATGGGCCTAGCATTTTATGATTGCATCTTGCTTGTCACATGCTCCACGACCCAAATCAGCATCTAAACTTTATTTGCTTCATTATTTATTTTATTTTTATTTTTTATTATTTAAAATTCAAATTAAATCAAATAAGTAGCAAAAAATGAAAAAGATTGATTTTTGATCTGGTTTTTTTTGAAGGAATCAAATCCAATTAGGCTGGCATATCAGATCAAATTGTGCAAAGCATATTAAAGCAAAAATTGGCATGATTAGGCCTATTTTTGGAAAGATATCATACAAGGATAAAATCAAATTCAATCTCCTTAATTCACCAAGATAAAATGCATTTTTGTTAACCAAATGTATTCTAGTACAAATACAGAACATGACCAAGGCGCAAAAACAAGGATTGGCAGGCGTGAGAACCCGAAACAAAACAATTTTTTGGACAAAAGTGGTGAAATGGTTTCAAGCTTGGAGGGAAATTCAAAGCATTCTAAGACTACTAATAGACTCCTGGACACCTCCAGAACATGTTTCAATCCATTGCAAGCATTTTCATGGCCAGAATCACAAGCTACAGACCCACGGTTTGCTCATATAATCTTGAATTTGATTTTACAATTTACGCATGATTAATTACTTTTAAGCATAGCATTGTGTTTGTATCATCATTTGGAACGTTTTGGTTCAATCAATTTTGTGTTTTGATGCCTGTATGCGTATTTACCATTATAGGGTTTGTTCTTGTGTTTTAGGATTTTGTCATACAGGTTAAATTGGCCCAGAAAAAGGGTACTATCGTACTCGTGAGGTCAAAACAAATTGATATGTGGTCTTACATTGCATTTATATTGCACGCTATTGATTTTTGAAGCTTGCAGGGTTTTAGTTATGGAAGCTTGTCCGTAGGTAAAAGTAAGGGACCTAAGACGACGGTCTCAGCGAAGAAGACAGTGGCGTGGCGAGGCATGAGTGGAAGATTCAAATTTCGCGCATTTTTGTAACATACTAACTCATATTGTATTATATTATTCTTATTTCAGTATTATAACAAATAGAACAGGTGGCCCAGTGGTGAAGCACGCGTTTGGAAATGTAGAGGACCTGGATTCGATCCCAAGTCCCAGCATTTTCTTTATTTTCTAACTTTGTTTCAACAGATCATGTGCATACACGTCCCATGCGCCCACCATGCACCTTTCAATCCAGCCAATGGATTCCTCATTAATCCAATCCAACGTCCCACATGTCAAGGACTATGGTACACTCTCCAGGCCTGACCAGCACAGGATCACACGCTAGGACTGGGTTAAGCATAATGGGCTTGCAAATTCAGACATACACCCCCTGGATTACTTTCACAAACAGGCCCAATCTATTTTGTTTTTCTATTTTATTTCTTTTTTAATTGCTTTTATTAATTATCCTTTTTTACAAAATAACACAAAATCATGTTTTTTTATTTAATCAAAAATCATCAAAAAGCATAAAAATCATGTTTTCCCGAAAAATATTTTGTTTCTTTAATTAATTAATTAGTTTAATTATTTAGGGAAATTTAATTGTTTTTTTTTTCATAATTTAAATCAATTAGAATTAGGGTTTTAATTTTTCCATAACCTAATTAATTTTTTCTCAAAAAATAATAACCTAAATATTTTTTCAATTAAATTTTTAGGGTTCTTTAATTGCTCTCGCATTTAATTTGCCGCGCGCATTTTTTAATTTCCTTTTATTATTATTGTAATTGTTTAGAGGTTGTAATAGATTAATTAGGGTTTTAAGCTTCCGCATTTTTATTTACAATCAAGACAATTATGTATCTGCGAAAGCCCTGTAATAGCTAGGACTTTAAACTTTCCCGAATTTTAATTTTCGCAAACTATAAACTGCTTAGATGTATGTTAATGGGATTGTATGGAAAGACTAACTAAAAATTAAAACAGTATATCACCTTAATTGTGCAAAGATAAATTAAACTGGAAATTACACTCGCACATGCTCACTCTTAGGGTTTATTCCACTCTGGTTGCATTTGGTAAACGGTCATGAAGTATAGGATTTGTTAGTGGTTGTCCTCTAGCCCCGAAAGGACTAAAATAACCCATTCGGGTGTTGCCTTAGAAAAATATATTTAAGGCTTTAGGATGATTACTAACGTTTCCTAACATTGCTTTTGTGATCGTACATGTCCCTTCGAATGTCCTAAAAACTCCAACGACGATGCTACCTATTTCTCAATAATGGGATAGCGTTGTCTAAAAGGAAAATGAACAGACCTTTTTCGAGTAGGTAGATTAGTTCCTAGGTACTTGCTCAAACAAACAAACTTTTTCACACCAAACACTTTTCAAACAAAGTTTTCAAAAACAACTTCGTAACACTCTTGAGGACAGAAACAAGGGTTAAAACGAAGTAAAACAAAACTTTTCAAAGCAAGCACACACAAGCAATTTTAAAAGGAACAAGCACCTAAAAGCCCATGGAAAACCATGGATAGAAAGGGTGCTAACACCTTCCCTTTCTATAATCTACCCCCTGTACTCAGAAACAACTCGAAAAATGTTTTTTCTGTTCTTTTTCCTTTTCCTGATTGGATAAAATCAAAGTCGGTGGTGACTCTTGCTTACCGTGACATTTTGTGAACAAAAAATGTAAACCAGTATTAACAGTCGGTTCTGCCACCGTATCAAAGAACTGGCGACTCTGCTGGGGATATAAAGTGGGGTTTACCTTAGGATCTAGGTCATTTTAAAATTGCTTTCTTGTTTTGCCTTGCCTGCTTTAAATTCAAGGGTTTTGTTTGGGTATTATTAAAGATCCTACACCCGGATTTGGGGACACTTTTTAGGTAAACAGCAACAGATCATGGAGGCTGTACGGTGTAGACCGATATGGTTTAAGTGATGGTTGTGTTGGTGTGTCACTTTGGTTGGTACCGGTATCTTTCGTGTGGAAACAAGGAGAATACGGGGCCGCTGCGTGGTGTCGTGAAGCACTAATGGACCTTAGAATAATAGTTAAATAAACTTGTCCATTAGAAAGTAGTAAGATAGCCGGCCTCGGTATAAAGCTGAGGATTGGTTGATACTCGATGCTACACTCATTGAGATCAGACTTTCGGGATATTTCGGCCGCAAGAAAAGATTGCTTGAGCTGAAACAATGTCTGATAAAGGATGATCAGTGATATTGAGAATATTTAGAACCCGGTTACTTTTCTAAGACAGGTTTGAAACCAACTAAACTTCTAGAGGGTACTTACCTTTAACCTCGTGCAAGCCTTGGAACCTAAGGTCTATTGTGTGTTTTTCTTATATGTGATTTATCCTGCTTGAAAATGACATCATGCATCATACCATAGCATCCATTATTATTGCACTAACCATTTCAAGGACCAAGGGAATTTATCTTTGTTATATTATGCAGATCATGACTTCCGCTCATAGAAACACTATCCAAATCAGCTTTGTGAAAATACCTTCCCAACTCAAGGAGCTAGTATCAAATGTCCTTGAAACTTCTGCGTTCACTAAGAGACATGGTCGACTTCTCAACCTGTTTACTTCAAACTTTGATGAAAAGATGATGAGTGTACTCTTTTATTTCTTTGATCCCAAGCACCACTGCTTGACCTTTCCAGACTATCAGTTAGTTCCTACCATGGAAGAGTTCTCTCAGTTATTGGATATACCCATACTGGAACAGTTGCCTTTCACAGGTCTGGAAGAAATTCCTAAGCCAGAAGTCATTTCCTCAGCCTTTCATCTGAAACGGGTCAACGTGGTATCCAATTGGGAAACAAGAAGCGGAGTCAAGGGTTTTCTAGCCATGTTCATGATAGACAAGGCCCAGCTTTTTTGGGATGATATGGATTTTAAGGCTTTTGAGGAGGTCTTGTCCCTTCTAATCTATGGGTTAGTACTATTCCCTAATCCAGACTTATTCATAGATATGAATGCTATCAATATCTTCCTCTCTCGCAACCCCATGCCTACCTTGCTCGGAGATATTTTGCACGCTCTCCATACTCGTACCATGAAGAGAATAGGGGTTCTTATGTGTTGCATGCCAATGCTGTCGAGGTGGTTTATTTCTCACCTTCCTAAGTCCGTACTGAAGAATGAAGAAGGTTTGGGTTGGTTGAAAAGGATAATGTGACTCGCTCAAACGGATATTCTTTGGTGTTCCCGAGCTATGGAAAACACTGCTATTATTGACCGCTGTTGGGAGTACCATAATTTCCCATTACTTGGCATCAAAGGGGGCATAACCTACAATCTTTGTTTAGCTCTGCGACAATTTGGTTACGCTCGAAGGGGTGGTCCCCATGAGTTACTTATCGAGGGCATTATATTCAACTATGAGGATGATGTTCAAGGGTATCACCAGAGGTTCATACGAGCTTGGAGCATTGTAAACAGATCTGGCGCCAAGGCTTTGGGGCCAAAGGCTTCCATTCCTATGGAACCTTATCTCTAATGGGTACGAGCTTGCGCCCAGAAACTTATGATGCCCCATATGGCCATTCTACCAGTGATTGTGGAACCCACTACTGAAGGGAGTATTCCTTACACGATTCTCCATCCTGATATGCCCACTGATCTTGGAGAAATACATAAGTCTTGGATTCAGTTGAAGAAAGAGCGGGATACCTTCAGGGATTAGTTCTATGCCCAGGAGGGGAAGGTTTTAGAACTCACAAAGCAGATCCATGAGGAAAGAGGACTCAATGTCTATCTCAGCATTAAGAGGAAGCATCCATGGGAATTTTTAGTTTTTCTAGTTTTTAGATTTGTTTTTAATTGTAACACCTAAAAGGCATTTGAACTTTGAATTCAACTAATAAAATATTTGTTTCATTTTGGTTCGCAAATTTAAATTTCCCAAAGTCTTTGAAATCATTGCATACGCATCCCATTCATAGCATTACATGTACATGATTCATAACAGGTTTCTCATCTCCTCCGCTGTTTATTTCAGCAATGGCTCTTGAATAAACTGTGAAAGATCTTCAGACTCAGAACACAAAGTTCCAGCAAATGATTGTGGATCTGGCCAAAGGACAGGAAGAGCTGAAGGCTCTGATTGTTAAGAATAATGCTAAGAAGACCAAGCGGACAACCGGTGTGGCACATATGAGCAGAAGGTTCAGAGGTCCGCCAAGACAGGTTATTGATTTAGCTTCTTCATCTAAAGAGGGAGAGAATTAAGAAGTTGAAGCCAGAGAAGAGGACCCTAGTCCTAATGAGCCTGAAAATGAAACTTATTATAATGAGGAGCAGTACCCTCCAGCTGATGAAAAATATAAGCAGTTAGAAGAGCGTTTGAGTGCTATGTAGATCAAGAAGGTTCCTGGGTTGGATTTTGAAGAGTTGGGTCTGGTCTCCGGAGTTGTCATCCCCCCAAAATTCAAGGCACCGATATTTGCTAAGCATGATGGGTCTCTTATCCTAAAATTCATCTCCGTTCCTATATGAGGAAGATACACCCTCATACTGCTGACAAAGACTTATGGGTTCACTTCTTCCAAGACAGTTTGTCTGGAACACAACTGGATTGATGCTATCAGCTGGGAAGAGCCAATGTTCGTAAATGGGAAGAACTTGTTGCTGCATTTAATAAGCAATATCAGTATATTGCAGACTTTGCTCCCACCCGTAGACAACTCTGAAGATGTGAAAAACATAAGAAGGGGGGGGGGTTGAATTGAAAAACATTGATAAAAAACAGCTTAAAGACACAATATTTTTATCCTGGTTCGTTTGATCTCAAACTACTCCAGTCCACTCGTCAAGGTGATTTCGCCTCTCTCCAACGAGGTCTTAATCCACTAATCTCAAAAGATTACAACAGCTACTTTAACAACTGTTAAAGTCTTCTTGAGTACAACCACAAACCGATTAATCTCAAGGAAATCTATTACAAATAATTGAACAAGAATGTGTTGTTGTTTTCTAACAAAACAGTTAATCACAACTGTGATAATTACACAGGTTAAGCTTATAGTATAGAATAAATTTGCTAGAGCTTGAATATGCGTGATTTTGGAATTCTCTGCAAATTGATGTGTGCGTACGTACGTGCTTCTTTTTGCAAGCAGACTTGTTTATATAGGCAAGCAAGAGACATTGTCCATAAAGCAAGTTTAATGTTAATAACCCATTTTCCTTTTTTAGAAGATCTTGTCTGAAGAAAGTCGTTGGCATTTAATTCTGTCTTGAATAATTAATAACGCTTCAGAGTCTTCTTTGCTTTAACCGCTGATAACGCTTCAGAGTGTTGATGACTTGGCTGAGATGTCTTTGTCCAGAGTCAGAGTTTACTTGTTTAAGCATAAATTCTGGTCATCAAACTTCAGCGTGTGTTGTACCCCATAATTTGCCCTCCCATTTTCTCAGCATTTCTTATCACAAAGCCCTTGGAGATCAAGATCCAGTTATGGTTTCATCTGCTCAAGGCTTCTCCTTGCACTGTTGACCCAAATTAGGGTTTGTGTTTGCACAAAGATGTTTTGACCTAAAATGCCTAAGATGACTTTCATGCTTCATATTGGACTCCCAAGTTTACCCATACCACGTTTCAAGCCTTGATTCCAAGTTTTGCCCAGTCAATTGGACAGTTGACCTAGAAATCAGCTGTATTGGGGAAAAAGTCAACTGTGACCAATTGACAGTCAAATCTCATGAAAATTGACCCACATCAACATTATGAACTCGCATGGACCATTGGATCAAGTTTGGATCACAATTCCACAAGAAATTTGATCAGATCACCAAAAGGGCAAAATGGTCATTTTTAGGGTTTTGACTACACAAAGGAAATTTTTGACTGTTTGACTTAGCCAATGGCAAACCAAGCTAACATATGGACTCAAGGACCCCATGGAATTATCTTGACATGCTCAACAAGTTCAAAAGATCCCAAGTACATAAGATTGACAATTGAATTTCCCAGTCAATTGATCAATTTTGACTGTATACTGAAAAGTCAAACTTTGACTTTTTGGTCAAAATCAAGAGTCAAGATTCATTTTTCATCAAGACATGCCAAATCATGAAACTTGTTCACCAAGAAATCAAAATTTGCAAATTAGGGTTTGAAATGAGAATTTTTCATAACTTAGAATTTTTCTAAGTTATGAAAAACCCTAATTTTTTCCCAACTTTGCCCCACTTTCTCACCAAGATTTATTTGGATTCAAGCAAAAGTCAAAACATGAAAGTTGTAGCTTGGTGCATAATCTACAACTTTGATCCACAAAGTTTTCCCAAAAGAGGCTTTTATCTCAAGTTACAATTTTTGGAAAAAGGGTACTAAACCATTCTTAACTTAGTGAAAATTTGACCTATTTTGGCAAAGTTTTCTACCTAACTTCAAGACCATTTTCCACATACTGCCACTTGGAATTTCAATTTGCACTTCAAAGATGGATTGTAGTACACATTCCAAGCTTTCCAAAATGTCCAAGAACTCCTCAAACAACCTCATAACTTGAGAGAATCGAATTTTGCAATATGGCAAAAAGTCACTTTGATTCATGGCCATGTACATGTTCATAACTTGTGCAAATTTCTCAAACCAGCATGCCACTTGATTACAGGCCCTTAAACCATCCAACACTCAATAATTTAATGCATGTTCATTGTGCTAAGGTCTTGTTTCATGAGTTTAAGCATTACATGTTGGATTAGGCCATAAATGGAAAAAGTGAAATAGCCATTTTTGCAAAAGCAAGCTTTATGTCAAAGTTGCAAATCCACAAGTACAGATCAAATCACTTTGGCACAAGATTATGAGCAAAACACACTAATCAAGACAAGGTTAGCAGCATGTTTAGGGGGCCTCTACCTGCCTAGAAACTCAAGTGGCTTTTGTTTGCTTAAGTGTTAAGAAACATAACATATCACAACATAACTTGGATCTCAACATTAGAAAGCCTAGGCAAATATTTTGTACACCTTCTAATCACCAAGCACAAGCTAGAACACGAGCAAACAAGGTCTCAAACACTCCCATTCCCAGAATCACTCTCAAACTGCAGAAACAGGGCAGGGTCTGCAGATTGGATCCCATCTCTCATTCCTTTCATGATTTCTTGCCCAAAGCTCATCAAACACATTCCCTAGCATCACTTGAAGCTAACCAAAACACAAAACACGACCTGTAATTCCTCTAACCAGTTCCACCATTTTCACTTTCTTGTTTTACAGTTGGAGGTCCATAGCTCGATTCAAGGTGTTTCAAAGCAAAGTAAGCATTGGAATAGCATCACCACACTTCAGGCAAGCTATACAGATCATCATCTTGCTCTGAAAGCTCCCCCATTGCCAGATAGAACTTCAACTGAACAGGTATCTTCTTGAACTTCTAACTCTTAGTATAGGCATTGTCAGCTCTAGGTTTGTGAATAAGAAGTGTTCTACTCATGCCCCCGAATCTGTACATGCTTTTACTTTTCATTTATTTTGCCTGAGCCATGAGAATTTAAGGTTTGAATATGGAAGAAAAGTTAGGTCAGGATTTGGGAATGTCAAAATTCTCTCTCATTTTTGAGAGTTAGGATGAGTTCTTTATATATTTAGAATCGTGATTCAATGCTTAACATTTCTTATGTTGTGAGTTTGTGCAAAAGATCAAAGAATCCAGGTGTTTGAATGGAAGAAACAGGCGCGCGTTTTTGAACGTTTTCTGTCTGAAGGTTGAAGAAGAAGCCACGTGGGCTGTGCCTGTTTTGATTTTCCTTTTCACACCCTGTTTTTGGTTCTACACCCCCAAGGCCCATTTTGTTTATTTGCATGATTTTTTGACTTTTCTTTTTTTATCCTGACTTATTTATTTTTGCTAATAATATTAAAAACATGAAAAATTATTTTTACACCATTTTTGTATTTTTTAGGTATTTATTTGGTTATATGAACATTTGTACATAAATATATATATATATATATATATATATATATATATATATATATATATATATACTATTATTTAGAAAAAACTAGAAAAAATGCAAATATATTTTATTTCTGATTTTTATTTCATTTTTCTCTTTTGAAAACATTTTGTATCAAAATATTTTTTTTTTATAAATATTAAATATTATTATTTATATATATATATAATATTTATTTAGTAAATAATAAAGATATTTATATATATTAATATACTTAGGGCAAAAATACCAAAATACACACATTTTTAATTTTATTTATTTGACATAAAAAACACCTCTTTTTCATAAATATCAAAACCATTTTTTCATTTTGCATCTTTATTTTATTTTCCATTTAATTTATGTAATTAATTATATTTGTAAATATTCCAAAATTGATGTAATAGCTAGGTTTAAATTCCTTGTCTAAATATCCCCCCATTTGAACATTTGTACCCCCCTTCCCATATTGTGTTGTAATAGTGTAGGAATTTTACTTTTCGCACGTTAAATGCTTTCTAAATATACCATGCTAGAGTTAGGGTTTGTATGCAAATAAAACGACAAAAATAGTTTGACCTAATTTCAAGATAATCAAGCATGAAAATGGACAACACATATCACACTTGCACCCTTAGGGTATTCCACTTGTTGCCTTCAAATAAATGGGCCATGTTGCATGTTAGGTTTCTTTGGGTAAAAAACAAACAATCAAATGATCATAGTCCCTCGATGACGCTTTCGAAAAGTTGCCTAAAATGATCAAGTCCCTTTCAAAGAAAAATTGCCCAAAGACACTTAGCACTATTGCAATTATGGTCTAATCGATGACCCGCGCCCGTCCCTTTCACTTCCTAACACAAGATTGTCCACCAAATGCAATGGTGGAACAAAATTGTTAAAAGGGTTAAAACATAACAAAAATCTTTGAGAACTTTAGGGTTGATAGCTCTTAAGTACTTGTCAACTTGCAAACAAAACACTTGCCTATTTTTAAACCACACTTCACAAACACTTTCAAAACAAACTTTCAAAAAACCTTGAAACATATTTTCAAAAAGACAAAAACCTTTTGTAAAACATTCGAGTAAAGAATTGTTACAAGGGTAGCCTATACAAGGCATCTTTTTTCAAAACCTTTTCAAAGCCACACACAAAGCACCATTTCAAACAGTTGAAAACCAAGGCAAGTTGATCTAAGCAAGTACCTAAGAGCCCATGGATAACCATGGATAGAAAGGGTGCTAATACCTTCCCTTTCTATAATCTACTCCCCGAACCCAAGAAATATCTCAAAGGTTTTTGTTGTGCTTTTTAAACCTTTCCTTAGGATAAAATAAAAAGTCGGTGGCGACTCTTGCTCAACCGAAACATTTGCAAAAACAAACGCAAAACCATAGTCAGTTCTCCCACCGTATCACAGAACTGGCGACTCTGCTGGGGAAATATTTAAAAGTGGAGTAACCTTAGGGCTTAGATCACCCTCTTGCATGACTAATTGTTTGATTTGATTGCTTTATATTTTGGCTCTCTTGTTTGGGTTTGCAATCCTACACCCGGATTTTGGGAAACATTCATAGATAGCAATACGTTGTGGAAACTGTGCGGGGTATACCGACACGGTCGAAGCAATAGCTATATTAGTGCGACATATTTGTGAGTACCGGTAACCCTTGAGTTCAATCAAGGAGAGTACAGGGCCGCTGAGTGATGTCACTAAGCACTAATGACCTAGAACCTTACTTGACCATCTTGGCCTTTTATTAGGGGTAGTGAGATGACCGGCTTTGGTGCAGTCCGAAGTTGGTAGATACTCGATACTACACTCATTGAGGGTTGTTTTCTTGGAATATTTTGGTCGCTAGTTAAGTGGCTAAACCAAAACAATGAACAATGAAAACAATCCAATGATATTGAGCTCCTTAGAACCCGGTTACTATTTATAGGACAGGTTTTTAAGCCAACTACACTCAAGAGGGTACTTACCTATGAAACCCCATGCAAGCCTGAAACTAGGGTTTGGTGTGAATTGCTTGTACATATGTTTTGTGCATACATCATAAACATCATGAAGCATCATATACATTCACTAACCATTTCAAGGGTTTGGATCTTCATCATTGTTCTTATTTTGTAGGTCATGGAAATTCCTCACAGAAATACCATTCAAGTCAACCTTGTGAGAATCTCTCCTCAACTCAAGGAGCTCACCTCAAGAATTCCGGAAAACTCATCCTTTAGTGACAGACATGGTAGACTGCTCAGCTTAGTCAACACCAACATTGAAGAAGACATGATGAAAGTGCTATTCCAGTTCTTTGACCCTCTTCACCACTGCTTCACTTTCCCTGATTATCAGTTGGTACCCACTTTGGAGGAGTTTTCTCAACTCCTGAGAATTCCTATCCTTAATCAACTACCCTTCAACGGTACGGAAAAGGAATCAAAGCCGGAAGATATTGCTCGAGCATTACATCTACAACCATCCGACATCAAGGGGCATTGGGAAACCAGAAGCGGCGTCAAAGGATTCTTAGCAAAATTCTTGTTTGAGAAGGCACAAGAATGTTGGAATTCATTGGACCTACAAGCCTTTGAAGAAATTGTGGCACTCCTTATCTATGGGTTGGTCTTGTTCCCAAATCCTGACCAATTGGTAGATGTCAACGCCGTCAAAATCTTCTTATCCAGAAATCCAATACCAACATTGCTTGGGGACATTCTTCACTCATTTTACACTCGAACAATGAGAAAGAGGGGTGTTCTCATGTGCTGTACTCCTCTCCTTGCAAGGTGGTTTATTTCGCACCTTCCACAATCTGTCTTGAAAAATGACCAAGGCTCAAGGTGGTCCCAACGGTTGATGACTCTTACTCACTCTGATGTACATTGGTGTTCTCGGTCCAGAGAAAATGTCATCATCGTCGATCGTTGCGGAGAGTTTCCTAATGTTCCTTTACTTGGAATCAGAGGAGGTATCACCTACAACCCTTGCCTAGCTTTAAGGCAATTTGGATATGCATGAAGGGATGGCCCTCATAACATGCTGATTCCTGACCTAGTTTTTGACTTCGACAACGATGCGCAAGGACTTCGCCAAAGATTCATCAGAGCTTGGGGGAGGCCCAACAAGGTTGATAGCAAGACACTAGGACACAAGAACTCCATCCCTCTTGAGCCTTATCTCAAGTGGGTACGAGCCCGAGCCCAAAGTCTAATGATGCCTTATCCTCATGTTCTCCCTGTGATTAAAGAGCCTGTTAAGGAAGGAGAGGTTCCCTACACCATCCTACATCCTGACATGCCTACATCGTGGGAGGAAATGCAGAAAAGTTGGATTCAGCTCAAGGAGGAATATAACACTTTTGAAGCCAGCTTCTACGCTAGTGAGAAGAAGGTTCTGGAGCTTACCCGCCGACTCCATGAGCAAGAGGCCCTCAACACCTACATCGCACCAAAGAGGATGCGCAACGTCTTTTTTCCTTGAGAAGTTGTTTTTGTAATATTTGGCCCATGGGGCATTTATGTACTAACAAATTTCTTCTTATTAATATGACGTGCGTTCTTCTTTGTCTGCAACAATTTTGAATGTTCTAAATCCTTGAATGCATTGCATACATAAGCATACCATTCATCATGTGCATAAGCAGGTCTCACTCCAGGTTTCCTTATCTGTCTGCTGTTTATTTCAGTAGGATGGATCTCGAGCAAACAATCAAAGACCTACAAGCTCAAAATGCACAGTTCCAGCAACTCCTGATGACCTTGGCTAAGGGTCAGGAGGATATCAAGACCCAGTTAGGGAACAAAGACCCAGTGAAGAAGAAGAAAAAGAGACTCGGGGTGGCTACTTTAGGGAGAAGATTTGTCGGAGAAGCTCGGAGAGTGCTTGAGTTTCCTCCTATTTCTGATGAAGGAACCAGTAAAGGAGGTGGAGTTGCTGTACCTTCCGAGTCCGATATGGGAGAAGAGGAAGATGGAGAGGATGAAGATTATTCTGATCAACAATACCCTCCAGCTGATGATAAATACAAGGGTTTAGAAGACAGGTTGGCTGCCATGGAGCTACAAAGAGTACCGGGTTTGGATTTTGAAGACTTGGGTTTGGTCGCCGGGATTGTGATTCCCCCAAAATTCAAAGTGCCAGTGTTTGTGAGGTATGATGGGCTGTCCTGTCCCAAAATGCATCTCAGGTCCTACGTGAGAAAGATCCAACCCTATACGGCAGATAAAAATATTTGGATTCATTTCTTTCAAGACAACCTTTCTGGAGCTCAATTGGAGTGGTTTTATCAACTAGAGGGAACCAGCGTCCGAAATTGGGATGATTTGGCCACCGCTTTTTACAAACAATATCAGTACAATTCTGACCTTGCTCCTACTCGTACCCAACTTCAGGGTATGTCGCTAGGAACAGGCGAAGGATTCAAAGAATATGCACAAAAATGGAGGGATTTAGCTGGCAGTGTGCAGCCTCCTTTAACCGATCGTGAGCTTGTTGATATGTTTCTAGGGACCCTATCTGGGCCATTTTTCAATCATCTGATTGGTAACTCTTCTGCGGGGTTTACCGATTTGATCTTAACGGGCGAAAGAATTGAAGCTGGCATCAAGTCAGGAAAAATTCAGAAGGGTGTTGCTGCAAGTGTTGAGAAGAAACCTTTTAAGAAGGAAACGGTTGTGGTATATTCTCAGAGAAGAGCAGGGAAGACGGAGCGTCGGCCAACTGTGGGGGCCGTAATGATTCAAAACTCCTCAAGTGAGCAGCCTCGCTATAACCAGTCCAGACCAAATCAACAACGGGTGGAACGGCCACAACGGCAGTTCACCCGTATTAATATGACTCCAGTGCAAGTACTTCCCCATCTGTTAAAGTTGAATCTCGCCACCATCAAGGAGGCACCAAAGAATGTGAATACGTCCTCTCGGCATTATCATCCTAAAGCTAAATGCGCCTACCATTCAGACAGTGTCGGGCACGACACCAATGATTGTTGGGCACTCAAACATAAAATCCAAGACCTGATAGAGGCGAAGGAGGTGGAGTTTGACGCTCCGGAGAAGCCTAATGTGATATCTGCCCCCATGCCGAAGCACGGCCGAAATGTCAATGCCATTGAAGAGGATTTGTATGTTGCTGACGTCAATGATCTGGTAACTCCATTGTTAACCATCAAGTTGAATTTGTTAAGGGCCGGGATCTTCCCGGGATGTAAAGAAGACTGCTATTGTTGTTACTCTCTGCCGTTTGATTGTCCGTTACTGAAGAAAGGCATCCAAGGCCTTATGGATGGTCGACAAATTTTGTTTGAAAAAGTTTCTGCTGTTCCAACCCATACTGAAGATGTCTCAATCATAACCATTCACGACAATCTTTCCAAGGCCGTCAGAAAGCCTGTTAAGATTACACCAGTTACGAAATCTGTTCCTTTGAAGATAACAATCCCAGGGCCTGTCCCCTATGTTTCCGAGAAGTCAATACCATGGAACTATGGCGGCGACGTCTATTACCATGGGATTAAACAAATCGAAATAACTGAAGAAAGTTCGGATGAGGAAGAAGCCTGCATTGGTAACATTGCAGGCACGAGCAAAATCACCCGGAGCGGGAGAATATTTTCTCCAGAGATTGCCCCTCCAAGAGCAATCTTTGGACCCTTATCAGCTGATAAGGTCACCCCTGCACCAATAAAACTCTCTGCTAGAACCCCTCTAATTGAAGATGTTGTTGTTCCTAGTACTGTCCTTCCTACCACTGCTGACAAAGGTAAGGGAATCCAAGATGAGCTCGTCAGGACGAGGGCTCAAGCCTTGGTCATCCCGGAAACCTCCAAGAAGGAAATGGATGAGATCTTGAAGATAATCAAAAGGAGTGATTACAATGTGGTAGAATAGCTGGGGCAAACCCCCTCCAAGATCTCCATGCTGGCACTACTACTTTGCTCGGAAGCGCATGCTAAAGCTCTGATAAAATTCCTGAAGGCAGCCCATGTGCCCCAGGAAACCTCTGCGGATCAATTTCAAAATTGCATGGGTAGCCTGACTGCGGACAATGGATTAGGTTTCTCTGATGCCGACCTAACTCCTAAAGGTAGAAACCACAATGATGCTTTGCACATTTCAGTCGAGTGCCGAGGAACTACTCTCGCACATGTGTTGGTCGACACCGGTTCGTCATTGAATGTACTACCTAAGAAGGCCTTGGACCGACTAGATTGTGAAGGGTTGGAGTTGAAACCGAGTGATATTGTTGTCAGAGCTTTCGATGGTTCGAAGAGAATGGTCCATGGAGAGGTTGAAATTCCCATCAGGATAGGCACTGAGGTGTTTAAGTCTACTTTCTATGTGATGGACATCCGTCCGTCATACTATTGCTTGTTGGGTAGGCCTTGGATACACCATGCTGGGGCAGTCACCTCCTCCTTACATCAGATGTTGAAGTACCCTGTCAAGGGAAAGATCATTATTGTCCATGGCGAAGAGGAGTACATGATTAGCCACTTGAACTCTTTCCGATATGTGGAGGTTGAAGGGGAGTTCATTGAGACGCCTTTTCAGCATTTCGAAGAAGTCCTTCCTGAAATAACAGTAGCAAAGTTGACAGCTGAGACACCGAGGCAGATGGCCAGGATGGCATCTCTGGAGGACGCAAGGGCCGAAATAAAGGAAGGGAAGAATTCAGCATGGGGGCAATTGCCTGATATTCCGCATAAGACAGACAAATTTGGATTAGGGTTCATAGCCGCATGCCAGAAAGCTATGTGCCGGTCGAAGATTGAAAGGGCGCCAGTCAAAATTTCTCCCTACGGAATCAACGCTTTGGAGGATGAAGACAAAGAGAGCAACATCGAAGAGTGGATTTACCCAACTGTCAAAGGAGGATTGAGCAACTGGGAGGCAAAAGACTTTGTCCCCATCACTTTTATTCATCATTAATTTATCTGTCAAACATTTCAATTTGGTCTGTAATATTTATTTTCAAACAATCCGTACACTATCTTTTCACCTCATGCCTTGCCCGGGGCATGAAGGTCCATTTGTAAGGGTTTTGATTATTTTTCATATTCATATGCCATGTTTAATGATTCATTGGACGTTTTTCATTTGATAAACTACTTGTGTTCATTTTCTTTCCTTTTGCATTTTTTGTTTAAGGATGGCTATCCCTTACACACACCCACACTCACCAATGCAGGTACCCATCCACTCCGGATTCCATGGGTGACAATTCTGCTATATCTTTCAATAACTCTGAAGATCTGGTCAATCAAGTCGAGTATGAAGATGACGAAGGTTGTGAAGTACTAGGGGAACTAGCCAGACTTTTACAACAAGAGGAAAGAGCCATCTTACCTCATGAAGAGTCATTGGAGACTGTCAACTTGGGAACCGAGGAAGACCGGAAGGAAGTGCAAGTGGGTGCCAATCTGGAACCAAGTGTCAAAGAGCGCCCGATACAATTGTTGAATGAGTATGTTGAAATATTCGCTTGGTCTTATGAAGACATGCCGGGTTTAGACACAGACATCGTGGTTCACCGTCTCCCCACAAGAGAGGCACTACTACGAAAATGGGCTTTCACAGCGCTTTTTTTTGCCCTTTAAAAGCGCTTAAAAGCGCTGCCGTAGCCAGCGCTGGCGTAGGCTACGAAAGCGCTTTTTTCTGGCCAAAAGCGCTGTCGTAGGTGGACCTATCACAGCGCTTTTTCCTTAAAAAGCGCTTTGATAGGGGGGTCTTTCCCAGCGCTTTTTGAAAAGCGCTTTGATAGGTGTGCTATTTAAAATTTTTTTTTTTATTTATCAGGCCTTTTACAGCGCTTTTTATGGAAAAAGCGCTTTGATAGGGGGGTCTTTCCCAGCGCTTTTTCCATAAAAAGCGCTTTGATAGGGGGTTTCTATTTAATTTTTTTTTTATTTATCATGGCTTTTACAGCGCTTTATGGAAAAAGCGCTTTGATAGGGGGGTCTTTCACAGCGCTTTTTCCATAAAAAGCGCTTTGATAGGGGGTTTCTATTTAATTTTTTTTTATTTATCCTGCCTACGAAAGCGCTTTTTAGCCAAAAGCGCTTTCGTAGCTCATACAAATTTTTTAAAGTGAAACCTATAATTTGAGGTTCCCTGTGCGGCCTGTAATTTTTTTTTGGTCCAATAATTTAACCTGTAATTCAATCCTTATAATATTCACAGAAACCGGTATTATATTAACAGAAACCGGTATACCATATAATATTCACTCCTTATCTATATATATGTAACTAAATCATATATAACTAAATTTGTAACCATATATACATTTGTAACCATAACTAAATCACATACAAAGTATCGTGTTAATTTGTAACCATATATATATACATATGTAACTAAATCATATATAATTACATCGAAAATAATGCTCCACCGACACGGTCGTCATCCTGCAAAGTATGAATATGAACAACACGGTAAATTAAACAAACAATATTAAAGGCTCCAACATAATCAAACTAACACGTACAATAATATTTTATTCATACCCATCAGAATAATCTGTTTTCAACATAAAATTGACATATTTCCTCTTTGACTTCTTCCACTTGAACTTTCGTGTACGACATAGTATAGAGGTCATCAAAGTACTACATAAGAAATTATTACTTCAGTATATGCATGATGTTATTAAATGTAGAAATCATACAAAATTATTCTAAGTTATAAATACATACCGTGCTTGGAATCTCTACTTGATTTTTATGAAGGATTTCTTTCATAAACCTCAAGCAAAAGTATCCGCAATCTACATCGTTATTCTGTAACGGACACTGCATAGAAAAACAGAATATATTTTATAGTTGTCGTGTAATTTTATCAAGTAACATTATTATTATAAGCAACTAATTTTGTACCTGCACTTTGATCCAAGTAATATTTGATGATTTACTCCGGGGTACCTGTGCGTCCCTTTGACTACGAAATATTTGTATTGATCTAAGAAAATAAAAACATATATTTAGATCAATCTCACAGAAATAATTAAATATATAAATATACACGAATAGTTAGAACGATCTCACTTACTGATCAACAGTTTCCTTCATAGCGGGATAGTTAGTCCATTCCCCGTCTACCGAATTCAGAAAGTACACAACTTCTTTAATCGGATCGATAGCCAACAACAACCAGTGTTTTCTAAAAATTTAAGCAATAGTTTAGAAGAAAAGTTTCTACGCAAAATAAACAAAGATATATTAGAATAAATGAAAAACTCACCCCACTGGAACAGTGTTATACGGCAAAATAAACAAGCTATCTAGGTTGCCGACGTAGGCTGTGTATCGATTCACTAAGTACTCCCTAACTGAACCCGGTTCCCTGACAATTGTCGCTCCGCTGACAATATGGGAAGACAAGAAATGGAAGCGTCTTGCCAATACAGTCTCGCGCATTTTTTTATCGTACAACAACCTTAAATAAAAACATATAAACATTAGACTATTTTCATTGAAATGTGTAAATAAATTGTTCAACTAATTAAATGATATATTTATTGGAATACCGGATGTATGCGTGAACATTGCCGATGCCTAATTCACCATGCGTCATAATCTCAGTCATTTCGTCCATTCCTATCGTTTCTTGGCAGTCAAGACCAAAGATATCTGCATCCATAAGGATTGTACGAATACCACCTGACTTCAAATCTGAGGTTTCCAAAAGTACTCCAAGTGTATTCCGATATCGAGGTACAAAAACGCCTCTTCCCCCGCCTCTTCCCCCCTTATGCATTGACTTTTTCGGGGGTGGTCTGCTACGAACAGGCTGGGTCACTTGTTGTGACACTTTCGCAGATACCTAACAATCATATAACTTAGGTAAATTATTAAATCGTTCAGTTTTAAATTCATATCATATAATAAACAATTTAAGTGTACCTCTGGAATTGATGCCATAGACTCGCCGCCTTGCTGCAAAATCTCCTTACCCTTATTAGCGGGTTTTGTAGGAGGCTAATATTAAAAAATAATTAACTTAACGGTTAAGAATTGACATTTGAAATCTAAATGATTCATATTAACGGTTTTAAACATACCTCATCATCAATGAAAATGAGGTCCAAGGGCCATGCAACAAACGACCCTACTGCGTCTCGCACCGATCTTATATCCAAGGCCACGTCAGGTACCGGTACCAACGCATCGGGATCAATAGGATAATCTACTGATACTCTCAGGTGTCCAGCCGGGATCGATGTATTATGAATTAAATCTCCCAAAGTGTTGTACACTTTTCCCTTGCCAACAAGGTGATAATCTGATGCCATTACGTATAGTTGGCAAGATGAAATGCCCTAAACCAATATGCATACATATTACTTTTAATTCAATAATAGAAAGAGGTGGAATAAAAATGAGAAACTTGAACAATAGAGATTTATCAATATATTTATAATTACCTCAGGAAATTTATTCTGACGGTTGATACTAGCGTTGTCACTAGTTTCTTTCGCCATTGCCGCATTGCCCTTTTCCCTCATTAATACCTCTTTATCTCTTTCCAATGCATTGACTTTTGCTTGTAATTCCATAAGTACATTCATCACTTCTGCATTGGTAGGATTTCTTTTCCGATTATGCTGGTAGAAAGAGGTTGGAGTCACACCGTGACCTTTACCCCTAACCCGACCGGAATACTCAGGAACATTCAGTGCTTTACTAAGTACGCTCCTCGTATCCTGGTCGTCACCGGTGGACTCCGTTTGTGACAATGTCTCCTGAAAATAATGGAGATAAAAAAATCAATTAAATAGTCATAAAAATTTGATTTAATTAAAGACACAATGTTATACTTACGCATTCATCATAAATTCTTAGAACACTTGGATCAACAGCTTGATTCTTGCCCACACGGGCTTCCTTCCACAGCAAATGTGCTGGAAGTGAGGTTTCATCACTTTTAGTCTCCTCTAACTATGCATAGAAACAAACGGTTAGATCGTCAAATACAACACATTTAGACAATTAATAAGAACATATCATTTCTATTTATTACTTACAATTTTTCCTCTAAGCGCGCATATCCCAAACGCCCTTTTTTGTATGGGTACGCGGGCTTTGATGCTCTCTCACTATTTTTGGCACTCTTTTGCCGGAATTCGTCATCTCTTTGTCTAATAAACTCAGTCCAATCTTCTTGTTTAATGAAAAGATTATACTTTTCTGGCCTTCCGGCCGGGAACTCTTCCAGCCACTTTCCTTTGTCATCCTTAAGATAGGTGTTCGTCAACAGATTTTTCCACCCTCTAAATCTTTTCCCGGCCAACCCAAGTACGAAGCCTTTACGCTCATCTGGAACGTTAAAAGACCGCTGCGTATAAACCATATAAACATATAAGTAATTTAAAAACCATATAAACCATATAAACATATAAGTAGTTTAAAAACCATATACAACATATAAACTTATAAACTTATAAACATATAACCATATAAACCATATAACATACATACCTTAACATCTTCCTAAAACATTTCTTTTCCTTGCTTCAATGCTTCACATTGTTTCGCATTCCATCTAGATATGGAGATTGGCACATGCATACGAACAAGTGTACCAACGTAGCTTGTGAATTTTGAAGCATTAACCCCAACTACTTGATTTGAATGATTCCAATCTACATTATATTTCACTCCCTTATCTCTAGTACGAATGATTTCGCGCATTATGGTGATGCCTCGTGCAACATCATTTGCTGAAGTATCATCCGCTGCATGATTTGTTTCTTGTGAGTTTTCATGATCTTGTTGGTTTCCTGGTGGGTTTTCTTGTTGGTTTCCTTGCGGGTTTTCTTCATTGCTAGCCATTAGACCTGTAACAAAAGTCAAACAAGCACATTAGTACACTACATGAAAATAGATAGTCGAAAAAGATATGAATAGCACTAAAGGAACTCAAAATTGAATAAAATGCTAAAAAACCAAACTTGCAAGAAATAAACCTCACCATCAGCTCCGGAAACATTGTTCTACTAATTAAGCACAAGCACATTCGCAAAAATTCAAAACGGTTCAAAAGATATGCCAAAAATTCAAAACATTATTCACATATTACTTACAATATTAGGCTATAATTATAATAATACCTTTTTCACTAACGTCTCTTTCTTTTCTTGGTAGCAATATATTTTACGCTTCTGTTAACAACTCGGATGGTTGGATTGATCCAAATACCCTCATTATGATCATCTCTAGTACAAGGTTCATTCTCATTTTGATCGTTTCTTGTACAAGATTCAATGCCAACGCCAATATCACCTTGATCTCCAATGTTTTCATCAATTACTTTGTTAGACAAAAGCACTATAGACCATTTCGTACTTGTCAGATCATTGACATAGAACACTTGTTTAGCCTGAGAGGCTAGAATAAAAGGTTCATCTTTGTACCCCACCCTATTGAGATCCACTTGCAAAAATCCTGACTTATCCATTCGTACGCCATTATTATTTTCAACCCACTTGCAATCAAATACAGGAATCTGAAACTTCCTGTAATCAAACAACAAAATGCGCTCGATAACCCCAAAATATGACAGATTTGCAAATTTCGGGTTTAAGTCATTCGCACTTGATATGTGCATCGCTTCAGCTACCAAGGTAACACCACTATTCTGCATAGTACTTTTATCATCCTGTTCTTTGGTATAAAATGTGTATCCATTAATTGCGTATGCGCTATAAGAAAACACAATCATACTTGGACCATATGCTAAACATCTCAACCTTTCTGTTACTGAAGCAGGATCCGAACGATACTTTGAATAAATTTGTTCCTTAAACCACGGTATGAAACTTCGATTGTGCTCTCGTACTATCCAATTCTCATTTCTATTCAGATTTAAACCTCGAAGAACACCCTTGTGCATTTCAGCATACGGCTCAACCTCAATCTCATTGTGCAGAACATACAAATGCACCTGATCCCGTTCGACCATTGACACTGTCACAACTTTATTTCCAATTAGTCTTTTTCCTTCTTTTTTCTCGACAATATGAGATTTGGGGAGTCCAATTGATTGAACATTTGACAGATATTCAGTGCAAAACTCAACCGCTTCTTCAACAATGTATCGTTCTGCAATACAACCCTCCGGTCGACTTCGGTTTTTCACGTACCCTTTTAAAATTTTCATATAACGTTCAGCAGGGTACATCCATCTCATATAAGCTGGTCTGCACAACTGTGTCTCTTTGACAAGATGAACGACTAGATGAACCATTATGTCAAAAAACGAGGGAGGAAAATACATTTCAAGCTCACATAAAGTAACAACCACCTCTTTTTGCAATGTTGGTAAGATCGCAGGATCGATCACCTTGCTGCAAATTGACTTGAAGAAAAAACACAACTTAGTTATTGCGCTCCTTACTTTTTCTGGCAGAATAGAACGTATACCTATTGGTAGAAAATGTTCCATTATAACATGGCAATCATGAGTCTTTAAACTCTTTAACTTTAGGTCTTTCATTGACACAAGTCTTCTAATATCTGATGAGTAGCCTTCTGGAACTTTAACTTCACTGAGGAACTTACACAATATTTTCTTCTCCTTTCTAGATAGAGTGTAAACAGCAGGTGGTAGATATGTGCGTCTTCCTTTCGTCACGGGTGCCAATTCAGTTCTAATTCCCATGTTTAACATGTCCTTCCTTATGTTAATGCCATCCTTAGACTTTCCTTGTATATTGAGTAACGTACCAATAACACTATCAAATACATTTTTTTCAATATGCATAACATCGAGGAAATGTCTTACGTACAACGACTTCCAATATGGAAGTTCAAAAAAAATCGACCTCTTCTTCCACCCACTCGTGACAAGTCTATGTGCAAAAGGCTTGCCAAACTCAGTACTCACATCTTTCACCTTTTCAAAAATCTGATCACCTGTCAACATATGTGGAGCTCTACCGTGTTCTGCCTCTCCATTGAATGCCTTTCTCCACCCACGATAGTGATGATTAGAATTTAAGAATCTACGATGACCGAGAAAAACATTCTTCTGACAAAAGTTCAATCGCATCGTATCGGTTTCATCTTCACAAACAGGACACGCTTTTTGACCCTTAATGTTGTACCCTGATAGATTTCCGTACGCCGGAAAATCATTAATTGTTCCAAACAACATCGCCCTCAAGTTGAAACTTTCTTTCCTATACCCATCGTAAACCTCCACACCGGTCTCCCACAAAAACTTCAAATCTTCGACTAAGGGTGCCAAGTACACGTCTATGTCATTCCCTGGTTGTTTGGGCCCAGAAATTAACATAGATAGCATCATGTACTTACGCTTCATACATAGCCACGGAGGTAGGTTATATATCATAAGAATCACAGGCCAGGTGCTATGCGAGATACTTTGAATACCATGCGGGTTCATTCCATCAGTAGACAACGACAAGCGAAGATTTCTTGCTTCTTTTCCAAATTCAGGATAATCAATATCAACTTTCGTCCACTGTGGTGAGTCTGCCGGATGTCGCAACTTCCCATCAATAATTCTTTCATCTGCATGCCAAGTCAAGTGTCTTGAATCGGTCTCACTAAGATACATGCGCCTAAATCTCGGAATTATAGGAAAATACCATAACACCTTTTCCGGAGACAACTTTTCCTTATATCGAGGGGCACCGCATTTAGGACACTCATTTAACATTGCGTACTCGTTTCGAAATAAAACGCAATCTTTTGGACATGCATGTATCTTTTCATAGCTCATGCCAATAGAGGACAACATCTTTTTGGCCTCATACGTTCGATTGGGAAGAACATTATCCTCTGGTAGCATTTCTTTCACGAGGGCTAATAAATGTGTGAAACTTTTATCCGACCATCCGTTGTCCGCCTTTAAGTTGTACAACTTTAACACCGCAGACAATCTTGTGAATTTTGTACAACCATCATACAACGGTTTCTCTGCATCGCTTACCAACCTCTCGAACATTTTGGGACAATCCTCAAGATCTTCTTCAAGCGCTTCTGCAATCTCTTCGACTCGATTATAATCGTATGCGTCTGCGAAATCCTCATTTGAAGCATACGTCGTATTATAACTCGATTCAACATTCCCGCTACTTTTCTCACCATGCAAATTCCAACATGCATAACTTCTATCAATTCCATGCATCAGTAAATGCGATTCCAACTGAACCGCGTCAACCCGTCTCCCATAACAGCATCTCAAGCAAGGACATATCATTCCATTGGGTTCTCTGGCGTGCGCAACGGCAAACTTAACGAATTCTGATACCCCATCCTCATACTCTTTCGACAATCGATTGGCAGTCATCCATTTTTTATCCATGGTTTGACTATAGCAACTAATTAGTCACGCAACTATAGCAAAATAATAATTAATTACCTGTAAAGAAATTCAACATATCAGGTAATCAAATTCATAGTTATTCTTGCCTCACCTTAAGCATGTGCTAAACAACTCATAACTAATTACTAACTAGTGAAGTCGGATATAAACAAAAACACAACCGCAGCTCATGAATTCCACTCAACTATAATCATTAGAAATTCACACTGAGCCGGAAAATAAAAGTAAAAACAATCAGTTATTCAAGTCAGTTCAAGAATAGGATAGAAACCTTTGAAAATGTTGAGAGCGTCCCGCGTACACTACGATCAAGGACAGTTCGAATTTCTTCAATCGGAGAAAGTTTCACAACTTTTTCCTACCACAATCGATATTAAATCGTTGAACTATCCGCTGCATGATTTGAATGTAAACAACATGTTAAACTTAGGAGTAACTAAAAACAAAACATTTTCATTGACAATATAGATCACATTCCCTTATTTGTTTCCACCATACTAGTAAGCAAATGACGAATGGCAGCAACGCAAGGTTCTTTCAGCCACCTTTTTGTCCAACTGTTGTATAAGAAAAGTATGTTAATTAATTGGAATGTAAGCTTACTAGATAGATTTCTGTACATGTTGAAGAAGTTACCTCTAGTTCGTTTGCAATTATATCAACATCTGCTGCATTTATCTTAACAGCAGCTAATTCTTTCTCCCTGTGATTCAATCAAAATTCATACTAAGGTTCAGAGAGAGAAGAAAACAAATCATAAATGCAGGATAAATGAGAGTGACAATGGAGCTTTCAATTTTTATATACATAATAAATTCCCGGGTCTTTTTAATTTCACTTATGTAAAAATTAAAACTTCAGAACTACACAGGAAAGGCTTAGATTTGAGAATCAATCAGTTGTAAAGCCTATTGGGCTTATTTGATGCTGTTCATTACTATTTAGTTCTCGCTATAAATGATTGGATTTGAAAATAAAAAATAGATAAGTGCTTTTAATCGTTTTTGTTGTTGTTCTGATCTCACATTTGGATGAGATGATGATATGAATTGGTCTCTTTAAATTTGATTCTGCAAATGCAAGAATATTAAAAAAAATTCTCAACTATCTAGATGAAACACAAGATCTTTTTGGAGGTGGAGATTAAGTATACTTCCTTGTTCCAGACTATTGATGACACACTGAGGACACTGTTAGCACTACCGTTTCATTTGTACTGAAGACCTGTCAAGTTAGATATTTCTTTTAATGTCTACATCCTTCATCCCATAACAATAGATCTCAGTTTTATCCTTGCTGGCATAGAAACCTAAAGACCTGGAAAATAATTGAAGACCCTGCAACATAGTATAAATTGAGGCATAGTCCCCATGATAGAAAAGCAGAACATCATATGGAAAACTAAGATGGTTGAGGTTCATACTCTTACAGTTCTAAAAAAATTGAAATATTTTCATATTACCAACTTTCTTCATGATCCTCGACAATTATTCCATACACATGACAAATAGAAGAGGGGGCATCGGGTCCCCTTTCCTTAAGCCTATCTTAGAATGGAAGAAGCCATGTAAGAATCCATTGATCATGAGAGAGAACTTAGGAGTCTTGACACACTGCATGATGAGAGAACAAAGTTTCTGAGGGAAATTGAGACCTATGAGCATCTCCTCCAGGAAATCCCACTCTATAGTGTCATAGGCCTTCCTTATATCAAGCTTTATCAAGCATTTAGCTTTTCCAATTTTCCTTCCAAAGTGCTTGACTAAATCCTGGAAGATCATAATGTTGTGCACAACAAATCTCTCTTTTATGAATCCTCCTTGATTTTGGGCTATAATGGTTGGGAGAATATCTCTTAATCTACTATAGATCATTTTTGTAGAAACTTTATAAACAACATTGCAACATGTTATAGGTCTATAATCAATCACCAAGGCAGGGTACTTTACCTTAGGAACAAGGGTGAGGGTTGTGGTATTAATCTCTTTCATCAAGTTTCCAGAATTAAGGAAGGAAAGAATAGCCTTACTCACATCTGCACCAATAATCTCTCAATTGTCCTGCAGAAAGTAGCTACTATAACCATCAGGGCCAGGGGCCTTCTTGCCAGGGATACTAAAGACATATTTTTAACATCAAGCTCATTATAATCCCTAATCAACCAATCCTGCTGCTCTCTGGAAAAAATTCCCCCTGATTAATAATGGACTTACAGGCTTTCAATTTGTTTTCTATAGGGGTACCAAGTAGATCTTCATAGTACATGGTGAACTCCTTAATGACTTCTCCAGGATCAGTTAACCAATCTCCTCCACTATTGTTAATGGCGCTAATTCTACTGATGTTATTCCTATACCTGATGCTATAATGAAAGATAATTGTTTTATGGTCACCATCTCTAATCCAGTCCATCTTAGATATTTGGGACATCCTAAAGTATTTAAAAGGCTTATTTCCTCCAACCATTGAAGGAATAAGGGTTAGGATGACAAGGGTATGGTCAAAGGTCCCCACCTAAAGGAAATGGGCTTCATCCTTAGGAAACATGAACAAAGTATTTGTTAAAAATGTTTTATTCTCTATTTCAATTCAGACATTTTATTCATGATTGATTCTTTGAAAGACTTATAGATCAATATTAAAAACAAATTCTCCAAAACTTGCAGCTTATTATTAATGAGTTTTGTCCTCTATATTGAATCATCCAAGGTTCGGACACTATTGGTTAGACAATATGGCAATAGTTACTCATTAGTTTAACATGCAAGGTACAATGAGTATGTCAGTAGCTCACTAATTTAACCTCAATGAATATTAGAAGAACACATCACAGAGAATCAATTTCAAACACAGAAAAAAGAAACGAGATTATCATAGAAGTAATATATAATATAGTAACAACTGTTAAAGATGAAAAATGTTTTGTAAATGAGTAATACTAAGCTTGAAGAAGGAAAATGCTAAGCTTGAACCATTCCTACACTATATTGATTCAGAATCTTACCAAGGTGGAGAAGACGGAATGACCGGCGGCGGCGGCGACGACTGAAGAGGAAGGAACGAACGGCGGCGACGACGACTGAAGAGGAAGGAACGAACGGCGGCGACGGCAGAAATGAGGAAGCTTAAGACGAACGAAGAATTGAAGATGATCTGAACGAAAGAAATGAAGAAGACTAAAGAACAGATTTAGGGATTTTTAATTTTATTATAAAAACAACCTACGAAAGCGCTTTTAAAAAGCGCTGGCATAGGGTTCCCTATAAGAGCGCTTCTGAGGTAAAAAGCGCTTTCGTAGGTCCCCCTTTCAAAGCGCTTTTCAAAAGCGCTGGCATAGGGTTCCCTATAAGAGCGCTTTTCAAAAGCGCTTTCGTAGGTTAGATATTTCAAATACCTATGAAAGCGCTTTCTGAAAAGCGCTTTCGTAGGGAACCCTATGCCAGCGCTTTTAAAAAAGCGCCTTCGTAGGTTTCCCTTTTTTTTAATTTTGTTTTTTGTGAAGGCTATGGCAGCGCTTTTTCAATAAGCGCTTTAGTAGAGGCGCTGCAAAAAGCAGTTTTTGGCGTTGAGAGGATTGTCCACCGATCAAGCAAAAAGTCCGCCGAATGAGGCCTGACATGTCTGAAAAGATCAAAGCAGAAGTGATGAAGCAATTCGACGCTGGCTTTCTGGCTGTTACGTCCTATCCTCAATGGGTCGCTAACATCGTGCCAGTACCTAAGAAAGATGGAAAAGTCAGGATGTGTGTGGACTACCGGGATTTGAATAGGGCCAGCCCCAAAGATGATTTTCCGCTACCACACATTGACATTTTGATCGACAATACAGCCCAACACAAAGTGTTTTCCTTCATGGATGGATTCTCGGGCTACAATCAAATCAAAATGGCTCCCGAGGATATGGAGAAAACGACCTTTGTCACGCAATGGGGCACTTTCTGTTACAAGGTAATGTCGTTCGGGCTGAAGAACGCAGGGGCAACTTATCAACGCGCCATGGTAGCTTTATTTCATGATATGATTCATCATGAGATTGAAGTTTACGTAGACGATATGATAGCTCGGTCACAAACGGAGGAGGAGCACCTTGAACATCTAGAAAAGCTGTTTGCCAGGTTGAAAGAATACAAGCTCAGGCTGAATCCAAGTAAATGCACTTTTGTAGTTAGGTCTGGTAAACTCCTGGGATTCATTGTAAGCAACAAAGGCATTGAAGTCGATCCAGCAAAAGTAAAAGTAATACAAGAAATGTCTGCTCCCCGTACTGAAAAGGAGGTTAGAGGGTTCTTGGGGCGCTTGAACTATATTGCCAGATTCATCTCGCATCTGACTTCTACCTGTGAGCCAATTTTCAAACTCTTGAAGAAAGATCAGGTAGTCGAATGGAACGATGATTGCCAAGCTGCTTTTGATAAGATCAAGGAGTATTTGCTAGAACCTCCTATTCTGATGCCACCCGTCGAAGGCAGACCACTGATCATGTATTTAACCGTCTTGGATAACTCAATGGGGTGTGTTTTGGGCCAGCATGACGAGTCTGGTCGAAAAGAGCATGCTATTTATTACCTTAGCAAAAAGTTTACCGACTGTGAGACTCGCTACTCACTGCTCGAGAAAACTTGTTGCGCTTTGGTATGGGCTACTCGCCGACTAAGACAGTATATGTTGACTCATACTACCTTGTTGATTTCCAAAATGGATCCTATCAAGTATATCTTCGAAAAGCCCGCTTTATCTGGAAGAATAGCCAAATGGCAGATGATTCTAACTGAGTATGACATCCAGTACACCACCCAAAAAGCTATAAAAGGGAGTCTACTAGCCGACCATCTGGCTCATCAAGCTATCGAAGATTACCAACCCCTGAGATTTGACTTCCCAGACGAGGACATCATGAATTTGGACAATATTGAAGGTGACGGACCGTATGACGGACCCGAAAAGGGATCCCGATGGACCCTGTACTTTGACGGTGCTTCAAATGCACTTGGAAACGGTATCGGTGCGGTACTCATTTCTCCGGAGGGCTGTCACACACCTTTCACGACCCGACTTTGTTTCAGCTGCACGAACAACATGGCTGAATATGAAGCTTACATCTTTGGTCTCAAGGCTGCCATAGACTTGGGGATCAAATCTTTGGTCGTATTTGGGGACTCGGCTTTGGTTATCAGTCAAATCAAAGGAGAGTGGGATACCAAACATCCTAATCTTATCCCATACAAAGAACATCTCCTGACATTGTTGCTGCATTTCGAGCAAATTACCTTCGAGCATTTCCCGCGAGAAGAGAACCAGCTAGCAGATGCTCTAGCTACAATGTCGTCCATGTTTAAACTCAACTGGGATAACGAGGCTCCCCAAATCACCATCGAGCGAATGGATGAACCTGCGCATTTTCATGAGATTAATACCGAAGAAGTAGTGGAACAACCTTGGTTCCATGAAATCAAAAGGTATCTCGAGACCAGAGATTATCCCGAAGGAGCTTCCGTAAATGACAAGAAGTTCTTAAGGAAATTCGCTGCCAAATTCTTCCTGAGCAACGACATCCTTTACAAGCGAAGCCATGATTGTGTATTACTCCGATGCGTAGACAAAGCTGAAGCAGAGTTGATCATGACTGAGATACACAGCGGCACATTTGGCACTCACTTGAGCGGGCATACAATGGCTAAAAAGATCCTAAGGGCAGGCTATTACTGGTCTACCATGGAAGCTGACTGCCATCAACATTCCCGTACTTGCCACAAATGCCAAGTATACGCTGATAAAGTTCATATCCCTCCGGTTCCTCTCAATGTTCTGACTGCTCCTTGGCCATTTACAATGTGGGGCATTGACATGATTGGAGAGATCAAGCCCACGGCTTCCAACGGACATCGCTTCATCCTGGTTGCCATTGACTATTTCACCAAATGGGTCGAAGCAGCTTCCTTCGCCTCTGTTACTAAAAATGTGGTTGCCTGCTTTATCAAGAAAAATCTCATCTGCCGGTATGGTGTTCCAGACAGGATCATCACAGACAATGGTACAAATCTGAATAACACAATGATCACCGCCTTGTGCGAACAGTTCAAGATTTATCATCACAATTCATCTCCCTATCGGCCGAAGATGAACGGTGCTGTTGAAGCTGCGAACAAAAACATTAAGAAGATCATTCAGAAAATGACAGTCACCTACAAAGACTGGCATGAGATGTTGTCGTTTGCTCTACATGGATACCGCACGACGGTGCGTACTTTAACCGGGGCAACCCCATTTTCTTTGGTTTATGGCATGGAAGCTGTCTTGCCTATGGAGGTTCAGATTCCTTCTCTAAGGATTATGAAGGATGCAGGTTTGAATGAAGATGATTGGATGCAGACCCGACTTGATCAACTCAATTTGATCAACGAGAAGCGACTCGCTGCTATATGTCATGGTCAGACGTATCAAAAGCGGATGATCAAGGCCTTCAATAAGAAAGTCAGACGTCAAGTGTATCAAGTCGGAGATTTCGTAATCAAGCGGATTATCTTGCCACAAAGTGATCCCAGGGGCAAATGGACTCCTACATATGAAGGACCATTTGTGGTCAAGAGCATATTTTCTGGTGGTGCAATGATTCTGACCACCGTGGACGGTGACGATTTTCCGCACCCTGCGAACACATACATAGTCAAAAGATACTACGCATAAAATAACCCGACAAGTCAAAAACCCGAAAGGGCGGCTTGGGCAAAAATGGGCATCCCGGTGGACCGAAAACCCGAAAGGGCGGTTCAGGCAAAAGTTAGGGATAAAAATAAAAATCTGTACACCCGGCAAGTTGAAAACCCGAAAGGGCGACTTGGGCAAAAAGGGGTTTCCCGGTGGATTGAAAACCCGAAAGGGCGATTCAGGCAAAAGTTAAGGAATTAAAGCGTATGACTATGTCTCGTCGGATCAATTCAAAGACAATCTCTTCATCAACCAGTTCTAGGCTTCTGATTAATCCAGTCATCGACAAACAAAGCATTGAATGAACAAATATTCAGAGTTGTGAAGGCTGTATCGGAATGGAATCCCATGGAATTATTTCACATAGACATCTTTATTTTGTATAAATCTTTCAATATTTACGACAAAATCCTCTTACTAGGTTGATTGTCTCTTTTGTACAAATATACTCAAAGAAAGTTAATACAAATACTCTTCCCAGAAATTTGTGTCATTTCCTTTTCTTTTCTCTTGCACTATTTGTTTTATTTTGAGAAGCGTCCAATGTTTTGTTAAATAGGCATATGCATTTGAACATAATCATTTCCTTATGAATCAAGAAAGAGGATTACTGATAGGTTGAAAGTGCAATTGGATATCTTAATACCCTTTCAAAAGAGACCCCCAGGAGATTTGGAATCCATATCCCCAGCAAGTTTTGAAGCTTATCCCCAGTAGATTCTGGAAGCTTATCCCCTGCAGAGTACGGACGTCTCTCCCGAGTTTTATTCAAAGTTATTCCTCACAAGGGCTTATAACTGGGTTATCCTCAGCTTATTGCCACGGAAGATCGCACTCACCAAATTTATTCCTATCCCCAGCGGAGTTCATCAGAGTTCCCCAACATAGCTTATCATTACAATCCCCAGAGGAGTTCATCTTTGTTATCCCCAGCCAGAGAACCTTCCAGAAGACTAACTCTACTCAGAGTCAAATTTAATTATCCCCAGCCGAGCTAAAAGCTTCAAATTATCAATCCCCAGCGAAGCCAAACTATTGAACCTTCTCCCCACAAAGTTTTGGGGAGGGCAAATCTTGAGTTCCCCAGTAAAGCCGCCCGAGATACTTCCCACCAAGCTGAAGATTCTCAGTCTTACCTCCCTAGCATGAGTCTTTTAGATTGGAACTCCCCAGTAGAAGTCATCAGGGATTCCCCCGAAGATTGGTATACAACCCAAGCTCCTTATTCTCCAGCAACAACCAGGAATTATTCTTCCCAGCAGCGGTCAAGATACTTTTATCTTCAGCCATCTCGGATTCATCTATCCTTTGCAAGACAGCTCTCCAGCTTACATGCGCATCCATTTACATTCATATCATATAACATACATTGTATCATGCATCATGACATTGCATATAACTAACTCTTTACCTTTTCAGGTAAAATCAGTCGAAAGACCAAAATCATTATCTTCCGAGATTTCTTTCCAGGTATAGTTCGGATGTGACCCAGACGTGGCAACATTCTAATGCTTATTCCAGATTTATCCAGATGCAGTTTTACACGAGCTCATCATCAGGGAACCCTACACCGGTTCTTTCCCCAAACTCAAAGATTTCTGAAAACAGTTCACGGGTTCTCCAAGTAACGGATGTTAACCTATCGCTTGTTCAGATTCTTCTCTGAGATTTCTGAAAACAGTTCACGGGTTCTCCAAGTAACGGATGTTAACCTATCGCTTGTTTAGATTCTTCTCAAGACTTCTGAAAACAGTTTATGGATTCTTCCCAACAACGGATGTTAATCTATCACTTGTTCAGATGCAACCTTTGGAAACAGTTTACGGACGCTTCCCAACAACGGATGCTGCTCTATTGCTTATTCAACTTCAAGATTTCTGAAAACAGTTCACGGGTTCTCCAAGTAACGGATGTTAACCTATCGCTTGTTCAGATTCTTCTCCAGACTTTTGAAAACAGTTTACGAATTCTCCCCAACAACGGATGTTAATCTATCAACTTGCTCAGATGCAATTTTTGAAAACAGTTTACGGATTCCTCCCAACAACGGATGTCAATCTATTGCTTATTCAGGCCCCCAGTTCAGAGATGGTCCCGAGCATGGACACCTTCCTGATGCTCATTCCAGATGGCATCTTTAAGCCCATCCCTGACAAGTTTCTGTCACTCCTCCCGATGGCATCGTTAATCCCATCCCCAAATGGCATCTCTAAGCCCATTCCCACATCCCTTGCTTTGACGAGTGCAAATTTAAGGGCACTCTAGTGTCCAATCTCCTTTTACCCTCGAGTCACGAAAGGCAAACTGGCCAATCTAACTCTTCGGATTCAAGAAGATTGAACAGGGGCAATTGTTGTACCCCAAACTTTGCCCTCCCATTTTCTCAGCATTTCTTATCACAAAGCCCTTGGAGATCAAGATCCAGTTAGGGTTTCATCTGCTCAAGGCTTCTCCTTGCATTGTTGACCCAAATTAGGGTTTGTGTTTGCACAAAGATGTTTTGACCTAAAATTCCTAAGATGACTTTCATGCTTCATATTGGACTCCCAAGTTTACCCATACCACGTTTCAAGCCTTGATTCCAAGTTTTGCCCAGTCAATTGGACAGTTGACCTAGAAATCAGCTGTATTGGGGAAAAAGTCAACTGTGACCAATTGACAGTCAAATCTCATGAAAATTGACCCACATCAACATTATGAACTCGCATGGACCATTGGATCAAGTTTGGATCACAATTCCACAAGAAATTTGATCAGATCACCAAAAGGGCAAAATGGTCATTTTTAGGGTTTTGACTACACAAAGGAAATTTTTGACTGTTTGACTTAGCCAATGGCAAACCAAGCTCACATATGGACTCAAGGACCCCATGGAATTATCTTGACATGCTCAACAAGTTCAAAAGATCCCAAGTACATAAGATTGACAGTTGAATTTCCCAGTCAATTGATCAATTTTGACTGTATACTGAAAAGTCAAACTTTGACTTTTTGATCAAAATCAAGAGTCAAGATTCATTTTTCATCAAGACATGCCAAATCATGAAACTTGTTCACCAAGAAATCAAAATTTGCAAATTAGGGTTTGAAATGAGAATTTTTCATAACTTAGAATTTTTCTAAGTTATGAAAACCCTAATTTTTTCCCAACTTTGCCCCACTTTCTCACCAAGATTTATTTGGATTCAAGCAAAAGTCAAAACATGAAAATTGTAGCTTGGTGCATAATCTACAACTTTGATCCACAAAGTTTTCCCAAAAGAGGCTTGTATCTCAAGTTACAATTTTTGGAATAAGGGTACTAAACCATTCTTAACTTAGTGAAAATTTGACCTATTTTGGCAAAGTTTTCTACCTAACTTCAAGACCATTTTCCACATACTTCCACTTGGAATTTCAATTTGCACTTCAAAGATGGATTGTAGTACACATTCCAAGCTTTCCAAAATGTCCAAGAACTCCTCAAACAACCTCATAACTTGAGAGAATCGAATTTTGCAATATGGCAAAAAGTCACTTTGATTCATGGCCATGTACATGTTCATAACTTGTGCAAATTTCTCAAACCAGCATGCCACTTGATTACAGGCCCTTAAACCATCCAACACTCAATAATTTAATGCATGTTCATTGTGCTAAGGTCTTGTTTCATGAGTTTAAGCATTACATGTTGGATTAGGCCATAAATGGAAAAAGTGAAATAGCCATTTTTGCAAAAGCAAGCTTTATGTCAAAGTTGCAAATCCACAAGTACAGATCAAATCACTTTGGCACAAGATTATGAGCAAAATACACTGATCAAGACAAGGTTAGCAGCATGTTTAGGGGGCCTCTACCTGCCTAGAAACTCAAGTGGCTTTTGTTTGCTTAAGTGTTAAGAAACATAGCATATCACAACATAACTTGGATCTCAGCATTAGAAAGCCTAGGCAAATATTTTGTACACCTTCTAATCACCAAGAACAAGCTAGAACACGAGCAAACAAGGTCTCAAACACTCCCATTCCCAGAATCACTCTCAAACTGCAGAAACAGGGCAGGGTCTGCAGATTGGATCCCATCTCTCATTCCTTTCATGATTTCTTGCCCAAAGCTCATCAAACACATTCCCTAGCATCACTTGAAGATAACCAAAACACAAAACACGACCTGTAATTCCTCTAACCAGTTCCACCATTTTCACTTTCTTGTTTTACAGTTGGAGGTCCATAGCTCGATTCAAGGTGTTTCAAAGTAAAGTAAGCATTGGAATAGCATCACCACACTTCAGGAAAGCTATACAGATCATCATCTTGCTCTGAAAGCTCCCCCATTGCCAGATAGAACTTCAACTGAACAGGTATCTTCTTGAACTTCTAACTCTTAGTATAGGCATTGTCAGCTCTAGGTTTGTGAATAAGAAGTGTTCTACTCATGCCCCCGAATCTGTACATGCTTTTACTTTTCATTTATTTTGCCTGAGCCATGAGAATTTAAGGTTTGAATATGGAAGAAAAGTTAGGTCAGGATTTGGGAATGTCAAAATTCTCTCTCATTTCTGAGAGTTAGGATGAGTTCTTTATATATTTAGAATCGTGATTCAATGCTTAACATTTCTTATGTTGTGAGTTTGTGCAAAAGATCAAAGAATCCAGGTGTTTGAATGGAAGAAACAGGCGCGTGTTTTTGAACGTTTTCTGTCTGAAGGTTGAAGAAGAAGCCACGTGGGTTGTGCCTGTTTTGATTTTCCTTTTCACACCCTGTTTTTGGTTCTACACCCCCAAGGCCCATTTTGTTTATTTGCATGATTTTTTGACTTTTCTTTTTTTATCCTGACTTATTTATTTTTGCTAATAATATTAAAAACATGAAAAATTATTTTTACACCATTTTTGTATTTTTTAGGTATTTATTTGGTTATATGAACATTTGTACATAAATATATATATATATATATATATATATATATATATATATATATATATATATATATATATATATATATATATATATATATATATATATATATATATATATATATATATATATATATATATATATATATATATATATATATATATATATATATATATATATATATATATATATATATATATATATATATATATATATATATATATATATATATATATATATATATATATATATATATATATATATATATATATACTATTATTTAGAAAAAACTAGAAAAAAATGCAAATATATTTTATTTCTGATTTTTATTTCATTTTTCTCTTTTGAAAACATTTTGTATCAAAATATTTTTTTTATTATAAATATTAAATATTATTATTTTTATATATATAATATTTATTTAGTAAATAATAAAGATATTTATATATATTAATATACTTAGGGCAAAAATACCAAAATACACACATTTTTTATTTTATTTATTTGACATAAAAAACACCTCTTTTTCATAAATATCAAAACCATTTTTTCATTTTGCATCTTTATTTTATTTTCCATTTAATTTATGTAATTAATTATATTTGTAAATATTCCAAAATTGATGTAATAGCTAGGTTTAAATTCCTTGTCTAAATATCCCCCCATTTGAACATTTGTACCCCCCTTCCCATATTGTGTTGTAATAGTGTAGGAATTTTACTTTTCGCACGTTAAATGCTTTCTAAATATACCATGCTAGAGTTAGGGTTTGTATGCAAATAAAACGACAAAAATAGTTTGACCTAATTTCAAGATAATCAAGCATGAAAATGGACAACACATATCACACTTGCACCCTTAGGGTATTCCACTTGTTGCCTTCAAATAAATGGGCCATGTTGCATGTTAGGTTTCTTTGGGTAAAAAACAAACAATCAAATGATCATAGTCCCTCGATGACGCTTTCGAAAAGTTGCCTAAAATGATCAAGTCCCTTTCAAAGAAAAATTGCCCAAAGACACTTAGCACTATTGCAATTATGGTCTAATCGATGACCCGCGCCCGTCCCTTTCACCTCCTAACACAAGATTGTCCACCAAATGCAATGGTGGAACAAAATTGTTAAAAGGGTTAAAACATAACAAAAATCTTTGAGAACTTTAGGGTAGATAGCTCTTAAGTACTTGTCAACTTGAAAACAAAACACTTGCCTATTTTCAAACCACACTTCACAAACACTTTCAAAACAAACTTTCAAAAAACATTGAAACATCTTTTCAAAAAGACAAAAACCTTTTGTAAAACATTCGAGTAAAGAATTGTTACAAGGGTAGCCTATACAAGGCATCTTTTTTCAAAACCTTTTCAAAGCCACACACAAAGCACCATTTCAAACAGTTGAAAACCAAGGCAAGTTGATCTAAGCAAGTACCTAAGAGCCCATGGATAACCATGGATAGAAAGGGTGCTAATACCTTCCCTTTCTATAATCTACTCCCCGAACCCAAGAAATATCTCAAAGGTTTTTGCTGTGCTTTTTAAACCTTTCCTTAGGATAAAATAAAAAGTCGGTGGCGACTCTTGCTCAACCGAAACATTTGCGAAAACAAACGCAAAACCATAGTCAGTTCTCCCACCGTATCACAGCGTGTAATACTTTAGCTTATCTTCTGATTGATCCCATCAGAACTTCTGCATACATAGAACATATTTTTAAGGTGCATATTTGTTCTTTGTATATATTATTTCTATTTATTTATTCTTTGTATTTGTTATCATCAAAACTCTAATCAAGGGTTGTAGAATCAAACTATGTTCTAACAATCTCCCCATTTTTGATGATGACAAAAACCATATTTTTCAATTAAGAGTAAAGAATAAAAAGTATAGAATTAAGAAGAAAAACTCCCCCTGAGTTGATTACTTCCCTTAAATTCTTTGAGTCCTTGAGCATCAGAATTTGGCTACGTCTTTCATCAGAGTTTTGTACTTGTTTAAGCTTTTCAGAAGAAATAAGTTAAGTAGTTCAGAATGTTTGAGACTTCTATCTCAGTAATCTGTTATTGAAAATATCTTATTCTTTCTCCCCCTTTTTGTCAATTATCAAAAAGGTTATATAATCATAGCTAAAAAGGATTTATATTAAAAATAAGAAGCAATGATAAGAAGTTCAGAACAACAGCAATGTAGAACAAATATTACAGACAAACAAATTTTAAAAACAAAGGAAAATCTAAGAGGGAGGAGGAAGGCGCGTGAACAAAGCTTCCAACAAGCCCTTGATCTGGGTGTTGGTTTCCTCTTGTTTGCTTAACATGCTCTTGATTTCCTTGATTGTATCATCCTATTTATCCAACCTTTCCTTAATAACAATATCCGATCTCTTCAGTTCTTCTAGAGTTTTCCTTTCATAGGAGGGAGCTGGAGAATCTTCAGTAGCTGGATGCTTCTCAGAGCATTCTGCAACATGGTCATTTTGAACCAATTCCTCTACAGAAATCATCTCATCTGGAGCAGCAGTCAGAGTGAGACCTTCTGACTCTGGTTGAACATTGTCTGATGGACGATGTTCTGACCAGGGAGCATTGTCCAGAGGGATAATATCTTCCTTGAGCAGTTGGCTCAGAACTTGGTCTTCGAATACCTTTAATAGATTACTGAAATTCTGTTGAACTTGTCTGTAGCATTGTTCTTGCATCTTATGAGTTTCAGAACATATCCATTTTCTGAAACTTGTCCAAAGATAATCTGAGGCAGCAGGATTTGTCATCTCAAAACTAGCTTGCTTCAGGGAGGTTATCCATTTCTGCATTTCTGCTTCAAACATCAATAAACTAGTACCAACATCTGGTGTGGGTTCAGATGGTTTTGGTTTACGAATGGCAGTTTTATGAGTTATGGCAGCTAGGCGTTCAAAAACGGTTACATCAATGACAAGTTTAGCATTGTCATCTGGATTTCTCTTTGGTGAGGGAGTGGGAGAGTCTGGTATAATTATTGGACTAGTTGGGGAATTTGGTTGAGTTGATTCTAGTGAAGTGGGAATTTGGGGAATGTCTAGAATGGTGAGGGGCATACGGATAGCCAGAGGTTCAGTGATTCCTGGAATGGGAATTGTATCTGAATCTGAAGTAGGTTCTTCAGATTGGTTGGATGTAAGATGGTGAGGTTCTGTTTCATAGGATTCAGAAGGTTGGATCTCAGAAGTTTGAACTTTTGGTTGTGATTGTTCAAGTTGTGGAGATGGTGGATGAATGTCTGGTTAAGGAGATGAAGGTAGTGGTATTTCTGGTTGAGGAGACAGGGGAATATCTGGTTGTGGAGCTTCTGTGGTGGTCTCAAAGATTGGATTTTCTGGGATTAGAGGGTTTGTATTTTCTGGTGTGGGAGCAGAAATATTTTGGTCAAAAGATTCAATGTCTGACAGAACTTTTGCAAGTTATGGATGAGTTGTTTCAATATTTGGATTGAAACGAAGGGAGTGAGTTTCTCTAAGACTTATATTTTCTGAGGGGTTAAACCCTATGTCAAAATCATCAAACGTTTGTGGGGTAGGAATTTCTGAATGAGTAGGTAAGGGTCCAGATGTTGATAAAGATATTGATTCTAAAACATTAACAGGAGAAGGATTACCTTTCCTTTTAGCAGCTTTAGGAGTCCGCTAGGATGATCCTTCTGCTGTTGCCTTTCTTTTCTTGTTCTTCTTCAACACAACTTCTGGAGCCGCCTGTTACAAGTCCTGAATATTTACCTCTGGTGCAGTCCCATCTGCCTTGCATGCATCCAAATATCTGACGATAATCTCAGGCTTGGAATCAATTTCTGAGAACATAGGGAAATCATCCAGAGGGTTTCTTCTGTAAGTAATGGTTGCAAAGGATGTAACATTGGGTTCCTTTCTGATGTTCTCAATAATTTTCATCTTTTTTAGATTCTTCGCATTCAAAGGCTTCCCAACAGTTGCCTATAGAGAACTGATTTCTTGTGCTTCTGTTAGATGTTCTATCAGCCTATTCTCTTTCAAAATATCAGATATTAGCCTTCCAAGGGGTATCCAGTCCCTTTGGGTACGCTCATCTACTCTAGTCTCCTTAACACTGGTCCTCAGATGATTGAATAGCAAGTGAGCCAGATTCACCTTAGTCTTCTGGGAGATAAAGTAGATCAGAAACTGCTGATCAATGTTTATGTAGTCAGAAGAGCTGGTTGGCTTCCTGTGGTTGATGCATCCTAGAATTATCTTAGCCCATATTTTGTGATGATCCTTCAGATCCCTTATCTTGCTGGAGGGAAGACCCAAAGTGAAAATTTCTCTTGCAATTGAAGCAACATCAGCACATCTTTCAGCCCTGTCTATACACCTTACGCCACCACCATTGTAACCTATCAGTCTTGCAATTAGGTCTTCAGTAATTACTATATTCTTCCCCATTACATACGACGTGACTTGATGGTTGGAGGATGAAGCATGAATCTAGAATTCCTTCACAAGGATTGGAAATGTTGGACCTAGAAGACTGTCAAAATACTTGTTCCATCCTTGAGCTTTTACCTCTTCAGAAAGATTGAATCCATTTTCTTGAAGACTTTTAAAATCCACGATTAGTTCTGAAAGCACTTCTAGGTTGTCAATGGGCGTGAGGAGAGTTCTGAACGGTTCTTCATATTGTTCCATAGATTCTGTTCTCTGAGTGTTGGTATATGGGATGCTTGAGGAAGACATGTTCACACAGGAAGTTTCAAAAGAAAATGAAAGGTTTTTGAAAGTACAAGTAGAAAATAGTTAGAATAGATTGTGAGAGTAAAAGTGAAAGAGTGTAAAGAGTGAAACTTGTGTTTTAAATAGATTTTTGAAAACATAAACTGCAAGAGAGAGATAGAGAGAAATAATTAGTAATGATTATAAGCATTAATGACAGCTGATTTTAGGGGATTCAGAAAGATATTGGAACGGTTACCCATGACATGTGTCTCAATGCACCCAATAAGCGCTTTTGACCTTTTAGAAAAGTGAACGCGTGTTCAGCCTCAGAAGGTAGCTGATGAATGGATGACAATTGTTTGCTTGCGTGAACAACACACATCTATCCTTGAAATGAAACGCTCAGATCTTCATGGATAGATTCTGATGCAATCTGTACTTCTGAAATTCTAAAGGCAAATTGATCAGCAGTTCACAGAAAATAACCAAAATTCTGAAGGTTAAGATATGTAAATAAAACAGTTTATTCTAGGCAAAACTTCATGTTGAGATGTTTCAGAATGAAGTTAAACCTATATTCAGAAAGAGGTTTTGTAAAGACATCAGCCCATTGATGGTCTGTGTCAATAAATTTTAAATTAAGAATCCCTTTCTGAATATAGTCCCTAATAAAATGATGTTTTATTTCTATATGCTTAGCCCTAGAATGCAAAATAGGATTTTTACTGAGACAAATAGCAGAAGTATTGTCAGAGGATAGGGATGTTACTCTCAAATATATTGAAGTCCTCAAGTTGACTTTTCATCCAGAGCATTTGCGTGCTACATCCAGCTGCTGCTATGTATTCAACTTCTGTTGTTGATAGAGCTATTGTGGATTGTCTTTTGCTGGACCATGAGATCAGATTTTCTCCCAGAAACTGGTAGCTTCTACAAGTGCTTTTACGTTCTACTCTATCTCCAGCAAAATCAGCATCACAGTATCCTACTAAGCTATAATTATTTGATTTTCTATAAAACAAACCCAGATTAGAAGTACCTTTCAGATACTTGAAAATTCGCTTAATTGTTGTTAAGTGAGATTCTCTAGGATCTGATTGGAATCTAGCACAAATGCAAACACTGAATAGAATGTCAAGCCTTGAAGCTGTCATATACAGAAGAGAACCAATCATACCTGTGTAGACCTTATATTATACCTTTTTACTTACCTCTTCTTTTTCCAGAATGCACGTGGGATGCATTGGAATCCTTGAGGGCTTACATTCTGAGAGATCAAATTTCTTCAGAAGTTCTCTGACATATTTTCTCTGATGAATGTAAGTTCCTTCTGGAGTTTGATTTATTTGAATGCCCATAAAGAATTTTAGTTCCCCCATTAGGCTCATCACAAATTCTGCCTGCATACATTTAGCAAACTCTCTTCCCAGAGAGGGTTTAGTGGATCCAAATATGATGTCATCAACATAAATCTGACACACTAATATGTCATTCTTAACTGTCTTACAGAACAAGGTTGTGTCCACTTTCCCTCTGGTGAATTCCTTTTCTAACTGGAAGTAACTTAGTCTTTCATACCAAGCTCTGGGAGCTTGTTTCAGACCATAGAGTGACTTCTTTAGTTTGAAAACATATTCTTGATTTTTGGAATTTTCAAAACCAGGAGGTTGGTGCACATATACCTCTTCTTCTATATAGTCATTTAAGAATGCACTTTTGACATCCATCTGATACAGAGTGATACCTCTATTAACAACAAATGATATTAAGAGTCTGATAGATTCTAACCTTGCGACTGGAGCAAAGGTTTCTGTATAGTCTATCCCCTCTTACTGATTATAACCTTGTGCTACCAATCGTGCTTTGTTTCTGATGACTTCACCTTGTTCATTAAGTTTGTTTCTGATCAACCATTTTGTACCAATGACGTTGAATCCTTTTGGTTTGGGAACCAGATCCCATACATCATTTCTTGTGAATTGGTTTAGATCCTCTTGCATTTCCAGAATCCAGTCATTATCCAGAAGTGATTCATCAATAGTTGTTGGTTCAATCAGAGAAACTAGTCCCGTGAGGGATTCTTCAGAATTTATGAAGGTAGATCTTGTTCTGATTGGATCTTCCTTCCTTCCTAAAATTGTTTCTTCTGGGTGATCAATGCTACTTCTGGATGGTCTTTTCTGGAGTTAATCAACAGAAGGTGTTGGATTTCTTGTAGTGACTCTTTCTGATGTTGAGGGAGTGTCTCTATTGAGATCTTCTGATGAGTTGTCTTCAGTACCTATAAGTTCAACTTCCATACCTGCAAGGAATTCATTCTGCTTTGACTTTTGAGAGTCAAGCTTATCATCAAACCGAACACTGATTGACTCTTCAATAATCTGTGTTTCTGTATTGTATACTTTGTACCCTCTTGAGTGTTCAAAGTATCCTAACATAATACAATTTTATGCTTTAGAGTCAAACTTGTTCAAATAATTTTTTGTATTTAAAATAAAACATGTACATCCAAATGGGTGAAAATAAGAAATGTTGGGCTTTCTGTTCTTCCACAATTCATATGGAGTCTTTTCCAGAATAGGTCTTATGGAGATTCTATTATGAATATAGCACACTGTGTTTATTGCCTCTGCCCAGAAGATCTTAGCAACATTAGTCTCGTTGATCATGGTTCTGGCCATTTCTTGCAATGTTCTGTTCTTTCGTTCTACAACTCCATTTTGTTGGGGTGTTCTAGGACAAGAGAAATCATGCAGAATGCATTTTTCATTAAAGAATATTTCAAAAAAATTATTTTCAAATTCTCCACCATGATCACTTCTGACTTTGACGATTCTAAGATCCTTTTTATTCTGAAATTGGTTGTAGAAGGTAACAAACACAGAGTGTGACTCGTCCTTGTGTCTTAAGAACTTTATCCATGTCCATCTGCTATAGTCATCTACGATTACTAACCCATATTTCTTGCCACTGACTGAAGCAGTTTTTAATGGTCCAAATAGGTCAATGTGCAGAAGTTATAATGGCTTAGAGGTGGAAACAACATTTTTGAATTTGAAAGCAGGTTTTGCAAACTTTCCTTTCTGACATGCTTCACACAGAGCATCTGAATTGAACTTCAGGTTAGGAAGTCCTCTGGCCAGATTGAGTTTGTTAATCTGAGATATTCTTCTCATACTAACATGCCCCAATCTCTTGTGCCAGATCCATTGCTCGTTGTTAACAGACAGTAGACATTTTACATTCTGACTTTTCAATTCAGAAAGTTTGATTTTATAAATGTTGTTTTTCCTCTTTCCATTAAATAGGATAGTCCCATCTTTCTGACTAACAGCTTTGCATGAATTTTGATTGAAGATTATATCATAACAGTTATCACTTAATTGACTTATGGATAACAGGTTATGCATTAATCCATCAACTAATAAAACATTACTTATAGAGGGAAGATTTCGGTTACCTACTGTTCTAGAGCCAATGATCTTTCCTCTCTGATTGCCTCCAAAGCCCACGTGGCCCCCAGGCTTATGTTCCAGGATTTGGAACATATTCCTTCTTCCCGTCATGTGTCATGAGCAGCTAGAGTCCAGATACCATGACTGGTGTCTTTACTTTGCTGCTAAAGATATTTGCCACATGTATTATTTTATCCTTAGGTACCCATATTTTCTTGGGTCCTGATTTGTTAGTTTTACCAAAATTCTGATTGAATTTTGGTTTGACAGGATAATCACTACTCGTGTACTTTTTGTCATATGTGTGCCCATATATAAAGTGTGAATCAAGTGGAGTGTGTTTTATAACTAAGTCCATGGCATTTTTTGGTGTAGGTGCCTTACCTTGATATCCTATCGCTTTTCTTCCATTTCTGCTAACTCCATAGATCATTGAAGATATCTTGCTTTTGTCTATGTTTTTAGCTAGAAACTTCTGAAAGCTGTGATCATACTCCTTGATGATCTCATCAGCATTGCTGGGAGTTTCAGGGATTGTTTCCTTCTGAGAGTTTTGCAACTGGTTTTCTAATTTTGAAATTTTTTCTTTTAACTAAAAATTCTCCAATTTGAGACTCTCAGTCTTATCAGAGTCAGAAGCAAGATTCCTTTTCAGGTTTCTGAATTTGACTCTGATCTGCTGATACCTTTCCAGAATTTCATTAAGACTTTCAGCAAGTTCAGCTTTAGTAAAATTTATAGTAAAGTCAGGGAATACCTCTTCAGTATCTGATTCTGAACCAGAAGCTTCACTGTCTTCAGATACGTTTGCCATGAGAGCTATGTTTGATCTTTCATCATCTGATTCTGAGTCAGCTTCAAATGTGTCAGAATCATCCCATGTAGCCATGAGACTTTTCTTCTTTTCCTTGATAAACATCTTCTTGGGCTTCTCATTCTGAAGCTTTGGGCAGTCACTTTTGTAGTGCCCTTGCTCGTTACATTCATAGCAGATGATGTCTTTGTTGTTTGGCTTTCTATATCCTGAAGAGCCTTCTGATCTTCTGTGTCCAGAGGAGGATTCTGACCTTCTGGATCTGGAGGAAGATTCATTATGATTTTCTGATCTTCTGGGATTCCTGAACTTTCTTTGCCTCTGCTTCCACAGTTGATTCACCCTTCTAGATGAGGATAGACAGTTCATCTTCTTCTGATGAGGATCCATCAGAGGTTTCTTCTACAGCCTGCAAAACTTTGGAGTCAGATTTTCTGTTAGATTTTAAAGCTAATGGCTTACCTTGCTTTTGAGGTTCGTCTTCTTCTAGCTCCATATCGTGACTTCTGAGGGAGCTGACAAGTTCCTCCAGAGAGATTTTGTTGAGATCTTTGGCTAGCTTAAGCGCTATGACCATTGGCCTCCACTGTTTTGGCAAGCTTCTGATGATCTTCTTAACGTGATCAACAGTGGAATATCCTTTGTCAAGAACTTTTAGACCAGCAACAAGAATTTGGAATCTTGAAAACATAGTTTCTATTGATTCACTATCTTCCATCTTGAATGCCTCATTATTTTGAATGAGCACAAGGGCTTTGATTTCTTTGACTTGAATGTTTCCTTCATGCGTCATTCTCAGAGAATCAAACATATTCTTGGCAGTTTCTATGTTTGATATTTTCTCATATTCTGAATATGAGATGGCACTGAGAAGAATTGTTTTGGCCTTGTGATGATTTCTGAACTCACGCTTTTGCTGATCAGAAATCATTTTCCTGTCAATCTTCTGACCACGTCCATCCACTGGGTGCATGAATCCATCAGTCACCATGTCCCACATATCAGCATCATGGGCCAGAAAGAAACTCTCATTTCTGTCTTTCCAGTAGTCAAAGTTCTCTTCATCAAAGACTAGAGGTTTGCCACTGAATATGTCCCTTTCTTCATTGTTTTCATTGTTGATGTTTTGACTTGGTCCTGCCATTGTGTTTTTCTGACGCTGGATCTTGTACTAACACAGTTAAGTGTTTAAGCTCAAAACCAGGTCCTCTGATTCCAATTGAAGATGTGAAAAACACAAGAAGGGGGGTTGAATTTAAAAACTTGGATCAAAAACAGCTTAAAGACACAGTATTTTATCCTGGTTCGTTTGATCTCAAACTACTCCAGTCCGCCCGTCAAGGTGATTTCGCCTCTCTCCAACGAGGTCTTAATCCACTAATCTCAAAATAATACAACAACTACTTTAATAACTGTTAAAGTCTTCTTGAGTACAACCACAAACCGGTTAATCTCAAGGAAATCTATTACAAATAATTGAACAAGAATGTGTTGTTGTTTTCTAACAAAACAGTTTATCACAACTGCGATAATTACACAGGATAAGCTTATAGTATAGAATAAATTTGCTTGAGCTTGAATATGCGTGATTTTGAAATTCTATGCAAATTGATGTGTGCGTACGTACGTGCTTCTTTTTGCAAGCAGACTTGTTTATATAGGCAAGCAAGAGACGTTGTCCATAAACCAAGTTTAATGTTAATAACTCACTTTCCTTTTGTAGAAGATCTTGTCTGAAGAAAGCCGTTGGCATTTAATTCTGTCTTGAATAATTAATAACCCTTCAGAGTCTTCTTTGCTTTAACCGCTGATAAAGCTTCAGAGTGTTGATGACTTGGCTGAGATGTCTTTGTTCAAAGTCAGAGTTTACTTGTTTAAGCCCAGATTCTGGTCATCAAACTTCAGCGTGTAATACTTTAGCTTATCTTCTGATTGATCCCATCAGAACTTCTGCATACATAGAACATATTTTTAAGGTGCATATTTGTTCTTTGTATATTTTCTTTGTATTTATTTATTCTTCGTATTTGTTATCATCAAAACTCTAATCAAGGGTTGTAGAATCAAACTATGTTATAACAAACTCCAAAATATGTCTATGAGTTCGAACGAGGTTTTTAAGGATTATTCTCAGAAGTGGAGAGATTTGGCTGGAAGAGTTCAACCTCCCTTGGCTGATAGGGAGCTCATGGATATGTTTCTGGGAACTTTGACAGGGCCATTCTTCAACCATCTGATTGGAAGTTCATCGGCGGGTTTTTCTGAACTGATCTTAACGGGAGAAAGAGTGGAAGCTGGAATCTGAAGTGGAAAAATTTATAAGGATGCCTCTTCTAGTGCTGCAAGGAAGCCGTTTGCAAGAAAAAAGGAAGTCAATGTTGTCTATAACCAAAAGAATCAGAATCGAACCGAGCGCCGTCTGGCGATAGGGGTTGTTATGATTACCAACCCTGCACCTGCTCAGCAAAGAAATAATAAGCCAAGAGCAGAAAGGCCAGCTAGACAGTTCACTCGGATCAACATGACGTTGTCTCGGGTTTTACCTCTGAAGTCTAATCTGGTTACTCTGAGGGAGGCTCCGAAGAATCTGAACACCACCTCTCCCTACTATAAACCGAATGCGCATTGTGCTTACCATTCAGAAAGTCTAGGCCATGACACCAATGACTGTTGGACTTTGAAGAACAATGTACATGATTTGATTGATGCTAAGGAGATTAAATTTGATCCCCCGGAGACTCCCAATGTTATCACTGCTCATATGCCGAAACATGGTCGGGGTGTTAATATCGTTGAAGAAGATGTGTTTGTGACTTCTGTGGAAGAATTGGTGACCCCACTCATGACTATCAAAGAGAGTTTGTTGAAGGCCGGTTTATTTCTGGATTATGGTGAAGGTGGCCACTTTTGTTCATTTCTACCAACTGGTTACCCTTTGTTGAAGCCAGGTGTTCAGCGCCTGATGGATGACGAAGAGATTCTGTTTGAGAAGACTCCTGTTCCGACTGTTTCCTGTGAAGACATTGCTATTATAACCATTTTCGCCAATCCTCCCAGGGCCTTCACTAAGAGACCCGTCAAGATTACATCAATTCCAAAGGTGACTCCATTGATCATAACTATTCCTGGACCAATCCCATACTCCTCAGACAAAGTTGTTCCTTAGAACTATGGGGCCGACGCCTATTACTATGGTGTCAAGCAGGACATGCTAGCCATTAAAGACAAGATTACTGAAAGTGTTGATTCGGACATCATCAATATTGCCGGAACCAGTAAAATAAAAAGAAGTGGTAGGGTGTTCTCCCCTGAAATTTCTCCCCCGAAGACTGCTACTGGACCTATGATCATTTATGCTGTGATTCCACCCAAGACTACTACTGCAATTCTAGTAATCACTCCTGTTGACCCTCTCATCACCGAGTCGGCCGAGACTCGAGGCAAAGACATACTGATTGAGCATGTCCTGACAAAGGCAAATTCAGTAACCCTACCAGAAGCTTCCAAGAAAGAAATGGAAGAAATTTTGAAGATAATAAAGAAGAGCGACTACAATGTGGTCGAGCAGCTGGGGCAGACCCCATCCAAAATTTCTATGCTGGCTTTGTTGTTGTATTCCGAGGCCCATGCGAAAGCTTTGGTTAAGTTTCTGAAGACGGCTCACGTGACACAAGAGACATCTACTGATCAGTTTGAAGATTGTGTGGCTAGTCTGACTGCTGATAATGGTTTGAGTTTCTCTGACGCAGATCTGACACCAAAGGGGACGAAACATAATGATACTCTTCATGTTTCCGTTGAATGCAGGGGCACGACTCTGGCCAATGTTTTGGTAGATACTGGCTCCTCGTTGAATGTGCTATCTAAAAAAGCTCTGGATAGATTGGACTGCGAAGGCTTGACCTTTAAGCCTAGCAATATAGTAGTGAGAGCTTTCGATGGTTCGAAGAGGATGGTGCACGGAGAAGTGGATGTCCCTATCAAAGTTGGTCCCCAGACATTCGACTCCACTTTCTATGTAATGGATATCAAACCATTATATTCTTGCTTGTTGGGACGCCCTTGGATACATGGGGTTGGGGTTGTTACTTCTACCCTCCACCAGATATTGAAGTACCCAGTAAGAGGAAAGATTATCACTGTGCATGGTGAAGAGGAGTATATGATCAGTCACTTGAACTCCTTTAGGTGCGTATAAATGGATGGCGAGTTCATCGAGACTCCTTGCCAGAACTTTGAAGAAGTACCTCAGATTATGGCTACAACAGAAACTACCTACAGTCCTCCGAAGGTCACCAAATCTCCCTCGAAGATGGATTTTCTCAAGGATGCACGAGCAATGGTTGAAGAAGGTGGATATACCATTTGGGGTCAGCTCCCGGTTATTCATTACAAGTCTGACAAATCTAGGTTGGGCTTTACTACAGGTGGTCAAAGGGCAGTTCGTCATGCTAAGGATGGAGGACCTCCCCTACGCATCAACAATTCTGGGGTCAATGCACTTGAAGACAGTGATGGTGAAATTGACATTGACAGATGGATCTTCCCGACTACCAACGGTGGACTCAGTAACTGGACTGCCAAGGACTTTGTACCGGTTACTTTTTTTCAGGAGTAATTGTATTTTTGATTTTTTCGGATATGTAATTTAAAAACAATATAAACTCTATAGCCATGTGTCTTACCCGGGGCACAATGGTTTTATTTTTGAGGGTTATCATGTTTCATTTTCATATGACATTAATAAAGCATTGGACTTTTGCATACAAATTTTGCGCTTTTTGTCTTTCTTTTCTTTTATTCTGTCTATACAGCTATGCTCTTACACAAACTCACGTATCCAAATGCATATCTGTATCCACTATGGATCCCATTGATAACAATTCTGCTACTGCTCATTATGACTTTGAAAATCCGATCAACCAAGCCGAGGACGAAGGTGAGGAAGATTGTGAGGTACCCGGAGAACTTGCTAGACTATTACAACAGGAAGAAAGGGCCATACAGCCTCATGAAGAGCCGGTTGAGACAATGAACTTGGGTACAGAGGAAGACAAAAAAGAGGTTAAGATAGGTGCAAATCTGGAGCTTAGTGTCAAACAGCGGTTGGTACAGATGTTGTATGAGTATGTTGAAATCTTCGGCTGGTCATATGAAGACATGTCGAGACTAGACACGAATATAGTGGTTCATCGTATGCCGACTAAAGAAGACTGCCCTCCGGTAAAGCAAAAGGTCTGTTGTATGCACCCCGAGATGTCAGAGAAGATTAAAGTAGAGGTTATGAACCAGTTCAACGCAGGGTTCTTAGTTATCATCTCCTATCTGCAGTGGGTTTCTAATGTGGGTCCAGTACCTAAGAAAGATGGTAAAGTATGAATGTGTGTGGATTACAGAGACCTGAACAGGGCAAGCCCCAAGGATGACTTCCCGCTTCCCCACATTGATGTTCTAGTTGATAACACCGCACAACACAAAGTATTTTCCTTCATGGAAGGTTTCTTTGGCTACAATCAGATCAAGATGGAACCTAAAGACATGGAGAAGTCAACCTTTGTTACACAGTGGGGCACTTTCTGCTACAAAGTGATGCCGTTTGTGTTGAAGAATGCTGGGGCAACTTATCAGCGAGCTATGGTAGCTCTGTTCCATGACATGATTCACCATGATATAGAGGTTTACGTTGATGACATGATAGCCAGGTCTCAAACTGAGGAAGAACATCTTGATCATCTACAAAAGTTGTTTGATAGGTTAAAGACGTACAAGCTAAGGTTACATCCGAACAAGTGCACCTTTGGGGTAAGGTCTGGTAAGCTTCTGGGATTCGTCGTCGGTGACAAAGGTATTGAAGTAGACCCTGCAAAGGTGAAGGCCATACAAGAGATGCTGGCTCCCCATGCTGAGAAGGAAGTTAGAGGTTTCTTGGGACACCTAAATTACATTGCCCGATTCATTTCACATCTGACTGCTACTTGAGAGCCAATCTTCAAGCTTCTGAAGAAATATCAAGTGGTAAAGTGGAACGACGAATGTCTGTTCGCCTTTGATAGGATCAAGAAATATATCCAAGAGCCTCTTATTTTGATGCCTCCGACTGAAAGAAGACCTTTGATAATGTACTTAACGGTGCTAGATAATTCAATGGGGTGTGTGCTGGGGCAACATGACGAGTCCGGTCGAAAAAAAGCACGTAATATACTACCTTAGCAAAAAGTTTACCGACTGTGAAACACGATACTCACTGCACGAGAAAAATTGATGCGCTTTGGCATGGGCTGCTCGCCAACTGAGACAGTATATGTTGACCCACACTACTTTGTTGATATCTAAGATGGATCTGATTAAGTACATTTTCAAGAAGCCCGCTCTCTCCGGAAGGATAGCAAGATGGCAAATGATCTTAACCTAGTACGACATCCAATACACAACCCAAAAAGCAATCAAGGGAAGTGTGTTAGCTGATCATTTGGCGCATCAAGCCGTGGATGACTACCAGTCCATGAACTTTGAGTTCCCGGATGAGAACATCATGTTAGTAACCGACTGTGAAGAACCTGGACCGGATGAAGGACCTGAGGAAGGATCCCGATGGTCTATGTATTTTGATGGAGCCACAAACGCACTAGGTAATGGTATTGGTGTTGTAATCATATCTCCCGAGGGCTGCCACACTCTGTTCACTGCCCGATTATGTTTCAACTGTACCAACAACATGGCAGAGTGTGAAGCATGTATCATGGATCTTAAAGCTGCCATTGACCTAAGGATAAAGTTCTTGAGTGTATTCAGGGATTTCGCTTTGGTGATAAGTCGTATCAAAGGCGGGTGGGATATGAAGCACCCGAATATTATCCCTTACAGAGAACATGCACTGACACTGCTTCCGCATTTTGAAGAGATCACCTTTGAACATTTCCCACGAGAAGAGAATCAATTAGCGGACGCGCTAGCTACTATGTCGTCAATGTTCAAGGTCAAGTGGGACAATGAGGCTCCCCAAATCACTATTGAGAGGTTGGATGAACCGGCATACTGTTGTGAGATCGATACTGAGGAGGTAGCTGACAATCCTTGGTTTCATGAGGTGAAAAGGTATCTTGAGGCTCAAGAATACCCCGAGGGGGCATCTGTCAATGACAAGAAATTTCTGAGAAGGTTTGCTGCAAAGTTCTTCCTCAGCAATGGAATCCTCTATAAGCGCAATCATGACTCTACCTTATTGCAGTGTGTAGACAAGAGCGAAGCAGAGAGGACCATGGCAGACCTACACGAAGGTGCCTTCAGCACTCATTCTAGTGGAAATACCATGGCAAAGAAGATCCTACGGGCAGGATACTACTGGTCCACTATGGAAGCCGACTGTTATCAACATTCTCGAACCTGCCACAAGTGCCAAATCTATGCCGATAAGGTGCATGTACCTCCAGTTCCCTTGAATGTTTTGACGGCTCCCTGGCCTTTTGCAATGTGGGGCATTAACATGATCAGAGATATCAGACCTACCGCGTCCAACAGGCATCGCTTCATCCTAGTGGCCATTGATTACTTTACAAAGTGGGTTGAGGTTGCCTCCTTTGCTACGGTTACTAAGAACATGGTGGTACGGTTCATCAAGCATAACCTAGTTTGTCGTTATGGTATCCTTGAGAGAATCATCATGGACAATGGTACTTATCTCAACAACTCGATGATCACTGAACTTTGTAACCATTTCAAGATTCAGCATCATAACTCTTCTCCTTACCGGCCGAAGATGAATGGGGTCGTCGAAGCTACTAATAAAAATATTAAAAATATCATACAGAAGATGACGGTGACATACAAAGACTGACACGAGATGTTACCGTTTTCTCTTCACGAGTACCGTACTTCAGCACGTACGTCGACAGGGGCAACACCCTATTCTCTAGTATATGGCATGGAGGTTGTCCTACCCATAGAGGTCCAGATCCCTTCTCTATGGATTATGAAGGATGCGGGTTTGAGCGAATACGATTGGATCCAGACTCGACTTGATCAATTGAACTTAATTGACGAGAAAAGACTTACTGCTATCTGCCATGGTAAAATGTATCATAAACGGATGATCAAGGCCTTCAACAAGAAAGTCAAACAACAAGTGTATCAAGTAGGGGATCTGGTAATCAAGCACATCATACTGCCACAAGGTAATCCCAGGGGAAAATGGACTCCCACCTATGAGGGACCATTTGTAGTCAAGAACATATTTTCAGGTGGATCCATGATTCTGACCACCATGGATAGTGAGGATCTTCCACACCCTGTCAATGTGGACATAGTGAAAAGATACTACGCATAATAAAGAACCGCTAGGTTGACATACTTAGGCAAAAAAGGGTATCCAGGTGGACTGAAAACCCGAAAGGGCAGTCCAGGCAAAAATTAGGGATTAAAGCGTATCACTATGTCCCATTGGATCACCTTGGATCAGACCTCTGTAATCAGATATCAAGCTAAAATGGTACCGATCAATCCAGTCAGCTTCAGATAAGTAGCAAAGTGATGAGATGCTCGAAGACATAGGGGCAATAGCAGAATTGAAACCCAATGGGATCACTACACATAGCTGTTTTCTTTTTGTACACAATTTCTGTAATAATTTCCATTTTTACAGCAGCGTTCTCTTACTAGAACGTCAACCTCTTTGTAAAATAAAAAATAAAAAAAACACCTATTATAGGCAAATTTCAAATCAATACAAAGAATCTTTTGAGTACAAAAATCTGTGTTTGTTTTTTCCATTTTCTGTTTTGTTTTGCAAAAACGTCCAATGTTTTATTCTTGACATATGCATTTGAATATGATTATTATTCATAAATATCTGCATATAAAATAGAAAGACAATTACTAAGAACTCAAAGAAACGGGTACAAAACCTAATATCGACAGTTACCCCATTCATCATGGTACAAGGGCCAAAGACAATTTGAAATGAAGTCACTATCACATACAAGCCAGTGATACCTATATTCCCCACAGAGTAAGGACAACCAAGGTTCGACCTCCGTATCCCCAAGAAGGAATTCCTTCCCTAATAGGTTCCTTTAGAAAGCTGATATCTTCATTGCCCAATCGAGCTTTATAACCATAAACAGTTTATAAAGTTTTTCTCCCGAGCAGAGTTTATTTCTCTGACAGCGGAAGCTCAATCTCCAATAGAGCTCTTCTCTCCAGCAATGGAAGTTCATCCCCAGCCGAGCTTTATAACGATAAACAGTTTATAAAGTTTTTCTCCTGAGATGATTTTATTTCTCTGACAGCGGAAGCTCAATCTCAAACAAAGCTCTTCTCTCCAGCAATGAAAGTTCATCCCCAACTGAGTTTATTTCTCCAGATCAGCAGATCTTCAAACGGAGTATCTCCCTTCCCCACAGAGTCATTCCCCCATAGGATTATTCTCAGACAGAGTTTCTCCCGGCAGAATATTCTCAAGAAGAACGGATATAAATTTCCAACTAATCATCTTCGGTCATTATCCCCAGCGGAAACGAAGAACTCAACTCCTTATACTCTCTGGAAACAGTCCAGGATTTATTTTCCCTAGCTAGAGAATATCATAATAGCATTGCATATCCATACATCTTGGCATGTGCATACATATTATAAAGCACAATCTCATTTATTTTCAGAACACCATTACTCAATACATTTCATACATCATGACATTACGTACGACTAACTCTTTAACTTTCAGGGAAAGATGCAATCGAGTTCTCTCTGGTTCAGTCAAACCGACACTAAGGTTTCTATTCCAGTCACAGATATTCCAACATTTTCCCTGGTTCAGTCAAACCGACACTAAGGTTTCTATTCTAGTTGAAGATGTTCTAAGACTTTCGTCTGGGTCATCCGAATCGCCGCTAAGATTTCCCTAATTTCTATGCCAGTCAAAGTTAATCTAAGAGCTCTCCCGGGATCAGTCAAATCGATAGTAAGATTTCTCTCCCAATTGAAGTTCTCATAAGTTTTCCCTGGTTCAGTCAAACTGACACTAAGGTTTCTATTCTAGTTGAAGATGTTCTAAGAATTTCGTCTGGGTCAGTTGAATCGCCACTAAGATTCCGCTGATTTCTATGCCAGTCAAAATTAATCCTAGACTTCTCTCGGGATCAATTAAATTGATACTAAGATTTCTCTCCCAGTTGAAGTTCTCATAAGTTTTCCCTGGCTTAGTCAAATTGATACTAAGATTGTTATTCCAGTTCAAGCTATGAAGCCCGGAAATCGACCGGATAATATCTTAATTTCTCCAAAATACTATGAAGCTTGGAATCGACCAGATGGTGGTATATCTCAAATTCAAGCTATGAAGCCCGAAAATCAACCGGGTAACAGCTTAATTCCCCCCATCATACTGTGAAGCCTGGAAATCGATCAGATAACAGTACAAGATACTATGAAACCTGGAATCGACCAGATAGTGGTATATCTCAGATTCAAGCTATGAAGCCCAGAAATCAACCAGATAGTGGTATAAGACACCGTGAAGCCTGGAGCACGACCAGATAACGGTATAAGATACTGTGAAGACTAGAGCACGACCAGATAACGGTAAGAGACACTAAAACCTGGAGCACGACCGGATAACAATATAGGGTACTGTGAAGCTTGGAATTCGACCAAATAGCAGTTTACTCGGCCAATTACTATGAAGCCCGGAAATTGACCGGATATTAGTATGCCTTAAATTCAAGTTGAAACCCGGATGCGACCAGATAACTAATTAATTCCTTCTGAAGCCTGGAATATGACCAGATAAGAATTGAGAAATTGCAAAGCCTGGAGCACGACCAGATAGCAAGTGTAATCTCATCTTCCCAATAAGTCACTGTGAAACCTAGAGCAAGACCAGATAGCAGTTAATCTTATTATCCTAAGCAAATCACTGTAAAGCCTGGAGCATGACCAGATAGCAGTTCACTTTCACCTCCTCGACTAAGAGATGATTCCCCAATAGAGTAACAGACAACTAGAGCTCCTAAAAATATATTTTTTCAGGACAAAGGCCAACATTCCTCAACAGATTCCTCCTCAATGACAGGAACATGAATTCTCATCAAAGGAATATCTCGGGAAGTCAACATCCTTTATATGGCATCTTTAAGCCCATCTCCGAAGATTCTCCGTCATATCTTCCGGATGGCATCTTTAAGCCCATCTCCGGTGAACTTCAGTCGTCTCCTCCAAATGGCATTTGTAAGCCCATTCCCGATACTACCTACACAGTCCAGCACCATCTCAGACGAGTGCAAATTTCTGGACACTCTAGTGTTCAATCATCTCCCACCTTCAGATTATGAAAGGCAGACAACCAATCTACATCCTCAGGTTTAAGAAGATTGAACAGGGGCAGCTGTTGTACCCCTAAATTTTCCCTCTCATTTTACTCAACACATGCCTCTAGAGGTCCTCATTTGCTCAAGGATGCCTAAGAGTTTATCAGACAAACTCTCTCCTAAGGCAATGTACCTCAAACTAGGGTTTCCATTTTCAGCATGATGGTTGAAGTCCAAAGGTCCCAAATGCTTTCCATGGTCCTAATATGTTCTCAAGATCATCCATTTCAAGTTCCATGCCTTACACAAGAAGTTTGCTCAGTCAATTGCTCAGATGCCTAAAAATCAACTGTACTAGGTCAAAAGTCAATTGTGGCCCACATACAGTCAAACTTCAAGATTTTTGGTAAACATCAACATTTAGAAGTTATATCCATCATTTGATCAAGGGTTGATCATGATTCCTCAAGGAATGCCCCAAATTCATCAAAACCCAAAAGTTTCTAAATTAGGGTTTCTTAGGAAAAGTCAACCAAACTTTGACCAAGAATAACTTCTTCATACTTTATTAGAAATTTTTCATCCAAGGCTCATTTTAAAGATGATGCAATTGCCTACAATTCATCTTCATCCCATAAGTTAAAAATATGCACTCATCAAAAGATATGAATTTCTACATTATAGGTCCTTTTGAAAAGTCAACAAAAACACCTTTTGGGTCAAAGCGTTTTACATGAACACGGAAGACCCAATTGAGATGAGACCAAAAGGTTTGTTTAGAGGACATCCTAAGCTTTCTAAAAAGTCCAAGAACACCTCTCTAGGGTTAAAATTGGAGGAGATATGCCTTATCAAAGTTGATTATTTTTGCAAAATTGCCAAAAGTCAAATGTGCTCAAAAATACATTTTTTGTCAAATGGGCCTAGCATTTCATGATTGCATCTTGCTTGTGACATGGTCCACGACCCAAATCAGCATCTACGCTTTATTTGCTTCATTATTTATTTTATTTTGATTTTTTATTATTTAAAATTCAAATTAAATCAAATAAATAGAAAAAAATGCAAAAGATTGATTTTTGATCTGATTTTTTTGAAGGAATCAAATCCAGTTAGCCTGGCATATCAGATGAAATCGTGCAAAGAAAATTGAAGTAAAAATTGGCATTATTAGGCCTATTTTGGAAAGATATCATACAAGGATAAATTAAAATCCAATCTCCTTAATTCACCAAGATACAATGCATTTTTGTTAACCTAATGTATTCTAGTACAAATACAGAACATGACCAAGGCGCAAAAATAAGGATTGACAGGCGTGAGAACTCCAAACAAAACTCAAATTTTTGGACAAAAGTAGTGAATCGATTGCAATATTTAAGGGCAATTCAAAGCATTCTAAGACTACCAATAGACTCCTGGACATCTCCAGAACTTGTTTCAATCCATTGCAAGCATTTTCTCGGGCAGAATCGCGAGCTACAGACTCACAGTTTTCTCATATAATCTTGAATTTGATTTTACAATTTATGCATGATTAATTACTTTTAAGCATAACATTGTGTTTGTATCATCATTTGGAACATTTTGGTTCAATCAATTTTGCGTTTTGATGCTTGCATGCGTATTTGCCATTATTAGGGTTTATTCTTGCATTTTAGGGTTTTGTCATACAGGTTAAATTGGCCCAGAAAAAGGGTACTATCATACTCGTGAGGTCAAACCAAATTGATATGTGGTCTTACATTGCATTTATATTGCATGCTATTGATTTTTGAAGCTTGCAGGGTTTTAGTTATGGCAGCTTGTCCGTAGGTAAAAGTAAGGGACCTAAGACGACGGTCTCAGCCAAGAAGACAGTGGCGTGGCGAGGCGTGAGTGAACGATTCAAATTTCGCGCGTTTTTGTAACATACTAACTCATATTGTATTATATTATTCTTATTTTAGTATTATAACAAATAGAACAGGTGGCCCGGTGGTTAAGCGCACGTTTGGAAATGTAGAGGACCTAGGTTCGATCCCAGGTCCCAACATTTTCTTTATTTTCTAACTTTGTTTCAACAGATCATGTGCATACACGTCCCATGCGCCCACCATGTACCTGACAATCCAACCAATGGTTTCCTCATCAATCCAATCCAACGTCCCACATGTCAAGGACTATGGTACACTCTCCAGGCCTGACCAGCACAGGATCACACGCTAGGACTGGGCTGAGCATAATGGGCTTACAAATTCAGACATACACCGCCTGGATTGCTTTCACAAATAGGCCCAATCTCTTTTCTTTTTCTATTTTATTTCATTTTAAATTGTTTTATTAATTATCCTATTTTACAAAATAACACAAAATCATGTTTTTTTATTTAATAAAAAATCATCAAAAAGCATAAAAATCATTTTTTCACAAAAAATATTTTGTTTCTTTAATTAATTAATTAGTTTAATTATTTAGGGCAATTTAATTGTTTTTTTTCATAATTTAAATCAATTAGAATTAGGGTTTTAATTTGTACATAACCGAATTAATTTTTTCTCAAAAAATAATAACCTAAATATTTTTTTCAATTAAATTTTTAGGGTTCTTTAATTGTTCTCGCATTTAATTTGCCGCGCGGATTTTTTTAATTTCCTTTTATTATAATTGTAACTATTTCGAGGTTGTAATAGATTAATTAGGGTTTTAAGCTTCCTCATTTTTATTTATAGTCAAGACAATTATGTATCTGCGAAAGCCCTGTAATAGCTAGGACATTAAACTTTCCCGCATTTTAATTTTCTCAAACTATAAACTGCTTAGATGTATGTTAATGGGATTGTATGGAAAGACTAACTGAAAATTAAAACAGTAGATCACCTTAATTATGCAAAGATAAATTAAACTGAAATTTACACTCACACATGCTCATTCTTAGGGTTTACTCCACTCCGATTGCCTTCGGTAAATGATCATGAAGTATAGGGTTTGTTAGTGGTTGTCCTCTAGCCCTGAAAGATCTAAATTGACCCATTCGGATGTTGCCTCGGAAAAAGATCTTTAAGGCTTTAGGATGATTATTGACGTTTCCTAACATTGGTTTTGTGATCGTACATGTCCCTTTGAATGTCCCTAAAAACTCCAACGACGATGCTACCTATTTCTCAATAATGGGATAGCGTTGTCTAAAAGGAAAACGAACAGACCATTTTCGAGTAGGTAGATTAGTTCCTAGGTACTTGCTCAAACAAAACAAACTTTTTCACACAAAACACTTTTCAAACAAAGTTTTCAAAAACAACTTCGTAACACTCTTGAGGACAGAAACAAGGGTTAAAACGAAGTAAAACAAAACTTTTCAAAGGAAGCACACACAGCAATTTCAAAATGACAAAGTACCTAAGAGCCCATGGAAAACCATGGATAGAAAGGGTGCTAACACCTTCCCTTTCTATAATCTACCCCCCGTACTCGGAAAAATCTCAAAAAAGGTTTTTTATGTTCTTTTTCCTTTTCCTGATTAGATAAAATAAAAGTCGATGGACACTCTTGCTTACCGCGACATTTTGTGAACAAAAAACGCAAACCAGTATTAACAGTCGGTTCTACCACTGTATCACACCCACCATATCGGTAAAATCACCGGGTTCACTCGCTACCAATCTTTCATAATAGAATGCACCTAGTGTTTTCAGAAAAATCTTTGTCATCTCTTTATCTTCCATTAGAGGAATCACCTGGGCAGCCACTTCACGCCATCTATGTGCATATTCTTTAAATGAATCATTATCCTTTTGGACCTTGGCTCAGAGTTGATCACGGTCAGGCGCCATGTCCATATTGTATTTGTACTATCTAATAATCGCTTCACCCAAGTTATTGAAAGTATGAATAATGACACTATCCAGGCTCATGTACCATTTCAATGTTGCATCGGTCAAACTGTCTTGAAAGAAATGAATTAACATGCGTTGGTCATTTGTATAAGTAGAAATTCTCCTTACATGCATCACTAAGTGAGCACGAGGGAAAGTGTTACTCTAGTACTTTTCGAAATCTGGTACTTTGAACTTTGCAGGTATTTTCACATTTGGAACCAAACACATATCATTCACATTCTTCCCAAACAGCTCTTTTCCTCTGAGGGCCTTCAACTCTTTCTGCATCCTATCAAACTGATCCTAAAAAGCATCCATTCGATCATAGACACCCAATATTTCACTTGGTGGAGGAATAGGGTGATACACTTCATCATTATCCAATGGTACCACATTCATTGAGGGAGGTGTCGCATAGTGAATCTCATTTCTAGCAGCAGGAGTAATATTCACCACAGGAGGTGCAAAAGCAGCAGCAGCCAGAGCAAGTGGAGAAAATTGAGCATCCTGATTATAAATTTCAGGTATAAAGTTCTCTGGAATTCCCTAAGGATAATCTTGAGGTAAAAGATTATGAACAACAACAGTTGGAGTAGCCGAAACAGGAACAGTCGGAGCCTTGGTAGTAACTATTATCTGTTGAGGCTGAGCAATTGGTGGCTAATTCTGAGCAGCTGCCAAAGATTCCATTAGAGCAGTGAGATTGGCCATATCGGCCTTCAGAGCATAAACTTCTTTGCGCAACTCGCGATTCTCTATTTCTAGATTGTCCATCTTTCTTCTGAAAATTAGCTCGAGTATTGTAATGATGAGACAACTTGCTGAACAAAGTAAAGAAGCTCAGTAAGACACCTGGTTATGCTCAAAAAGTGCAAGATGTGTGTACAATATGATTTATAATATGCAATGCATATGATTTTATTATTATTGATATTTCAAGGAACTCAAAGATTTATAGACAGTTTTGCAAATATCAAAGTACTAACACATTTGAAATACTGAAAATATCATTATAATAACTTCAAAATAGATTACTCTTTTTAGTAAAAGTTTCAATAATCACAAGTACAAGATGAAGATAAAATCTAAAAAAAGCTAAGAAAGAAAATCTGATGGAGATCACTCTACACGCTGACGCTTCCCTATGAGTCTTGCAATCTGAGCCTTCAACCTCTGGTTCTCTTTCGCATACATGTTGGCGACCTCTTTCTAATCATCAGAGTCGGGAAGTGAGGAACTAAGGTCTGACTGAGGATTAGAGGAAAATAAATCCTCTTGCCTCTCCATCATCTCTACAGCACGACTCTCAAGAATCTCTATCAAATCTTCTTTCTCCTTTCGGTCTTCTTGGTAGGACACCTCTAGAGTCTGGAATTTATTCTTCCAAGCTTCCTTTTCCTGCTGCATCCTGACTAAGGCAAGCTGAAGTTCTTCCACATCGTCTAACAAAAGAGGAGTGGTTTTCAAAAACATGTCAAGCATGGGTGCTTACCGAGAATACAACATCTTCAATTGGATGGCTCTTGTTTGTACGCATTGCAGATAAGGCTCCAAAGAAATAGCCCCTCTCGATCCCAGGTCCTTCCTACTTTTCCTGTGAATATGATCTCAAGCCTTTACAATATCCTCTTTAGCTTCCTTATGAACCTCTCCCTCTTTAAGAAAGAAACCACTCAAATGAATATTATGTGGCTTATCCCTCATCAGATATCCAAGTTATTGTCGTGCAAGAATAGGGTTGTAGTTAATTCCTCCCTTTGTACCAAGAAAAGGTACATTAGGAAAACTACCACAACTGTCAACAATATCTACATCATGGTAAGCCTGATGATACCAAACAATCTCTGAATGAGTAAGGGCCGTAATCTTTGGAGCCCAACGAGTTTCCTTCCTGACATCCCAGAAAGCATCAGATCGAGGTAAGTGAGAAACAAACCACTGATATAACAACGATGTGTAGCAAATGATCATCCCTTCATCATAAGAATCCCGAAGATGAATAGAGTAATAAGCATCACCCAATAATGTAGGGAATGGGTTCCCAATCATAAAGATCCTGATGGCATTAATATCCAGAAATTTGTCGACATTGAGAAATAAGAACAACCCATAAGTAAGTTTAGCAAAGATGGCCTCAAAAGCAACCGCACTCTTCATTCTGGCAAAATAGCGAGCTTTCTCGAATAAGAACTGAGTTGGTAATCCTCTAATCCCTCATTTGGTAGCCATGTGTGGTTCAACCTCATACTTCCCCAAATTGATCAAAGCAGCAATCTCATGGGATTTTGGCTCCCCTTCAAACCAGTAAAAGGAACACAATTGATAATGGGTAAACCTAACAAATAAGAATACTCCTCTAGTGTAGGAATCAACTGATAATCAGGGAAAGTAAAGCATTGATACATCAGATCATAGAACTGGACCAAAGTCGAGATAATTCCCTCCTTCATCCTAAGCTTCATAAGAGAAATGATGGATATTACCAACTTCCCGATTGACTCAGTAATTAGCAATATTCTCAAGAAAAACTCGTCTGAGCGTAGTATCGCGTGACAACTATTTATGGATTACTCCTTAATAGCTTCCGCATCACACCTAAAAGGCCAAGATGGGTTAAAGGTTCTACGATCCTCAGTTTCAGCAGGCTCCCAGGTCGAAAGCAGCACATCTTCCCGATTACTCGATAAACGAAACTATAGTCAAAGGGGCGTCCACTGAGTGGGGGATCTCATGCCTCCTTTTTTGGGATTACTCCCTCAAAGTTAACATGACCATACCGCCCGTCCTATCTTAAGTTTTCCCAAGTCCGGGTATAGAACTTATCAAAAATCACTAAGCACCCTAGAAACCAGGAAAATCCAGAAAAACATATATACAGCATATAAGATACAACATATAAAAGCACATATTCAGATAAACAAAGATAGGCTCAACACACTTAAGAATGGACCAGCAAGAGGTCAATCTTTCCCTAGTAAAGTCGCCATTTTTTCTGTAGTGGTAGAAATTTTGAGACTAAGCCATTGGATTGACTTGACTCGCACATATCAAAATAAAAATCGCCATCGCGCTTTATTGTTTCCAAAGGAATGGGAAAAGAGCGAATAACCCAAAAAGAGGGGGAGAGAATCTAAGTTCGGGGGTTGGTTATTCAAAGGGAAGGTATTAGCACCATAAACATCTACGGTACTCCGTAGGAACCTCTTTGTAATTCTGTGTGTTTTGGCTATAAGTGTTGTATAAAATAATAGATGGTGGAGATGAGAAAAGAAGTATTTTTTTATTTAATATTTGCACCCGCCGTGGTTGTGAACCTTTATTTCCTACGTACCACCTTCTGTGCAATATGGGATCAGGTTACTCGTAGTTCATCTTTTAAAAAATTTTAAAACAAAAGTGTGTTGGTTAATTTTAAGAGATAAGACATCATCATCGTATCCGAGTGGAAAACATACTTACTACCCATGATTAAGAGAAAGGAGAATTTATAACATCTCAAAGTGGAGGATATGACTTGGATTTTAAAATCAATAGAGCCTCGCTCAACACCCAAGTGGAAAGTGTATCACTTCACTATATATAGTAGAAGTATAGTAGCTCGCATCAATACAAGGATTGACAAGAGTCTAATATTTTGAGAAAAATTTTTAGGTAAAAAGCCAAAATGGTAAAATGGTTTGAATGAGATTGATTGACTTTTAGTCTTCTCACAAAAAATGTCAAACTATTATTAAGTTGGTTAATGTTTGATTTAAGAAAATATTTTTGAAAATGCATGGACCTAAGTCCTAGTTTATTATAAAAGTGGTTCATGTTTTAAAACAAGAAGATTTTTCAAAAGGAGGGGGAAGATTTTTGAAATTAAAGAAGATAAGAGGAGATGAAGGGACTATCCTAAAGCATAAGGTAAAAGCTAGGGAAAATAACCATCTAACAAACAAGAAGTCAACACTTGACACAATGAGTCAATGTAGAATTCTCATCCTTTGGATTTGAAACCAAACAAGCAAAGATAATAAACCTTTTAAGAAAACCAAGCTTCAATTGCATTAAGTCTTCACAAAAATTGGGCAGAGTAACGGCTGTATGCAGATGAATTCTCGATCACAGATAAAGCATGTAATCACTATAACATGCACACAAAACAAACAAACAAACAACCCAATGTCTTTGGGTAAACCCCAAGAACTCCAGACAAATAACAGTTGAGGTTACAAGGTCTCAAAGTAGGTCACAGCTTCTAATCCCAACTCCAAGAAATCCACAATCTCCATAATGCCAAGGATAGTAATCAAGTAGTCCAAGTAACATTAAAGTTTTTTATGGTTCAAGTTGATTATTAGGTATCTTCAAAAAGAAAATGAAAGCTCAAATGAGCAAAATAAAAATGACATAAAGGTAATTGCTCAAATGAGAAAAGATGAAAATAGAATGAAATGTAAATGCCAAAATAAATGTGCTTAAAGTAAAAGCATAAAATAAAAGCATAAAATAAAGTCAATTATTAATGAGTTGGAAATTATAGGTTATTTGAATGATCATCTTTAAACTTGCATTTGAAAACTCATTAGAAGGTTGATAAAATTAGAGCCTCTCAACAACAAGGTTCATTTGCTTTTTGTCAAGTATATCATTGATTTCAAAATCTCAAGGCAATAATAAATGATCAATGATATTTAAGTGATCCAATTTGACCAAAGTTGATGAAAAATCATTAGAGGATTGATAGGACCAAAGGCTTCTAACAATGAATCTCAAGGTTATTGGATTAAAGGGTTCAAATTAACATACTTGGGCTTACAAACATGGGTTTGGGCCAAGAATGATCATTTTCTCAAATCGGGACAAAATTTAGCACTATATTAAGCAATCGTAAGTGGACTTATATAAAAGTCACAACTATTTTGAGGTCGGTTGTGATACGGTGGGAGAACTGACTTGGTTATTTACGTTTGATCACAAATGTTACGGATAGCAAGAGTCGCCACCGACTTTTCTTTTATCCAAAAGGAAAGGATAAAAAGAACAGGAAAGACCTTTACAGAAGTTTTCTTGAGTTCGGGGGGTAGATTATGAAAAGGGAAGGTATTAGCACCCTTTTCATCTGTAGTTATCTACGGGGCTCTTAGTTGCTTGCTAGATCACTTGCTTTTGAATGTGTGCTTGTGGTGTGTGTTTTTGAAAGTATTTTGAAAATATCTTTGTAATGGTCCTCGTTTCTATAAGAATGCGTACAAAGTGTTGTTTCGAAAATAGCTCAAAGAGGTGTTTGTGGAATGTGTCTCTGAAAGAGATTTTGAAAATGTGTCTTCTTTTTAATGGCTCTCATTTCTATAAGAACGCGTACACAATGTTTGTCTTTTGAAAATGTTTCAAATGAGTGTGTTGGTATATAAAATGTTTTTTTTGTGAGCAAGCGAGCAACTAGGAGTGAATCTACCTACTCAAAAAGGTCTTAAATGTTCTTTTCCTCCTCCTTTAGATTTTACTATCTTACCATTGTTTTAGTAAGAAGCCCCATCACTGGATGTGAAGGAACGGGTGTGGGACATTTGTATAGTCATAGAAGGCAACCTATGGGACGTCTTAGCAATATCGTTTAGGAACTAGATCGTTTACCGAAGGCAACATCGAGGGTCATCAAGGGACTATGATCCTTTATCGAGGGTCTTTTCTAAAACTCCCATGTTCGAGGGATATGACTATTTTTCCAATAGGCAACTAGTGAGATTACCCTAAGGGATGCATGTGTGCAAACTGTATTTAATTGCATGCATTTAGTCTTTGATTTTCTGGTTGTGTATTTTTTTTATCTTGCCATATTCACCTAATTACTAGCAATATATGAAAAATGATTCAGAATCAACATATTGCTTAAATGAGAAGGAACCGAAGTTTTGACTCTGATTGCTGGGAATAAAGGAAAACCTAGAAGTTCTGATTGTTGAAGGGGTTCAGAAGCTATAGTGTAGTTGGGAACCTAGAAGTTCATATATCACTGGCAAGTCATAAATTCCGGTTTCTTGAGAGAGTGAGATGGTAATGTTGTTGGGGTGAGGATATCTAGAAGTTCTGATCTAGGATTATTGTCTGACAGATAAATGGGTAAAAATGTCAATAAATGGACCTAAAAAGATGCTTCTGGGATTAGAACCCAGGACCCTTAGCTCTAATGTCTTATGCGTACACACTGTCTACCACTGGGGTGGCTGTACATTTGGTATTAGAAGCAAAAACATAAACATGTATTACAAAGTAGACTCTAATGATAAATTCCATATCTTTCTTCAAGCTAATTAGAACATCTGCAACTTAGTCATTTCTTAACAGAATAAAAAACACAAACATAGCAATTATGGCAGGTTTCCATCATGGTTTCAAAAACATATAAAAAAATTTCAAGACTGTAAACTAAAAACAAGCAAGTATCTGCTAATATTAGTTTCCTTAAGAAGTTCTGAATTGGTGTTCTTCCTACTTAGGCAGACAAATACATGAAACCTCAGAATATGTACAGCATCAGAATCAGGATGTCTACATTTGTATTTTGGACATGCAAGTTTAACAATTCTTAAGTGATATGATGAGAGTCAGCAGAAGCTTACCTTGCAGCTGGAGAAGGTTCTGTGAACTGGAGCTTGGTTCTGATTGCTTGTAATGTTCTGATCAGTTTCCTCACGTGCTCAGCAGACTGGAACAACCTCTAACTTAGGCTATGAATGGATGGAGAATTCTGGAACAACCAAGAAGAAAAGTTCTGAATTTTTATGATGGAGATTGATAGGGAATGTGTTACAGTCTGAAAACAGAAGTTAGGATGGTTTCTAAATGTATGCCAATAACTGTATGGATGATTTGGTCAATAAACACTTGAGGGAAATTGGAGTTTGAATGAAAGAATAAAAAACTAGCAGGTTTCGTATTTGTGTTTGTAGTTTCAGAGTCCTGGAATTTTTAGCAAGGTTTAAAAGATTTTTCTTTTCAATTTTTCCACCCGGCACCTTTCACAGTTGCAAATGAAGTTCAATTTATAGGCAATAACTGTATAGTCTTGGAGAAGTCAAAAGTACCAACATCATGCTAGCGTGATGGCTTGTTCTTGAAGCAAGATAAACAAGTATGATGGTTAGCAACTTTTAGTTGTGCCTAAGCTGGATTTGTAAGCATGAATTAAGGAAAAGTACCCTCATAAGCAAAAGCAAAGCATGGGCCCAACATACTCTTTGTACAAAAGTTTTCTTTTTAAAGGACAACAATATACTTCTATGCCATACGTGGGGAAATCCTTTGGATAAAAACTCAAAAGTGGTTGTGAGCATTAAATGATGATGAGATTTATCAAACCTGAAATCCTGCAATATGAAATTATGCATCATAGCTTAAATCTGGGTTAGAAGTTCAGCATCAGCACAACTTAGAACAAACATCCAACTTATGATATTTAAATCTCTTTGCTCTAGCATGTTCTGAGTGAGTCCTCAGACTTTCCAGAAAGCTTATAACATGCTTTGTAAGCCCTCTTTGAATTACTCTTGCAAATTCTGAATGAACCTACGTGAGAACTGGCTCAGAAATTGAAACCAAATTCTGATTTGAAAATGCTCAGAATTTACTAAGTGTTTAAGTTCAGGGACATGTCTTTGAAGACGTATAACTTGAAATGCCAGCTGTAAGTGTTTATTTATTGGCATGTATTTTTGGTAAAATCAGGTGTGTGAATGTCATGACTGATGTCATAACATTCTGGATTATTAGGTACTTTATGCAGAAAAAGTATGGCATACAGTAGCTACTGTTTATGAGTGTGTATCTGAGCATTTTGCAATGATCACATTTATTGCCTTCTACCAAAATCAGTAAACAGGAATTCTGATGTCATAACAAATGTTAAGACATCCTGTACTGATCTAACAGTTATGCAGTTTGGTTATTTCTGAGATTTTTCAGGAAGTTGGTTCATTCTTTCCAGAACAGAATCTCACGTGGACTTTAGGTTAACCTAGCTCAACCCTAATCTGGTTGATAAAGTCTTGTGACCAAGTCTTAAGGTTAACCCTAATTAACCCTAGATTTTCGTGGAAGCCCTAACTGAAGAAACAGCTGCATATATATTCAACAGGAATGCTGATTGGAAAGCAACTCTTAGACAGAAGATCAATTAGGAGCTGTATAGTTTTAACTGCTGTAATCCAAGCAATTAACATTGTGATAAGTGACTTGGAATAGGTTTTGATTGTAAGGGATTTTGTATCACTCAAAGCTTTGAAGCAAGAGTGATTGTGTCTCTTGACTAAAGCTTTGAAGCAAAGTCAAGTCAGGTTTATGTATCACTCAAAGCTGTGAAGCACGAGTGTTTGTGTTACTTGATTAAAAGCTGTGAAGCATAATCAAGTGTATGTTCTGAAGAGTGTCTTCATTATTTCATTAGTCAATTATTTAAGTATCACTGCTGTGATTGAGGGGGAGTCAGTAGGAACTCAGGTTTAAGTTGAACTTAGATTGAAGTTGCATTGGGTAGGTCTTAAGTGAAGGAGATAAACTGGTTGGTTTATTCCTGAATTAATATCTCTTATAATGGATTTCCTCCCTGGCTTGGTAGCCCCCAGAGTAGGTGTTGTTTCACACTAAACTGGGTAAACAATTGACTGTGTTCTTTACTATTTTTATTTACTGTCTTATAGAAAGTCAGATACGGTGTCATAACATTCACTGTGACATTGAGTATCTGCTGCCATAATTTCAATTGGCATCAGAGCAGGCACCCTGCCTGTATTACTGGGTGAGATCTAGGGATATCACTTTCTGGCACTATGGACAAAGAAGGAGTTTTTGGAAACAGACCACCCATTCTGGATGGATCAAATTATGACTACTGGAAACCTCGTATGATTGCCTTCTTAAAATCACTGGACAAAAAGGCTTGGAGAGCTGCTGACAAAGGATGGAACCATCCCACCATAACTGAGAAAGATGGGACAATCAGTCTGAAGCCTGAGGAAGAATGGAGCAAAGAAGAAGATGAGTTAGCCCTGGGTAATTCCAAAGCTTTAAATGCCTTGTTCAATGGAATTGATAGAAACATATTCAGACTAGTACATCAATGTGAACTGGCCAAGGAAGTGTGGGACACTCTCAAAACTACCCATGAGGGCACATCCAAAGTAAAAATGTCAAGGCTTCAGATGCTGACTACCAAGTTTGAGAACCTAAGGATGAAGGAAGATGAAACCATTCATTAGTTTCTCATGAACATCTTGGAGATTGCCAACACCTCAGGAGCATTGGGAGAAAAGATGTCTGAAGAAAAACTGGTGAGAAAGATTCTCAGATCCCTGCCTAAAAGATTTGCAATGAAGGTAACTGCTATAGAGGAAGCCCAGGATATCAGCAAGTTAAAGGTGGATGAACTCATTGGGTCTCTTCAGACTTTTGAGATGGGGATCAATGACAATGTTGACAAGAAAAACAAGAGCATAGCACTTGTATCCAACACTGAAGATGAAACCAAGGAGGATGAAGAAGAAAATATTTCAGAAGCTATAGCCATGCTTGGAAGACAATTCAACAAACTCATCAAGAGAATGGATCCAAAGTCAAGATCAAATGTTAAGAACATCCCCTCTGACATTAACAGATCTTATGACTCCAGCAGAAGACCAAAGTCTGAAGAGAAGGGAAATCAAGGCAGAGGAATTCAATGCCATGGTTGTGAAGGATATGGGCATATTCGAGCTGAATGTCCTACCTTTCTTAAGAAACAAAAGAAAGGAATGTCTGTTACCTGGTCTGACTGTGATTCAGAAAGTAATTCTGAAGAAGAATCTGCCAAACTAGTTACAACACTAACTGGTGTTTGTACCTCTGAAAGTGACACTAGTGATGAGGAAGTGACATTTGAAGAACTGGCTGATACTTACAAGAAATTATGTATCAGAAGTGCTGAAGTCTGTATGCAAAATGAGAAACAAACAAAACTCATCATAAAGTTGGAGGCTGAAAAAAGGGCAGACATTGAAACTATAAGTCATCTAGAAGGGGAAGTTCAAATGCTGAACTCAAAACTAAACCAAATGACCAAATCTGTCAAGATGCTGGCAAATGGAACTGACAAATTGGAAGAAATCCTTCAAGTTGGACAAAATGTGGGAAACAAGTTTGGTCTAGGATTTGTGGCAGCAAAGAAATCTGGTGCAGACAAGAAGATCAGGCCTGATAAACAAATGTCAAAGCAGAAGTCACAACATAACACTCAACATCGGGAACAGAGAAATATGAAGAAAAGGTACCAAAGATGGAGATGTCATCATTGTGGGAGGTTTGGTCACATAAAGCCATTCTGCTTCAGATTGTATGGATACCCTAATCAGAACCCAGGTGTCAAACCTAAGTCTAACAAGGTACCTCATACTCTACAGTGGAAGAAAAAGGCTACTTCCCTGATAGCCCACACTTCCCTTAGAGTCTCTGCAAAGGAAGACTGGTACTTTGACAGTGGGTGTTCTAAGCACATGACTGGAATCAAGAACCTTCTCAATAATGTTAAACCTCACACCACTAGTTATGTGACCTTTGGAGATGGTGCTAGAGGAGAAATCAAAGAAGTTGGTAATTTGGACTGCCCTGGAGTTCCAAATCTAAATGAAGTACTATTGGTAAAAGGCCTGACTGTTAATCTCATTAGTATCAGTCAATTATGTGATCTAGGATTCAAGGTCAACTTCTGAAAATCTGAATGTCTTGTAACTAATGAAAAACAAGAAGTTGTAATGAAAGGAGTCATATCTAAAGACAACTGTTACTTGTGGGAGCCTGAGAACACTAATTACTCCACTGTGTGTTCTATTGCCAAAGAAGAAAAAGAGGTGAAACTGTGGCACCAAAAACTTGGCCATCTTCATCTAAGAGGAATGAAAAGGATTATCTCCATGGAGGCAGTCAGAGGGATTCCAAGACTGCAAATTGATGAAGGGAGAGTTTGTGGTGAATGTCAGGTTGGTAAGCAGACTAGGATTTCACATCCAAAGTCAAGACATCTGACCACCTCTAAGGTTCTATAACTTATTCATATGGATCTTATGGGACCAATGCAGGTGGAAAGTCTTGGTGGAAAGAGATATGCCTATGTTGTGGTGGATGACTTTTCCAGATTCACCTGGATTAACTTCATTAGGGAAAAATCTGATGTGTTTGAAGTTTTTACAGAACTGTGCAAAAGAATTCAAAGAGAAAAAGAAGGGTGTATTGTCAGAATCAGAAGTGACCATGGCAAGGAATTTGAAAACAGTAAGTTTAATGAGTTCTGTTCCTCAGAAGGAATTAGTCATGCATTCTCTTCTCATATAACTCCTCAACAAAATGGAGTTATAGAAAGGAAAAATAGGACCATATAGGAATCTGCCAGAGCTATGATACATGCCAAAAGACTTCCTATTCATTTTTGGGCTGAAGCTATGAATACAGCCTGTTATGTCCATAACAGAGTCACTTTGAGAAAGGGATCCTCATCCACCATTTATGAACTCTGGAAAGGAAGAAAACCAACTATGAAGTACTTCCATGTATTTGGCAGCAAATGTTATATTCTGGCAGATCGTGAACAAAGGAGAAAGCTGGACCCTAAAAGTGATGAAGGTATATTTCTAGGATACTCCTCCAACAGCAGAGCTTATAGGGTATTCAATTCCAGGACCAAAGTCATGATGGAATCAATAAATGTCATAGTTGATGATTATCATGAAGAAACAGATGTCCCTTGTAATGTTGAGACATTCTTTGAGACTCCAACTCAACAGAATGACCTTCCTAACACCACTACAACAGACTCTGAATCCAAGGAAGCTAGCAAAATCCCTTCCATCAGAATTCAGAAAGATCATCCTAAAGAACTCATCATAGGGGATCATAACAATGGAGTCATTACAAGATCTAGAGAAATCATCTCAAACTCTTGCTTTGTGTCTAAAATTGAACCAAGAAATGTTAAGGAGGCTTTAACTGATGAATACTGGATTGGTGCAATGCAAGATGAATTAAACCAATTTAAGCAACATGAAGTTTGGGAGTTAGTTCCTAGACCAGAGGGAAAAAACATCATTGGCACAAAATGGATATACAAGAACAAATCAGATGCTGAAGGAGTTGTCACTAGGAATAAGGCAAGACTTGTTGCCCAAGGATACACTCATGTTGAAGGGGTTGATTTTGATGAGACCTTTTCCCCTGTAGCCAGACTGGAATCAATCAGACTCCTATTGGGAATTTCTTGTCTCCTGAAGTTCAAGCTGTTTCAGATGGATGTAAAAAGTTCCTTCCTAAATGGGTACTTAAATGAGGAAGTTTATGTGGAACAGCCTAAAGGTTTTGTGGATCCAAACCACCCTAATCATGTCTAAAAATTGAGGAAAGATCTATATGGCCTGAAACAAGCTCCTAGAGCATGGTATGACAGGTTAACAAAATTTCTCTCAGACAAAAGATACAGAAAAGGAGGCTTGGATAAAACCCTCTTTGTCAAAAATGAAGGAGGGAAGTTAATGGTAGCTCAAATATATGTTGATGACATAGTGTTTGGGGGAATGTCAGAACAAATGGTTAAACATTTTGCTGACCAGATGCAGGCTGAATTCGAAATGAGTCTCATGGGAGAACTGACTTATTTTCTTGGACTGCAAGTCTCACAGATGGAGGACTCAATCTTTCTATCTCAAAGCAAGTATGCAAAGAACATTGTCAAGAAATTTGGTATGGAGAATGCCAGTCACAAAAGGACTCCTGCACCTACTCATTTAAAGCTATCCAAAGATTCAAGTGGTGTTAAGGTGGACCAAAGTCTGTACAGAAGCATGATAGGAAATCTGCTGTACTTAACAGCCAGCAGACCTGACATTGCTTTTGCTGTTGGAGTTTGTGCAAGATACCAAGCTGATCCTAAAGTCAGTCATATCAACCAAGTGAAGAGAATTTTGAAGTATGTAAGTGGAACTTACAACTATGGCTTGTTGTACTCTCATGGTTGTGAACCAACTCTGACTGGTTATTGTGATGCTGATTGGGCTGGAAGTGCTGATGATAGAAAAAGCACCTCTGGAGGATGTTTCTTCTTAGGAAATAATCTGGTCTCCTGGTTCAGCAAGAAACAGAACTGTGTGTCTCTCTCTACTGCTGAAGCTGAATACATTGCAGCTGGTAGTAGCTGTTCTCAAATGATCTGGATGAAACAGCTGCTCACTGAGTACAATGTCACACAAGATGTTATGACATTGTACTGTGACAATCTGAGTACAATCAACATTTCCAAGAACCCTATTCAGCATAGCAGGACCAAGCACATTGACATTAGACATCACTTTATCAGAGACCTTGTAGAGGAGAAGACAATTAAACTGGAACATGTTGCCACTGAGCTACAGCTGGCTGACAGTTTTACCAAGGCACTTGATGCAAATCAATTTGAAAACTTGAGGGGCAAGTTGGGTATTTGCCAACATGAGGAATTGTAGCAATTAATTTTGCTTAAAACAAGTGTTGAAGGAGTTATTTTTGTTAAGTCTATTTTGATTGGGTTAATTATATGTTTTCCCAATTCTTTCAAAATTATTAAGAAGTTGAATAGACACTCATTTGCCTCCTTCCTCTCTCGACTTTGCAACAAATCCCATTCTCTCAATCAAAGTTTTCTCTCTAGTTGCTACTGGTTTTCTAAGACTATCAAAATGTCTCAAACATCATCCTCATCCAAGACGACCGTTTCATCTTCATCATCTGATCAAGATTCTCGGTCAATCACCTCATGCATGGATTCTGAAGTCCTGGAGATTACTCCTCTCAGAGAAATGGCAACTAACCCATCCAAGGTCAAAAAGATGAGAACAAGGCATGCAGGAAGGTCTCAAGCTACTTCATCCGGTAATCACTCTCAACCTTCATCTTCTGTTCCAAATAGGGAAGGCTCAGCTTATGTACATCAAGCAATAGCTAGGCTTGTTATAAGAATTCTGAGTGAGAACCACTCTGTACCGGGGATTTCTGTTCCATTAAATCAAGAATCAGCAAGCCCAAATGTTGAAGTAAATCCTGATGTCTCTGAGAATGTTGAGACACCAAATGACAACATTCAGAAATCATCTGAAAACCTTGATGATATTCATAACCCTTCAGAGAAGAATGTTGAACCACCTGTTATTGATGTGGATGAGGAATACTCAGACAATGACCTAATTGAAAATATCAACCCTAGCATAGCTAGGAGAATGATGAACAGAAAGGGTAATCAGGATGCTGCAAAATGTCTCACCAAAGAGAAACCTGCTGATAAGAAAACCGGGTCTGAAGGCAAGACTGGTGTAGAAACTGTGAAGACTGGACTGTCCAAAGGGAAGGTGAAAGCCCAAGTGCATGCTGGGAGTCTCTCAAAGCCTGTGAGACAACCAATAACAAAGAAGAGGAAAGAACCCGAACCTTCTGATTCTGATGAGGAATCAGAATTTGAAATTGATGCTGAAGACATTCCTCTCAGAAGGAAACTCCCTTCCAGCAAAATGGCTAGAGTTCCTGAAGTCCCCACTGACAACATTTCATTTCACCACCCTGAAAATGCTAACAGATGGAAGTATGTTTGCTTGAAGAGAATAGCCTTGGAAAGAGAACTAAACAATGGTGCCATGGATTGTAAGGAAATCATAGACCTGATCAAAGCTGTTGGACTAATGAAGACTGTGGTAAATTTTACCAAATGCTATGAAAATCTGGTCAAGGAATTCATAGTGAATCTATCTGATGAATGTGCTGATGGAAGGTCAGCTGACTTTGAATGTGTCTATGTGAGAGGAAGAAGGGTTAATTTCTCTCCATCTGAAATTAACAAATTCCTTGGAAGATCAAATGAGGCTTGCCCTGAACTAGAAGTTACTGACAATGAAGTATGCCAAACCATCACAGCAAGACAAGTCAAGTGCTGGCCCTCAAAAGGAAAGCTGAATGCTAGCAAGCTAAGCATGAAATTTTCCATCCTGCACAAGATTGGTGCAGCCAACTGGGTCCTACAAACCATAAATCAACCATCTCTACAGGATTGGGGAGATTCATTTATGCTGTTGGAACCAAGACTGAATTTGACTATGGCAGGTATATTTTTGATCAAACTTTAAAACATGTTGGTAGCTATTCTGTTAAAGGCCCTATTGCCTTTCCCTCCCTCCTATGTGGAATTGTCCTTGCTCAATACCCTGACATCCTGGTAGAAAGAGATACTGTGTGCAAAAGAGCTCATGCTCTTGGGTTACACTACAAGCTATTTCAGGGATATCATGTTCCTGACATTGTCATGACATCAGTTGAGACATCAACTGCAAAAACTCAGTCCAAGACATCTGATGTTATAGCTGTACTGAAGGAGACCTGCAAAGAGCTGGAGACAAGGAAAAAGACTGTAGAGAACCTAATTGCCAGATTAGAACAGGAGGAGACTGAAGGACACAAAAGGGAAGAGGGTGCTGCTGAAGATCAGCTCAATGCTGAAGAAAGTAGCTCCTCTGAAGATGACAGTGCTTAAAGTTTGGTGGAGTTGACAAGCCTGATGCTGGTTCCTGTTGATGCAAGTGTTTTCAGATTTTATTTGTTGTTTTTATTACTCATTTTGGATGACTGTATAACATATAAGTACATGTATCTTTGGCCTATTTGTGGCTAAAGAGGGGGAGATATTTTGTGTTAATTACTTGGTAGACATCATAATTTTTCTGCAGTCATATGCATTCTGCTGCTCTCTATTCTCTGATTGCTTAGGGGTTTTAGCCAAAAATCTGCCAAAGGGGGAGTTTGTAAGTGTTTAGTTATTAGCATGCATTTTTGGTAAAACCAGGTGTGTGAATGTCATGACTGATGTCATAACATTCTGGATTATTAGGTACTTTATGCAGAAAAAGTATGGCATACTGTTGTACCCCAAAATTTGCCCTCCCATATTCTTCAAAGATTTGCCAAGTCAAAGCTTCAAAATTCCCCAAGGGTTGCACAGTTCAAGGGCCTCCTAAGCAGTCAAAATTAGGGTTTTTGTTCTGATCAATAAAATGAAGTTTCCAAGGGCCCAATCAAGTCCCACATGCCTATAAATATGGTCAAGCATCCTCATATCAAGTTTCAAGACTTTCAGCACAAAATTGCACAGTCAAAAACCCTAATTGCACTACAGTCAACTGTAGGGGCAAAATGGTCATTTGACAGTCAAAAGTTCAAATTGTTGGTCAACATCTCATTTTGAAGCCACAAACATCATTTGATCAATGCTTGATCATGATTCTCAAAGCTTGGCTCAAAAATCATAAAGATGCAAAAGTTTCCTTATTTGGACAGTTGAAAAAGTCAACTGTAAATTGACCAGGGCATAACTTTGACATGGATTATCAGAAAAATTCCATCCAAAGCTCATTTTGAAGAGAAAGACATTTCCTACAACTCATCTTCATACTTCAAGTCCAAGAAATGCTCTCACAAAAAGTTATCAATTTCAACATTATAGGTCATTTTCAAAAGTCAACAAACAGGGACTTTAAGTCAAAGGCCATAACTTGAGATTGGTAAATCAAAATGACATGGGACCAAAGACATTGGTTAAAGGACTCAAAGACCCTTCCAAAATGTCATAGAACATGAGCAAAGCTTAAAAATGGAGCAAGTTATGCCTTGTGGAAGTTGGGAAATTTTTGGATATTTTGAAAAGTCAACATTGATTCAAATGACCTAAAATTGCTAATGGGCCTATTTTTCTTCCACAATTCATTATCCAAGGCATGTGCACGACCGCTTGGCCCAAAGGGAAGTATTTCTTCATTTTTTATTCATTTATTTGAATTTTTATTAATAATAATTCATTTAAATTAATTAAATATATGAAAAATATAAAACCTAATGTTCCAAATCTTTTTGTGCACATAATATCTCTAATATTTCGTGCAAAGCAAATTAGGGAAGAATTAGGATGATTGGATATGATTGAGAGCTCAAATTGCATGAAAAAGATTTGAAAGTTATGGCATAAAAAATAAAATATTCCTTCATCAATTCATGGATCTTTTGGATCAAATTCCTTGACCTAATTGTTCCACACATATATACAAAGCAAACCCTCATGCTTTTGGTCTCCAGGCTGCGCCATATAAGGAGAACAAAACTTGACTTTGTCACAAAAAAAGTAAAAATCTGAAAACACACTTGCAGGTCGATTCAAGCCTCAAAACCTATTCCATTAGCTTGCCAGGGTTGCCAGTAAACGATTCCAATCAAAAACTTAGCCCCATACTCAAAGAATTGGTAATTCGAGGGTGAACTGTATCACTCTTTTTGCATAATCGTATTCTATTATTTAGACCATATCATTGCATTTTATTCATGGATTTGTATTAATGAGACTTTTCTGAAGCTAACGGTGTGCTCCAATTGAATTTTCATCACCCATAGGCGAATCTGCCATTATTGTTTTCTAGGGTTTTACAAGCTACGAATTGGGGGTTTCTTGGTACTGTAAAATTGGCAAATCACAATGCCGTGGTTGAAACTGGCAGGCTTGGACGAAGACAATGGAACTCTCGCGCTCAATTTATGAGCATCCAATGGCTATTCGCTATTTTCTAACATAATGCCTATAGCAACGTTTGAAAACCGTTGCCAATGTTTTATCTTTTTTTCAGGAAAACAAACCAAGGAAGAAGATGATGATGTGTAGAACGGTGGTTGGCCTGTTTAAATTTTCGCGCGGAAAACCAAGTATCAATGCGTTTTGTTTTATTATATTTATTTGTTGTATTAATTTACAGATAAGCAAAGTGGTCCAGTGGCCAACAGGCGTAGTGGTGACTTTCAGGACCTGGGTTCGATCCCAGGTCCCCGTCCTTTCATGTTATTTTTCTTCCAATTCTTATCCTGTGCAGCGTCAACACAAGGAGGTTACCATGTGGTCCACCATCTCGCATGCCACGCGTTTAATCTCATCAAATCAAAGGCCCTGATCTGATGAGTTCAGTGCACGCTAGTCAACAAGGCTACAGGCTAGCCACGAAAGTCCAACGGACCAAGGTCTTGATGGGCCTAAAATACTAAGTTTCACCTCCACTTTGGGGACAGATACCCCCCTAGGTTTGTCAAATTATTTTATTTTCTTTGTTTTTTTATTATTATTTCCTTTTAATTAATTCTATCAATTTCATTATTTTTTTTATATAAAAATACAAAACCATAAAAAATCAGAAAAGAGAAAAAAAATAATAATAAATATTTTATTTTAATATTTTGTAAATAAATTCATAAATTAACTAGTTTTAAATTAGGTTAATCTTAACTTTTTAATAAAAATCTAAAAAATGTAGAATTAGGGTTTATGATAATTTTTACTCCTTTTTATTTTTCTTTCATAAATAATTAAAATATTAAATATTTATTTTTTGTAATTAAAATTGCATGTAAATTAATTAGGGTTAATTTTAGGGTAAAACTTTAATCTTCTTTTTAATAAATTAAAATAACTAGAATTAGGGTTAGCATTTAATTAAATTAATTCTTTTTTCATTAAAATCACAAAATACCAAAAAGTACCAAAAAGACAATTTCTCTTCCTTTTTTTTTTATTAATTAATTCCCTCATTTAATTTGATTTTGCAAAAAAGGGTCCAACGCCCTCGTTCTAATTCTTATTCGCATATTTATTTTGTTTCTTTATAATATTTATGTATCTCTCCCAAAGCCGTGTAACCAATTGCTCGCACTTTTAATTCTTTATTTTCTTTACTTTCTTTATTTTTCTGTCAAATCGGGTTCGAGAAATTTTGGCGATGTGGACCCGCGCCTTTTGTAATAGCTTTAGAATCTTTACTTCTCGCACTTTTAATTGTTAATCAAGGCATGAAAGAATGTATGGACAAAATAAAAACAAACGCTAGATCACTAATGACATGACAAAAGACAAAAATAACTAAACCTGACACACAAATCACACACCACCCCTAGGGTACGCCTCACTGTTGCCTTGCCTCGAAAGGTGATCGTCGAGTAGAGGATGTCTTAGTAAGTCCTCATGATCCGGGAACCTGGCATGAGGGTAGCTTCTAAGGTATCTTCCCATTGCTCTGGTGATCACCATGTCCCGAACCTCGAATTGACCCGAACACCTCCAACGGTGGTGCTACCTACCTCTCAATGGTGGGATGGCACTACTTTAAAGGACATTTACACAGATGAATTCCTTAGGGTAGGTAGGCGACTCTAGATACTTGCTCTAAATTTCAAAACAAATCAAAAAAATACTTTTCACACCGACACCTTTTCAAAAAGCTTTCGAAAGCATTTTTTCAAACACTCTTGAGGACCGATACAAGAGTCGAACTGGAATTTTCAAAGAAACTTTTTTTAAAACCCACAGTTGAAAAGCAAACAAACCATTTTGAAAACACAATGAGCAAGTATCTAAGAGCCCATGGATAACCATGGATAGAAAGGGTGCTAACACCTTCCCTTTCTATAAATCTACCTCCCGAACCGAGAACTAATCTCAATAAGGAATTTTTATGTGCTTTTGTCCTTTCCATTTGGAGAAAATAAAAGACGGTGGCGACTCTTGCTTCCGCGACATTTCACGAACCAGCATTAAACAGTCAGTTCCAGATCCACCGATCACAGAACTGGCGACTCTGTTGGGGACTTAACTTAAAGTGAGGTGTACCTTAGGACAAAGATCACTGTGTTTTCAATTGTATTGACTTGCTTGCTTTATTATTGTGGGTTGCTTGGGAGTTCTACAGATCTTAACCCGGATCTGGGGGATACCTTCTTAGAAAGTAGCAACAAGGCTGTGAGGGAACTGTGTGGGGTATACCGACATGGTTGAAACAGTCTGCTACGTTGATGTGGCACTTTGGTGTGTACCGGTAACCCTTGAGTTCAGTCAAGGAGAGTACGGGGCCTCCGCGCGGTGTCGTGAAGCATCAACTGAACTTAGGAACCTTAATTGAACCATCTTGGCCTCTTTAGGGTAGTGAGATAACTGACTTTGGTGCAGTCCGAGGTTGGTTGATACTCGATACTACACTCAATTGAGGGTTGCTTTCCTGGAATATTTTGGTCGCCAGTTCAGTGGCTAAATCGAAACGATGAACAATGAAAGCAATCCCGTGATATTGGGACCCTTAGAACCCGGTTACTTTGATAGGACAGGTTGAACCCACCAACTTCAAGAGGGTACTACCCAGACCCCATGCTGGCCTTAAACCTTAAGGGCTTGTCTTGTGTGCCTTGTGTGCCTTACATGTTTGTCTTTGTAAATATCTGTGGTGTGTTTAATCATAGCATCATGACATCATCTAGCATCATATGCATTGACTAACCATTTCAGGGGTTCGAATTTTCATCTTTGTTCTTGTTTTGTAGGACATGGAAACCGTTCGTAGAAAGACAATTCAAATCAGTCTTGTAAGGATCCCTCCTCAGCTTAAGGAGCTTATATCCAGGATTCTCGAGAACTCTTCATTCAGTGAAAGACATGGAAGCCTCATCAGCTTGGTCAACACCAACATTGAGGAAGATATGATAAAGGTCCTGTTCCAATTCTTTGACCCTCTGTATCACTGTTTCACCTTCTTGGATTATCAGTTGGTACCTACATTGGAGGAGTTCTCCCGGCTCCTGAAGATCCCTATCCTTGATCAGCTACCCTACAACGGTACGGAAAAGGAACCTAAGCTTGAAGAGATTGCTAAAGCCTTGCACCTACAGTCATCTGACCTTAAGGGACATTGGGAAGTTAGAAGTGGTATCAAAGGGTTCTTAGCCAGGTTTCTATTTGAAAAGGCCCATGAATGTTGGAACTCCCTTGACCTACAAGCTTTTGAAGAAGTGGTGGCCCTCCTTGTCTATGATTTGGTGTTGTTCCCTAATCCAGATCAGCTTATCGATATCAGTACTGTCCAGATCTTTATGTCCAGGAATCCTATACCTACGTTGCTGGGGGACATCCTTCACTCATGTTACACTCGAACCATGAGAAAAAGAGGTGTCCTTATGTGTTGCACTCCTCTCCTGGGAAGGTGGTTTATTTCGCACCTTCCACAATCAGTTTTGAAGAATGAGCGGGGTTTGAGATGGTCACAACGGTTGATGACTCTTACACATGCAGATATACATTGGTGCCCTCGGTCCAGAGAAGATGTCACTATCATTGATCGTTGCGGGGAGTACCCTAATGTTCCTTTACTTGGAGTCAGAGGAGGTATTACTTACAGCCCGTGCCTGGCTTGGAGACAGTTTGGTTATGCTCGGAGGGATGGTCCTCATGACATGTTAATTCCTGACATAGTTTTTGACTTCGACAACGATACTCAAGGACTTCGCAAGAGATTTATTAGAGCCTAGAGGATGCCCAGTAGGATAGACAGCAAGACACTGGGGCACAGGAACTCCATACCATTGGAACCTTATCTCAAGTGGGTACGCGCCCGCTCCCAGAAGTTAGTGATGCCTTATCCTCATATGCTCCCTGTGATCAAAGAACCAGTCTTGGAAGGAGAAGTGTCCTATACTATTCAGCACCCTGATATGCCCACGTCCTGGGAAGAGATGCAGAAGAGCTGGATCCAGCTTAAGGAAGAACGGAATTCTCTTGAGACTAGTCTACATGCCAGTGAAAAGAAGGTCTTGGAGCTCACCCGCCTGTTGCATGAGGAGAGGAATCTCAACACTTACATAGCTCCAAAGAGGATGCGTAGCATATTTTGGGATTGATTTGATTTTTGTATTATTTTGCCCATGAGGCTTTGATGTACTAAACAGTTATTTCCTTAATGATAACGTGTGTTCCTTTTTGTCTACAACAAAGTTGAATTTTCGAACCCTTGAATGCATTGCATAAACACATCTCATTCATCATGTGCATAACAGGTTTTCCCCTTTTCAGGTTGCTTACAGTTCTTCGCTGTTTATTTTAGCATCATGAATCCTGACTCGTCATCAACTGAGACATCCATCAAAGCTCTTCAGGCGCAGAATGTGCAATTTCAGGAATTAATCAAGGGTCTGGCTCAAGGCCAAGAAGAGCTGAAGGCTCTGCTCCTGAAGAAGGAGAAGAAGAAGAAGAGAAGGATTGTTCTGTTCAACTCGGGCCGAAGGTTTGGCAACACTCTGCAGAATGAAGAGGCTGGTTCTTCTGTTGGCAAGGGAACTCCTCAAGAGGCAAGGGTTCCTAGTCCGGTAGTCTCCGACAACGAGACTGATTTTGATGAAGAGCAGTATCCTCCGGCAGAAGACCGTTACAAGCAGCTGGAGGATAGGCTGAATGCTATGGAGATACAACAGGTACCTGGGCTGGATTTCGGAGATCTGGGTTTGTCTACTGGTGTGATAATTCCTCGGAAGTTCAAAGCACCATCTTTTACTAAATATGACGGGGCGTCTTGTCCCAAGCTACATCTCAGGTCCTATGTTCGGAAAATCCAACCGTACTCAGCGGATAAGAATTTGTGGATCCACTTCTTCCAGGAGAGTCTTTCAGGGACTCATCTCGAATGGTTCTATCAGCTGGATGGGACTAAGGTTCGTAACTGGGAGGAGTTGGCTACTGCTTTCTATAAGCAGTATCAATATAATGCCGACCTTGCCCTACACGTACCCAACTCCAGGGTATGTCGTTAGGTTCAAGTGAAGGTTTTAAGGAGTACGCTTAGAAGTGGAGAGACCTGGTTGGCAGGGTGCAGCCTCCGTTGACTGATCGGGAGTTAGTAGACATGTTCTTAGGGACCCTATCTGGGCCGTTTTTCAACCATCTTATCGGGAATTCGTCTGCAGGGTTCACTGATTTGATTCTGACTGGAGAAAGAATTGAGGCTGGGTTGAAGTCTGGAAAGATTCCGAAGGGTGCATCGTCTAGTTCGGAGAAGAAACCCTTCAAGAAGGAGGCTAGTGCTGTATACGGTTCCAAGAGATCAGAGAGATCTGAGCGCCGCCAATCTGTCAGTGCGGTGATGATTGCTAAGCCTGTTGCCGCTCCTCGGCCGACCAATCCTCAAAGGGCTGAAAGACCCCAGAGAGAGTTTACCCGTTTGAGCATGACCTTATCACAGATCCTGCCACAGTTGCTATCCACCAATTTAGTGACTGTCAGAGAGGCTCCGAAGTTTCCAAATACTACCTCTCCCAAGTACAACCCAAATGCTCGCTGTGCTTACCATTCTGATAGCCCGGGGCATTCCACTGATGACTGTTGGGCATTAAGGAGTAAGGTGCAAGACCTTATCGACGCGAAGGAAATACAGTTCGAAGCGCCTGAGATGCCAAATGTGGTTACTGCCCCTATGCCTCAGCATGGGGTAAATGCTGTTGACGAAGATGTTTACGCTGTTTTTGTGGATGACCTTGCTACTCCTCTGAAGATTGTCAAGAGGAACCTACTGTTGGCCGGTTTATTTCCGGGTTGCAGTGAGGGTTGCCTGTTCTGTGCTGTTTCCCTATCTGGTTGTCCCTTGCTGAAGTTAGGCATCCAAAGCCTAATGGATAGCAAGGAGATTCTGTTTAAGAAGTCTGCTGTTCAGTTGGTCCCGGTAGAAGAAGTTTCTGTGGTTACCATCTTCAATAATCCAATCCAGGTTCTCCCGAAGAAGCCTGTTCAAATCATGACTGTTGCACCTGTGGTTATCACTGTTCCGGGGCCTCTTCCCTATATATCTGATAAAGCTGTCCCCTGGCATTATGGGGCTGATGTGTATGTAAACGGGATTAAACAAGAGTTCAACACTGGCGCCAGTATATGTGATATCACTGGCCCAGCCAAGGTTACCCGCAGTGGGAGGCTCTTCTCGCCTGACATTGCACCGCCTGCTGCTCGAAGACCACTCCTTATAACTCCTACAAGTGTACATGTTCCTGTTGCTGATCAAGTTGTTTCTCCTGCTGCCGAGTCATCCAATGCTCGGGGCAAAGGAATTGAAGTTGAGCCTTCCCAGATGGAGGCACCTATACCCATAACTGCTGAAGCCTCCCAACAAGAGATGGAGGAAATTTTGAAAATTATAAAGAAGAGTGACTTCAATGTTGTGGAACAGCTGGGGCACACGCCCTCCAAAATCTCCATGCTCTCTTTATTGCTGTGCTCCGAGGCCCATGCTAAGGCCTTAATCTCCTTTCTCAAGACGGCCCATGTGCCACACGAAACATCTGCAGTCCAGTTCACGGATTGCGTGGCAAATCTGACAGCAGACAATGGCTTGGGTTTCTCAGATGCTGACCTGACTGCGAAAGGAAGAGACCACAATGACGCTCTGCATGTCTCTATCGAATGCAGGGGCACTACCTTGGCACATGTATTGGTGGATACTGGTTCTTCCTTGAACGTGTTACCCAAGAAGGCTTTGGACCGTTTAGATTGTGAAGGCCTGGAATTGAAACCCAGCAATATCATCGTCAGTGCCTTTGACGGTTCAAAAAGGATGGTGCATGGAGAGGTTGACATTCCGATTCGTGTGGGCTCTCAGGTGTTTGACTCTACATTTTATGTGATGGATATCCGTCCGTCATACTCTTGTCTACTGGGTCGACCTTGGATACATAAAGCGGGGGCAGTGACCTCTACCTTGCACCAGAAGCTGAAGTACCCCGTCAGAGGGAAGATCATCACTGTGCAAGGAGAGGAGGAGTATATGGTAAGCCACCTGAATTCCTTCAGATACATTGAGATGGATGGGGAGTTTATTGAAACCCCCTTTTAGCATTTCGAGGAAGTGCTTCCAATTGCAGCAGCAGCAGAAACAGCAGTAGGAGAAAATGTTCCTTTGAAGATGGCTTCCTTGAAGGATGCCCGGGTTGTGGTTCAAAAGGGTGAATGTGCTAACTGGGGCAGGCTTCCAGACTTTACACAGAAGACTGACAAGTTTGGGCTGGGCTTTACTGCAGAAGGTCAGAAAGCTATGCGGAAAGCGAAGACCGGAAGACCTCCTGTGTTCATTACAAATCCAGGAGTGAATGCTGTTGGGGAAGACAACGAAGTGGATGAAGCAGAATTCAATAGTTGGATCTACCCGACAACCGAAGGCGGATTGAACAACTGGATTGCCAAAGACCATACTCCTGTTACCTTTGTGACGCAGTAATAAATTTCTTTGTTTTGCTATCTGTAATAAACAATAAATAAACTCTATGGCCCGGTGTCTTACCCGAGGCACCGTGGTTTCATTTGTGAGGGCATATAAATTGTCATTTCATATATCATGAATGAAAATCTTGGAAGTTTTCTCGCATTGCAAATCTTATGCTCCTTTTCTGTCTTTCTTTCTTTTACATATATTTCAAAACAGCTGTATTTACACACACACTCACTCATACAGGTTTCAATCCACTCTGGATCTCACTGATAACAACCCTGCTACTGCCAGTTATGACTTCGAAAATCCGATCAACTTAGCCAAAGACGAAGGTGAAGATGATTGCGAAGTGCCTGGCGAGCTTGCAAGACTGTTACTTCAGGAGGAGAGGGCAATTCAACCCCATAAAGAGCCAGTGGAAACAATAAACTTGGGTACTGAAGAAGACAGGAAAGAGGTAAAGATTGGTGCCAACCTAGAGCTCAGCGTGAAGCAACGGTTGACTCAGATGCTACATGATTATATGGAGATCTTTGCCTGGTCCTACGAAGACATGCCCAGGTTGGATACCGATATTGTGGTCCATCACTTGCCAACTAAGGAAGATTGCCCTCCAGTGAAGCAAAAGGTCCGTCGGATGCGCCCAGAGATGTCTGAGAAGATCAAAGCCGAGGTGATGAAACAGTTTGACGCTGGGTTCCTTGCAGTGACTTCTTACCCTCAGTGGGTTGCTAATGTGGTGCCGGTACCAAAGAAAGACGGTAAGGTCAGAATGTGTGTCGACTACAGAGATCTGAACAGGGCCAGCCCCAAGGATGACTTCCCTTTACCTCACATTGATGTCCTTGTTGATAATACAGCTCAGCACAAGGTATTCTCTTTCATGGATGGCTTTTCAGGTTACAATCAGATCAAGATGGCACCTGAAGACATGGAAAAGACTACATTTGTTACTCAGTGGGGCACCTTCTGTTACAAGGTCATGCCATTTGGACTAAAGAACGCTGGGGCAACCTACCAACGTGCCATGGTTACTTTATTTCATGACATGATCCATCATGAGATAGAAGTGTATGTTGACGACATGATCGCAAGGTCCCAGACTGAGGAAGAACACCTAGATCATCTGCAGAAATTGTTTGACTGGTTGAAACTATACAAGCTGAGGTTGAACCCGAACAAGTGCACCTTCGGGGTAAGATCTGGAAAGTTGCTAGGCTTCGTGGTAAGTAACAAGGGCATTCAAGTGGACCCTGCCAAGGTCAAAGCTATTCAAGAGATGCCAGTTCCTAGGACAGAAAAGGAGGTCAGAGGCTTTTTAGGACGCCTGAATTACATTGCTCGGTTCATCTCGCATCTGACTGCCACCTGTGAGCCAATCTTCAAGCTGCTGAAGAAAGATCAGGTAGTACGTTGGAATGATGAATGTCAGGCTGCTTTTGACAGAATCAAAGAGCATCTCCAAGAACCACCTATCCTTATGCCACCGGTTGAAGGGAGACCTCTGATACTATATCTAACGGTGCTTGACAACTCAATGGGGTGTGTGCTGGGGCAGCATGACGAGTCTGGCCGAAAAGAGCATGCCATTTATTACCTTAGCAAAAAGTTTACCGACTGTGAGACCCGATACTCACTGCTTGAGAAAACTTGCTGCTCTTTGGTATGGGCTGCTCGCCAGCTGAGACAGTATATGCTGACTCACACTACCTTGTTGATCTCAAAGATGGATCCTATAAAGTACATATTCGAAAAGCCTGCTCTGTCTGGGAGAATTGCAAGATGGCAGATGATCTTGACAAAATACGACATTCAGTACACGACCCAGAAAGCCATCAAGGGAAGTGTATTGGCGGACCACTTGGCACATCAGGCCGTAGATGACTGTCAGTCAATGAACTTTGAGTTTCCGGATGAAAGCATTATGATAGTAACTGATTGTGAAGTACCTGGACCGGATGAAGGACCTGAGGAAGGATCCCGATGGTCTATGCACTTTGACGGAGCCTCCAATGCTTTGGGTAACGGTATCGGCACCGTAATCATATCCCCTCAAGGTACTCATACTCCACTCACTGCCCGACTATGTTTCAACTGTACCAACAACATGGTGGAGTATGAGGCGTGCATCATGGGTCTTCAAGCTGCGATTGACTTAAGGATTAAGTTTCTGAGTGTCTTCGGAGATTCCGCTCTCGTGATCAATCAGATCAAAGGAGAGTGGGATACGAAACATCCGAACCTTATTCCTTACAGAGAATGTGTGTTGACCTTGATCCTCCACTTCACAGAGATAACCTTTGAACACTTTCCAAGAGAAGAGAATCAGATGGCGGACGCGTTAGCCACAATGTCTTCAATGTTCAAGGTCAAATGGGATAATGAGGCTCCCCGGATCATCATCTGGAAACTGGACGAACCGGCATACTGTTGCGATCTCGAGACTGAGTTGGTGACTGAGAAGCCTTGGTACCATGAGGTGAAGAGATATTTGGAAGCTCAGGAATACCCTGAAGGTGCATCTATCAATGATAAGAAGTTCTTGAGGAGGTTCGCGGCAAAGTTCTTCCTTAGCAACGACATCTTGTACAAGCGAAACCATGATTCAACCTTACTGCGTTGTGTGGACAAGACTGAAGCAGAAAGGATCATGGAAGAGCTACATGAAGGGACCTTTGGTACGCATTCCAGTGGACACACTATGGCTAAGAAAATCCTTCGGGCAGGATATTACTGGTCCACAATGGAAGCTGACTGTTACCAACATTCCAGGACATGCCATAAGTGCCAGATTTATGCAGACAAGGTGCATGTTCCTCCAGTTCCTCTGAATGTTCTGACTGCGCCTTGGCCGTTTGCAATGTGGGGCATAGACATGATCGGCGAGATTAAACCTACGGCATCTAATGGGCATCGCTTCATCCTGGTAGCGATTGATTACTTTACGAAGTGGGTCGAAGCAGCATCCTATGCTACGGTAACCAAGACTGTTGTGGCACGGTTCATTCGGCATAATCTGATCTGTCGGTACGGTATCCCAGAAAGAATCATTACAGACAACAGTACCAATCTGAATAACAAGATGATCACTGAGCTCTGCGAGCAGTTCAAGATACAGCACCACAATTCTTCTCCTTACAGACCGAAGATGAATGGGGCTGTAGAAGCAGCAAATAAGAACATCAAGAAAATCGTGCAGAAGATGACAGTGACTTATAAGGATTGGCACGAGATGTTACCGTTCGCTCTACATGGGTACCGTACCTCAGCCAGGACGTCAACCGGGGCAACTCCTTTCTCTTTGGTTTATGGTATGGAGGCAGTCTTACCGATCGAAGTACAAATACCCTCTCTCCGGATAATGAAGGATGCAAATCTGAACGAAGATGATTGGATCCAGACACGACTTGATCAGCTCAACCTTATTGATGAAAAGAGACTTGCTGCTATCTGCCATGGTCAGACGTATCAAAAACGGATGATCAGGGCATTTAACAAAAAGGTCAGACCACAGGAATATCAAGTTGGGGATCTGGTAATCAAGCGAATCATCCTTCCTCAGAGTGATCCAAGGGGCAAATGGACCCCTACGTACGAAGGGCCATTTGTGGTAAAACATGTGTTCTCAGGAGGAGCCATGATTCTAACCAATATGGATGGTGACGACCTTCCACACCCCGCCAATGCAGACATAGTAAAAAGATACTACGCATAAAAAAGACCCGCTAGGTTGACATACCTTGGCAAAAATTAGGGCTTCCCGGCGAACCAAAAGGGTTCGGGCAAAATGAAGGGATGAAATAAAAAAATCTGTACACCCGGCAAGTCGAAAACCTGAAAAGGCGGCTTGGGCAAAAATGGGTATCCCGGTGGACTGAAAACCTGAAAGGGCGGTCCAGGCAAAAATTAGGGATAAAAGCGTAATACTATGTCTCATTGGATCACTTTGCATCCAGAATCCGGTATCTACATCAAGGTCAAACGGCATCAATCAGTCAGCTTCATCTTCGTTTAGGTCATCAAGTGATGAGACGCTCGGAGTTATAAAGACAATAGCAGAGTTGAAACCCAGTGGGATCATTCATTTCACACAGCTGTTTTATTTTCTCTTGTACAAAAAAATTGTATAAACTCTTTTTTTCGGCGGTGTTCTCTTACTAGGACGTCAGCCTCTTGTACACAAAACACCTATTTTCAGGCCATTCAAAAATCAATACAAATATACTTTTCAGTTAAAAGTGCCAATTGTTTTTCTTTTTCTGTTTTGTTTTGCGAAGAACGTCCAAGGTTCAATTTGTGATATATGCATTAACAATAATTCGCTAACTCATAAATATTTGCATACGAAACAAAGAATTGATTACAGGTAACATTAGAAACAGGGGCAATAAAGAGTTGTCTAAGCAATCTAATTGTTCTATCCTCCAGGGTACCAAGGTAAGTTCAGCTAAGGAACATAACCAATATATCTCAATTCCCCAGAGAGTGAGCCAGCAAGCAGTACACTCTTCTCCAAGCAAAGTTATCAGTCTTAAGGAAGTTGGGTATACTCCCGTAGATCTCAACATTCCCCAGCAGCATATATACATACATTCTTAACAAGCATCCCCGGCAGTCTTGACCTAAAGATTGTTCCCCGGCGGCATACCAACATTCAAAGGAATCACTTCCCCCGATACAGTTCAAAACTTCCCCAGGAGAGTCCAATCCAGTTTCCCCAGGAAAGTTGGAATCCATCTCCCCAAGCAGTAAGCTTATCCCCAGTAGATTCTGGAAGCTTATCCTCGCAAAGCACGAATGCGTCGTCCGGCTTTATTCTAAGAGTTATTTCCTTACCAGGATATAACTGGGTTATCCTCAGCCAAAAGCCACGGAAAGATCGCCGTCAATGCAGTCTTCTTATCCCCAGCAAAGTCTATCAACACTTCCAACGCAACAAGAGTATCCTCAGCAAGTTATTATCAACTCAGCAAAGTATCTCTCTCCCCACAGAGTATTGCTCCCCAGCAAGATCGTTAGAGTGCTTTCCTCCCTGCAGAGTTATTCCATTCGCCAAGTTTATTCCCCAACAGAGTTATCTTCTCCTACCGGTATTCTTGCAACTAACATCCCCAGCGGAAGTAAAAGCTTATTCTTCAACATCAGCCCAGGAGTGACTTCCCGGCACCCGTCAAGGATTTACTTTCCTAGACGAAAACATACATTCCTAAACATTCTCATACATCATTATAGCATGCATATACGCATCATATCTTACAAGTCACATTTATGTTGAGAACATCATTGCTTGATCCATATCACGCATTGCATATGACTGACCTTCACCTTTCAGGAAATATCCAGTTAAGTTCTCAAGCATATTTCAAGACCTTCTCTAGTCCAGCTAAATCGACCCCAAACAGATTTTTCTGATGAAGACTCAGTAGAAGTTATCCCAGGTTTTTCTCAAACGTCCGCTTTTGAGATTATAATTTCCTATGGTTCTCTCCCCAACGGTGCGGAGATGATAATTCCATCCCAGGTTTTTCTCAAACGTCCGCTTTTGAGATTATAATTACCTATGGTTCTCTCCCCAGTGGTGCGGAGATAATAATTCCATCCCAGGTTTTTCTCAAACGTCCGCTTTTGAGATTATAATTTCCTATGGTTCTCTCCCCAACGGTGCGGAGATGATAATTCCAACCCAGGTTTTTCTCAAACGTCCGCTTTTGAGATTATAATTTCCTATGGTTCTCTCCCCAACGGTGCGGAGATGATAATTCCAACCCAGGTTTTTCTCAAACGTCCGCTTTTGAGATTATAATTTCCTATGGTTCTCTCCCCAACGGTGCGGAGATGATAATTCCAGCCCAGGTTTTTCTCAAACGTCAGCTTTTGAGATTATAATTTCCTATGGTTCTCTCCCCAGCGGTGCGGAGATGATAATTCCATCCCAGGTTTTTCTCAAACGTCCGCTGTTGAGATTATAATTTCCTATGGTTCTCTCCCCAATGTTGCGGAGATGATAATTCCAACCCAGGTTTTTCTCAAACGTCCGCTGTTGAGATTATAATTGCCTATGGTTCTCTTCCCGATCCTGCGGAGGTGGTAATCCCAAGATTTTGCTCAATGATTGCTGTTGAAGTTAAAGTCACCCAAGGTTCTCTCATCGTTCATGCTGAGGTAGTAACCACCCCTGGTTCATTCATCACTGTTTGAAGCTCCAGATCCAGCTCCTGTAACCAGTCAGGACACATCTATACCAAGCATCTGAAAACCAGCTCCTGCAACATGACAGGTACTCATTTTTCTTTTGCAGGTATGCAGGTTCTCGCTAAGGAATCTCTTACGCGATCAACATCCAGATGGCATCTATAAGCCCATCATCCTATTCATCAATCTTCAAATGGCATCTATAAGCCCATTTCCATCATCACATTGCTACTATGTGAGCGCAAATTTCTGGGCACTCTAGTGTTCAATCATCTTCTACCCTCGGATTACGAAAGGCGCGTCAGCCAATCTGCATCCTCAGGTCTAAGAAGATTGAACAGGGGCAACTGTTGTACCCCAAAATTTGCCCTCCCATATTCTTCAAAGATTTGCCAAGTCAAAGCTTCAAAATTCCCCAAGGGTTGCATAGTTCAAGGGCCTCCTAAGCAGTCAAAATTAGGGTTTTTGTTCTGATCAAGAAAAGGAAGTTTCCAAGGGCCCAATCAAGTCCCACATGCCTATAAATATGGTCAAGCATCCTCATATCAAGTTTCAAGACTTTCAGCACAAAATTGCACAGTCAAAAACCCTAATTGCACTACAGTCACCTATAGGGGCAAAATGGTCATTTGACAGTCAAAAGTTCAAATTTTTGGTCAACATCTCATTTTGAAGCCACAAACATCATTTGATCAATGCTTGATCATGATTCTCAAAGCTTGGCTCAAAAATCATCAAGATGCAAAAGTTTCCTTATTTGGACAGTTGAAAAAGTCAACTGTAAATTGACCAGGGCATAACTTTCACATGGATTATCAGAAAAATTCCATCCAAAGCTCATTTTGAAGAGAAAGACATTTCCTACAACTCATCTTCATACTTCAAGTCCAAGAAATGCTCTCACAAAAAGTTATCAATTTCAACATTATAGGTCATTTTCAAAAGTCAACAAAAAGGGACTTTAAGTCAAAGGCCATAACTTGATATTAGTAAATCAAAATGACATGGGACCAAAGACATTGGTTAGAGGACTCAAAGACCCTTCCAAAATGTCATAGAACATGAGCAAATCTTAAAAATGGAGCAAGTTATGCCTTGTGGAAGTTGGGAAATTTTTGGATATTTTGAAAAGTCAACATTGATTCAAATGACCTAAAATTGCTAATGGGCCTATTTTTCTTCCACAATTCATTATCCAAGGCATGTGCACGACCACTTGGCCCAAAGGGAAGTATTTCTTCATTTTTTATTCATTTATTTGAATTTTTATTAATAATAATTCATTTAAATTAATTAAATATATGAAAAATATAAAACCTAATGTTCCAAATCTTTTTGTGCACATAATATCTCTAATATTTCGTGCAAAGCAAATTAGGGAAGAATTAGGATGATTGGATATGATTGAGAGCTCAAATTGCATGAAAAAGATTTGAAAGTTATGGCATAAAAAATCAAATATTCCTTCATCAATTCATGGATCTTTTGGATCAAATTCCTTGACCTAATTGTTCCACACATATATACAAAGCAAACCCTCATGCTTTTGGTCTCCAGGCTGCGCCATATCAAGAGAACAAAACTTGACTTTGTCACAAAAAAAGTAAAAATCTGAAAACATACTTGCAGGTCGATTCAAGCCTCAAAACCTATTTCATTAGCTTGCCAGGGTTGCCAGTAAACGATTCCAATCAAAAACTTAGCCCATACTCAAAGAATTGGTAATTCGAGGGTGAACTGTATCACTCTTTTTGCATAATCGTATTCTATTATTTAGACCATATCATTGCATTTTATTCATGGATTTGTATTAATGAGACTTTTCTGAAGCTAACGGTGTGCTCCAATTGAATTTTCATCACCCATAGGCGAATCTGCCATTATTGTTTTCTAGGGTTTTACAAGCTACGAATTGGGGGTTTCTTGGTACTGTAAAATTAGCAAATCACAATGTCGTGGTTGAAACTGGCAGGCTTGGACGAAGACAATGGAACTCTCGCGCTCAATTTATGAGCATCCAATGGCTATTCGCTATTTTCTAACATAATGCCTATAGCAACGTTTGAAAACCGTTGCCAATGTTTTATCTTTTTTTCAGGAAAACAAACCAAGGAAGAAGATGATGATGTGTAGAACGGTGGTTGGCCTGTTTAAATTTTCGCGCGGAAAACCAAGTATCAATGCATTTTGTTTTATTATATTTATTTGTTGTATTAATTTACAGATAAGCAAAGTGGTCCAGTGGCCAACAGGCGTAGTGGTGACTTTCAGGACTTGGGTTCGATCCCAGGTCCCCGTCCTTTCATGTTATTTTTCTTCCAATTCTTATCCTGTGCAGCGTCAACACAAGGAGGTTACCATGTGGTCCACCATCTCGCATGCCACGCGTTTAATCTCATCAAATCAAAGGCCCTGATCTGATGAGTTCAGTGCACGCTAGTCAACAAGGCTACAGGCTAGCCACGAAAGTCCAACGGACCAAGGTCTTGATGGGCCTAAAATACTAAGTTTCACCTCCACTTTGGGGACAGATACCCCCCTAGGTTTGTCAAATTATTTTATTTTCTTTGTTTTTTTATTATTATTTCCTTTTAATTAATTCTATCAATTTCATTATTTTTTTTATATAAAAATACAAAACCATAAAAAATCAGAAAAGAGAAAAAAAAAATAATAAATATTTTATTTTAATATTTTGTAAATAAATTCATAAATTAACTAGTTTTAAATTAGGTTAATCTTAACTTTTTAATAAAAATCTAAAAAATGTAGAATTAGGGTTTATGATAATTTTTACTCCTTTTTATTTTTCTTTCATAAATAATTAAAATATTAAATATTTATTTTTTGTAATTAAAATTGCATGTAAATTAATTAGGGTTAATTTTAGGGTAAAACTTTAATCTTCTTTTTAATAAATTAAAATAACTAGAATTAGGGTTAGCATTTAATTAAATTAATTCTTTTTTCATTAAAATCACAAAATACCAAAAAGTACCAAAAAGACAATTTCTCTTCCTTTTTTTTTTTATTAATTAATTCCCTCATTTAATTTGATTTTGCAAAAAAGGGTCCAACGCCCTCGTTCTAATTCTTATTCGCATATTCATTTTGTTTCTTTATAATATTTATGTATCTCTCCCAAAGCCGTGTAACCAATTGCTCGCACTTTTAATTCTTTATTTTCTTTACTTTCTTTATTTTTCTGTCAAATCGGGTTCGAGAAATTTTGGCGATGTGGACCCGCGCCTTTTGTAATAGCTTTAGAATCTTTACTTCTCGCACTTTTAATTGTTAATCAAGGCATGAAAGAATGTATGGACAAAATAAAAACAAACGCTAGATCACCAATGACATGACAAAAGACAAAAATAACTGAACCTGACACACAAATCACACACCACCCCTAGGGTACGCCTCACTGTTGCCTTGCCTCGAAAGGTGATCGTCGAGTAGAGGATGTCTTAGTAAGTCCTCATGATCCGGGAACCTGGCATGAGGGTAGCTTCTAAGGTATCTTCCCATTGCTCTGGTGATCACCATGTCCCGAACCTCGAATTGACCCGAACACCTCCAACGGTGATGCTACCTACCTCTCAATGGTGGGATGGCACTACTTTAAAGGACATTTACACAGACGAATTCCTTAGGGTAGGTAGGCGACTCTAGATACTTGCTCTAAATTTCAAAACAAATCAAAAAAATACTTTTCACACCGACACCTTTTCAAAAAGCTTTCGAAAGCATTTTTTCAAACACTCTTGAGGACCGATACAAGAGTCGAACTGGAATTTTCAAAGAAACTTTTTTTAAAACCCACAGTTGAAAAGCAAACAAACCATTTTGAAAACACAATGAGCAAGTATCTAAGAGCCCATGGATAACCATGGATAGAAAGGGTGCTAACACCTTCCCTTTCTATAAATCTACCTCCCGAACCGAGAATAATCTCAATAAGGAATTTTTCTGTGCTTTTGTCCTTTCCATTTGGAGAAAATAAAAGACGGTGGCGACTCTTGCTTCCGCGACATTTCGCGAACCAGCATTAAACAGTCAGTTCCAGATCCACCGATCACACATACAGTAGCTACTGTTTATGAGTGTGTATCTGAGCATTTTGCAATGATCACATTTATTGCCTTCTACCAAAATCAGTAAACAGGAATTCTGATGTCATAACAAATGTTAAGACATCCTGTACTGATCTAACAGTTATGCAGTTTGGTTATTTCTGAGATTTTTCAGGAAGTTGGTTCATTCTTTCCAGAACAGAATCTCACGTGGACTTTAGGTTAACCTAGCTCAACCCTAATCTGGTTGATAAAGTCTTGTGACCAAGTATTAAGGTTAACTCTAATTAACCCTACCTTTTCGTGGAAGCCCTAACTGAAGAAACAACTGCATATATATTCAACATGAATGCTGATTGGAAAGCAACTCTTAGACAGAAGATCAATTAGGAGCTGTATAGTTTTAACTGCTGTAATCCAAGCAAGTATCATTGTGATAAGTGACTTGGAATAGGTTTTGATTGTAAGGGTTTTTGTATCACTTAAAGCTTTGAAGCAAGAGTGATTGTGTCTCTTGACTAAAGCTTTGAAGCAAAGTCAAGTCAGGTTTATGTACCACTCAAAGCTGTGAAGCACGAGTGTTTGTGTTATTTGATTAAAAGCTGTGAAGCATAATCAAGTGTATGTTCTCAAGAGTGTCTTCATTATTTCATTAGTCAATTGTTTAAGTATCACTGCTGTGATTGAGGGGAGTGAGTAGGAACTCAGGTTTAAGTTGAACTTAGATTGAAGTTGCATTGGGTAGGTCTTAAGTGAAGGAGATAAACTGGTTGGTTTATTCCTGAATTAATATCTCTTATAGTGGATTTCCTCCCTGGCTTGGTAGCCCCCAGAGTAGGTGTTGTTTCACACTGAACTGGGTAAACAATTGACTGTGTTCTTTACTGTTTTTATTTACTGTCTTATAGAAAGTCAGATATGGTGTCATAACATTCACTATGACATTGAGTATCTGCTGCCAGAATTTCACCAGCATTTCTAGAAGAAGTTATGTTATGCAATGTTTTAGGTCTCATTGAGATCTAAAACTCTTGTGTTAGAGGTTCTTCCAGAATCAGCTTGCATCATGGTGAAAATCCGACCAGGAGTTCTGAGCTTGTCATATTTCATAAACACTTAAAAAAATTCTAAGTATTTAGAATTTTCACTTTTCCAAAGTAATTTTGACTTTCGAATTTCTTGATGAAACAAACTTCATATTTCAACATGTCATGACGAAATATGACTCTTGAAACTTGATTTTGATGCAAAAGTCAAAGTTTGACTTTTTAGTGTGCAAATTACCATTTTGCCCCTATGAATGACTTTCTTGGAAAAAAATTGATTCAAGGTGTGATACGGTGGCAGAACCGACTGTTTAATACTGGTTTGCGTTTTGCGTTCTTTGTTCGCAAAATTTCGCGGTAAGCAAGAGTCGCCACCGACTTTTATTTTATCCAATCATGGAAAAGGAAAAAGAACATAAAAAACCTTTTTTCGAGATATTCTTAGTACGGGGGTAGATTATAGAAAGGGAAGGTGTTAGCACCCTTTCTATCCGTAGTTATCTACGGGCTCTTAGGTACTTGCTCATTTTTCAAATTGCTTGTGTGTGTTTGTCTTGAAAAGTTTTACTTCGTGATAACCCTTGTATCAGTCCTCAAGGATGTCACGAAGTTTGTTTTGAAAATTATTTTGAAAGGTGTTTGCGTGAAAAGTTTTTATTAAGCAAGTACTTAAGATTCTACCTACTAGAAAAAAGGATTGTTCATTTTCATTTCCTTTAGACAGGGTTATCCTACTATTGAGTAGGTAGCACCGTTGTGGGAGTTGTAAGGGACATTCGAAAGGAACAAGTACAATCACCAAAGCAATAATTAGAAAACTTTACTAGTAACCCTAGAGTATTAAGATCCTTCTGAGGCAACATTTCTGAGTCAACATTTGAATGGGACATTTTAATCTCTTAGACACGAGGGCAGCCACTAAAATCTCCTATGCTTAATGATTGTTTACCGAAGGCAACCGAAGTGAGGTAAACCCTAGGAGTTAATATGTGCATATGATTTGTTTCGGTTATTTAATCTTTGCACATTAGGTGATCCACCGTTTTAATTTCAGATATTCTTGCCATACAATCCTATTAACATACATCTAGACAGTTAAATATTTGCAAGAATTAAAAATGCGAGAAAATAAACCTAGCTATTACAAGGCTTCTGGGATGGGGATTAATTACATAACTAAAGAACCGGGGACTAAAGCAGTAAATGAAACCCTAGCTTAACTATTACAAACCATTGGCAGTTACAAAAATTAATGGAAAAGAAATAATTAAATGCGCGGCGAATTAAATACGAGGGATGTTAAAAAATAACCTAAACTCTAATTGAAAGATAATTAAGTTATTTTTGAGAAAATAATTAATTGAGTTATGTAGGACTAAAACCCTAATTCTAATTATTATGAAAAAGAATTTAAGTTAACCTAATTAACCTAATTAATTAAAATAAATCTTTTAATGGAAAAAAATGATTTTGGTGTATTTTTTAAAGAAAATTAATTAAACTATGTACAATTCAAATCTTAAGTCTAATTATTTTTAATTATAGAAAGAGATTAAATTTCCCTAAGTTAATTAAACTAAATTAATTAAGAAATAAAATATTTTTATTAAAAAAAGATTTTTCTATTTTTGATTTTTGATTTTTGTGATTTGTTGATTTTATGATTAATAAAAAAGGTGATTCATTTTTGTGGAAAACAAAATAATTAAATAAAGGAAATAAAAATAATAAAGAATTGAAAATGGACCTATATGTTGTTAGCAAATCTTGGGGTGCACTATTGAAATTGCTGGGCCCAAGGTTGATAGCCCAACATACCAGCGCCTGGTCCTGTGAGGTCATCTCCTGAAGGTCTACCATGCGCCCTGGCAGGTGGAGTCATTGGATCTGTTGATCATGAACATGCTTAGATCTTGTAGTTGGATGATGGAGGTGTATGGTGAATGTTGGAGACAACAACACATAGGATCCTGTGAAGAAGAATAAAAACAAGGAAATTGTTGGGACCTGGGATCAAACATAGGTCCTCTACCCTTTCCACCATGCTTGCTTGCCATCTGTGCTACGCGCTTTAGTTGTTAGCATAATAACAACAATTCATAATATGTGTTAAAACGAGAGTTAGTGGACAAAACAGAAAAAACGCACGCCAGTTTGAATGGCCCAGTGATTGGTTGCCACGTTATCACCTTCTTCCTTAGTCTGTTGTTTTAGGCTCTGGTACTTTTACCTACAAACAAAGGTCTATAGCTACAAACCTGTGAAACTAAAAACCCACAACACGCAAGATAAATGGCATCTAATTATATAGATCAACTCATCTTGATCTTGTGAACATCATGGTACCCCTTTTGCTGGCCAATTTAACCTGTGGACAAAACCCCTAAACTGCACATACAAACCCTAACAATGGCAAAGGCATGTACATGCTTCAAAAATGCAATTAAATCATCCAGTTAGCTTGCAAACACGATAAGGATCACAAATATATAACTTAAACATGCTAATGATGCAAGAATTATGATAATCGTTTCTGAAAAATTTTGCAAACTGTGAGAGTGATTGTGCGTGTTTCTGGGTGTTTCAAGCCTTTCAAGTGATCCAATTAGCTTCTGGGAAGGTCTAGGAAACGATTGGAATTGTTGGGATGGCTTGAATTGGCCTGTGGAGTGAAAACCGATTAACACTTTTCTTTGGATTTTTGAATTTTGCTCTGCCTCTTTCACGATTGCTAACCCTCTTTTTTTGCTTTGCTCTTGTCCAATATATACCTAGGGATGAATTAGGGTTACAAACTTGGAATGAATCTTGAATTTTGATGAGATTTGATTTGATTCTTTAGCCATATGCAAACTTGCTATTTTGAGCCAAATATTCCCTTTCTTGTACCAATTATGCTTGATTCATTTTGGCCTTGATAATTCAGCATATTTTGATTGCCAACTTGTCCAAAAACCAAATCAAATCATATCTTTGCTATTATTCATCAATTATTTGATTTAATTCAATTTTTAATTAATAAAAAATCAAAATAAATTGAAAAATGAAGCAAATAATATGTGGGTGAACATTTGAGTCGTGGACCACATTATAAGTGAGGTACAAGCATAAAAAGTTAGGCCCATTTAGCAAAAAAATGCATTTTTGAGCACATTTGACTTTTGGCAATTTTGCAAAAAGGGTCAACTTTAACAAGGCATATCTCCTCCAATTTTAACCCTAGAGAGGTGTTCTTGGACTTTTTATAAAGCTTAGGATGTCTCCTAAGAAACCATTTTTGTCTCATCTCAATTGAGTCTTCCATGTTCATGTAAGAAGCTTTGACCCAAAAGGTTTTTTTGTTGACTTTTCAAAAGGACCCATAATGTAGAAATTCATATATTTTTATGAGGGCACATTTTGAACTTGTGAGATGAAAATAAATTGTAGGGAATTTCATCATCTTAAAAATGAGCTTTGGATGAAAAATTTATGATAAAGTATGAGGAAGTTATGCTTGGTCAAAGTTTGGTTGACTTTTCCTAAGAAACCCTAATTTAGCAACTTTTGGGTTTTAATGAATTTGGAGTAATTCATTGAGGAATAATGATCAACCATTGATCAAATGATTAAAGTAACTTAATAATGTTAATGTTGACCAAAAATCTTGAATTTTGACTGTATGTGGGTCACAGTTTACTTTTAACCTAATACATTCGATTCTCAAGCATTTGAGTAGTTGACTGAGCAAACTTCTTGTGCAAGGCATGAAACTTGACATGTAGGGTCTTGAGAACATATTAAGACCATGGAGAGTATATGAGGCCTTTGTGGTTCACCCATCTTGATGAAAATGGAAACCCTAATTTGAGGTATACTGCCTTAGGAGAGAGGTTGTTTGGTCCACTCTTAGGAAACCTTGAGCCAATTGAAGATCTCAATGGGCATGTATTGAGTAAAATGAGAGGACAAATTTTTGGGTACAACATCTGCTGCTGTTCAATCTTCTTAAACCTGAGGATGTAGATTGGCTCGTCTGTCTTTTGTGATGTGAAGGTGGAAGATGATTGAACACTAGAGTGCCCAGAAATTTGCACTCGCATGAAGTGATACTTGATTTGGTGATATTAGGAATGGGATTATAGATGCCATTTGGAGGTTGATGATAGAAGATTGTCGAAGATGGGCTTAAAGATGCCATTCTGGATGCGACAGAGATTGTAAGAGATGGGCTTAAAGATGCCATCTAGAGGATGTTGATTTCCTGAGACATTCCTTCAATGAGAGTTCATGTTACTGTTGTTGATGAGGAATCTGCTGAGGAACGTTGGTATCTGTCTTGGGAGAAATAGAATTTTAGGAGATTTAGTTGTATGTTATTCTACTGGGGAAATGCGAAACCAATCGTGTTTGATTAGGTCTCGGTCTTACAGTGTTGTGAACTGTTGTCTGGAGATAAGAGAGAAGGAACCTAGATAGTAGCGTTACAAGAAGGTACCTGGATAGTAGGGTTACTTCGATATGAAAGCTTGGATAGTAGGGTTTTGAGAAGGAACCTAGATAGTAAGGTTACTTTGATATGAAAGCCTGGATAGTAGGGTTGTGAGAAGGAACCTGGGTCGTAGGGTTACTTTGATATGAAAGCCTGGATAATAGAGCTGCGAGAAGGAACCTGGATAGTAGGGTTACTTCGATATGAAAGCCTGGATAGTAGGGCTGTGAGAAGGAACTTGGGTCGTAGGGTTACTTCGATATGAAAGCCTAGATAGTAGGGTTGCGAGAAGGAACCTGGATAGTAGGGTTACTTTGATATGAAAGCCTGGATAGTAGGGCTGTAAGAAGGAACATGGGTCGTAGGGTTACTTCGATATGAAAGCCTGGATAGTAGGGTTGTGATAAGGAACCTGGGTTGTAGGGTTACTTCGATATGAAGGCCTTGGTAGTAGGGTTGTGAGAAGGAACTTGGATAGTAGGGTCACTTCAATATAAAAGCCTAGATAGTAGGGCTATGAGAAGGAACCTGGGTCGTAGGGTTACTTCGATATGAAAGCCTGGATAGTAGGGTTGTGAGAAGGAACCTGGATAGTAGGGTTACTTCGATATGAAAGCCTGGATAGTAGGGTTGTGAGAAGGAACCTGGGTCGTAGGGTTACTTCGATATGAAAGCCTGGGTAGTAGGGTTGTGAGAAGGAACCTGGATAGTAGGGTTACTTCGATATGAAAGCCTAGATAGTAGGGCTGTAAGAAGGAACCTGAGTCGTAGGGTTACTTTGAAATGAATGTAGATTAGTTGACCCGTTTGATTTCGGGAACTGAGTTTCCATTAGTCGTCTGTAGATGTGATCTGTATAACTACTGAATTTGTTGAAGCTAGTCCTTTTTTCCTGAAAAGATATCAGGGTTAGTTATATGCAATGCATGGAATGCAGGATGAGACAATGTTCTCAAAACAAATGAGATTATGTTGTATATGATATGTATGTGTATGTCATGATGTATGTTCATGAAATGCTAACGGGGTATGCTCGCGTCTGGGAAAATAAATCCCTGACGGTCGCTGGAGATTTATAAATATTCTGTCAGGAAGAGATGCTGGAGAATAACTCCGCGGGGACCAAACTTAGGGGGAAGAGATACTTTGTTGGTAGACCTGTTGATCTGGAGGAATAAACTCAGCTGGGGATGAAATTCGTTGTTGGAGATTGTGCTTCTATATCCGGAGAAATAAACTCCGCTTGGGGGATGAAATTTACTGACTCGCCTGTGATTGTGAACCTCGGTTGGGGATAGTTATGTCCTGTTTTGAGAAAGTTGACATCAATGATTTTGAATATTTTTACTCCGTGGGGAGTGTATGTGTGATAATTATGTTCCCAAGCTGGCTCTATCCCAGTACCTGCTGGGCAAAGTAACTGTAGGGTTTGGAACTTCTTGTTTTTTCCATGTTTCTGGAATTACGAGTAATTGCGTTTTGTTTCTTATGTAAATATTTATGAGAAGCAATCATTTTCAAATGCATATATCAAAAATAAATTATTGGAAGTTCTTGCAAAACAAAACAGAAAAAGAAAAAACAGATTGAAGTTTCTTTTGAAAATGATTTGTATTGATTTTTGAAGTTGGCCTGTAATAGGCATTTTATACAAAGAGGCTGTCGCTCTAGTAAGAGAACACCGCCGAAAGACAGAAATTATACAATTTGTAAAAGCAGGAAAAACAGCTATGTGAAATGACCCCATTGGGTTCCAACTCTGCTATTGCCTTTATATCTTCAAGCGTCTCATCACTTTGCTACTTCGCCGAAGGTTGATCAGATTGGTTGGCACCGTCCGAGCTTGATACCGAAGTCTGGTCGCAAGATGATCCAATGAGACATAGTGATACGCTTCAATCCCTAACTTTTGCCTGGATTGCCCTTTCGGGTTTTCAATCCTCCGGGATACCCTTTCTTGCTCAAGCCTCCCTTTCGGGTTTTCGACTTGCTAGGTGTATAGACTTTTTCATTTTCATCCCTTACTTTTTCCCAAACCCTTTTGGTTCGCCGGGAAGCCCTTATTTTTGCCTAGGCCAGTCGACCTAGTGGGTCTTTGATTATGCATAGTATCTTTTCACTATGTCTGCATTGACAGGGTGAGGAAGGTCGTCACCATCCATGGTGGTTAAAATCATAGCTCCCTCCGAGAAAATGGTCTTAACCATAAACGGCCCTTCGTACGTGGGGGTCCATTTTCCCCTAGGATTACCTTGCGGAAGTATGATGCATTTGATCACCAGATCCCCGAATTGATATTCTTGACGGCTGACTTTCTTGTTAAAAGCTTTGACCATTCGCTTTTGATACGTCTAACCATGGCAGATAGCAGTAAGTATCTTTTCATTGATTAGATTTAGCTGATCAAGTCGGATTTGGATCCAGTCATCTTTGTTCAAACCTGCATCCTTCATAATCCTGAGAGAGGGTATCTTGACTTCGATGGGTAGGACTGCCTCTATGCCGTATACCAGAGAATAGGGTGTTGCCCCTGTCGACGTCTGTGCTAAGGTAAGGTACCCATGAAGAGCGAATGGTAACATCTCACACTAGTCTTTATATGTCACTGTCATCTTCTGTACAATCTTCTTGATTTTCTTGTTAGCTGCTTCAACAGCGCCATTCATCTTCGTCCGGTAGGGAGAAGAGTTATGATGTTGTATCTTGAACTTTTTACAGAGCTCGTTGATCATTATGTTTTTGAGATTCGTACCATTATCAATGATAATTCTCTCTGGTACACCATATCGACAGATCAGATTGTGTCGGATAAACTGCGCCACGACATTCTTGGTAACTCTAGAAAAAGAGGCTCCCTCAACCCACTTCGTGAAGTAATCAATGGCTACTAAGATGAAACAATGTCCATTGGAAGCGGTGGGCTTGATTTCTCCAATCATGTCGACGCCCCACATTGCAAAGGGCCACAGAGGTGTCAAAACATTTAAGGGGACCGGAGGCACATGCACCTTATCAGCGTAGATTTGGAATTTATGACACGTTCGAGAGTGCTGATAGCAATCGGCTTCCATAGTGGACCAGTAATGTCCTGCCTATAGGATCTTCTTAGCCATGGTGTGTCCACTAGAATGGGTTTCGAAGGTGCCTTCATGTAAATATGTCATGATCCTCTCTGCTTCACTTTTGTCTACACACCGTAGTAGTGTGGAGTCATGGTTGCGTTTATAGAGGATTCCATTACTGAGGAAGAACTTTGCAGTGAACCTTCTCAGAAACTTCTTATCATTGACAGATGCCCCTTCGGGATATTCCTGAGCCTCGAGATACCTTTTGACTCTGTGAAACCAGGGTTTGTCTGCCACTTCTTCGGTATCGATTTCACAGCAGCGTGCTGGCTCATCCAACCTCTTAATGGTTATTTGGGGAGATTCATTATCCCACCTAACTTTGAACATAGAGGACATGGTAGCTAGCGCGTCCGCTAACTGGTTCTCCTCTCGTGGGAAATGTTCGAAGGTTACCTCCTCAAAGTGTGGGAGCAATGTCAGTACATAATCTTTGTATGGAATGAGATTCGGGTGCTTCGTACCCACTCGCCTTTGATCTGACTTATCACCAGAGCATAATCCCCGAATACACTTAAGAACTTGATCCTGAGGTTGATAGCAGCTCGAAGACCCATAATACACGCTTCATACTCCGCCATGTTGTTGGTGCAGTTGAAACGTAATCGGGCGGTGAACGGAGTATGACAGCCCTCAGGAGATATGATTACAGCGCCAATGTCGTTACCCAGTGCGTTAGAGGCTCCATCAAAATACATGGACCATCGGGATCCCTCCTTGGGTCCTTCATCCGGTCCAGGTTCTTCGTAGTCCATCACCAACATGATATTCTCATCCGGGAACTCGAAATTCATGGACTGGTAATCATCCACGGCCTGATGAGCCAAATGATCAGCCAATACACTCCCCTTTATTGCTTTTTGGGTTGTATATTGTATGGCGTACTCAGTTAAGATCATTTTCCACCTTGCTATCCTTCCGGAGAGGGCGGGCTTCTCAAAAATATACTTGATGGGATCCATATTTTATATCAACAGGGTAGTGTGAGTCAGCATATACTGTCTTAGTCGGCGAGCAGCCCATGCCAAAGCGCAACAAGTTTTCTCGAGCAATGGGTATCGTGTCTCACAGTCGGTAAACTTTTTTCTAAGGTAGTATATTGCGTGCTCTTTTCGACCAGACTCGTCATGCCGCCCCAACACACACCCCATTGAATTGTCTAGCACTTTCAAGTATAATATCAAAGGTTTTCCTTCAACTGGAGGCATCATAATTGGCCGTTCTTGAAGGTATTCTTTGATTTTTTCGAATGGAGGTCTGGCATTCATCATTCCACTTTACCACTTTATCTTTCTTCGGAATTTTGAAGATTGGCTCACAAGTAGCAGTCAGATGTGAAATGAACCTGGCGATGTAATTCAGACGTCCCAAGGAACCTCTAACCTCTTTCTCTGTGCGGGGTGCTGGCATCTCTTGTATGGTCTTTGCCTTTACAGGGTCTACCTGAATACCTTTGTCACTGACGATGAATCCCAGAAGCTTACCAGACCTTACCCCGAAGGTGCACTTGTTCGGATTTAACCTCAGCTTGTATGTCTTCAACCTGTAAAACAATTTCTGGAGATGATCAAGGTGCTCTTCCTCAGTCTGAGACCTGGCTACGATGTCATCAACATAAACTTCGATCTTGTGGTGAATCATTTCATGGAAAAAAGCGACCATGGCATGTTGATAGGTTGCCCCAGCGTTCTTCAACCCAAAAGGCATCACCTTATAGCAGAAGGTGCCCCACTGTGTAACGAAGGTTGTCTTCTTCATGTCTTCAGGAGCCATCTTGATCTGGTTGTAGCTAGAGAAACCATCCATGAAGGAGAAGATTTTGTGTTGCGCGATATTGTCGACCAGAACATCGATGTGAGGAAGTGGGAAGTAATCCTTGGGGCTTGCCCGGTTCAGATCTCTGTAATCAACACACATTCGTACCTTACCGTCCTTCTAAGGTACTGGAACAACGTTAGCAACCCACTGTGGATACGAAGTGACAGCTGAGAATCCTGCATCAAACTGATTCATGACCTCTGCCTTGATCTTCTCTGACATTTCGAGATGCATACGGCGGACCTTCTGCTAACCAGCGGACAGTCTTCTTTAGTCGTCAGGCGATGCACCACAATATCGGTTTCCAAACCAGGCATGTCTTCATAGGACCAAGAGAAGATCTCGACATAGTCGTGCAACATCTGTATCAACCTCTGTTTGATGCTAAGCTCCAGGTTTTCTCCTATTTTAACCTCTTTTTTGTCTTCCTCAGTAGCCAAATTCACTGTCTCAACCGGCTCTTCATGAGGTTGTATGGCCCTTTCTTCCTGCTGTAATAGTCTAGCTAGTTCTCCAAGCACCTCACAATCATCCTCACATTCGTCCTCGGCTAGGTTGATCGGATTTTTGAAGTCATAACTGGCAATAGCAGAGTTGTTATCAACGGAATCCATAGTAGATATGGATCTGCATTATGATACGTGAGTGTGTGTAAGATAATAGTTGTTTCGATAAAGTGAAAACAGAAAAGAAAAACAGAGAGCACATAATTTGTAAGCAAGAAATGTCCAATTCTTTATTAGTGATATATGAAATGACAAATAATAGCCCTCACAAGCAAAAGCCAAGGTGCCTCGGGCAAGGCACCAGGCCGTACAGTTTCAAATTGTTTATTACAAATCTTAAAACAAATAAGTCAATTACTGTGGAATAAAAGAAACAGGTATGAAGTCCCTATCCGTCCAGTTACTCGGTCCACCGTTGGTTGTTGGGTAGATCCAGATGTCGATGTCTGAGTCCTCTTCGCTATCTTCAATGGCGTTAATTCCCCGATTGCTGATGCGTAGGGGAGGTCTTCCAGCCCGAGTGTGTCTAACAGCCCTTTGAGCACCTGTAGTAAAGCCCAAACCAAAATTTTCAGTTTTCTGAGTGAAATCACGGAGCTGACCCCAATTGGAACACCCTCCTTCTTCGACCACGGCCCTGGCATCCTTGAGAGAATCCATCTTCAAAGGAGGTTTATTGGGAGTAGTTTCAGTTGATGCTAGGATCTGAGGGACCTCCTCGAAGTTCTGACAAGAAGTTTCTATGAATTCCCCATCCATCTCTACATACAGGAAGGAATTGAGGTGGCTCACCATATATTCTTCTTTACCCTGTACCGTGACAATCTTTCCTTTCACCGGGTACTTCAGTATTTTGTGGAGTATGGAAGTAATTGTCCCAACCTCGTGGATCCAAGGACGGCCCAGCAAACAAGAATATGACGGCTTGATATCCATCACATAGAAAGTGGACCTGAAAGTCTGAGAACCCACTTTGACAGGGATGTCCATCTCCCCGTGCACCATTCTCTTCGATTCGTCAAAAGCCCTTACCACAATGTTACTAGGCTTTAGAGTCAAACCCTTGCAATCCAAACGGTCCAACGCCTTCTTCAGCAGAACATTCAGTGAAGACCCAGTATCTACCAGCACATGAGCCATAGTGGTGCCCCTGCATTCAACCGAGACATGCAGAGCATCATTATGCTTTCTTCCCTTTGGTGTCAAATTCGCATCTGAAAAACCCAACCCATTATCAGCAGGCTGGCTGGCCACACAATCTTTAAGCTGATCAGCTGAAGTCTCCTGCGGCACATGCGCAGTCTTGAGAAATGCAATCAAAGCCTTCACATGGGCTCCAGAACACAATAGAAGAGACAACATGGATATCTTTGATGGGGTATGTCCCAGATGCTCGACCATATTGTAGTTTCTCTTCTTAATGATCTTCAATATTTCCTCCATTTCTTGCTTAGAGGCTTCCACAATAATTTTCTTAGGCGCCTCCGTTCGGGCAGGCTCACCTATAATTTCCTCGCTACGGGTATCAGACGATTCATCGATAGGAGTAATAACTGGAGTAAAAATAGGAACAGTAGTGGATGTTTTAGCAAGAACAGCAGATGGAATGACAATAGGCTTGTTGACAGTCTTCGGGAAAATCTCGGGAGAGAAAACCCTTCCATTTCGGATAACTTTGCTGGTATTGACAATGTTACCAATATCGGTATTAGCCTCTTCGTCTTTCAGATCTTGTTTGATGCCATGATAGTACACATCGGCACCATAATTCCATGGGATAGCTTTATCCGAGATAAACGGGACAGGACCAGGAACAATGATTATCAGCGGAGCAATTCTTGGAGCAGATGTAATCCTAACAGGTCTTCTCGAGGAAAACTTGGAAGGATTTTCGGAAATGGTTAAAATAGCAATGTCTTCAATTGGAACAACAGGAATCATAGTCTTTTCGAATAAAATCTCTCTACTATCCATCAGGCGCTGAACACTTGACTTCAGCAAATAGCAACCAGAAGGCAGAGATGAACACATGTGGCAACCTTCACCATAACCCGGAAATAAACCGGCCAACAACAAATTCTTCTTGACAGTCATGAGAGGAGTAGAAACTTCATCAACAGAGGTAACGAACAAATCAATGTCAACAGCATTAACTCCACGACCGTGTTTAAGCATGGGAGCAGTTATGACATTTGGCTTCTCTGGAGCATTAAAATCTATTTCCTTGGCTTCAATCAAGTATTGTACTTTGTTCCTCAGAGCCCAGCAGTCATTTGTATAGTGGCCAGGACTCTCAGAATGATAGGCACACCGGGCATTCAGATTATATCAGGGAGATATAGTATTTGGATTCTTGGGAGCCTTTTCAAGGCTGCCAAGTTGGATCTCATCAGATGAGGTAGCACCTCAGCCAATTTCATATTGATTCGGGTAAATTGTCGTTGTGGTCTTTCCACCCTTTGTTGATTGTTGCATTGCGGAGCAACTGCAGGTCTAGGTATCATCACGGCACTTACTGTCTGACGATGTCCAACCTTGTTTTGGCCCCTCGGGCTATAGACGGCACTGGCTTCCTTCTTACCAGCAAAAGGCTTCTTTACCGAACTCAAAGAGGCATCCTTCTGTATTTTTCCGCTCCAAATCCCAACTTTTACTCTCTCTCCAGTCAGAATTAGCTCGGTGAAACCAGCTGATGAGCTGCCGATCAAATGATTGAAAAATGGACCAGATAGTGTCCCCAGAAACATATCAACCAACTCCCTATCAAACAACAGGGGTTGAACTCTCCTAGCTAAGTCTCTCCATTTATGTGCATAGTCCTTAAAGCCTTCATTTGCACCCATGGACATACTCTGGAGTTGAGTACGCGTAGGAGCAAGGTCGACATTGTACTAATACTACTTGTAGAAAGCAGCAGCCAGATCTTCCCAGTTTCGGATATTGGCTCCCTTCAGCTGGTAAAACCATTCAAGCTGAGTCCCTGACAGACTATCTTGAAATAAATGAACCCACAGATTTCTATCAGCGGTGTGGGGCTAGATCTTTCTGACATAGGAATGGAGATGGAGTTTTGGGCAGGACACCCCATCATACTTAGCAAAAACTGGAGCTTTGAACTTCTACGGGATGACCACTCCCGACACTAATCCCAATTCTTCGAAATCCAGTCCATGTATCCTCTGAACTTCCATGGAACTCAGACGATCTTCTAATTGTTTGTATCTATCCTCGGCAGGAGGATATTGCTCGTCATTGTAATCAGTATCATTGTCAGACACTGCCGGACTGTGGTCCTTCTCTTCTTCCTGATTCTCCCCTTCCTTAGATGAATAGGTTAGATCGACTTGTTGCTTCAACCGTTCTCCAAACCTTCTTCCCATATTCAGAATACCAGCAGCCTTCTTCTTTTTCTTCTTTTCTTTCAGGATGAGGGCTTCCAAATCCTCATGCCCTTTTTCCAAACTTATGAACATTTGTTGGAACTGAGCATTCTGTGCCTGAAGGTCCTTGATGGTTTGCTCAGAAGACATTTCGTGATGAAATAAACAACTAAGAAGATGAGAAACCTGTAATGGTACCTGTAATGATGTGTATAATAATGGGATGCACATGCAATGATTTCAAAGACTTCGGGAAATTTAAATTTGCAAACAAAAATAAACAAAGATTTTATTAGATGAATTTGAAGGTTCAAAATTCCTTTTAGACGTTACAATTAAAAACAAATCTAAAATTATAAAAGACATCAAAATTCCCATGGATGCTTCCTCTTTGTGACGAGATAATCATTGAGTCCTCTTTCTTCATGCAGTTGATTTGTGAGCTCTAAAACCTTCCTCTCCTGAGCATGGAACTGATCCCTGTAAGTATCCCTCTCCTTCATCAACTGAATCCAAGACCTCTGTAACTCTCTAGAATCCGTGGGCATATAAGGATAGAGAACCGTGTAAGGAATACCTTCTTCCGTAGTGGGTTCCACGATCACTGGTAAAACGGCCACATAGGGCATCATAAGCTTCTGGGCACGAGCTCATACCCATTGGAGGTAAGGTTCTATAGGAATGGAAGTTTTTGGCCCTAAATCCTTGGTGTCGGATATGCTTACCATGCCCTAAGCTTGTATGAACCTCCGACAATACTCTTTAACATCATCCTCATAGTTGAATACAATGCCCTCGATAAGAAAATCGTGGGGACCATCTCTTCGAGCGTAACAAAATTGTCGTAGAGATAAACAAGGATTGTAGGTTATACCCCCTCTTATACCAAGTAATGGGACATTAGGGTACTCCTCGCAGCGGTCAATAATATCAGTGTTTTCCATAGCTCGAGAACACCAAAGAATATCTATATGAGCGAGTTACATTATCCTTTGCGACCAACTCAAACCTTCTTCATTCTTTAGTACGGACTTAGGGAGGTGATAAATAAACCACCTCAACAGCAATGGAATGCAGCACATAAGAATCCCTCTTCTCTTCATGGTGCGAGTATGGAGAGTGTGCAAAATATCTTCGAGCAATATTGGTACAGGGTTGCAGGAGAGGAAGATCTTGATAGCATTCGCATCTATGAATGAGTCCGGATTAGGGAAGAGAACTAAACCATAGATAAGAAGTGCCAAGACCTCCTCAAAAGCCTGAAAATCCATATCATCCCAAAACAGTTGGGACTTGTCTATTAGAAACTTAGCTAGAAAACCCTTGACTCCGCTTCTAGTTTCCTAATTGGATACCACGTCGGCCCGTTTCAGATGTGAAGCTGAGGCAATGACTTCTTGCATAGGAACTTCTTCTAGACCTGTGAAGGGTAACTGTTCAAGAATGGGTATATCCAATAGCTGAGTGAATTCTTCCAAGGTCGGTACCAACTGATAGTTTGGAAAGGTGAAGCAGTGGTGCTTGGGATTGAAGAAATGAAAAAGTACACTCATCATCTTTTCATCAAAGTTTGAAGTAACCAGGTTGAGAAGTTGACCATGTCTCTTAGTGAATGCAAAAGTTTCAAAAACCCTTGATACTAGTTCTTTGAGTTGGGAAGGTATCTTCACAAAGCTGATTAAGAAAGTGTTTCTACGAATGGAAGCCATGATCTGCAAAACAGAACAAAGATAAATTCCCTTGGTCTTTGAAATGGTTAGTGCAATAAGAATGGATGCTATGTTATGATGCATGATGTCATGAGAAACCATAGGTATAGAAAACACAGGTATAGCAAACACAGTCCGATCACACAAAGTCCTTAGGTTTAAGGCTTGCATGAGGTTAAAGGAAGTACCCTCTTGAAGTTTAGTTGGTTTCAAACCTGTCTTAAAAAGTAATTGGGTTCTAGAGGATCTCAATATCACTGACCATTCTTTATCGGGCATTTTTTCAGCTCAATCAATCTTTTCTTACGGCCAAAATATCCCGAAAGTCTAATCTCAATGAGTGTAGCATCGAGTATCAACCAATCCTATGCTCTACACCAAGGTCGACTATCTCACTACTTTTTAATGGCCAAGTTTGTTCAACTAAGGAGTAGGTAGCACCGTCGTTGGAGTTGTAAGGGACATTCGAAATGGATAAGTACAATCACCAAAGCCATAGTTAGAAAACTTTAGTAGTAACTCTAGAATCTTAAGATCCTTCTGAGGCAACATTTCCAAGGCAACATTCAAATGGGACATTTTCATCTCTTAGACAGGAGGGCAGCCACTAAAATCTCCTATGCTTAATGATTATTTACCGAAGGCAACCGAAGTGAGGAAAACCCAAGGATTTAATATGTGCATATGATTTGTTTCGGTTATTTAATATTTGCTCATTAGGTGATCTACCGTTTTAATTTCAGATATTCTTGCCATACAATCCTATTAACATACATCTAGACAGTTAAATATTTGTAGGAATTAAAAATGCGAGAAAATAAACCTAGCTATTACAAGGCTTCGGGTATGGGGATTAATTACATAACCAAAGAATTGGGGATTAAAGCAGTAAATAAAACCCTAGTTTAATTATTATAAACCATTGGCAGTTACAAAAAATAATGGAAAAGAAATAATTAAATGCGCAGCGAATTAAATACGAGGGATGTTAAAAAATAACCTAAACCCTAATTGAAAGAATATTAAGTTATTTTTGAGAAAATAATTAATTGAGTTATGTACGACTAAACCCCTAATTCTAATTATTATGAAAAAGAATTTAAGTTAACCTAATTAACCTAATTAATTAAAATAAATATTTTAATGGAAAAAATTATTTTGGTATATTTTTTAAAGAAAATTAATTAAACTATGTATAATTCAAATCCTAAGTCTAATTATTTTTAATTATAAAAAGAGATTAAATTGCCCTAAGTTAATTAAACTAAATTAATTAAGAAATAAAATATTTTTATTAAAAAAAGATTTTTTTTATTTTTATTTTTTTATTTTTGTGATTTGTTGATTTTATGATTAATAAAAAAGGTGATTAATTTTTGTGGAAAACAAAATAATTAAATAAAGGAAATAAAAATAAGAAAGAATTGATAATGGGCTTGTATGTTGTTAGCAAATCTGGGGGTGCACTATTGAAATTGTTGGGCCCAAGGTTGATAGCCCAGCATACCAGCGCCTGATCCTATAAGGTCATCTCCTAAAGGTCTACCATGCGCCCTGGCAGGTGGAGTCATTGGATCTATTGATCATGAACGTGCTTAGATCTTATAGTTAGATGATGGAGGTGTATGGTGAACGTTGGAGACAACAACACATAGGATCCTGTAAAGAAGAATAAAAACAAGGAAATTGCTGGGACCTGGGATCGAACCCAGGTCCTCTACCCTTTCCAGGATGCTTGCTTGCCATTTGTGCTACGCGCTTTAGTTGTTATCATAATAACAATAATTCATAATATGTAAAAAAACGTGAGTTAGTGGACAAAACAGAAAAAGCGTGCACCAGTTTGAATGGCCCAGTGATTGGCTGCCACGTTATCACCTTCTTCCTCAATCCGTCGATTTAGGCTCTGGTACTTTTACCTACAGACAAAGGTCTGTAGCTACAAATCTGTGAAACTCAAAAACCCACAACACGCAAGATAAATGGCATCTAATTATATATATCAACTCGTCTTGATCTTGTGAACATCATGGTACCCCTTTTGCTGGCCAATTTAACCTGTGAACAAAACCCCTAAACTGCAGATACAAACCCTAACAATGGCAAATGCATGTACATGCTTCAAAAATGCAATTAAATCATCCAGTTAGCTTGCAAACACGATGAGGATCACAAATATATAACTTAAACATGCTAATGATGCATGAATTATGATAATCGTTTCTAAAAAAATTTACAAACCATGAGAGTGATTGTGCGTGTTTCTGGGTGTTTCAAGCCTTGCAAATGATCCAATTAGCTTCTGGTAAGGTCCAGGAAACGATTGGAATTGTTAGGATGGCTTGAATTGGCTTGTAGAGTGAAAACCGATTCACACTTTTCTTTGGATTTTTGAATTTTGCTCTGCCTCTTTCACGATTGCTAACCCTCTTTTTTTGCTTTGTTCTTGTTCAATATATACCTAGGGATGAATTAGGGTTACAAACTTGGATTGAATCTTGAAGTTTGATGAGATTTGATTTGATTCTTTAGCCATATGCAAACTTGCTATTTTGAGCCAAATCTTCCCTTTCTTGTACCAATTATGCTTGATTCGTTTTGGCCTTGATAATTCAGCATATTTTGATTGCCAACCTATCCAAAAACCAAATCAAATCATATCTTTGCTATTATTCATCAATTATTTGATTTAATTCAATTTTTAATTAATAAAAAATCACAATAAATAGCAAAATGAATAAAATAATGTGTGGGTTAACATTTGAGTCGTGGACCACATTATAAGTGACGTGCAAGCATAAAAAGTTAGGTCCATTTAGCAAAAAATTCATTTTTGAGCACATTTGACTTTTCGCAATGTCGCAAAAAGGGCCAACTTTGACAAGGCATATCTCCTCCAATTTTAAACCTAGAGAGGTGTTCTTTGTCTTTTTAGAAATCTTAGGATGTCCCCTAAGAAACCCTTTTCGTCTCATCTCAATTGAGTCTTCCATGTTTATGTAATAAGCTTTGACCCAAAATGTGTTTTTGTTGACTTTTCAAAAGGACCCATAATGTAGAAATTCATATCTTTTTATGAGGACACATTTTGAACTTGTGAGCTGAAGATGAATTGTAGGGAATTGCATCCTCTTCAAAATAAGCTTTGGATGGAAAATTTCAGAGAAAGTATGAGGAAGTTATGCTTGGTCAAAGTTTGGTTGACTTTTCCTTAGAAACCCTAATTTAGCAACTTTTGGGTTTTAATGAATTTGGAGAAATTCCTTGAGGAATCATGATCAAACCTTGATCAAATGATGAAAGTAAATTCAAAATTTTAATGTTGACCAAAAATATTGAAGTTTGACTGTATGTGGGTCACAGTTGACTTTTGACCTAATATAGTCGATTCTCAAGCATTTGAGCAGTTGACTGAGCAAACTTCTTGTGCAAGGAATGAAACTTAACATGTAGGGTCTTGATAACATATTAATTCCATGGAGATCATATGAGGACTTTGTGGTTCACCCATCTTGACGAAAATGGAAACCCTAATTTGAGGTATACTTCCTTAGGAGAGAGGTTGTCTGGTCCACTCTTAGGCAACCTTGAGCCAATTGAAGATCTCAATGGGCATGTATTGAGTGAAATGAGAGGGAAAATTTTGGGGTACAACACCAGGCTTGGAATTGGATGGAAGAAAACCTGAGGGTCTAGGATGATCCTTTCAGAAATGAGAGGGAAAATGTTTGGGTACAAGAGTTGCCCTTATTCAATCTTCTTACGCTTGAAGAGTTAGATTGGCGAATTTGTCGTTTATGACTTGAAGGTGGAAGATGATTGAACACTAGAGTGCCCAAAAATTTTCACTTGATGATGTCATGGTTGATTGTGTAGGGAATGGGCTTAAAAGATTCCATTTGGAGGAATGATGGAGAGTCGGCGGAGATGGGCTTACAGATGCCATCAAGAGGTGATCGTTGACAGAAATTAGACTAAGTCTAAACTTGACTTTAACTGGGGAAAGAATCAGCATAAATCTTTGGTTGATTTAAAACTGAACCTAGCAGAAGTCTTGAATAATCTTTAACTAGGAAGAATCAGGATAAATCTTGGAGCGACTTATCTGAACCAGAAGAAATGTCTACTAGAAAGAATCTGGATAAATCATTGAGAGATTTAAACTGAACCAAAAGAGGTCTTGGGTAAGAATCAGAATAAATCTTGGAGAGATTTATCTGAACCAGAGGAGATTTTTGCGGGAAAGAATCAGGATAAACCGTTGAGAGATTTAAAATGAACCAGCAGAGGTTTTGGGTAAGAATCAGAATAAATCTTGGAGCGATTTATTTGAACCAGAGGAGATGTCTGCAGGAAAGAATCAGAATAAACCGTTGAAAGATTTAAACTGAACCAGCAAAGGTCTTGGGTAAGAATCAGAATAAATCTTGGAGTAATTTATCTGAACCAGAGGAGATGTCCCAGCTTGTTTCGGGAATTGATCTATAATTGATTTTTTCATAGACATTTGCCTTGTTTTATTGAAAATCTGATAATAATTTTCTGTTGGTTGATCTTTCCTGAAAAAGGTAAAGAGTTAGTTGTATGTGATGCTATAATGTATGAAATGCATAGTACAATAAGATTGTGATATATTCATTTGTGTCATCGATACTTATGATGTATGGATGTGATGTATACGCATGTAAGTTGTTATGCTGCTATGTTGTTTAGATTAGGGAAAATAAATCCCTGATTACTGCTGAGGATGAGGAGTGTAAGTCTTCATGTTCTGTTTGAAATTGAGGTGTTGATGGATGGGTTTCCATAACCAGAGAAATAAACTCTGTTGGGGAAGAGAAACAACGTGTATTGCTTGTAAGCCTTATGAAATCCTGCTGGGAAATCCTGAGAAGCAGAATGACTTTTGCTGGGGAATCCTTGAGGTGGCAACTGGAAGTTTCGCTCTATCGGGGATATGAAGGAAAAAGGCACCAATAGGCTACATGCGAGGGATATGACGAAGATCCTGTAGCGAGAAGTTCCTGCTTCTGCCCCTGCTGGAAAAAATACATGTGGGGGGTTTTGTAGAATGGCTCACAGATGTTGTCCAGTTTCTTAAAACCATTAGTAATTGTCTTTTGTTTAGTTTTCTTTTTTTACGATTTCAATTATAAACAGTAATTACATTTAAATGCATATGCTCAAAAATAAATGTTGGACGTTTTTGTAAACAAAATAAGAACATTAAAAGAAGAAACGAATAGTTTTGCACTTTCAAAGGAGTATCTTTGTATTAACTTGAATAAGTTTTTGTACAAAGAGACGAACATCCTAGTAAGAGAATGTCGTCGTAAAAAAATGAAAATTGACACGAAGAAAAGAGAAACTATGTGAAATAATCCCATGGGGTTCCCATTCATCTATAGCCTTCCTGTCTCTGAGCGTCTCGTCCACTTGTTGCTTTTGTATGAAGCTGTTTGGATTGATTAGTACCGTTTGAGTTTGATGATTGATGATGAAGATTGGTTGTAAGGTAATCTAACGGGACATATTCATACGCTTTGAATCCCTAACTTTATCCTGGACCGCCCTTTCGGGCTTTCCGTCCACCGGGATACCCTTTTTTGCCCAAGCCGCCCTTTCAGGTTTTCAGCTTGTCGGGTGTACAATTTTTTTTGTATTTTATTCCTAATTTTTGCCCGAACCCTTTTGGTTCGCCAGGATGCCCTGATTTTTGACTAGGCCAGTTGAACTAACAGGTCCTTGTTTATGCGTTGTATCTTTTAACTATGTACGTGTTTACAGGGTGTGGAAGATCCTTGCCGTCCATAGTGGTTAAGATCATTGCTCCACCAGAAAATATATTTTTAATCACAAATGGTCCTTCGTATGTAGGAGTCCATTTTCCCCTGGGATCACCTTGTGGTAATATGATACGATTGATTACCAAGTCACCAACCCGATATACTTGACGTCTGACCTTCTTGTTAAAATCTTTGATCATACGTTTTTGGTACATCTGACCATGGAAGACAGCTGTAAGCCTCTTCTCATTAATCAAGTTCAACTAGTCAAATCGAGTTTGAATGCAATCATTTTCACTCAACCCCGCATCCTTTATGATTCTCAAAGAAGGTATTTGGACTTCAATTGGTAGAACATCTTCCATGCCGTATACCAAGGAGAAGGGAGTTGCCCCTGTTGATGTGCGCGTCGTGGTACGATAACCATGGAGAGCATACGGTAACATCTCATGCCAGTCCTTGTAGGTTACTATCATTTTTTGTATGATCTTCTTGATGTTTTTACTAGCGGCTTCTACAGCGCCATTCATCTTCAGCCGGTAAGGAGAAGAGTTATGATGCTGGATCTTGAATTGCATGCACAGTGCAGTGATCATAGTATTGTTGAGATTTGTACCATTATATGTGATGATTCTTTCCGGAATATCGTATCGACAGATAAGATTCTGCTTCATGAATCGGGCCACAACATTATTGGTGATAAAAGCAAAGGATGTTGCCTCAACCCATTTCGTGAAGTGGTCAATGGCAACAAAGATGAAGCGGTGTCCATTAGAAGTTGTAGGTTTGACTTCTCCAATCATATCAATGCCCCACATCACGAACGGCTAAGGAGCAGTTAGGACATTTAGAGGAACTGGAGGCACATGTACTTTGTCATCATAGATCTGACACTTGTGATAGGTTCGTGAATGCTGATGACAATCTGCTTCCATGGAAGACCAGTAGTACCCTGCCCGTAAGATCTTTTTAGCCATCGTGTGACCTCTAGAATGAGTGCCAAAAGTGCCTTCATGTAGATCAACCAAGATCTTGTCTTCCTCACTCTTGTCTATGCAACGAAGCAAAGTAGAGTCGTGGTTGCACTTGTAGAGAATGCCATTACTGAGGAAGAACTTAGCAGAGAATCTTCTCAGGAATTTCTTGTCGTTGACTGAAGCTCCTTCCAGATATTCTTAGGCCTCGAGATATCTCTTAATTTCATAGAACCAAGGCTTGACCACCACTTCCTCAATACTAATCTCGTGACAGTAAGTTGGTTCGTCCATCCTCTCTATGGTGATCTGAGGAGTCTCATTATCCTAGTTGATTTTGAACATGGATGACATAGTGGCTAGCGCGTCTTCTAGTTGATTTTCCTCTTATGAAAAATGCTCAAAGGTAATTTCCTCAAAATGTGGGATCAGTGTTAACACGTGTTCTTTGTAAGGGATGAGATTAGGGTTCCTCGTGTCCCATTCTCCTTTGATCTGACTGATGACTAAGGCTGGATCTCCGAATACACTTAAGGACTTGATTCCCAAATCTACGGTAGCTTTGAGACCCAAAATACACGCTTCATATTCTGCCTTATTATTGGTACAGTTGAAACACAACCTAGCGGTGAAGGGAGTATGACATCCTTCAGGAGATATGATCACAACGCCTATGCCATTGTCGAGTGCGTTTGAGGCTCCGTCGAAAACCAAGGTCCATCGAGATCCTTGTTCAGGTTCATCATATGGTCTTAGTTCTTCACAATTGTCTACCATCATGATGTCTTCATCTGGGAACTCAAACTTCATGGACTTATAGTCATCCACAGCCTGATGAACAAGGTGATCGGCTAATACACTTCCCTTTATGGTATTCAGGGTAGTGTATTAAATGTCGTATTCGGTCAGGATCATCTGCCAACTTGCTATGCTCCCAAAAAGGGGCGGGCTTCTCGAATATATTTTTAATTGGATCCATCTTGGATATCAATAAGGTAGTATGGGTCAACATATACTGTCTTAGCCAGCGAGCATCCCATGCCAGAGCGTAACAAGATTTCTCGAGCAGTGAATATCTGGTTTCACAGTCGGTAAACTTTTTGCTCAGGTAGTATATTGCATGCTCTTTTCGGTAAGACTCGTCATGCTTCCCCAGCACACACCCCATTGAATTTTCCAAGACAGTTAGATACATGATCAAAGGTCTTCCCTCGACTGGCGGCATCAAAATGGGAGGCTTTTGAAGATATTCTTTGATCCTGTCGAAGGCAGCCTGGCAGTCGTCATTCTAATCCAACACTTGATCTTTCTTTAGTAATTTGAAGATTGGTTCACAAGTAACGGTTAGATGGGAAATGAATCGGGTGATATAGTCCAACTGTCCTAAGAATCCCCTAACTTCCTTCTCAGTGCGAGGAGCGGGCATTTCTTGTATTGCTTTTACCTTTGCATGGTCTACTTCGATACCTTTGCCGCTGACAACGAAACCTAAGAGTTTATCGGACATTACTCCAAAAGTGAATTTATTTGGATTCAGCCTTAGTTTGTATCTCTTCAGTATTTCAAACAGTTTCTGCAGATGGTCAAGATGCTCCTCTTCAGTTTGAGATCTGGCTATCATGTCATCCACATAGACCTATATCTCGTGATGGATCATGTCGTGAAATAGAGCTACAATGGCACGCTGATAGGTTGCCCCTATGTTCTTCAACCCGAATGGCATAACCTTATAACAGAATGTACCCCACTGTGTGACGAAGGTAGTTTTTCCATGTCCTCGGGTGCCATTTTGATCTGGTTGTATCCAAATAAGTCGTCCATGAAAGAAAATACTTTATGTTGTAAGGTATTGTCAACCAGAATATCGATGTGGGGAAGCGGGAAGTCATCCTTGGGGCTTGCCCTATTCAAGTCTCTGTAGTTGACACACATGCGTACCTTACCATCCTTTTTAGGCACTGGAACAACATTGGCGACCCATTGTGGATAGGAGGTGACAGCTAAGATTTCGTCGTTAAACTGCTTCATGACTTCAGTCTTAATTTTCTCTGACATTTCTGGCCTCATGTGACGGACTTTCTATTTTACCGGAGGGAAGTCTTCTTTTGTCGACAGATGATGGACCACGATGTCAGTGTCGAGCCCTGGCATGTCTTCATATGACCAAGCAAAAACCTCAACATAGTCATGTAGTAACTGAGTTAAGCGCTTCTTGATGCTAGGCTCCAGGTTGGCACCTACCTTGACCTCTTTTTTATCCTCTTCAGTACTTAGGTTAACTGTTTTCACTGGCTCTTCGTGGGGTTGTATGGTCCTTTCTTCCTATTGCAATAACCTGGTTAGTTCCTCTGGTACCTCACAATCTTCCTCACCTTCGTCTTTGGCTTGGTAGATTGGATTTTCAAAGTCATGATAGGCCATAGAAGAATCGTTACCCATGGGACCCTGAGTGGAGGTGGATCTTCATTTTGATATGTGTGTGTGTAAGAGCATAGCTATCTTTGAAAAACAATAAAAGTTAAAAAGATAAAAACAGTAAGCGTAAAAATTTGCATGCAAAATTGTCCATGATTTATTGATGACATATGAAGATGAAGTAACAAACCTCACAAATGGATCGTTGTGCCTCGGGTAAGACGCAAGGTTTTAAAATCTAAATTTTTTAATTATTACAAATCTGAAGAAAATTTGAAAGACAATTACTCTTGAAGAAAAGTAATAGGGACAAAATATTTGGCTTCCCAGTTGTTGAGTCCTCCGCTGACGGTTGGGGAGATCCACTCGTCCAGGTCATAGTTACTTTCACTGTCTTCCACCGCGTAAACTGCCTGATTGTTGATACGCAAAGGTGGCCCTCGGACGCGAGTTCGTCGAACAGTATTTTGCACCTCTGAGGTGAAGCCCAAACCAAATTTATTGGATTTGTAAGGAATATCCGGAAGTTTCCCCCAGATATTGCATTCACCTTCTTCAATTGCTGCTCCAGAATCCTTCAACGAGTTAATTTTCAATGGTGGTTGGTAGCTTTTGGAGATTTGGTAGCAACCTTGGCTGTCACAACTGCTTGTGGGACCTCCTCGAAATGCTGACACAGAGTTTCGATGAACTCACCATCCATTTCCACATACCTGAAAGAGTTCAGGTGACTGACCATATATTCCTCCTCCCCGTGAACAGTGATGATCTTTCCCTTAATTGGGTATTTCAACATCTGATGTAACGTAGAGGTCACGGCACCAGCGCCATGGATCCAAGGTCAGCCTAACAGACAGGAATAGGAAGGGCGGATATCCATCACATAGAAAGTTGAATCCAAAGTCTGAGAACCAACTTTGATGTTGATGTCCACTTCCATGTGCCCCATTCTCTTCGAACCATCGAAGGTCCTTACCACTATGTTGTTGGGTTTTAAGGTCAAACCTTCACAGTCTAGTCTATCCAGAGCCTTCTTAGGCAGCACATTCAATGATAAACCAGTATCACCAGGACATGGGCCAAAGTAGTTCCCCTGCATTCGACAGATACATGCAACGCATCATTGTGTTTCCTTTCTCTAGGTGTCATATCAGCATCAAAAAAGCCCAAACCATTATCAGTTATCAAACTATCCCTACAATCTTCAAATTGGTCAGCAGAGATTTCCTGTGGCACATGGGATGTTTTAAGAAATTTCACCAAGTCCTTCGCATGACTTTCGAAACACAACAGTAAAGCTAGCATAGAAATCTTTGAAGGGGTTTGCCCTAACTGTTGGACTACATTGTAGTCGCTTCTCTTTATAATTTTCAAAATTTCTTCATCTCCTTCTTGGAAGCCTCTGGGATAGATATTGATTGCGCCTTCGTCTGGATAAGCTCAACCAAAATATCTTTGCCCCGAGTCTCGGTCGACTCGGTGATAGGGGTGTCAGCATGGGTAATCATAGGAACTGTAGTAGTAGTATCAGCAAGAACAAAAGCAGGAATGATCACAAGACTAGTAACAGCTTTCGAAGGAGAAATCTCATGGGAGAACACTCTTCCACTTCTGGTTATTCTGTTGGTTCCCATAATGTTGCCAATCTCGGGGTCAGCCTTCTCAAAAACAGGGTCTTCAACATCCAGCCATTCTTGCGTGACGCCGTGGTAGTAGACGTCACCCCCATAGTTCCAGGGAACCGTTTTGTCTGAGGAGTATGGGATTGGCCCTAGCATAGTAATTATTAGTGGAGTCACCTTCGGAATAGATGTAATCCTAACGGGTCTTTTGGTCGGGACCCTGGGAGGATTGGCGGAAATGGTTATTATTGAAACATCCTCGTAAGAAATGGTTGGAACAGGAGTCTTTTCAAACAAAACCTCTTTGTCATCCATCAGGCGCTGGACACTTGCCTTCAATAAATGACAACTAGTCGGTAGAGATAGACAGAGATGGCAACCTTCCCCACAACCCGGAAATAAACCGGCCTTCAACAGGTTCCTCTTGACGGTTGGGAGAGGAGTAACAAGTTCATCAACAACAGTAACAAACACGCCATCTTCAACGGCGTTAACACCACGACCGTGTTTGGGCATGGGAGCAGTGATAACATTTTGGATTTCAGGGGCGTCAAATTCAATTTCCTTTTCCACGAGAAAGTCTTGCACCTTATTTTTCAAAGCCCAGCAGTCATTTGTATCATGACCTGGACTTTCTGAATGGTAAGCACAACGAGCATTTGGGTTGTAACGGGGAGAGGCAGTATTGGGATTCTTCGGAGCTTCCCGCAGGGTTACCAGATTAGATCTCAACAAATGTGGCAAGACTTGAGACAATGTCATATTTATCTGGGTAAATTGTCTTACTAGCCTTTCTGTTCTCAGTTGGCTATTCCTTTGTTGAGTAGGTGCATGCTTAGAGAACATGACAGCCCCTACCGTTGGACGGTGTTCAGTTTTGTCCTGATTCCTTTGATGGTACACAACACTAACCTCTTTCTTCCTAGCAAATGGTTTCTTCGTCGTGCTTGAGGATGCATCTCTTTGAATTTTTCCACTTTTTATACCCGCTTCTACCCGTTCACCCGTCATGATTAATTCAGTAAATCCACCGAGGAGCTCCCGATTAGGTGTTTGAAGAAAGGGCCAGATAGTATGCCTAAGAACATATCCACCAATTCTCTATCAGATAAAGGGGGTTGGACTCTTCCCGCGAGATCCCGCCACTTTTGAGCATATGTTTTGAAACCTTCTCCTGTACCCATGGACATTCCTAGCAACTGTGTCTGAGTTGAAGCTAAGTCAGCATTATGCTGGTATTGTTTGTAAAAGGCGGCAGCAAAGTCTTCCCAATTGTGAATATTGGTCCCTTCCAACTGATAGAACCAATCCAAATGTGTCCCTGACAAGCTTTCTTGGAAGAAATGTACGCATAGGTCCCTATCGGCAGTATGGGATTGAATTTTCCTGACGTATGACCTTAAATGTAGCTTTGGACAAGATACACAATCATATTTTAAGAAAGTAAGGACCTTGAATTTCTGTGGTATGACAACCCCTAAGACAAGTCCTAACTCTTCAAAACCCAATATGGGTACCCTCTGGATCTCCATAGCATTTAGGCGATCTTCCAACTGTTTGTATTTATCTTCAGCTGGAGGATACTGCTCTTCAGAGTAATCAACCTCTTCTTCCTCTTCATATTTTAGATGGTCAGTCACTTCCTTGTTTTTCCCTTCTTGATTGTCCCCTTCACCCGACGATGTTGCGAAGTCTAGGGTCTGTCTAGCTAGTCCTTGGAACCTTCTTCCCAGATTCAAAACACCGGCAGATTTCTTTGCTTTCTTCTTCTTTTCTTTGATCAGCTGAGTTTTCAAATCCTTTTGTCCTTTTGCCAAAGTCAAGATCATTTGTTGAAACTGAGCGTTCTGCGCCTGAAGATCATTTATTGTCTGTTTAATATCCATTTCACTGAAATAAACAGTAGAAAGATAAGGAGACATGTTTTAAGAAACCTATTTGTGTTATGATGAACGAAGATTCATATGCAAATTATTCCAAGGAAATTAGGGATTTACATTTTCTTTAGACAAAAACGAACACATGTTATATTAATAAATCCAAGTTTGAGTACATCATGCCTCTTTGGGCTTACAATGAAAGAAATAAAATACAAAAACTCCTAAGACAAAAAGGTTTAGCGCATCCTCTTTGGTGCGATGTAGCCCTTCATACTCCGCTCTTCATGAAGCTGCTTGGTGAGTTCCAGAACCTTCTTCTCATTCGCATAGAATCGGGCCTCGAAAGTGTCTCATTCTTCCTTAAGCTGAATCCAATCCCTTTGTAAGTCTTCGAGAGAGGTAGGCATGTCGGGATGAAGGACAGTGTATGGGACATCTCCTTCAACAACAGGCTCTATGATAACACGAAGGATATAAGGGTAAGGCATTACGAGACTCTGAGCACGAGCTCGCACCCACCTAAGGTAAGGTTCAAGGGGAATGTAATTTTTGTGTCCCAAAGTCCTACTATCCACCTTGTTTACCAATCTCCAAGCTTGTATAAACCTCTGATGGTAGCCTTGATCGTTACTTTCGTAGTCAAACACCAAACCTTGGATGAGCATCTCATGAGGACCATCTCTTCGTGCATACCCAAATTGTCGTAAAGCTAAGCAAGGGTTTTAAGTGATACCTACCCTAACGCCAAGCAGAGGGACGTTAGGGAATTCCCCACAATGGTCAATGATAGAAGTATCATCCAAGGATTTTGAACACCAATGAATATCAGAGGGGTTAAGGGACATCATGCTTTGAAGGTGGAAGATGATTGAACACTAGAGTGCCCAGAAATTTTCACTTGATGATATCATGGTTGATTATGTAGGGAATGGGATTAAAATATTCCATTTGGAGGAATAATGGAGAGTCAACGGAGATGGGCTTATAGATGCCATCAGGAGGTCACCGTTGAGAGAAATTAGACTAAGTCTAAACTTGACTTTAACTGGGGAAAGAATCAGCATAAACCTTTGGTTGATTTAAAATTGAACCTAGTAGAAGTCTTGAATAATCTTTAACTGGGAAGAATCAGGATAAGTCTTGGAGCGACTTATCTGAACCAGAATAAATGTCTACCAGAAAGAATCAGGATAAACAGTTGAGGGATTTAAACTAAACCAAAAGAGGTCTTGCGTAAGAATCTGAATAAATCTTGGAGCGATTTATCTGAACCAGGGGAGATGTATGCGGGAAAGAATCAGGATAAACCGTTGAGAGATTTAAACAGAACCAGCAGAGGTCTTGTGTAAGAATCAGACTAAATTTTGGAGTGATTTATTTGAACCAGAGGAGATGTCTGCAGGAAAAAATCAGGATAAACCGTTGAGAGATTTAAACTGAACCAGCAGAGGTCTTGGGTATGAATCAGAATAAAACTTGGAGAAATTTATCTGAACCAGAGGAGATGTCCCAGCTTGTTTCGGGAATTGAGCTATAATTGATTTGTTCATAGACATTTTCCTTATTTTATTGAAAATCTGATAATAATTTTATGTTGGTTGATCTTTCCTGAAAAAGGTAAAGAGTTAGTTGTTTGTGATGCTATGATGTATGAAACGCATAGTGAAATGAGATTGCGATATATGCATTTGTGTCATTGATGCTTATGATGTATGGATGCGATGTATACGCATGTAAGTTGTTCTGCTGCTATGTTGTTTGGATAGGGAAAATAAATCCCTTACTACTACTGAGGATGAGCAGTGTAAGTCTTCATGTTCTGTTTGAAATTGAGGTGTTGATGGATGGGTTTCCATAACCAGAGAAATAAACTCTATCGGGTAATAGAAACGACATGTATTGCTTGCAGGCCTTATGAAATCCTGCTATGAAATCCTGAGAAGTTGAATGACTTTTGCTGGGGAATCCTTGAGGTGGAAACTGGATGTTTTGCTCTATCGGGGATATGAAGGCAAAAGGCACCTATAGGCTACATGCGATGGATATGACGAAGATCCTGTAGCGAGAAGTTCCTGCTTCTGCCCCTGCTGGAGAAAATACCTGTGGGGGGTTTTGTAGAATGGCTCACAGATGTTGTCCTATTTCTTAAAGCCATTAGTAATTGTCTTTTGTTTAGTTTTCTTTTTTTACTTGTTCATTTATAAAAAGTTATTACATTTAAATGCATATGCTCAAAAATAAATGTTGGACGTTTTTGTAAACAAAACAAGAACATTAAAAGAAGAAACAGATAGTTTTTCACTTTCAGAGTATCTTTGTATTAACTTGAATAAGTGTTTTTACAAAGAGACGAACATCCTAGTAAGAGAATGTCGTCGTAAAAAAAAATGAAAATTGACACGAAGAAAAGAGAAACTATGTGAAATAATCCCATGGGGTTCCCATTCTGCTATAGCCTTCCTGTCTCTGAGTGTCTCGTCCACTTGTTGCTTTTATACGTAGCTGATTGGATTGATTAGTACTGTTTGAGTTTAACGATTGATGATGAAGATAGGTTGTAAGGTAATCTAACGGGACATATTCATACGCTTTGAATCCCTAACTTTTGCATGGACTGCCCTTTCGGGTTTTCAGTCCACCGGGATACCCTTTTTTGCCCAAGCCTCCCTTTCAGGTTTTCAGCTTGTCGGTTGTACTATTTTTTTTGTATTTTATCCCTAATTTTTTCCCGAACCCTTTTTGTTCTCCAGGATGCCCTGATTTTTTCCTAGGCCAGTTTACCTAACGGGTCTTTGTTTATGTGTTGTATCTTTTAACTATGTCTGTGTTTACAGGGTGTGGAAGATCCTCACCTTCCATAGTGGTTAAGATCATGCTCCACCAGAGAATATATTTTTAATCAGAAATGGTCCTTCGTATGTAGGAGTCCATTTTCACCTAGGATCACCTTGTGGAAATATGATGCACTTGATTACCAATTCACCAACCCGATATACTTGACGTCTGACCTTCTTGTTAAAAGCTTTGATCATACGTTTTTGATACATCTGACCATGGCAGACAGCTGTAAGCCTCTTCTCATCAATCAAGATCAACTGGTCAAGTCGAGTTTGAATCCAATCATTTTCACTCAACCCCGCATCCTTTATGATTCTCAAAGAAGGTATTTAGACTTCAATTGGTTAGACAACTTCCATGTCGTATACCAAAGAGAAGGGAGTTTCCCCTGTTGATGTGCGCATCGTGGTACGGTAACTGTGGAGAGTGAATGGTAACATCTCATGCCAGTCTTTGTAGGTTACTTTCATTTTTTGTATGATCTTCTTGATATTTTTATTAGAGGCTTCTACAACGCCATTCATCTTCAGTCGGTAAGGAGAAGAGTTATGATGCTGGATCTTGAATTGCATGCACAGTGCAGTGATCATAGTATTGTTGAGATTTGTACCATTATCTGTGATGATTCTTTCCGGAATATCGTATCGACAGATAAGATTCTGCTTGATGAATCGGGCCATAACATTCTTGGTGACAGAAGCAAAGGATGTTGCCTCAACCTATTTCGTGAAGTAGTCAATGGCAACAAAGATGAAGCGGCGTCCATTAGAAGTTGTAGGTTTGACTTCTCCAATCATGTCAATGCCCCACGTCGCGAACGGCTAAGGAGCAGTTAGGATGTTTAGAGGAACCGGAGGCACATGTACTTTGTCAGCATAGATCTGACACTTGTGACAGGTTCGTGAATGCTGATGACAATCTGCTTCCATGGTAGACCAGTAGTACCATGCCCGTATGATCTTTTTAGCCATCGTTTGACCACTAGAATTAGTTCCAAAAGTGCCTTCATGTAGATCATCCAAGATCTTGTCTGCCTCACTCTAGTCTACGCAAAGAAGCAAAGTAGAGGCGTGGTTGCGCTTGTAGAGAATGCCATTACTAAGGAAGAACTTAGCAGAGAATCTTCTCAAGAATTTCTTGTCGTTGACTGAAGCTCCTTCCGGATATTCTTCGGCCTCGAGATATCTCTTAATTTCATGGAACCAAGGCTTGACCACCACTTCCTCAATACTAATCTCATGACAGTAAGCTGGTTCGTCCATTCTCTCTATGGTGATCTAAGCAGTCTCATTATCCTAGTTGATTTTGAACATGGATGACATAGTGGCTAGCGCGTCTGCTAGTTGGTTTTCCTCTCGTGGAAAATGCTCAAAGGTAATTTCCTCAAAATGTGGGATCAGTGTTAACACATGTTCTTTGTAAGGGATGAGATTAGGGTGCCTCGTGTCCCATTCTCCTTTGATCTGACTGATGACTAAGGCTGAATCTCCTAATACACTTAAGGACTTGATTCCCAAATCTATGGAAGCTTTCAGACCTAAAATACACGCTTCATATTCTTCCATATTATTGGTACAGTTGAAACACAACCTAGCGGTGAAAGGAGTATGACATCCTTCAGGAGATATGATCACAACGCCTATGCCATTGCCGAGTGTGTTTGAAGCTCCGTCTAAAACCAAGGTCCATCAGGATCCTTGTTCAAGTCTGTCATATGGTCTTAGTTCTTCACAATTGTCTACCTTCATGATGTATTCATCTGGGAACTCGAACTTCATTGACTTATAGTCATCCATAGCCTGATGAGCAAGGTGATCGGCTAATACACTTCCCTTTATGGTATTCTGGGTAGTGTATTGAATGTCGTATTCGGTCAGGACCATCTGCCCTATTGATATGCTCCCAGAAAGGGGCGGGCTTCTCGAATATGTATTTAATTGGATCCATCTTGGATATCAATAAGGTAGTATGGGTCAACATATATTGTCTTAGCCGGCGAGCATCCCATGCCAGAGCGCACCAAGTTTTCTCAAGCAGTGAATATCTGGTTTCACAGTCGGTAAACTTTTTGCTCAGGTAGTATATTGCATGCTCTTTTCGGCCAGCACACACCCCATTGAATTTTCCAAGACAGTTAGATACATGATCAAAGGTCTTCCCTCGACTGGCGGCATCAAAATGGGAGGCTTTTGAAGATATTCTTTGATCCTGTCGAAGGCAGCCTAGCAGTCGTCATTCCAATCCAATACTTGATCTTTCTTTAGTAATTTGAAGATTGGTTCACAAGTAGCGGTTAGATGGGAAATGAACCGGGTGATATAGTTCAACCGTTCTAAGAATCCCCTAACTTCCTTCTCAGTGCGAGAAGTGGGAATTTCCTTTATTACTTTTACCTTTGCAGGGTCTACTTCGATACCATTTCCGCTGACAACGAAACCTAAGAGTTTACCGTACCTTACTCCAAAAGTGCATTTATTTGGATTCAACCTTAGTTTGTATCTCTTCAGTCTTTCAAACAGTTTATGCAGATGGTCAAGATGCTCCTCTTCAGTTTGAGATTTTCTACCATTTCATCCACATAGACCTCTATCTCGTGATGGATCATGTCGCAAAATAGAGCTACCATGGAACGCTGATTGGTTGCCCCTACGTTCTTCAACCCGAATGACATAACCTTGTAACAGAATGTACCCCACTGTGTGATGAAGGTCATTTTTCCATGTCCTCGGGTGCCATTTTGATCTGGTTGTATCCAGAGAAGCTGTCTATGAAAGAAAATACTTTATGTTGTGCGGTATTGTCAACCTGAATATCGATGTGGGGAAGTGTGAAGTCATCCTGGGGGCTTGCCCTACTCAAGTCTTTGTAGTCCACAAACATGTGTACCTTACCATCCTTTTCAGGAACTGTAACAACATTGGCGACCCATTGTGGATAGGAGGTGACAGCTAAGAATTCTTTGTTAAACTGCTTCATGACTTCAGTCTTAATTTTCTCTGACATTTCTGGCCTCATGCGACGGACTTTCTATTTTACTGGAGGGCAGTCTTCTTTTGTCAGCAGACGATGGATCAAGATGTCAGTGTCGAGCCCTGGCATGTCTTCATATGACCAAGCAAAAACCTCAACATAGTCATGTAGTAACTGAATTAAGCGCTTCTAGACGCTAGGCTCCAGGTTGGCACCTACATTGACCTCTTTTTTGTCCTCTTCAGTACTTAGGTTAACTGTTTCCACTGGCTCTTCGTGGGGTTGTATGGTCCTTTCTTCCTGTTGCAATAACCTGTCTAGTTCCCCTGGTACCTCATAGTCTTACTCACCTTCGTCTTTGGCTTGGTAGATTGGATTTTCAATGTCATTTTAGGCCATAGCAGAATCTTCACCCATGGAACCCTGAGTGGAGGTGGATCTGCATTTTGATATTTGAGTGTGTGTAAGAGTATAGCTATCTTTGAAAAACTAAAAGTTAAAAAGAGAAAAATAATAAGAGTAAAAATTTGCATGCAAAAACGTCCATGATTTATTGATGACATATGAAGATGAAGTAACAACTCTCACAAATGGATCATTGTGCCTCGGGTAAGACACAAGGTTTTAAAATCTAAATTGTTTAATTATTACAAATCTGAAGAAAATTTGAAAGACAATTACTCTTGAAGAAAAGTAATAGGGACAAAATATTTGGCTTCCCAGTTGTTGAGTCCTCCGCTGACGGTTGGGGAGATCCACTCGTCCAGGTCACAATTACTTTCACCATTTTCCACCGTGTAAACTCCCTGATTACTGATATGCAAAGGTGGCCCTCCGGTGCAAGTTCATAGAACAGCCTTTTGCGCCACCAAGGTGAAGCCCTAACCAAATTTATTGGATTTGTAAGGAATATCCTGAAGTATCCCCCAGATAGTGCATTCACTTTCTTCAATTGTTGCTCCAGCATCCTTCAATGATGCCATTTTCAATGGTGGTTGGTAGGTTTTGGAGTTTTGGTAGCAGCCTTGGTTGTCGCAACTATTTTTGGGACCTCCTCGAAATGCTGACACGGAGTTTCGATGAACTCACCATCCATTTCCACGTACCTGAAAGAGTTCAGGTGACTGACCATATATTCCTCCTCCCCGTGAACATTGATGATCTTTCCCTTGATCGGGTATTTCAACATCTGATGTAACATAGAGGTGACAGCACCAGCGCCATGGATCAAAGGTCGGCCTAACAGACAGAAATAGGAACTGCAGATAGCCATCACGTAGAAAGTTGAATCAAAAGTCTGAGAACCAACTTTGATGGGGATGTCCACCTCCCCGTGCACCATTCTCTTCGAACCATCGAAGGCCCTTACCACTATGTTGCTGGGTTTTAAGGTTAAATCTTCACAGTCTAGTCTATCCAGAGCCTTCTTAGGCAGCACATTCAATGATGAACCAGTATCACTAGGACATGGGCCAAAGTAGTTCCCCTGCATTCAACAGATACATGCAACGTATCATTGTGTTTCCTTCCTCTAGGTGTCATATCAGCATCAAAAAAGCCCAAACCGTTATCAGCTGTCAAACTTGCCACACAATCTTCGAATTATTCTGCAGAGGTTTCCTGTGGCACATGGGAAGTTTTAAGAAATTTCACCAAGGCCTTCGCATGAGCTTCAGAACACAACAGTAAAGCTAACATAGAAATCTTTGAAGGGGTCTGCCCTAGCTGTTCGACTACATTGTAGTCGCTTCTCTTTATAATTTTAAAAATTTCTTCCATCTCCTTCTTGGAAGCCTCTGGGATAGATATTGATTGTGCCTTCATCCGGACAGGCTCAACCAAAATATCTTTGCCCCGAGTCTCGGTCGACTCGGTGATAGGGGTGTCAGCAGGTGTAATCATAGGAACTGTAGTAGTAGTAGTATCAACAGGAACAAAAGCAGGAATGATCACATGACTAGTAACAACTTTCGGAGGAGAAATCTCAGGGGAGAACACTCTTCCACTTCAGGTTATTTTGTTGGTTCCCACAATGTTGCCAATGTCGGGGTCAGCCTTCTCAAAAACAGGGTCTTCAACAGCCATCCATTCTTGCTTGACGTTGTGGTAGTAGAAGTCACCCCCATAGTTCTAAGGAACCTTTTTGTATGAGAAGTATGGGGTTGGCTCTGGCATAGTAATTATTAGTGGAGTTACCTTCGGAATAGATGTAATCCTAATGGGTATTTTGGTGGGGACCCTGGGAGGATTGGCGGAAATGGTTATTATTGAAACATCCTTGTAAGAAATGGTTGGAACGGGAGTCTTTTCAAACAAAATCTATTTGTCATCCATCAGGCGCTGGATTTCAGCCTTCAATAAATGACAATCAGTCGGTAGAGATAGACAGAGGTTGCAACCTTCTCCACAGCCCAGAAATAAACCGGCCTTCAACAGGTTCCTCTTGACGGTCAGGAGAGGAGTAACAAGTTCATCAACAACAGTAACAAACACATCAACTTCAACGGTGTTAACACCACCACCGTTTTTGGGCATGAGAGCAGTGATAACATTTGGGATTTCAGGGGTTGAATTTTCCTGACGTATAGGTCCCTATCGGCAGTATGGGATTGAATTTTCCTTACGTATGACCTTAAATGTAGCTTTGGACAAGAGACACCATCATATTTTTCGAAAGTAGGGACCTTGAATTTCTGTGGTATGACAACCCCTGAGACAAGTCCTAACTCTTCAAAATCCAATCCGGGTACCCTCTGGATCTCCATAGAATTTAGGCGATCTTCCAACTGTTTGTATTTGTCGTCAGCTGGAGGATACTGCTCTTCAGAGTAATCAACCTCTTCTTCCTCTTCAGATTTTAGATGGTCAGTCACTTCCATGTTTTTCCCTCCTAGATTGTCCCCTTCACCCGACGATGTTGCGATGTCTAGGGTCCGTCTAGCTAGTCCTTGGAACCTTCTTCCCAGATTCAAAACACCGGCAGATTTCTTTGCTTTCTTCTTCTTTTCTTTGATCAGCAGAGTTTTCAACTCCTGTTGTCCTTTTGCCAAAGTCAATAACATTTGTTGAAACTGAGTGTTCTGCGCCTGAATATCATTTATTGTTTGTTCAATATCCATTTCACTGAAATAAAAAGTAGAAAGATAAGGAGACATGTTTTAAGAAACTTGTTTGTGTTATGATGAATGAAGATTCATATGCAAATGATTCCAAGGAAATTAGGGATTTACATTTTCTTTAGACAAAAACGAACATATGTTATATTAATAAATCCAAGTTTGAGTACATCATGCCTCTTTGGGCTTATAATGAAAGAAATAAAATATAAAAACTCCTAAGACAAAAAGGTTGAGCGCATCCTCTTTGGTGCGATGTAGGTGTTCAGACTTTGCTCTTCATGAAGCTGCTTGGTGAGTTTCAGAACCTTCTTCTCACTTGCATAGAATCGGGCCTCGAAAGTGTCTCATTCTTCCTTAAAGCTGAATCAAATCCCTTTGTAAGTCTTCGAGAGAGGTAGGCATGTCGGGATGAAGGACAGTGTACGGGACATATCCTTCAACAACAGGCTCTATGATAACAGGGAGTGTTGTACCCTAAAATTTTCCCTCTCATTTATCAAGACTTTCTCACAAGACCTCTTTGACTCAAGACAAGATTAGGGTTTGGTCAGCTCAAGACATCTCATCTTGCACTGATAACCCAAAATTAGAGTTTGAGTTTGCACAAGGATTTTTGGACCACCAATGCCTCATGTGACTTTCATATATCATCTTAGACCCCTAAGATTGCTCATGTTAAGTTTCAAGCCTTGAACCACATTTTTGATCAATCAATTGGACAATTGACCTAAAAATCAGCTGTATTGGGGAAAAAGTCATCTATGGCCAATTTACAGTCAAACTTCATAATTTTTTATCCACATCAACATTTTAGACTCATATGTACCATTTTATCAAGTTTGGATCACAACTCCTCAAGAAATTTGATCAAATCATCAAAAGGGCAAAATGGTCAAAATTAGGGTTTTGATTCAGAAAGGGCAATTTCTGATTTTTGACCTAGCCAATGACCAATTGAGTTCAAGCATGATTTCAAGGATTCAATGGCATCATCTTGACCTAATTACATGGTTCAAAAGATCTCAAGTTCATTGGATTGACAGATGAATTTTGCAGTCAACTGATCAAAAGTCAATTGTACACTAAAAAGTCAAACTTTGACTTTTTGGTCAAAATCAAGTGTCAAGGGTCATAATTCATCAAGATATGTCAAAATATGAAACTTGTTCACCAAGAAAACCAATTTTGAAAATTAGGGTTTTAATTTGAAAAAATTTCATAACTTAGAATTTTTCTAAGTATAAATGTTTTCTTATTTTTTCCCAACTTTTCACCACTTTTTAACCATGATGCATTTTTATTCAAAGAAAACTTCCAACATGAAAGTTGTAGTCCTCCATGAAATCTACAACTTTTCTTCACAAACGTTTCCCAAAAGATGCATGGATCTCAAGTTATGAAGTTGTGAATATAGGTCCATGAACTAAATAACTTAGTGAAAGTTTGCCCTAATTTAGGCAGGTTTTTGACCCAACTTCATGGACATTTTTCACCTAGTTCCAAGAGGTACCTCAAAATTAATTTCAAATATGGATTATAGAGAACATTTCAAGCTTTCCAAAATGTCCAAGAACTCTCCAAGATCATTTTTGAGTAGGGATAATCGAAGAAGGGTAGTTGGCATTTTATCACTTTTGATCAAGCCATTTTTACAAAGCATCAAGTTGCAAATCAGATCTATGATGGTTGTATCTTTCTTTACAGGTCCTAAGTTTGCTATACACTCCATAATTAAATGCAAACTCAGAAGTTAAAGGCTTTATCTTTTCTTTTGAAGCTTTGTACAAAAGATATTTCCATTTTTGGCCAAAAGTTCACATTGCCATTTTCATAAAGGGAAAATTTTGCAAATTTGTCAATCTTGAGCCCTGGACCTGTCCCTTTGGTGCAAGAAATTTCTACAGGTCTCAAGCAATGTATACCAACTCTTATCACCCCTCAAGCTAGCCAGTACAAGCATGTGGGATTAGTCACTTCACTTTACTTAAAATGCAAGAAAAGTTGCAAAAGGTGCTAGAGCTTGCACAGCTAGTAAGGGCTGACTTCGTAGCCCTTCTCTACATATTTGCAATCTTTGTACAAGGCATAACACGATTGCTTGACACTTGAAACTCTCCAAAACTCAAAAACTCCAAATTTCTGTCCAAAAACTCAGAATCTGCAAAAGCATAGCCAACCAATTTTTGGCTCGTGCGTTTTGTGTTTAGGCACTTGAAACATCTCATACACATCCTATCAAAGCAATCCAAGCCACCACCCTGGTTCTGTAACCCATGTTTCAACCTTTTCCATTTTCAACATTGAAGCTTGCAGCTTGACTTGTCCAGATATTTCCAGCTATCCTCAAAGCAAAGTAAGCACTGGAATAGCTTCAGGGAAGTTCAAGGAAGCTCAAACAATCCCCAGGCCTCCATTAAAGTACCTCCATTGCTCTACTTGAATCCAACTGAAGGAGGTATATTTCTTACACTCTATCTCTCTGAATAGGCATCCTCAAGCCACGATTTGTGAAGAAAAAATGTAGTCCTTATCATAACAAAGTTGTACATATGCATACTTTTCATTTATATTAACTATGCTGAGAGAATTTGAAGATTGAAAATGCTGAAAAAGTTAGGTCACGAATTAGGGCTGCCAAAATTCTCTCTGATCTTTTAGAGTTAGGTCACATAATTTATATGGTTGGAATCGTGAGCTCAAATGCCACATGTTTCATGTTATGAGTTTTTGTTTTTGTGCAAGCATATGAGAGTTACAGGTTTGAACAATGGACGCGCGCGCAGAGATGACCAAGGACATGGATGAAGCGTGTTCTGGGATTTTTGGCGCCAGGCCTTTTTTGTTTTTAATATTCACACCCCCTGACTTGTTATTTGCACCACCCCTGACTAGTTTTGTATATTTTTCATATTTTTTCCTTATTTTCATATTTATTTATTTTATTTATTTTTTCTGAATGATAAAAATTCTAAAAATATTTTCTTTATTTTTTTCTTATTTTATTTTATTTTATTTTATTTTATTTTTTATAATTTTTTGCATAAAAAATAGTTTATTAGGATAAATAGATTTTATTTTCTTAAATAATTTGTAAATACAATTAAAAATACTTAACATTTTTATTATACTATTTATAATCATAAATAATTATTTTTATACATACTTAATTTTTTAATATTTACATATAATATTATTTATTATTTTCTTATACAAAAAATGTGCAAAATAATAATATAGAACATGTATTTTCTTTTAATTGAAAATTAGGGTTTCACTCCTCCAAAAATAATATTTATTTTTCCTTATTTTTTAGAGTTTAATTTAATTTATTTTCTCATAAAAAAAAACCAAACATAAAACATTTTTCACATAAATACATTGCATTGCATTTTAAATACTTGTATTATTTATTTAATTCGCGCAATATTCGATTGAGTTGTAATAATATTTTTAGGTTTATATTTGTGCAAAATCCCCATTCAAAACTTGTATCCCCCCTCCCATAAATTGTTGTAATAGCTTAGTTTATTTTACGCAATTTATTGCTTTCATATACTATGCTTAGTAACTAGGGTTTGCATGACAAGAACAAAAACAAAGCAAATAGAAAAAACCTAATGCAAGACAAAAGCATGAAAAATGACATACTTTACACACAAGCACCTTTAGGGTTTCTCCCACTTGGTTGCTTAAAATAAAATGGCCATGTTACGCATGCGAAGTATCTTGGCAAAACAAAACAAATATAAGATCATAGTCCCTCGATGACGCTATACAAAGGTTGCCTAAACAAAATGATCTTGGTCCCTCAAAAATGCTAAGATACTTGGCAACATTGCTATCATGGTTATACGATGACCCACGCCCGTCACGTTTAACATCCAAAGATAGGGTTGCTTACCAAATCAATGGTAAGTTAACAATGTCAGAGGAACAGAAAATTCATAAGAAAGACATTTGAGTAGGTAGATAGCTTCTAAGTTACTTGCTCCATTTCCAAACGATCCTTGCTATTTTCAAAAACAAACACATACACATTTCAAAACATCTTACAAAACATTGAAAAACATTTTCAAAAGACAAACATCTTTGTATACATTCTTACGAACGAGAATCATTACAAAGATTGCCTAAACGAATGGCCTCTTTTACAAAATACTTTCAAAAGCACAGCAAACACCATTTCAAACAAAACAAAGAAAGTGATCTAAGCAAGTAACTAAGAGCCCATGGAAAACCATGGATGAAAAGGGTGCTAGCACCTTCCCTTTTCATAATCTACCCCCCGAACTCAAGAAAACATCTCAAAGGTCTTTCTTGTGCTTTTTTACCTTTCCTTTTGGATAAAAGAAAATTCGGTGGCGACTCTTGCTAACCGCGACATTTGCGACAAAACGTAAAACATCAAGTCAGTTCTCCCACCGCATCACAGAACTGGCGACTCTGCTGGGGAAAATTATAAAAGTGGGGTTACCTTAGGGTTTAGATCACCTTTATTTGCTTACATTGTTTGACTTGTTTGCTCTATATTTTGGTTCTATTGTTTGGGTTTGAATCCTCCACCTGGATTTTGGGAAACATTATAGGTAAATAGCAATACGTTGTGGAAACTGTGCAGGATATACCGACACGGTCTAAGCAATAGCTATATTAGTGTGACATATTTGTGGGTACCGGTAGCCTTTGAGTCAATCAAAGAGAATATGGGGCTGCTGAGTGATGTCATGAAGCACTAATGAACTTTTAGAACCTTTACTTGACCAACTTGGCTTTTTAGGATGTAGTGAGATAACCGGCTTTGGTGCAGTCCGAAGTTGGTAGATACTCGATACTACACTCATTGAGGATTGGTTTCTTGGGATATTTCGGTCACCAGTAAAGAGGCTTGAACTGAAACAATGAACAAAGAAAACAATCCAGTGATATTGAGTTCCTTAGAACTCGGTTACTATTGCTAGGACAGGTTGAGCCAACTAAACTTCAAGAGGGTACTTACCTATGAAACCCCGTGCAAGCCTAAACTAAGAACTTGCTTGATTTTCTTGTACATATATACTTGTGCATAAAATCATGGACATCATGAACATCATATGCATTCACTAACCATTTCAAGGATTTTGGAGATTCATCTTTGTTCTTGTTATGTAGGTTATGGATTCACTTCGCAGGAAAACTATCCAAATTAACCTTGTAAGAATTCCTCCACAACTCAAGGAGCTAGCTTCAAGGATCCCCGAGAATTATCCATTAAACGAGAGACATGGTCGTCTACTCAACTTGGTCACTTCCAACATAGAGGAAGACATGATGAAGGTTCTCTTCCAGTTCTTTGACCCTTTACACCACTACTTCACATTTCCTGAATATCAACTTGTGCCCACTTTGGAAGAATTCTCTCAACTTCTGAGGATTCCTATTCTCAATCAACTACCCTTCAACGGTATGGAAAGAGATCCAAAGCCAGAAGATATTGCTCAAGCCCTGCACTTGCACTCATCTGATGTCACAACAAATTAGGAAACTAGAAGTGGTGTCAAAGGCTTCTTGGCAAAGTTTCTGTTTGAGAAGGCCCAAAGCTGTTGGAATTCCCTAGACTTGCAAGCTTTTGAGGAAATTGTAGCTCTTCTCATATATGTATTGGTCTTGTTCCCTAATCTTGACCAACTCATAGATGTGAGCACTGTCAAAATCTTCATGTCTTGCAACTCGGTGCCTACATTGCTTGAGGATATCCTACACTCTTTTCACACTCATACAATGAGGAAAAGAGGTGTTCTCGTGTGTTGCACTCCTCTCCTGGAAAATGTGTTAGAACAATGTTTGAATCTACTACCCTATATTTAAGTTTTGATGATAACAAAGTGAAAAGATATAGTATTTATAAGTTTCATGAATGAACTATCTGCTGCCTAAAATTACTATGTTCTGACTTGCAGATACTCTGATTGATATAAGCAAGATCACATCTATTCAGCATCAGAACTTGATTTCAGACACCAGCATCAGAAGTTGCTACATCAGAACGTCAAAATCAGATGATCAACTCACGTACATGTTGAAGCCTGATGAACAAGACTGCGCTCAACACTCTGATACAGAAACAATAGTTCATCAGCAGCGAAGCAGAGTCAGAATGAGCCAAGCCAGAACTTGCGTTAAGTAAGCAACGGTACTGTGCATTGAAAGCTAATTAATTCCAACGGCCTCATTCCAGACAAGATCTGCTCAATAAGGAAAGCTTGTTATTAGCATTGAATCAAGAATATTGCACCCAACGTTCATCATCTCAGTGCTATATAAACAAGGCTTTGAAGATTGAAATGGTTAATGCTCTCCAAATCTCTACACGCACAAAAGCTGAACCATAATCTTCGTTCTACCAGTTTTGCTAAACCACACACTCTGATAATCCATTACTGTTTAGCAATCTAGTTTCTAAGCTTCAATTTGTGTATACATCACAGTTGTGATAAAGTTTTGTAGAAAACATCCACACACATAGTTTTATCTCTTTGAAAGAAAGTGTTACCTTGACAAACCGGGTTGTGGTTTGAATTAAGAAGGCTTTAGCAGTTATTAAAGCAGTCTGTAATATTCAGTTGAATATAGTGGATTAAGACCTCGTTGGAGAGAGGCGAAATCACCTTGACGGGTGGACTGGAGTAGTTTGAGATCAAACGAACCAGGATAAAAATATCTTGTCAATTGCTTTAGATTTCAGTTTTACAATTCAACCCCCCCCCCCCCCCCTTCTTGTGTTTTTCACCACTTCAATTGGCATCAGAGCGCCTGGTTCTGAGCTAAAACACTTAACCGTGTCAGTACAAGATCCAGCGTCAGAAAAACACAATGGCAGGAAACAATTCTCACATCAGCAATGACAACAATAAGGACAGAGACAGATTCAGTGGCAAACCTCCAGTCTTTGATGGAGAAAACTTTGATTACTGGAAAGACAGAATTGAAAGCTTCTTTCTAGCACATGATGATGATCTGTGGGATATGGTGACAGATGGATACACGCACCCTGTGAATGCAAGCGGTCAGAAGATTGATAGAAAATCAATGTCTGATCAACAAAAGCGTGACTTCAAGAATCACCACAAGGCCAGAACCATCCTCCTCAGTGCCATCTCCTATACTGAGTATGAAAAGATCTCCAACAGAGACACAGCAAAGAATATCTTTGATTCTCTCAGAATGACGCATGAGGGCAACGTTCAGGTCAAAGAAACAAAAGCTCTGGCGCTCATTCGGAAGTATGAGGCGTTCAAAATGGAAGAATCTGAATCCATTGAAACTATGTTCTCTAGATTCCAGATTCTGGTAGCTGGTCTCAAAGTTCTGGACAAAGGATACTCTACTGCTGACCATGTCAAGAAAATCGTCAGAAGTTTACCCAAGCAGTGGAGGCCTATGGTTACTGCTCTGAAGCTAGCTAAAGATCTCAACAAAATCACTCTGGAGGAACTTATCAGCTCCCTCAGAAGTCATGAGATAGAGCTAGAAGTTGATGAGCCTCAGAAGCAAGGTAAGCCTTTAGCATTAAAATCTAACAGAAAATTTGAGTCTAAAGTTTTGCAGGCAGTTGAAGAAACATCTGATGGATCCTCATCAGAAGAAGACGAACTTTCCCTTCTCTCCAGAAGAGTAAATCAACTGTGGAAGCAAAGACAAAGGAAGTTCAGGAATCCCAGAAGATCTGATCAGAACGAGTCTTCTTCCAGATACAAAAGGACAGATTCTTCCTCTGGATACAGAAGATCTGAAGGCTCCTCCAGTAGCAAGAAGCCAAACACCAAAGACATCATCTGCTATGAGTGCAATGAGCAAGGACACTACAAGAGTGACTGCCCAAAGCTTCAGAGGGAAAAGCCCAAAAAGAAGTTTGGAAGAGAGAAGAAGAAAAGTCTCATGGCCACATGGGATGACTCTGACTCGTCTGAAGCTGACTCAGAATCAGATGATGAAAGGGCAAACATAGCTCTCATGGCTAACATTTCAGAAGATAGTGAAGCTTCTGAATCAGACTCAGAATCAGACACTGAAGAGGTATTTCCTAACTTCGCTGTTAACTTTACAAAGGCTGAACTTGCTGAAAGCATTAATGAGATTCTGGAACGTTATCAGCAAATTAGAGCTAAATTCAGAGACCTGAAAAGGAATCTTGAATCTGACTCTAATAAGTCTGAGAGTCTCAAATTGGAAAATTCTGAGCTGAGAAATAAGATTTCAAAATTAGAAAACACTTTACAAAACTCTCAGAAGGAACCAATTTCTGAAACTCCCAGCAACGCTGATGAGATCATCAAGGAGTATGATCACAGTTTCCAGAAGTTCCTAGCTAAAAGCATAGATAGAAGCAGAATGGCTTCAATGATCTATGGAGTTAGCAGAAACAGCAGGAAAGGAATAGGATACCAAGGTAAGGTTCCTACACCAAAGAATGTCATGGACTTAACCATTAAACACACTCCTCTGAATTCACACTTTGTGTATGGTCACACACATGATATCAAATATACTAGCAGTAAGCACTCTGTGAAACCAAAATTCAACCAGAGTTTTGGTAAAACTAACAAATCAGGACCCAAGAAAATCTGGGTACCTAAGGATAAAATAATACATGTTGCAGATATCTTTAGCAGCAAGTCAGAAACACCAGTCATGGTACCTGGACTCTGGCTGCTCACGACACATGACGGGAAGAAGGCATATGTTCCAAAGCCTGGAACTTAAGCCTGGAGGCCACATTGGCTTTGGAGGCAATCAGAGGGGAAAGATAATTGGCTCTAGAACTGTAGGTAATGGAAATCTTCCCTCTATTAATAATGTTCTGCTAGTAGATGGATTGATGCATAATCTGTTATCCATAAGTCAATTAAGTGATAACGGTTATGATATAATCTTTAATCAAAAATCATGTAAAGCTGTTAGTCAGAAAGATGGGACTATCCTGTTTAATGGTAAGAGGAAAAACAACATTTACAAAATCAAACTTTCTGAACTAAAAAGTCAGAATGTAAAATGTCTTTTGTCTGTTAACAACGAGCAGTGGATCTGGCACAGAAGATTGGGGCATGTTAGTATGAGAAGAATATCTCAGATTAACAAACTCAATCTGGTCAGAGGACTTCCTAATTTGAAGTTCAATTCAGATGCTCTGTGTGAAGCATGTCAGAAAGGCAAATTTGCAAAACCTTCTTTTAAATCCAAAAATGTTGTTTCCACCTCTAAGCCATTAGAACTTCTGCACATTGACTTATTTGGACCAGTTAAAACTGCTTCAGTCAGTGGTAAGAAGTATGGGTTAGTAATCGTAGATGACTATAGCAGATGGACATGGGTAAAGTTCTTAAGACACAAGGACGAGTCACACTCTGTGTTTGTTACCTTCTGTAACCAAGTTCAGAATGAAAAGGATCTTAGAGTCGTTAAAGTCAGAAGTGATCATGGTGGAGAATTTGAAAATAAAGATTTTGAGTCATTCTTTAATGACAGAGGCATTCTGCATGATTTCTCTTGTCCTAGAACTCCCCAACAAAATGGAGTTGTAGAACGAAAGAACAGAACATTGCAAGAAATGGCCAGAACCATGATCAATGAGACATACGTTGCTAAGACCTTCTGGGCAGAGGCAATAAACACAGCGTGCTACATTCAGAATAGAATCTCAATAAGACCTATTCTGGAAAAGACTCCATATGAATTGTGGAAGAACAGAAAGCCCAACATTTCATATTTTCATCCATTTGGATGTACTTGCTTTATATTAAATACAAAGAATTATTTGAACAAGTTTGACTCTAAAGCACAGAAGTGTATTATGTTAGGATACTCTGAACGCTCAAGAGGATACAGAGTATACAATACAGAAACACAGATTGTGGAAGAATCAATCAGTGTTCGTTTTGATGACAAGCTTGACTCTGAAAAGTCAAAGCAGAATGAAGTTTTTGCAGGTATAGAAATTGAATTTGCAGGTTCTGAAGACAAGTCATCAGAAGCTCTCAACACAGACATTCCTTCAACGTCTGAAAGGAGCACTGCTAGAAATCCTACAACAGCTGCTGATCAACCTCAGAAGAGATTACCCAGAAGCAGCTTGGATCACCCAGAAGAGACTATCCTAGGAAGAAAGGAAGATCCAATCAGAACAAGAGCAAGCTTCAGAAACTCTGAAGAAACACTTATGGGACTGGTGTCTCTGATTGAACCTTCTTCAATTGATGAAGCACTTCTGGATAATGACTGGATTCTGGCAATGCAAGAAGAGCTGAATCAATTCACCAGAAACGACGTATGGGATCTCGTTCCCAGACCAAAAGGATTCAACGTCATTGGAACAAGATGGGTGTTCAGAAACAAGCTAAATGAACAAGGTGAAGTCATCAGAAACAAGGCACGACTGGTTGCACAAGGTTATAGTCAGCAAGAGGGGATAGACTATATAGAAACCTTTGCCCCAGTCGCCAGGTTAGAATCTATCAGACTTTTAATTTCATTTGCTGTTAATAGAGGCATCACTCTGTATCAGATGGATGTCAAAAGTGCATTCTTAAATGGTTATATAGAAGAAGAAGTTTATGTACACCAACCCCCAGGTTTTGAAAATACAAAACATCCAGAACATGTTTTCAAACTAAAGAAGTCACTGTATGGTCTGAAACAAGCTCCCAGAGCTTGGTATGAAAGGCTAAGTAACTTTCTGCTTGAAAATGAATTCACCAGAGGGAAAGTGGACACTACTCTATTCTGTAAATCAGTTAAGAGTGACATCTTAGTCTGTCAAATTTATGTTGATGATATTATTTTTGGTTCTACTAATCCTTCTCTTGGAAGAAAATTTGCTAAGTGTATGCAGGCAGAATTTGAGATGAGCCTCATGGGGGAACTGAAATTCTTTCTGGGAATTCAGATCAATCAAACTCCAGAAGGAACCTACATTCATCAGAGCAAATACATCAGAGATCTTCTGAAGAAATTTGACCTGTCAGAATGTAAGCCATCAAAGATTCCAATGCATCCCACGTGCATTCTGGAAAGAGAAGAGGTAAGCAAAAATGTAGAACAGAAAGTCTACAGAGGTATGATTGGTTCTCTCCTCTATCTGACTGCTTCAAGACCTGACATATTATTCAGTGTGTGTATCTGTGCTAGATTCCAATCAGATTCTAGAGAATCTCACTTAACAGCTGTTAAGCGAATTTTCAAGTATCTGAAAGGTACTACTAATCTGGGTTTGTTTTATATAAAATCTAGTGATTACAGCTTAGTAGGCTACTGTGATGCTGATTTTGCTGGAGACAGAGTGGAACGTAAAAGTACTTCTGAAAGCTGCCAGTTTCTGGGAGAAAATCTGATCTCTTGGTCCAGCAAAAGACAATCAACAATTGCTCTGTCAACAGCAGAAGCTGAGTACATAGCAGCAGCAGGATGTAGCACACAAATGCTCTGGATGAAAAGTCAGCTTGAAGACTTCCAGATTTTTGAGAGTAACATTCCTATACTTTGTGATAATACTTCTGCTATTTGCTTAAGTAAGAATCCCATTTTACACTCTAGAGCTAAGCATATAGAAATAAAACATCACTTCATTAGGGACTATATTCAAAAAGGTATTTTGAACTTAAAATTTATAGATACAGACCATCAATGGGCTGATATCTTCACTAAACCCCTTTCAGAAGATAGGTTTAATTTCATCCTGAAACATCTCAGCATGAAAGTGTGTCCAGAGTGAAAATGTTTTAATTCCATATATTTACCTTCAGAATGTAATTATTTTACTGTGAACTTCTGATCAATCTCCTTTCAGAAAGATAGAACATGCAGATTGTATCAGATGCAAGTCTAAAGATCTGAGAGTCTAAGCTCAAAGACAGACGTGCTGATCACTACATCAAACAAGTGTCATCCAATCATCAGCATATCTCTGAAGCAGAATGCGTGCACGCTTCTGAGAAGGCAAAGCGCTGATTGGGTGCATTGAGACACATGTCTGGTAACCGTTTTTAAGTATCTTTCTCAAATCCCCCAAAATCAGCAAGCATTTAATGAAAAGTAATCATGCTTTTAAAAGGCAATCATGATTTTTCTCTCTCTTAAAAAACGTTTATCTTTTCAAAATAGTTTTGAAAACTCTATTTAAGCACATTAATCTCTCATTCTTATTCTTTACGCTTTCTCACTAATACTCAAGCATTTTCTGCATATTTCTGAGTTCATCTCTTGCAAACCTTTTTCCTCAGTTCATTATCAAAACCCTTTTAGTGTGAACATGGCATCCTCCAGTAGAGTTTCTGCAGGTAATCAGAAGAAAGCATCATCTGAGCAATATCAAGTGCCACTCAGAACTCTCCTCACTCCGGTGAAGAATCTTGAAGTGCTTTCTGAGTTAATCATTGACTTTGAAAGCTTGAAGGAAAATGGTTTTGACCTAACTGAAGAAGTTAGGGCTCAAAAGTGGGAAAGGTATTTCGATAGGTTGGTTGGACCAACATTCCCAGCGCTGGTCAAGGAATTTTGGATTCACGCCAAGGTTTCAACACATCTAGTCATCTCCTCTGTTATGGGGAAGAAGATTGTGATTACTGAAGATCTCATTGCAAGGCTAATCGGTCAAAGTGGTGGTGGCGTCCGTTGTGTGGACATGGCTGAAAGATGTGCTGATATAGGTGTGGTAGCTAACAGAATTTTCACTCTTGGATTGCCCAGCAGCAAGATTAAGGATCTGAAGGATCATTTCAGAGTATGGGCTAAGATTATTCTGGGGTGCTTCAACCACAGGAAACCAACAAGTTCTCCTGATTACATAAATGTGGATCAGCAGTTTCTGATCTACTTTATTGATCAGAAGATAAAGATCAATCTGGCTCACTTCCTGTTCAACCACCTCAGAACCAGTGTAAAAGAAACAAGGGAAGAAGAGAGAACCAAGAGGGATTGGATACCTTTTGGAAGGCTGATATCAGATATTCTGACAGAGAATAGGCTGATTGAACATCTGATAGAAGCTCAAGAGCTGAGCACTATTGAACCAACAATTGGGAAACCTCTGAACGCAAAGAATCTGAAAAAGATGAAGCTGATAGAGAATATTCAGAAGGAACCCAGAGCCACTTCCACTGCTGATATCTCCAGCAGAAGAGTGCCTCTGAGTGATTTTCCGTTATTTTCTGAAACTGAAAGCAAACCAGAGGTGATTCTCAGGTACTTGGATGCGTACAAGGCAGATGGTACAGATCCAAAGCTGAATATCAGAGATCTGCATCAACCCCAACCAGAAGTGACTCTGAAGAAGACAAAGAAGAGGAAGGCGCCATCAGAAGGATCATCTCAGCAGACTCCAAAGAAAAGAGGTATTTCATCTGCTGCCCCTGTTTCAAATTCTTTTACTATTCCAGCATCTATCCCTCCTCAAACCTCTCATAGAATATCAATTCCCATCCCTACCATTGATGAAACCGTACAAGAAGAAGACCCTTCTGAGGCATTAAAACTCAGAAGACCTAGAACCAAACACCCCAAACAACCAACAATTTCAACAACATCAGCACTTGACCAAGTGCTGTCTGATATTGATCAACATGCCTCTGATCAACCAAACTCTGAACCACAAAATGTCCCTCCTCCACAACCAGAACAACAGCTATCTGCTGAAGAACCAGAACAACAACAACAACCAGAACCAGAACCACAACAACAACAACCACTCTCAGAAGAACCTCTGATCCCTGAGCAATCAGAGATTCCACCTCCCTCTCCCCAACCAGAAATAAATCCACCTTCACCACAAACAGAGTTTCACCACTCTGAAACTCCTTCCCCTCATCAATCTGAACCTCATTCACCTCAACCATCACCGCTGGCAATTCAGCTGCCACGTGGAACAACTGTTATCATGCCCCAGTTACCATCCTCATCAGAATCGACACCACCAAATACTCCCAAAACACCACCCACTCCAATCGAAATCTCTGATTCTGATACCCCTTCTCCAAAACAAACAGCTTCTCAGAAAACCTCTGAAAACCCCAGCAGGACTTTCATTGACTTAACTAGTCTTGACCGTCTTGCTGATCTAAAACATAAAATTGCCATCCCAAAACCAAAGCAACCAGATGTTGGCTCTGGTATTTTGAATTTTGAAACAGGTGTGCTGCAATGGATTGCTTCTTTGAAGCAAGTCTGTCCTGGGATGATTGACCCAGCTGCTTCTGATCAGCTCTGGTCACAATTCAGACTTTGGGTACGTGCTGAAGCCCTCAAGTTGCAGGATATCAACTATGAGCAGGCTCAACAAAATTTCAGCAAGCTTCTGAATGTAGTTGGAAGTATGCTTCTGAAGGAGGACGTGCTCCCTCTGGACAGTGAACCTTGGTCTGAGAAACAGCAAGCTGCAAAGATGCAATCATCAGAAGAAGACAAGACCATTCAAGCTGAAGAAAGTCAAGCAGAGGATGTTGCTGAAAGTTCTGAGAAGCCTCCTGCTTCTGAT